>CANJKZ010000786.1:172500-772500 GCA_947471745.1 Closterium sp. Naga37s-1 | reverse complement strand
GGGAGACGGGTGACCAGGTGGTAAAGAGTGAGCCACAGCGGGGGGGGGTTCTTGGCAAGAAACTCAGCGGATATGGCAGCACGAAAGCGGATCTCACTAGTGCGGAGGTGAGTAATGAGGTCAGCGACTGTGGAGAAGGCGGACAGGTCTGGGTACAAGTAGGGTAGGGAGAGGCGGCCTAGCGTAGCAGAGGCAGGCGAGGAGTAGCGTGCAACTACAGCTTTGTACAGTGCCTGAGCAGTCTTGTGCTGGCCAAAGTGCTCGCGTTCATCTATCGGCAGGGAGTTGCGAATGGCGAAGCGAGAGTGGGCGTCACGAATCTGCCACTGTGAGCGGGCAGTACTGTCAGCAGTCGCAGTAGGGGCAGGAGCGAGTCCTAACGCATGATCATAAAGTGAGATATCCTCCTTAGCAGTGAGCTGGAGGAACAGGTGGAGGTCATCTAGCCAGGTGTCAAAACGCAGCGGGCGACCCTCAGCATCGAAAGCTAGAACCGAAGGACTAGCCATAGTTTCAGTAGGAGCAGTAGGAACAGCAGTAACAGCTGCAGCAGTAGCAGCAGTGAAACAGCACAGCACGGCTCGGGCAGGGCAGCGCGGTGCGGCTCGGGCAGGGCGGCGCGGCGCGGCTCGGGCAGGGCGGCGCGGCGCGGCTCGAGCAGGGCGGCGCGGCGGCTTGCGCGTGCGGCTGCGCGTGTGGCTGCGCGTGCGGTCGAGCGTGCAGCCTAGCGTGCGGCTGCGCGGGCGGCTGCGCGTGTGGTTGCGCGGGCGGCTGCGCGTGCGGCTGTGCGTGCGGCTGCTTGTGCGGCTGCGCGTGCGGTCGTGCGTGCGGCCTAGCGGGCGGCCGTGCGTGCGGTCGTGCGTGCGGCCGTGCGGGCGGCTGCGCGTGCGGCTGCGTGGGCGGCTGCGCGTGCGGTCGTGCGTGCAGCTGCGCATGCGGCCTATCGTGCGGCTGCGCGTGCGGCGGATTGGGCGGCTGCGCGTGCGGCTGACGGGCGGCGCGTGCGGCTGTCCTAGGGGCGCACGACGGCGCTAGGAAGAGGGGCGCTCGACGGCGCTAGGAGGAGGGGCGCACGACGGCGCTAGTAGGAGGGGCGCTCGACGGCGCTAGTAGGAGAGGCGCGCAAGGGCGCGGCGGAACGGTGGGCCCTAACCAACGTCGGTCCTAGGTCCTAACCTAGGCGTCAGATACCATGTTAGAATGTAGAACTGAACGAGAATGAATGAACTAGGCATCAGGGTGATACAAGTAGGAAACTCTAGCAATGTTGTACCCCCTAAGGCTAAACCCACTATAGCCTACACAATATAAACATGTATAATGTGTGAATTAAGAAAACAGGAATGAAATGACTAAGTGAAAGTTGGGTACAAAAAGCAAACCCTAGAAAACTGTACCCCATATGTGCTACCCCACTATAGCCTACAGTAGCTATGTCATATAAATCTGACACACCCCCATAGGCAAAGTGGGGGAGAACAAGGGGTCACAGGACCAGTCAAGGAAAGCAAAACAAGCTCAGGGTGGATCACAAAGTCACCACACATTCCGGGCACAAGTTCAAGGCCACAAGGCCAGTTCACATGCAGGATTGCATATATATATATACATATATAAGACTAGACAAGCAAGAGCAGGTGTATATATATATGCAACAGTACAAACAAGGTCAAGGGGTGAGCAAGTGAGGCAAGGTAGGCACAAGACCAAGCTGAGTACAGAAGCGCTGATGATCACAAGGCGCAAGTGCCTTGGTGAAGATATCAGCAGTGTTGGCCTCAGAGGCCACGTACGCAAGCCGCAGCTGACCACGCTGCTGTAGCTCACGAGCAAGGAAGTAGCGGAGAGCAATGTGCTTCGTTCTGTGCTCCAGTCTCTGCTCTCGACACAAGGCCAGCATGGCCTTGTTATCTACGTACAGCACTGGAGGAGAACGAGGCGGCTCTCCGAGGTCAGTCAGCAGGTAGGTGAGCCAGCGAAGCTCCTGTGCAGCCATGGCCCCGGCGTAGATCTCAGCCTCACAACTGGAGCCGAGAACAGAAGACGAGCGGGTAGCCCGCCACGAAACAGAGCCGGAACCAAGGCTGAAGGTGTAACCCTGTGACGACCGCTGCGTAGCCTGGTCGTCAGCCCAAGAAGCGTCTGCGTGCCCAGTGAGGACCACTGGACTCTGCCCTCCAAGCACAAGCCCCATGCGCAACACCCTCTTCGCTGCAGCCATGTGCTCCGGTCTGTGTCTCCCAGGAGCAACATAGCGTGCAAGAATGCTAAGAGGGTACGCAAGGTCAGGTCGTGTGCAGGTCATGAGGTACATGAGGCAGCCAACAAGCTCTGGGTACGGGCCACTCGACTCTACGGACTCATCCGAAGGCAGAGCTGAGAGCGAGTGGCGAGTAGGCAGAGGAGTGGCCTGAGGCGAGGAGTACGTGAAGCCGAAGCGCTGAAGGACCTGCTGCACCATGTGTGACTGAGTCAGGGTAATGGTGCGGCGTGCTCTGTCCCGGGTGATCTGCAAGCCAAGGTAGCTGCGCAGTTCACCCAGGTCTGTGCACGTGTGTCTCTTCTGCAGCTCCGACTTCACGTGGGCGAGTCCAGCAGTGTCAGCTGTGGCGAAGACCAAGTCGTCGACGTACACGAGGATGTAGAACGGCGGCAAAGAAGTGTCGGTGCGCAGAAACAGCGACGGGTCGGCAGTAGAGGGAGCAAACCCAAGAGCCGCAAGTGTAGTCCTCAGTGTGTCGTGCCATTCACGCGGTGCCTGGCGGAGACCGTAGACTGGCCGCCGGAGGCTCCACTAGGTGCCAGGAGGAAAAGACCCAGTGAAGCCAGGTGGGCGACGCAGCCAGATCTCCTCGTGCAGGCTGCCCTGCAAGAAAGCAGTGCTGAAGTCAAGAGAGTGCAGCTCGTAGTCGCGGTGAGCAGCTATGTGCAGCAGTACCCGAAGAGTGGTCATCTTCGGGGTGGGAGAGAAGGTCTGAAAGTAGTCAACTCCCTGCCGCTGACTGAAGCCACGAGCCACGTAACGCGCCTTGAAGACAGGCGGAGAACCCGGCGGCCGCTTCACCCTGAAAATCCACATGCCACTAACGATGTTCGCCCCAATCGGGGGAACCTCGTCAACGTAGGTGCCTGTGGACTTCCAGGAAGCCATCTCTGCGTCCATAGCTGCCTGCCACTGAGAGGAGTAGGGACCCTCTATCGCCTCCGCGTAAGAGCGCGGAGTCGGGATGTCAAGTGCATCCGGGTCTCCCTCAGGGGTAAGCAGTACGGACACGAGATGAGGTGAAGCAGCAGCCAAATACTGGAACTCCTCCTGCCTGTCCTCAAGGACGTCCGTGCCAAGGGCACACTCACCCCCGACGGACGGAGGACAGACAGACTCAGACTCAGCAACAAGACTAGCAGCGTAGTCTAGACGACAGCGAGCAGCAAAGTCGACGAGCTCAGTAACTAGGGCAGACGCAGCAGTGGACTCAAAGGAAGGGTCAGTGACAACAGTAGCAAGGAGACGCGTGACAGTAGGACTGGCAGCACGAAGAGAGTCCGACTCCGGGTCAGGAAGAGCAGGAAGAGAGGACTCAGGAGGAGAAGGCAAAGGGGCACGCAGAGGAGCAGTGGACGGACGCAGAGACATCCGGTGCGTGCCAGGGACAGGAGGAGGACGCTGACGCGAACCACGACCACTAGTGCGAGCAGCACGGACAGGCGACGCAGGGCGAGACGCTGGCTCACGACGCTCAGCAAGACCTCCAGTAGGACCAGTGTAGGGAGAAGGAGCAGGCAGTGGGGAGGCCAGCTGTAACTGTAACTGTGACGGGACAGGCTGTGGACACTCTAAGGGAGGAGGAGGACCAGTAGAAGGCGGGAGACCAAGAACCTGCTGAAGGAGCGGAACGAAGTACGGCCGAGGCCGCGCGGCGACTCCAGACACAGCAGGGACAGCACCAGTACCCCCAGCGGCAGCACCAGCGCCAGCAGCACCTCCAGCTCCAGTACCTCCAGCAGCACCAGTAGCACCCCCAGCAGGACCGCCTCCAGGACCGACAGCAGTAGCCTCAGCGCCAACACCCTCAGCAGCTCCAGCTCCAGTCGTACCCGCAGGCCCAGCAGCTCCAGTACTCCCAGTACGAGCACCTCCGGGACTGGCGGCACCAGCACCCTCAGCAGCCGAAGAACCTCCAGCTCCAGCAGCACGCCTCCAGCGCCGGGCAAACCACTCGCGCAGCTCCTGTGGAGAGAGTGGCTCCCGTCGAGACGAAGCACCCGGAGAACCTCCAGGCTCAGCACCTCCAGACGCCACACGAGCAGGCCCAGCTCCCTCAAGCTCCGCACCCCCAGGCTCAGCACCTCCAGACGTAGCACCCCTAGGCTCAGCACCCCCAGGCTCAGGACCCCCAGTAGTAGCACCCTCAGGCTCAGCACCCCCAGGCGTAGCACCTACACGCTCAGCACCCCCAGAGTCAGCACCCCCAGGCTCAGCACCCTCAGCAGCACCAGAGTCACCAGTAACCTCGACAGGCTCGACTGCGTCTACCTGGGACACACCTGAAGGGGCAGGACCCTGAGGGGGGAGGGGGTCTACCGGGGGGGGACCTGGCACAAGGAAGAGCGGTGGCGGGGGGAGGGACGGAGTGCGGTAGGGGAAGAGGCGGTAGTAGGGGACCGACTCGTCAAACGTGACGTCCTGGGAGGACAGAACACGGCGAGAGGTGGGGTGGTAGAACTGCCACCCTGGCGCGTCAGGGGGGAAGCCAAGGAAGACGCAAGGAGCAGCACGAGGGGACAGCTTGTCCGCAGACAAGTCGCGGACAAACGCCCGAGATCCCCAGACACGGAACGCAGACGCATCGCCAACCTTCCCCGTCCACAGCAAGGCTGGGGAGGTCTCCGGCATGGAGACCCTGGGGTGAAGGTTGATCTGATGCGCCGCGTACCGAACAGCAAACGGCCACAGAAAATGGGGGGCAACCGCATGCATCATGGACGTACGGGCGACGTCCATGACCATGCCAATGCGGCGCTCAGCAATCCCATTTTGCTGTGGAGAGTCCGGAAGCGTGAAGGTCTGGCGGATGCCTCGTGCACGACAGTAGGCTCGCAGAAGGCCAGAGGAGAACTCTCCACCTCTGTCAGAGTGCAGACGCAGAACAGGAAAGTCCGAGCCGAAGCTCTGCCTGAGCTGGAGACGAGCTGCGCGGATCCAGTCGATCAACACCTCAGTGACATCACCCTTGCTGCGCAAGGGGAAGACTGTGGTGTAACGCGAGTAGTCGTCAACCACCAGCAGGAAGTAGCCCTCGTGACCCTGTCCACGGACGCGGGCCGAGCCCCACACGTCCATGTGAAGCGTCTGCAGCGGGGCCTCTGTCGGAGGAAACCGAGAGGAGTGAGGGGCAGCCCGCTGCCGCCCCTCGACACAGGGGACGCAGGTAGGGCCAGGCCCCGGAGGAAGGGGAGGGAGGGACCGGGGAAGACCAGAGACAAGGACACGTGAGGCCATGCCTCGGAGACGAAGCAGAGAGGGGTGACCAAGGCGGTGGTGCCAGAGGAGAGTCTCGTGAGACAGGAGGCGACACGAACAGGGGGCAGACTCAGGACCAGACCTGGACGCTGCAGCAAACACCTGATCTGACGCAGCTACCTGACCAGACGCAGTGACCGGAGGAGACGTAGTGGTCAGTGTGTACAGGCTCGACCCCGGCCGACGTGTACATGTGGCCAGGTGTCGGCCTGTCCGAGCGTCCGTGCAGTGGGTCACCCGCTGACTCGCAGGAGTGAACTGGTGAACCCCCGCATCCTGTAGGTCAGCACCACTCACCAAGTTCGTAGAGAACGAGGGGAGGTAAAGACCAGACAGGGTGCCAGAGGGGGCCGCCGGACACGGGAGGACAGTGGAGAAGTGAGCAAGGACAGGACCCCCAGAGGGGTCTGCCAGAGAGACTGCAACTGGCCGGCCAAGCGGCGTGAGTGTGGTGCGGTCTCGAAAGAAGGAGCGAGAAGCCCCCGAGTCAAGGGTGAAGGTGTGGGAGGCCGAAGCCGACGCAGAACCTGAGAGAGCAGACTCACCAGCACCTGAGGGAGCAGACGCACCTAGAGCAGCAGCCTCGCTAGCACCTAGAGCAGCAGCCTCACCAGTACCTAGAGCAGCAGTCTCAATGCCCGGGTCAGGCGGAAAACACCGGTAACAGTCACCCTCATCACTAATAGTCACAGTATACATGGCAGCAAGAATAGCATCAAAGTCAAGGTCAAAGACAGCTACACCCGCCCTAGACAGCTCACCCCAGCGGGGGATCTCAGTGGCCTCAGGGAACTGGTGACGCCAAGCGTCCGTCAGGCGGCCAAAGCAGCGCTGGGTGGAGTGCGCACCCCCGCACTGGTCACCCGCGCGGTCGCCGGTGCGGAGGACGTAGGTGCACGGACCAGTACCCCCACCCCTCTGGCGTGCAGTGTACCACTCACGGAGCTGCTGAGGGGAGGGGATGTCACGAGTGCGCTGCTGCTGCTGCTGCTGCTGCTGCTGGCGCTGACCACCACCGGAGCCGACCCTCTGCGCAGCGCCACCCCGACCAGCTCCACCTCCTCCGCCGCCTCCTCCTCCACCGCCGCCACCTCCGCTCCCACCGCCACCGCCGCCTCCGCCTCCGCCTCCACTGCCGCCACCGACACCTCCACCCCCGCCACCACCCCCACCTCCACCCCCACCCCCTCCACCGCCTCCACCTTCGCCTCCACCGCCCCCGCTAGCTCCTCCAGTGCCCCTGCCCCCCTTGCCCTTGCCAGGGCGACGTCTCCCGCTAGGGGTAGACGCCGCACCGACCGACTCAAGCCCAACGAGGTCGGCCGCAGCAGCAGAGGCAACAGAGGGCAAAAGGGGGGAGGGGGAACACCCCTCAAAGATGGGGGTGCGAGGGTCACCACGAGAGGCTCCTACAGCGACTATGCTCTTCTCTGCTGCTAGGAGGGACTTCTCGAGGAGGTCAACGGTGAGAGTGGTAGGGCAAACTGAGAGGAAGTGGTCCCTGACTATGCGAAGGGAGTCAGGGAGCCGGGTGACTATGTAGTAGAGGGTGATGTACATGGGGGGGGGGGTTCTTGGCGCAGAACTCAGCAGGAAGCGCAGCGCGGTAGCGAGTGTCACTAGTGCGGAGGTGCGTAATGAGGTCAGCGACTGTGGGAAAGGCAGCAAGGTCAGGGAAGAGGTACGGTAGCATGAGGCGGCTCAGTGCAGCAGTGGCAGGGGAGGAGTAGCGCGCAACTACAGCGTCGTACAAGGTCTGAGCACTCTTGTACTGGCTAAAGTGCGCACGCTCAGAGGTAGGCAGGTGGCGACGCACAGCAAGACGTGCAGCAGCATCGCGCGTGGCCCACTGTGAGCGAACAGTGGCGTCAGCATCAGCAGCGGGGGCAGGAGAGGCACCAGAAGTGAGGTCAAAGAGGGAGAGGCCGTCTGCCCTGTCGCACTGTAAGAAAAGCTGCAGGTCATCTATCCAGACATCAAAGTCAATGGCCCGACCCTCAGCGTCAAAAGCGAGGACACTAGGGGTAGCCATGACAGTAGTAGACTAGCAGCGCAAACAGTAGGGTGAGGGCAGTGCTGTGAAAGGGGCGCTGCTCTTACCGGACAGGGCGGCTCGGGTGGCTCGGCTGCAGGGCGGCTCGGCGGCTCGGCTGCTCGGCGGCTCGGCGGCTCGGCGGCTCGGTTGCTGGGCGGCTCGGCGGCTCGGCTGCTGGGCGGCTCGGTGGCTCGGCTGCTGGGCGGCTCGGCTGCTGGGCGGTTCGGCGGCTGGGCGGCTCGGCTGCTGGGCGGCTCGGCGGCTCGGCGGCTCGGCCGTTCGGCTGCGACTGCTGCTGCAGAGATGGCGGCGGCTGCTGCCTCAGGGACGGCAGCGGCCGGCCGCTAGGGGCCGCGTCAGGTGCAGGAGAGGGCCACGTCAGGGGCGGCGTAGGGGCCGCGGCAGGGGCGGCGAAGGGGCCGCGTCAGGGGCCGCGTCAGGGGCCGCGGCAGGGGCCGCGGAAGGGGCCGCATCAGGGGCCGCGTCAGGGGCCGCGGCAGGGGCCGCGGCAGGGGCCGCGTCAGGGGCCGCGTCAGGGGCCGCGTCAGGGGCCGCGTCAGGGGCCGCGTCAGGGGCGGCGTAGGGGCCGCGTCAGGGGCCGCGTCAGGGGCCTCGTCAGGGGCCGCGGCAGGGGCCGCGTCAGGGGCCGCGTCAGGAGCGGCGTCAGGGGCGGCGTAGGGGCCGCGGTAGTGGCGGCGGAGGGGCCGCGTCAGGGGCCGCGTCAGGGGCCGCCTCAGGGGCAGCGTAGGGGCCGCGTAGGGGCCGCGTCAGGGGCCGCGGCAGGGGCCGCGTCAGGGGCTGCGTAGGGGCCGCGTCAGGGGCCGCGTTGGGGCCGCGTCAGGGGCGACGTAGGGGCCGGGTAGGGGCCGCGGAGGGGCCGCGTAGGGGCCGCGTAGGGGTCGCGTAGGGGCCGCTAGGGGGGGGCCGCTAAAAAAAAAAATTAGGGCAGGGGCGCAATGCGCGTCGGGCAGCTAAAAAAAAAAATTCGTTATGGTGGGCCCTTAGGAAGGAACGGTCCCATGTAGGAACCCGCTCTATACCATGTGAATTAAGAAAACAGGAATGAAATGACTAAGTGAAAGTTGGGTACAAAAAGCAAACCCTAGAAAACTGTACCCCATATGTGCTACCCCACTATAGCCTACAGTAGCTATGTCATATAAATCTGACATAATGTTTGACACTTAAGGGTCAGCAGGGCGGTGCGCGCGTAGCTAGGGCAACATTAGGCAGTGCAAAGGCTGCAGGACGGCTCGCGCAGCGCAGCACGTCACAAGGCAAGGCAGGCGAAGGCGCGCGCAGGACAACACGTGGGGTAGCACGGTAACCGCAACGGTAGGTGGGCCCGGGAAAAAAAAAAAAAACGGTCCTACGGACCTAGTGCTCTGAAACCATGTTAGAATGTAGTAGCAATTATAAATGAACAATGGAAGTGTTGGGTACAAGTATGAAACCCAAAAAGGGGTTGTACCCCATATTGGCTACCCCACTACAGCCTAAACATACATAGCATACATATACTTTGACACCTTCTCGTATAATTGTCGCGTGGTCGTGCAGGGTCGCAGTACATCGATCCTTTGTGAGATCAGGTTCAGAGACATTTAAGCGCGACTCGACCAAAATGTGTTTGCGACACTTTCTTAAGCAACATGTCCTTAGCGAAATGTACACTAAGAATGAAATGGTTAAACAACAATTCCATATCGTAACAAATATCAAATGAAATGGTTCAACAACACTTGGTAACAAATATTGGCTTTGTCATGATCTCCACTTTCCAGTATCAACTTTCCAACTATCGCGGGCGAGTATGCAGTATGAGTGTAACGTGACAATGGCTAGTTTCCATCTTTTGTATGAGATGGCGTGATATAGCGATTCCTTCGGGAAACTCAGTATTATATTTTGGTTATTAGACAAACAACAGTTATTTTTTAGATTTTGTTCGAATTGTGCCTGTTGTTGGAGCCGTTATAGAAAAGGTCACGGGTGAATGCGATGATACAGAAGGAACGTAGTTGTTCAGGAAGTGCACATGGTACTTTTATGTATCGTGTGGGAGCACTATGAAATAGCAGTTAAGCCATACATACACCCAGCCATATTACAATACATGACTGGGAGTGAATCTGTGCTTGGAAAGGTCAGTGTGTTATGGGGTACAGCTGTCCTGCGGTTGAAGGCAACACTCACATTTGTAAGAAGACGTTTGCCTTGTTTGATGACAAGGTGCATGCCTGATGAGTGGCCTTCCGTGAAGCAGGGGATACATTCCTCTCCGACAGACAGGGAGCAAGAATCTGGGAAGTCGTTTTGCTCCCGCAATCATTTCCAGAAGATCTCGGAAGCATGGTTTTGGCGCAATTTTGCTTAGATGATTTTGCCGGGCACTGAATTCACTATGAATCCTTTGCATTGGAGTGAGCTCCGCAGAATGTTGAGAATGAATTGCGACTTCTCTTGCCTGTCAGTCTCTTATCCAGTTCTGGTACAGCATTACCACTCCATTTCATGACCTTGGAATGGCGGCAAACAAAGGAATTTACTCTGACGCCGTAAGTGCCTTATCCACACGATCCGCTCTCTTGGAGGTGTTCGCCGCAATTGAAGCGTGTAACAAGGTTTTTCGGATACAGTACGAGTACGAGACACTCTTGTGAACATTGGGGACAGGAGGAGCCAACAGTGCTTTAAAGCTTAATTCAGCGGGCAGTCTGAAACATAACAGAGTCTGAAATACACACTATACACGTGCACTCACGGAGTAACTGCTGGTGTACAGTTAGCGTAATCGTCACAAGGTTTTGTGTTTTTTTGAAGTGCCTTCAGTCTTTAATGGTGGTGGTGAGTAGGAGTCCCGATCTCGAGGCATTTCTTCGCGGAGATGGAGAACCCGTGATTGGACTAGCGGACTGTCCCCTTTGGGATAGCGATACTGAAGAAACAAGCCACAAAGTTCCAGGTTCGCCAATAGTGCCCGTAAAGATACGCCTCATCTCGGGCAGTCACAGAGCTTGGCTGCTCGGGCAGCCATTTTGCACATTTCGACTGTGCTCCAACCACGATTTCTTTCTGCCCCTCCCAGTCTGGCTGCGCCCCTCTCGACCGCAGGGGGCCAAGTGCATGGTTCCTCGTCCACATGTCGCACGTTTCGACGGCTGCCATTGCATCGCCGTGCATCGCTTGTGCGGCCAATGAAGACACCACCATGCCCCGCGTGTCGGACATTCTCCCAGCATGAAACTGTGAGAAACCAACTCGCCTGTGCTTCAGGGCAAGGTTAGGATTCATGGCAACACATATGAGTGCATGGACCCAGGCTGGACTGCCAAAGGCGTAGCCGAGAGGGGGACATAGGACGCTAATCAGTGCCTAGTGAGGTAATTAGCTCCCCCAGTTGTTTTCATCTGGGTGCTGCTAGCGTTTCGAGCACGCGAATTCGCCTGTTCGCTCGAAGCACCCGTGTCGGTTTTCGTCGTTGAACTCGTTATTAGGGCCTTTATGCCGACCAATAGAAGTGGTATCTCCCACGTCTCCGCGGTTCTTCTCTAATGCGATCTGCTGTTCCTTCCCGCGTCTTCTAACCAGTTCTGGATCTATTGATCAGCACTTAAGCTGCAACGACTACATGCAAGTCGCTAGCTGATCATAAAGCGCTTTAAAGATCGTCACCAACTGACCCTTATAAAGATACACCTCAGTTGGTATCTAAGTACTTTTCCATAGGTTGAGGGTTAAGTGGGTGTCGGAGGTTGTAGCGAGGCATGAGGGCTCTAGTGGTAGCCGGCACGCATGGCGGCGTGGGATGCACTTGGTTCACGCTCGGCCTATTGGCGGCGCTGCGGCGTCGAGGCCTCACGGTGCAGCCTCTGCGGCTCGGACCAGGTAACCCCTTCCTCTAACCCCCTCTCTCCGCCACGTGCTGCTCGCCTCATCCCCTCCGTTCTTCCGCACTTCTTCGTAAACCTAGCCTCCAGTTTTGTCCCACATCTGTATCGTTCCACCCGTCGTCCGTTCTTTCGCGTGCTTGTCTGCATCTACATGTCAAAGTAAGCTGCGTGCTGTGCCTTTGAGGCACCTCAAAACCACTCTCCATGTGCTGTCTGCGTGTGTTGCCTGCTTCATGAGCAGAGCCGCTGGACGCGGGGCCCTACGTGGCGGCGTGCGGTCGAGAGCCCATCAATCTGGACGCATGGATGGCTCCAGGGTACGCCATGGGCGGGCTATTTTAGGGACCGGGGGGATACGATTCAGTTTTTTAATGGCGCAAATCCAAGTCGTAGTTAATTACTGTCAACCATCCCAAGATCCGCGCAGAACGGCCAAGATTGGTGAAAGAGTAATAGCTTTCAGCAGCTTGTTGGAAGGATCAAGACCGAAGGGAGATCCCGGATAGAAGTAGCAAGGCACGCATGCATGTGGCCGCATGGTTGCAGTTGTTGTCGCTTCCGCTACCACTTAGACTTCCGGGTCCGTCAACCGCTTCTGTCACTAATGCGTTTCGTATCGCCCGCGTGCTTGCATCTCATCGCCGCAGGGACCTAACTCGCGCCTTGTTTAACCGACGCGCGGCCGGCGCGGATGTAGCGGTGGTGGAGGCGGCGGGCGGAGTGTTTGACGGGTGGGACGGCGGAAGGGCGGACGGCACGGGCAGCGCGGCGGAGATGGCGAAGCTGCTGGGGGGCCTTCCCGTGCTGCTGCTCCTCGACGGCCGCTCCGCCGTGCGCTCCGCTGCCGCGCTCATCCACGGATTCACATCCTTCGACCCATCTCTCACGTTCGCGGGGATGCTGCTCAATATGGTGCGCGGATAGCCGACGGTTCGCGGGGGAAGGGTCCGGGTTTCAGGAACGGTTCTCCTCCCTTATTCTGTGCGATGTTCCCCCTGTTACACTCTCTTGCAACCATAGGCTGCCGTCACTCCGTGCTCACCCTCCGTCACTCTTATCGCCTTCTTAATCTCTCCAGCCGATCCCCCTTTCCCTACTTCCCTCTCTCTCGCCTCCTCTACTTGTTCTCTCCCGTGGTTCTTATCCCCTCACTTCTAGCCCTTTCCTGTCATCTTCCCCGTGTCGTTCCCCTTACCTCCCCCACTGCTGTTCATTCCCGTGGCTCGCATCTGGGCGCGCGCAGGTGGAGAGCGAGGCGCACGCGCAGTGGATGTGGGACGCGCTCTCCGCCGCGGACGTGCGCCTGCCGCTCATCGGCGCGCTGCCCTTCCTCCCGCACCTCTCGCTCTCCGCCATCCTCTCCTCGCCCTCCTCCCCCACCCACTCCCCGCCGTCCTCTCTCCTCTCCTCCCCGCTCCCTGACTCCCTTTCCTCCGCGTCCTCCCCGCCAGTCTCCCCCGGCCCGTCCCCCCATCTATTCTCCGCGCTAGCCGACGCCGTGTCGCACTACGTGCACATTCCGCGCCTCCTCTCCGCCTGCGCCTCGATCCTGCTGCCTCCGCCGTCGTTTCCGCTCTCCTCCCCGGGGGGTGCGGGCGGGCGGCGCAAGGTGGTGCGCATGGGGGTGGCGCGGGACGCGGCGTTCTGCCTCGTGTACCAGGAGAACCTGCTGCTGCTGCAGGGTGAGCGGAGAATGGGGGAGTAGAGCGGCGCATGGTGGAAGGGGGAGAGGGTGGGGGTGGAATGAGTGGAATTGTAGGGTGAGTGTATGAAGCACAGGAGGGCTCTGATGCGGGAGTTAAGATAAAGCGAGTGGCGGTCTGCGCTAGCACGACTCGTGACAGTACGAATTGCGCATTTGCCTCCACTCTTCTCCCGTCGCTCCTCTCACTCACTCTCCCTCTCGCCCTGGTTCCTGCCTTTTCCCGCTCTCCCCCCTCTCCCGTCCTCCCTTGCCGTGTATTTCCCCCACTTGCGCCATCACCTCCCTCCCCATGATCAGAGGCGGGAGCGGAGCTCGTGTTCTTCTCGCCGCTCGTTGACCCCCTTCCGCCGCGCCTCAACGCCGTCTACCTGCCGGGCGGTCGCCTCGCGCCTTTCGCGCCTCGCCTCTCCGCCAACCGCCAGCTCCGCTTCGGCCTGCGCGCATTCGCCGCGGCGGGAGGCTTGGTGCTGGCAGAGTCCGCAGGCACCGTGTTCCTTGCGCACTCGCTGCAGGTCCGCGCGCGCCTCCCCTCCGCCTCTTCCGCTTCGTACTCTCCCCCTGCAACCTCCGTTCACACCAATCGACTCTTCTTTTCCGCGCTCCCGTTCCGCATTCCCTCGACAATTTGCGCACTTCTCCCGTCTCCCGTCCCGTCCCCTCCCCCCACCCCCCCCCCCTCTTCCCCCCCTCCCCCCCCCCCCCCTCCTCCCGCTTTACCCGCTGCAGGGCACGGACGGCGCGGAGTACCCCATGTGCGCGCTGCTGCCCTTCACGGCGCGCGAGCTGCACGCGCCACCCGCGCCGTCGTACTGCCTGGTGAGTGCGCCGTTCCCTTGCACCATCCTCCCCTTGTGCCGTCGTCCCCTTCCCGCTGTTGCGTTCAATTTCTCCTATCCTACCTTCCGCCTTCGTGACACCTCCCCCCTTCCGCCCCCCGGTACCGCTCTTATCCTCGCATCCTTACCGCCATCCTTCCGCTGCACCGTCTGGGCCCCGCTTCTCCACGCCCTTACGCTTGGATGTTTTCCCCGGCGCGCTTTGCCCCCACCCCTTCCCCCCGCCAGGTGCGCCCGTCCCTGGGGTCGCCGCTCTTCGACCCTACTCTTGCGCCCATCCGCGGGTGCCTCGTCGCGGTGGCGGAATTCACCCCGCTGCGCAACCACCCCGCGCCGCCGCCCGCGCCTCCGCAACTTCAGCGCCCCGATCTCAATGGGTGCGTTGACAGGGGCCCGTAGAAACGCATTCATTTAGCGGCTCGCGTGGGCGGACGGGTTGGCGGAAGGGTGGGCGCAAGGGTGGGCGCTCGGATGAGCACGTACGAGGGCAAGGGTGGGACGGTCACACGTGGGTGGCTGAATGGGTGGCATCGACTGGCAGGTAGCAGCGCATACGGGCGTTGCGCATTACCGCTCCCCGTAGCCGCATACGCCTTCATTTCGCGCCTGTTTCGCCTGTTTCTCCTGCGCACAGCCTGTGCCGCGCTCCCCACTCATTGGCTTCCCCCCTGCCCCATCCCCCCGTCCCCCCCTCTCCCGCGCAACCGCACAGCTTCCCCACGGAGCTCGCGTTCCCCTCCGCCGTGCGCCGCCCGCTGCCTGCGCGTTTTCCCCCCGGCGACGCCAAGGACCCGCTCGCCGGCGCGGCGGGGGCTGCGGGGGCGGACGGCCTAGGCGCGGTGCGGCGGGAGGGCGTGGTGGTGGGCGGCGCGGTGGCGTCGCAGCTGCACCTATGCTTCGCGTCCAACCCCTGCGCCGCGCCTGCCGTCATTCAGCACGCGCTGTAGGGCCGCCTGCTCTACCTCCCCCTCCGCCTCCTCCTCCGCCTTCTGCTCTGGCTCCCCCCTCTACTCTCTCTCGCCCCTTGCGCGCCCTACCTGCGTGCTCACGCCGCTCGTCCACCACCTTTCTCGTAGCGTGCACCCACTTACTCTCGTTTCCGTTGCGCTCATTTTCGCTTTTCCTCGCCTACCCTCATCCCGTCTTCTCCTCCCCGTGTTCTTTCACATTCTAATCTCCAGCATATTTTCCAGCAAGGCAGCGTCAGTTGCGGCGGCTTCGGCGGCGGCTGTCGTGGCGTCCGGCGCGGAGGCGGCAGCTGCGGCGGGAGCGGCGGCGGCCGCGGCGGTGGACCGAGTATTGGACGAGCCATGCACACCGGACGCGATGTCTTCGCCGCGCCGCTCCTGCTCCTCTGTCTTTTCCCCCTCCCCCTGCGCCTCTCCCTCCCCGTGGTCCCGCCGTCGGCGCAGCGAGAGCTCTCTGCTGCTCGCGGATTGCGCCACTCCGGGTCGTCACGGCGCCCCCGCTCCTGGTTTTCCGCCCTGCAACGCGCAGCCGTCTCATCTTCCGCCGTTTCCGCCGCCATCCGCACGCGCTTTCCTGCACTCCGCGTCCGCCTGCTCCTCCGCGTGTCCCGGGTGCTGGGACATTTCCCTCGCCTCCCCGCGCGCCTCCCCGCGCTACGCCACTCCGCGCGACGCCGCTCCGTGCGCCAGACCGCGGGAGTGCAGGGATCTAGGCCAGGGGGAATGGGGCGGCGCGGCGGACGGCGGAGAAGGCATGGGCGCGGCGGAGGGATGGGGGGGGCGGGCGGAGCAGCGCGGGTGGCTGAGACGGTCCGAGACGTTTGCGGTGGGGGAAGGGGGGATGCGGGGCGTGGGGAGCGGATGGCGGGAGGTGCGCGCGGAGCAGAGCGGTGATATAGCCTGGGGAGCCATGCCGGGGGAGTACGGGGGCGCGGCGGAAAGGGACAGGCGGAACGGATTCCGCGCATGGGCGCAGGTGTACGGCATCGGGGGGAGAATGGGCGAGGGGGAGGGGCGGGCGGGGGAGAGAGGCGCGGTAGTGAACAGCGGAAGCGGCAGTTGCAGCAGCGCGTGCGACAGCGGAAGCGGGAATGGGAGCGGTGGCTTTCCCATCACGAGCACGACGAGCACGAGCAGCAGCGGCAGTTGCGGCAGCGGCGTTTGCGAGGTGCCTGCAGGGGTGACGCACGAGCGGAAAGGGAGCGGCGGAGGGATGAGCGGGACCAGCAAGGGCGACGAGGTCGCAGCAGCGGCGGCGGCGGCGGCAGCGGAGGAGAAGGCGGCTGCGATGGAGAGCGCTGCGGAGCGGATCAAGAGCATGCGCGCGGAGCAGATGCGCGTGATGGGGCTGGAGGGGCCGGTCCCCGCGAGCCGCATGCTGCGCGTGCGGAGCGACCTCCGCGGGTACGCTGGGTGGGCGCGAGGCGCGGAGGACGGCAGAGACGGCAGCGGGTTCAGGGACGCGCGCCGATCCAGCTGCGACTCGCCTTCTAACGGGGATGATGCAAGCCGTGGCTATTACTGCAGAGGAGGCGGAGGCGGATGCGCAGGGGGACTGCGGAGGGGGGAGCGCGGCTCGCGGAGCATGACGATCCGCGAGAGCGAGGAGGCGGACGCCGCTTCCCCCTCGTACCGCCCCCTGCTCTCCATCCCTTCGCCCTCCTCCGCCCTCGCCCCCATGCGCCGTACCCGCTCCGAACTCTGGCCCGCGCGCCCCCCTCCGCTGCCGCTCGTGGCGGAGGGCGGGGCGGCGGAGGGCGCGTGGGGGCAGCGCGGGAGTGAGGGGAGGGGCAGGCGGAGCTGTGAAGGCATGGGGGACGTTCCAAGGCGGGCGCGCACGCAAGTGGGGGGAAAGGGGGAGAGGTATGCGCAGGGCGGGGGGAACCTGTGGGGAGAGGGGGACATATTGGCGGAGGGGAACGGGAGGAGGTGGCGGCGCGCGTCGTTGGAAGGGGGCGCGCGGGGAGGATGGGGGGAGGTATATGGGGGGAGTGCAGTCGCTGTAGTGGGGGAAGAGGAGGCGGGGGAGGATACGTGCGGAGAAGGGGAGACTGACATGGCGATTGTACGAGTGGGCAGCGGCAGCAGCAGCAGCAGCATTGGCAGCGTGAGTGGCGGAGGGAGTGGGGACGAGAGCAGCGGCGCAGAGGCAGCGAGTGAGGAGCGTGCGGGGGATGTCGAGGGGGAGACGGGCGGAAGCAGCAGCGGGGAAAACGAGGGGGAGCAGTGGGCGGGGATGGGGAGGCGCAGAGTGGAAGCGGGGGGGATTACAGCTCCTGACGGGTCGTGCGACGCTGTAACGCCTCCTCCGCGCTCGTCTGCTCCCCTCATCCATGCCACACAAGCAGCAGCTGCATGCAGAGCAGGCAGCCTGGGCAGCGATACGCCTACTGCATCCTCGGAGCTGGTGGAAGTGGGGGGAGGGGCGCGAGTGGGCGCCATGAGCGCACGAGCGTCCCCCCAGCAGCCCCTGCCGCGGGTGTGCCATCTGCCCCTCGTTCCTGGGCTCGCGCCCTGCCCTGTGCGCAGCGGTGGCGCTGACGTGGCGCAGGGCGGGCTGGGGGAGGGGGCGCCGGGAGGGAAGGTGGGAGGGGAGCAGAGGGGCGCGGGAGAGGTGGTGGTTGGCAGCGAGGGTAGTGGGTGGGCCAGAGAGGATAGCAAGGGTGGCGAGGGTGGGGAGCAGGAGGCAGTGGCGCAGTGCATGGCCGTGTGCTCTGCACTCTCCAGACACATCCTCGCTGCTGCTGCCTGCTCTGCGTCTACAGCACCGCTCAGCCACCTCGTATGCCACTCCCCTCCCTGCTCCTGCTCCACACTCATATCCAATTTCCCCGTCCCTGCTCCCTACTCCACTGTAATTACTGTATGCCGCTCTTCGTCATGACTGCCAAAATTTGTTTATTCATTCTGAGCCTTGTTACGCCCTTAAGAAACACCTGGAAGCCTATTCACCTCAATGAGTGTGCGTCTCTGTCCCCCCCCCCCCCCCCCCCCCCCCCCGTCCCTCGTTCCCACCCACTGCTCCTGTGGTGCAATTGCAGGTGCTCAACCTGGCACACCCCTCCTTGCTCTCCACACTCCTCCCCACGTCCCCTCTCGCCACCCTCCTCTACCACCCGCACTCACTACCTCTGCCTCTGCCTCTGCCTCTGCCTCTCCCCGCCACGTCATCCGCCCTCAATGCTGCCTCGTTACACGACCATCGCCCGCAGCAGCACAGCCGCATTGCAACAGCATGCCTGGCAGCGCAGGAGAATGCTGCGTGGAAGCGTGGGGCACTCGTGTGCAGGCAGGATGCGGAGGGGGTGTCTGTAGAACTGGGTACAGCGGTATCAAAGGGTGGTGGCGCACGGGACGGGAGAAAGGTTGTTGCTGCGCCTGCAGTGGAAGCCTCTGCAGCCTCCCTTTCTTCAGAAGTGGCTCTACTTCAGCCGCGATCGGTAAGCAAGCACTGCCACCCCTTCCCCCCCCCCTTCCCCCCTTCCCCTCCCCAAACAACTGTTCAACTGTCCCCCGTGTCCTCCACATTTGGTGCTGTGTTCTCCTGTTCTTTCTCCCGTGGCCCCGTTCATTTATCTCACATCGGTCCTCCCTTGTTTCCATCCCTTTGCCTGCTCCGTTTCGCCCTGTGCCCTCCTCCCAGCTTGCAGACGTTCTTGATATGCTGGACGCTCATCCCGCCATCACTTGCCCCGCTTCTGCTGCTTCTGCTGCCGCTGCACATGCGCCAAGCGTCTCGGTGTCTGTGCTAAGAGCACGCATTCGAGCGGTGGTAGCAGCAGTGGCGGGGCAGCCTACTGTGCGGGTAGCAGTGGTGCTGCTGCCCTCATCCCACCCCACCTCGTTGTGCCCAGAGTCCACTGAGGCGGGTCCAAAGCATGCTGCAGAGCCTGTGGACCAGCAGCAGCAGCAGCAGCAGCAGCAGCAGCAGCAGCAGCAGCAGCAGCAGCAGCAGCAGCAGCAGGCAGTGGTGGTGCCAGGGCTGTGGGTGGGGGACATGGTGGCACTGGCAGGCGGCAGCGGTGTGGTGGCACAGGAGGCAGGGGGGAGCGCGCGGGCAGTGCAGTGGCAGCATGTGTTGGACAGCGCTCCTGACGCTCTGCTGCTGCTGCTGCCGCCCCACCACGGCCCTTCCATCAGCGAGGTGGGTGCGTGTGTGTATGTGATAGTGTGTGATGAAGGTCTGCGTGATTGTGCCTGGGACTGGGACTGTGCATGTGTATTTGTGTGTGGTTGAGTGGCTGGTGGGTTGCGGGTTGATGCATGTTCTTCAGTAGGTGTTTGTTTGTTTCCATACATTGTCCCTCCGACAGGAGCGTGCTTGACTAACAACTCTAACCCCCATTCTCCTGTGCCTGCTTCCCCCTTTGCGCCTCCTAACACACACAGGCAAGTCTGAATGCCAGTCTACCTGGCTTGGACACACTACCAGCCGCCAGAAGAGGCATGCTGTTTGCATGCCACCACGCCCTCTTTACATGCCCTGGAGCCTCTCTAGTGGATGGACTAGAGCTGCTCGCGCATCTGCTGCATCCCACACGTGCCAACTACCACGGCTCGTCAACAGTGCATCGGCTCGGCGCTTCTATTAACAAATGACGATTGACACAGCTCCGCTGACACCCAGGGACTAGGCCCGATTAACACATGCTCTTTTGCTGCGAAGCAGCAAGGGAGAAACGCCTGACTCAACAGGAATACTCACCATCAGAAGCGAAAGGGAAGGATTTGTTAGTCCTTAAAAATATTCTGGTTGGACAAGGGTGATTCCCTTATGGATGGCATTGTGATATGCTTGTGTTAAGCCTTGCTAAGTGCCAGTTTTTTCCCGAAGGGCGAATCATATTGGTAGCATGCTAATGATGGGCGGTTTGGAATGTCCAAGTGCAATGTAAAACTTCAAATTTCATTTTTACTTACCGTATGTCATACTGTACATTTACATTATGAGGCATTGATCTCTTCTGTTACGAGTGCAATTGAGTGAACGAACGAGAATTGCACTATCGAAGAAAGAGTACAATGAGCGAAGGCATGAGCGAAGAATATATAGCGAAACTACAGTGGTAACGATAATGGACTGTGGTTGTCGCGCGACGGGCCTGGGACTGAGGTTGGGAAAAAGTGTCGAAGCGGAGGCCCGGAGCGCGGGTTACCCGCCGAGTCGTGAGGTCGGGGTGCGATGTGCGAAGGTGGCGGGCAGATTGTCGATGCGAGGGTTGCGAGTGGTAACGGTGCTGGCTGTGGTGCTACAGTGATGTACGCGTTGAGCAGGGATGCGAAGTAAGGAAAAGGAATTTTCCTTACAATACCCCCCCCCCCTTAAGGAGGTCCTCCTTACGAGAGTGCGTGTACATCCCTGAAATTTCGGCTGCGCAGATACTCGGTGAGGACGGGGTGGTTTTCGATTCTGTCCAGGGGAACCCAATTGTCTTCGGTGGGTGTACGGCAGGGCTCTTGCTAGAATTTGGGCCTGTCTGACATACCTAAGTAAAAAAACCGTTCCGTCTGACGTTCAGACGGGCATATTTTTTTGGTCTGATTTTTTGGACGAATGTTAAAGCTTAGTCTGATTCTTCATACGATTCAATTTGCACAGTCTGATTTAGCTAACACACTTGTCTAACATAATCACGCTTGTTTTGTTAATGAACGCGCCCCTGGCGCGGTGCTGACAGCTCGCTAGCTGACAGACAGCTGTGTGGCTATTGAGGGGCACGCACATGACAATGAGGGGCTGCGACGCGAGGGATCAGGGTGGGTGGAGGTGGAGGGACGCGAAGGGAAGGGGGGGCTGGGCTGCGAGACATTAGGAGGGGCATGAAAGCGGGCTAGGCTGGGAGCGAGACCTGGAGAGACCTCAGGTTGGGGAAAGGGGGAGAAGGGTTGGACAGGACTAGGCCTGGAAGAGGAGCGAGGGCATAGAAGGGGGGGCTGAGCTGGTAGAGTAGCGAGAGATCGGGGGGGAAAGGGAGGGTTGGGGGGAGGGGGACCGGTATCAGACGAAAAACAACTCGTTCTCTGAAATTTCAGACTAACTATAGAGCTTGCTCTGAAATATCAGATGAACTAAAATCAGTCATCTTACGGATCAGACGAAATAAAAAGCATCGTCTTAGAGATCAGATGAAAGCGAAAATCTACGTCTGAAAATCAGACCATCAGACCAATTTGGTCTGATAACGAGAGCCCTGCTTCCAGCGGAGTAAGAACTCGATCCTTCGGGCTCCTCGAGGGTCGCGAACTCTGTGACTCAGGATTTTTTCGGGGGTGATGATTGGTTCAGTTGGTGGTCTTGTCATGCTGGTTGGGCGATTGCGTGGCAGTTGGCTCGTGGACGGGACGTAAGGGCGAAGTAGGCTGACGTGGAATGAGGGGCTGACGTACCAGTCAGCAGGGAGGAGGAGGTGGGCGGTGACGGGTGTAAGCATGTGGCTTATGCGAAATGGCCCGCAGTATCGGGGGCGGAGTTTCGGAGTGATGGGCAGTCGGAGGTTCTGAGTGTCGAGTAAAACTAAGTCGTCGGGCTGGTAAGTGACGGGTCTGCGGTGGCGGTCGGCGTTGCGTTTAGCGATGATGTTAGCTTTTTTTATTGCGTCTGCTGCCCTGGTCCGTGCTGCTTGCAAAATTTCGGCGAACTGTTGCGCGCGTGGAACCGGGTTGTCGGGATTCGGGGTCATGGGTACTGTTGGGTCTTGTCCGTAATTCAGGTAAAACGGTGACTGTTGGGTCGTGGCGGATGGGGCGTTGTTGTATGCGAATTCGATGAGTGGCAGTTGCTGTTCCCACGTGTTTGGGTCGTCGCACGTGGCCCGGATGAGCTGTTCCATGGTCTGATTTGTCCGTTCTGTCTGTCCGTCTGTTTCGGGGTGGTACGATGAACTAAACTGTAGTCGCGTGCCGATCTGCTGCCACAGGTTCCGCCAGAAGTTGCTGGTGAATTTCGTGTCTCTGTCGCTGATGATTGATGCTGGTATCCCGTGCAGTCGAACGACGGTAGAGATGAAGAGGCGGGCTGTTTCTTCGGCTGTGATTGTTTTTTTGCAGGCTGCGAAGTGTGCCATTTTCGTCAGTCGATCGACGACGACCAGGATCGCGTCATTCCCACTCGCCCCGGCCGGTAACCCCGTGACGAAGTCCATCGTCACCTGCTGCCAAGCACGCTCTGGAGGTGGGATTGGCTGCAACTGTCCTGCCGGCCGCTTCCGTGTTGACTTCATGATCTGGCAAGTGGGACACGATGCCACGTGTCGCTGCACGTCGGTCAACATTTCGGGCCAGTAATAATACCGCTGCAGCTGCTGCCGTGTTTTCTCTACCCCGAAATGTCCCGAGGTAACCCCGTCGTGTGCCTCTTGTAATAGTAATTCCCGTAGCAGTGTGTACCCTGGTACCCAGATGCGGTCGGTCCCGGCTTTTACGAAATAGACTCCCTTGGCTGCTGCGAACTGCTGCGAATTTCCTCCTGTGAAGAATGGGTCCGTTTGATATCCGTGGGTAAATAGTCCTGTCAGTAGCGGGCTGGTCTGGGCGAGTAGTATCGCGTGGATCTGGGCAGTGGGGCGGGTCAGTGCGTCGGCGATGTTCGAGGCTCCTTTTTTATAGGTGACTGTGTAGTGGAAGTTTGACTCGAGGAAATCGAGCCACCGAATCTGTCGTGGGTTGAGGTGGGGCTGTGCACGGAGGTACTGTAGTGATCGGTGGTCTGTCCGTACTGTCACGTCTGCGCCGGTCAAGTAGCAGCGCCACACTTTGAACGCATGCACGATCGCGAGCATTTCGCGGTCGTGTATCGGGTAATTTCGCTCGGGCGGATGCAGTTTTCGTGACTCGTATGCGATGGGCTGTAGGCCGTTGCCGAAGTCCTGTAGCAGTACGGCTCCAATGGCGATGTCGCTTGCGTCTGTAACAACCTCGAAGGGGCGGTGTGGGTCGGCGATGCGCAGGACGGGCGGTGAACAGAGAACATTTTTCAGGGCAGAGAAGGCAGCATGCTCTTTCTCCCCCCACGTAAAAACGACCCCCTTTCGCAGTAAATCCGTCAGCGGGGCAGTCAACTGTGCCATGTCGGGGACGAACCGACGAACATAATTAACGAACCCTAAAAAACTCTGCAGTTCCGTGATGTTCGTCGGGGGACGCCACGCTTTTACCGTATCCAGCTTCTTTGGGTCGATTTCAACTCCAGCCTCCAAAATAACGTGCCCCAAAAATTCTAGTCTGTCCCGAAAAAACTCGCACTTAGAGCCCTTGGTGAGTAACCGATGTTCCTCTAAAACTTTAAATACTGCTTCGAGATCCGCTAAGTGCTGCTGCTTGTCGCGACTGTAGACGAGGATGTCGTCGAGGTAAACTATCACGCATTTATCTAAGAGTGGCCTAAACGCCTCGTTCATGGTCATCTGAAATGTTGCGGGCGCGTTGGTCAGCCCGAAAGGCATCACCGTGTACTCAAACGACCCGTACCTAGTCCTAAATGCTGTCTTGGCGCAGTCCGATGGTTCGACCCGAATCTGATGGTAACCCCCCCGTAAGTCTATTTTCGAAAACACCCGTGCTGTTCGCAGTTGGTCGATCAGTTCGTCGGCGTGGGGAATGGGGTACCGCGACTTGACTGTTACCCTGTTGAGCGCTCGGTAATCGATGCACATGCGAAATCCTCCGTCTTTTTTCGGTGTGAACAGTATCGGTGCGGCGAACGGTGACGAACTTGGTCGAATAAACTGCTTCTCTAACAAATAATCTAACTGCTTCCTCAGTTCGTCGAGCTCGGGCTGTGTCAGTCTGAATTGGCGCTGTACAGTTGGCTGTGCCCCCGGTTCTAACTCGATCCTATGATCATGCGCCCGCTGAGGTGGCAGCCCTTCCGGTAAGTCGTCTGGAAAAATCCCCGGGTACCGTTTCAACAGTTCCTGTAGTTCGGGCGGTACTGCTGCCAACAGTTTCTGAAAATCGCTCGGCTGCTCCGCTTCTCCTACTAATGCTATATCTACTGCGTACACGTCAGCTCCAGCGGCGACAACCCGTTTCATTGTGATAGCGTTGACGTGTACCGTTGAAGACTCGGGTGACTGCCAGCGAGGTAGCTCGACCCAGTTACCACTACTTCGCACGGTGCAGCTACCCGTCGTCCAGTCAATTCGCGGGTTATATCGTCGCAGCCAATCACGTCCCAGTAAAATATCGTGCCCATCTAGTGTCGTTGCGAGCATTTACTGTGTAAACCCGAAATTTCCCCCGCAGCGGACTTTGACTCTCTCTACCTTTTCCCGTATGGCCAGTGGCGTGCCGTCGACTAAGCGTGCGTCTATCTCCGGTAAGCAACGGCTAAATGTCAGCTGCAGTTTTCGTGCGGTTGCGGTATTAACTAAACTGTGGCTTGCTCCTCCGTCGATAAAAATCTTCACTGCTGCTCCCTGTATTTTCTCGTAGATCAGTACTGGGCAATCCGTCGTTGTACCCTCCTTATTCATCCGAGCCCGATCGATGGCGTGAATCGGTACTGTGACTCGGTGAGGGTCGGTGCGGTTGGGCGAGCAGGCAGTCTCGTCAGTAGTTGGCCCAACTTCTACTGACTGCTGGCGTTTCCCTGCCTCTGAGACTCCCTTCCCTGCTCTGCTCCGCGGCGCCTTAGCTCCTCTGGGCATTCGCTCTTGCGATGGCCCGGCCTGTTGCAAGCAAAGCAGCGCCCCTTAAACGGTGCGGCAGCTGCATTCGTTGCAACAACGTTTACAGTGGCGTGCTCGATCGGTCCCCGAGGACGATGTCCGTAGTAGGACCCCGGTCTCGGTCGGCGTAGAATGTCGAGTTTCTCGGCGAGCGCGAGAATCTCGTTGAAGTTTGAGAGTCCGCGCAGCATGATTTCGTGCGAGATATCCGGCTTCAGCCCTCCGACGTAACGGTCCACCCGCTCCGCTTCGTGCATGTAGCCGACCTGCTCGCAAAGTGCGAGAAAACCACTCGTGTAATCTTGAACCGACCCGAGCTGCCGCCAAGTGCGCAATCTCTGACGCGCCGAAATAGAAGCCGCGATCGGCTCAAAGCGCGCCCGAAGCCCTGCGCACCACGCATCCCACGTGCTGTATTGGGCGGTCTCGCAGAATGAACTCCAGGTGACAGCTGGACCCGTGGGCCCTTCCTCTTGCGACGGTGGCTCGTAGGCGCGTGGCGACGTCACGATGACTCGCCACCAGTCCATGGCGGGGCCCCTTAGCAGCGAAACTGCATACCGAATCTTCGCTACGTCCGACTCGACGTAATTCGCGTCGAAGAAGACGTTCATCGTGAAGACCCACGATTGAACCGTCGGACCTCCACGCTGGCTCGGGTCGAAACAGGGCGGGCGTTGCGGCTTGAGTGGCATTGGTGCCATGATGGCCTGTTCGCCACTTGTCGCCGCGAACTCCACGTGCCGACGGGCTTCGCGAGGCTCCCGCGGGCTTGGTGCGACCCTGTTTCCTCCCATGCCAGGCATCGGCTGGGCGGCGCCATCGCTGGCTGCGCCTGAGCGCTGTCCCACGCTGTTGTTTTGTGTTGGTGTGCCGGACGAGATGACGATCGGCTCGTCTGATTGTGCAGATGCATTTGTCGGTGCGTGTGGTGGCGCTGGAGTGTTCATCGTTGATTGCTGACGCGCGGAGTCACGTTCCGCCGTGAGCGTCGCAATTTCGAGCGCCGAATCCTCGAGTTGGCGCACCAGACGGTCGAGCTGCTCCTGCGTCAATGTGGCGAGCGTGAATTCGGCCATGGCGGGGGTGTCGGGCGAGCTCAGCGAGAGCCTCAATCGTGGCCGTGCGTGCTTACGAGAGAGCACTACGAGCGGCGGTGCTGTGTCGCTGAGAGACGTCTACCCCCCCCAAAAAATTGAGATAGTGAGGAAGCGAAGGTGTGGATGCGGTCCGAGAAGAGGTCGTAGGCTCTGAATACCAAGTGTTACGAGTGCAATTGAGTGAACGAACGAGAATTGCACTATCGAAGCAAGAGTACAATGAGCGAAGGCATGAGCGAAGAATATATAGCGAAACTACAGTGGTAACGGTAATGGACTGTGGTTGTCGTGCGACGGGCCTGGGACTGAGGTTGGGAAAAAGTGTCGAAGCGGAGGCCCGGAGCGCGGGTTACCCGCCGAGCCGTGAGGTCGGGGTGCGATGTGCGTAGGTGGCGGGCAGATTGTCGATGCGAGGGTTGCGAGTGGTAACGGTGCTGGCTGTGGTGCTAGAGTGATGTACGCGTTGAGCAGGGATGCGAAGTAAGGAAAAGGAATTTTCCTTACATCTTCCCTCAATACTCGCTCTCCTCCACATCCACTGACACCCCCCCTGCCGCTCACGTCTGTCGCCGCTTCACTCTTCCTCCAAGCTCGAAACCTTCAGTTCATGGTCCCAACCACGAGCGATCCCATCCAAACCACACCCCACCTCATCTCGCCACACCAAAACCTAGTCCCTTGTGTTTTTGTTTTTTCGTCAGCCCATTTTCTCCCTAGCTAGGCTCTGCCGATGATCTCGCCTCGCCGCTAGTTCCCTAAAACGGTCCTCCATTTTCCGCTCCGCCCCGTCGCCACCTTCATTCGCACATCCGCCGCGTCGCCTGCCGTCATGCATAACGTCACGCGCGCGGCGCTTAGGGGCCTCGCGTCCTCCTCGTCCCGAGGTCCCTCCCGCCTTCCCGCCGCTGCCGCCGCGACCACCTCCCGCCTCCTCTCCACCGCCGCTCCCGCCGCTCCCGCCGCATCCGGCCCCGCGCCACCCGCTTCCGCCCCGCCTCCCCCCCCTCCCCCGCCAGAGAAAACCGTTTTCGGCGGACTATCGGATGCGGATCGGATCTTCACGAATCTGTACGGGCTGCACGATCCGTTTATTAAGGGCGCGATGCAGCGCGGCGACTGGCACCGCACGAAAGACCTCGTCGTCAAAGGCACCGACTGGATCATCAACGAGATGAAGAAATCCGGGCTGCGCGGGCGCGGCGGCGCGGGGTTCCCGTCGGGCCTTAAGTGGTCCTTCATGCCCAAGGTGAATCCCGACGGCCGCCCGTCGTACCTCGTGGTTAACGCAGACGAGAGCGAGCCGGGCACGTGCAAGGATCGCGAGATCATGCGCCACGACCCGCACAAGCTCATCGAGGGGTGCCTCATCGCGGGGGTGGGCATGCGCGCGCGCTACGGGTACATTTACATCCGCGGAGAGTACGTCAACGAGCGCAAGGCCGTCGAGCGCGCCGTCGCGGAGGCGTACGCGAAGGGATTCCTGGGCCGCAACGCGTGCGGAAGCGGGTACGATTTCGACCTGTACGTGCACCACGGCGCGGGCGCGTACATCTGCGGAGAGGAAACCGCGCTGCTGGAGTCGCTCGAAGGCAAGCAGGGCAAGCCGCGTCTGAAGCCGCCGTTTCCGGCGAACGCGGGGCTGTACGGATGCCCGACGACGGTGACGAACGTGGAGACCGTCGCCGTGTCGCCGACGATCCTGCGACGCGGGCCGGAGTGGTTCGCGTCGTTCGGGCGCAAGAACAACAGCGGCACGAAGCTGTTCTGCATCTCGGGGCACGTGAACAAGCCGTGCACGGTGGAGGAGGAGATGAGCATCCCGCTCAAAGAGCTCATCGAGCGCCACGCGGGCGGCGTGCGCGGCGGGTGGGACAACCTCCTCGCGATCATCCCGGGCGGCTCGTCAGTGCCCATGCTCCCTAAACCCATCTGCGACGACGTGCTAATGGATTTCGACGCGCTGAAAGCGGTGCAGTCCGGTTTAGGCACAGCTGCAGTGATCGTGATGGATAAGAGCACTGACGTCGTCGACGCGATCGCGCGGCTGTCGTATTTCTACAAGCACGAGAGCTGCGGGCAGTGCACGCCGTGCAGGGAGGGCACGCCGTGGCTGTGGCAGCTGCTGGAGCGCATGAAGGTGGGCGACGCGCTAATGGAGGAGGTGGATATGCTGCAGGAGATCACGAAGCAGATCGAGGGGCACACCATCTGCGCGCTCGGGGACGCCGCCGCGTGGCCCGTGCAGGGGCTGCTGCGCCACTTCCGCCCCGAGATTGAGCGCCGTATTGAGGCGCGCGCCGCCGCTGCTGCTGCTGCTGTTGCCGCTGGTGGTGCTGGTGAGTGGGCGGCGGGAAGAGGGATGGGAGAGTGCGGCCAGGGGATGATGGCAGGGATGGGAGGGTGTGTAGAGGGTGGGATTTTGCAGCAAGGGTTGAGAGATGTATGGTGGTGGGTGCCACAAGAGGAGTTGAAAGACGGACGTGTTTCGAGTGCGTGATGGCATGCATGATCCATTTCTGACACGCCCATTAGTTGAATACACATCGGTCATTTACTACAACCTCCCTCCGTTAGCCGCCTAGTTCATAGTGCATCGTCTCACAAAGCCATTCTTCTCTGTTCCTCTTTCCCCCTTGTTTCTTGATGCCCCCAGAGGTGCCAGCACAGCAAGTGGCGAGTGCGGGCATGTGAGGGCTCGCCACCCTGACCAGTCAGCCCCATTGCATGGAGAATGGAGATTCTCACATCATTACTGCACCACTCGCCCATATTCTGGGATGGAGGAAGGGGGAGAGGAGGGAATGTCCACAATGCCCCACCCATCCCCACGCTGCTCAGTGCATGTAGCAGCCTTGATGTGAAGAGTGCCGTTGCACCATGCGGGATGTGTCTCCATTTGATCTGGACCAACTGTTTCACCCTGTCTCGGATCTGCTCTGTACATCCCCAAACCATGGTGTAGTCACTTGCCTTTCTGCTCCATGTTTGTTAGATGCATGCTGTGTAAAACATTTTCTTTTTAGAATCCCATGAATAAGATCTCATGTTTTATTCAGGAAACCAAATCAGCCTGTATGTTATGATTGAACTTGCAGAGTGCGCAGAATAGCGAATAACGAGAATGAGAATTACAGAATTACTGAATGACTGAACACACAAAGTGACGAGGCCTAAATAGGGGAAGTCCTAGCTAGGCGGGGGGTTCGGGAAAGGAAGGCTCGGTGATGGTTGCGATTGGTGCGGAGGCGACTCGGGAGTGGTTCGGTGCGACGAAATAGGAAGGACAGGTTCGTCGCGTGACCCTCGGGATGGCCTCGATAACGAGTGCCTCAGTAAGGATTTGTAAATCCTTACACTCTCCCACCTTCTAAATAAGGCAGTCCTGTACTGAAAACAGACCCCACACTAGCAAGGATGCCGTCGATCTCCTCTTCAGCTGAATCCGACGGCCGAAATGCCTTTGACAATAATTTTGAAAAGGTTGGAATGTAGGCCGTTGATGAAGTCCAATTTCGATCTGACGGTCGAAGATGAACTGACCCAAATTGAAGTAGAAGTTGGAATGTGGGCCGTTGATCGAGTAAGTGCGAATCTGACGGTCGAGGCAGATGCGATTTTGGAGGGAACAGACTGACGCGAAATTCAATCGCGATCAATCTAGAGCCGTCGATCTTGTCGGTGTAATCGCGATCGTCCGTCGTGCTGACGCAACCTGACAAAGGTCAAGAAGAAAGCCGAGAAAACGCCAAGGAAAGAAACAGTGCCGAACACTTTCTCTCCCCCCCCCCCCCCCCCCCCTTCCAAGAAAACACACCAGAAAATGTTTCACAGCTGCTCCGAGAGGAAAACCAACAGAATCCAGGTGTTAAGTCCCAAAAAACGAGTGATGAGCGAAGAAGTCCAGGTGAAATCGCGTCGGTGTGGAAACTCGATGACGAAAACCAGGTAAGCCGTGCCCAAAATTCTTCAAGGGCGATCCCGTTGACGTAGACCAGAAACCGTGATGAGAATTCGCCGTTGCACGAACTGTCGACATTTGTCTTTACACCACCGAAACTTTCGGTGGTCCCTTCCGCAGCTGCAGCTGGCAGCAGTTGAAATCGAATCGTTTGTCGTGGGCGGGTCGAGTTGGGCGATTTGTCGCTAGTAGAGTTGGAAGTCCCGTCCCGAAATCCTCTGGCCATGAAATCGGGGTGTGGCGAAAATGTCGTCGATGAATACGATTGATGGCGAATTCGAATACGAGAGTCAGCGATGGTCGTCGCAGATGTAACCAAAATCGAATGTCACTCCGAAAATGTTGTCGAGCACGATCCAGCGTCAGATGATATCAGCACCTCCGGCGGTTTTGTCCAGACTCGACGAGCAATTTGTCGGAATGCGCCGAGGTCTCCTGGGCAGGGATGAAAAATTGCAGCTGTCTCTCCCCCCCCTTCACTTTTGCTGCCGCCTTCTTCAGTTCGTCGTAAGTCGTTCGTACCCCTTGAAAACTCCGTGTAGTTCTCGCGGTGTTGCCCCATGTCGTTTGCGCGCGCGTTTAACCGAACGCCGCAACTCCTCCGAAACTGTCGGCGCTTTTGGCCGTAAAACCGGTATGTCCCCACGTAAAACTCCGAAATAGTCGCTCGAATCAAGCCCCGTAAATCCGCAGTTGCAGTTGCAGTTCGCCTCCGAAAATCTCGGACGTACTATAGCCGCCCACCCGGTCACCATCAGTTTCCGTCGGTTACCCGACCCCAGCATGTGGGTTCAATCAAGAACCGGGGACTGCCCTGGGCTATTCCGAGACCGAATTTCACGGAACCTAGTGGCATCAACGCCGTTGACTTCGTCGTTGAAACTGCTCCCGCCGATGCTGCTTAACAAAATACCACGTTTCTCCCACCAGCGCTTTGCAGATGTTTCACCGCATCGCTCGTCGCCGGTCGATAAGGTCCCGAAGCTACGACTGCTCCCACGCTCCCTTTTTTCTGAAGAATTTCCCGAGGTGTGCGTTTAAACACCGGGGGTCCTAGGTATCCTTGCCGCTGTGTTTCTTGCCAGGCAACTTCGATAAGTGCCTTTAAGGCAAGTCCCCCAACGGCTCAACCGCACTCCAAGAAGCGAAGAAATACCCGCAGCTTCATATTTTTTTGGTCGTTTCACCCCCCGACAATTCCGCTTCCCGCCGTTCACCCAGCGTCCGCTTTTGTCGGATGGGGTATAGTCGGTGTTGCCCGCGCGAACCCGTCTACGGTGGAGGGGGACACTCCTATCGGAGTCGGGGACCCTTATTTAAAAGGAAATTTTGCCCAACCGTTTTGCAGCCCACCGCAAACGTCGCGCCACTAAACTCCACAGCTCCCGGTCCCTGCAGCCGCTGCGACGTCACCTCGTGTAGACGCCCGGGTCAGGAGAAACCAGCGAACTGCACCAATGTTGTCCGTGCGGCGCCCCGATTTTTTCGCGTGCTGTTTCATCCAGCCCGCTTTTGTCGGAGCAGAACAGTGCCGCAACTCCCATTATTTTGTCTTTTCTGTACAGCTGTCGAACGGGCACCAAAACCAGGTGCTTTTAACCAGCGCAGGGTAGGCTCGTGTTCACCCCCGTTATTCATCCGAATAAGGTCGACTGCATGAGTCGGAACCAGTAATCGGTGGGGATGGTGAGGTTCGGGCGAAGTAGGGCCGCAGATCGGTTCCACCGGCTTTTATCTGCTCCCCACGACGTTCTTCAACCCCCGCTTAGCCGTTGGGCCGTCTCTTTTTGCGTGTCCCGGCGGCCTGCACCACACTCCGAAATTGTCGGGGTAGCACCTTGAACACCGTTTAATCGTGGGCTGCTGCGGCTGTCCCCGAAAACGGCTTCCTTGAACGGGGAAACCGATCTCGAAACTGTCGAACAGCTGGCAAGCAGCTCCAGGCACGCAGCAACAAACGAGTATTTTTCGGGTGTTCAGTCCCGATATGCCCTCGCGCCTGCGCCCCACTCCCGCAAAGTGCGATTCAGCCACGTCGTTGTCTGTTGCAGCCCGTAAGTGTCGGCGGGTCCAAAGTTCCCGTCTGTCCACAAGCACTTCTGCCGAAAATCGTCGACGACTCGCCCGCCAGTACGGTAAGCGCCGTACTTTCCGGTCGGACGGGATAAAACCCAACCCCCGCTTAATTCGGGCGGTTTGAGAGTCTATCTCTCCCAGCCGTCGGGATCCTCTGACGCAAAACTCCATTTGCGCCTGGCGAGTTCCCCAGCCGACTATTTTCTCCACAGTTGCTCCGAAATTATCGCCCACAGTGACGCACGTCCGTTGTCGCCAGCTGCCGAAACACATTCCGTGAGTCATGCGCGCAAAATGACGACGAGCCACCGTCGTAACTTGCCGCTTCGAACGAACTCCGAAATTGTCGCGCAGCTGTTGACCCAGGGCCGACGGCGTCAACTGCCACACACGTTGACGACTCCGCGAATTTCGTGCAGGTGCCGACGCAGGTCCGTGTCAGAACATATATATAGCTTATGCTGTTGTGTAGGCTATAGTGGGGTATCCCATAGGGGGTACAACACAATTAGGGTTTCCCATATGTACTCACTTCATTCATAGTTCATTCATCCTCGTTCTACTTTTCTCATGGTATCGAGCAGGTTCCCTCGTGGGAACTGTTCTTAGGGCCCACCGGTTTTTTTTCCTGCCCGGAGCGCACTCTGCCCCTACCCGAGTCGCGCTCCCCTCTCTCTTGGCCCCTAGTGGCCCCTTTAGCCGCCCGTCCCGGCCCCTTAGACGCCCGCGTACCGCCCGTCCCGGCCCCTAGACGCCAGTGCGCCGCCCGGCCCGGCCCCTAGACGCCCGCGCGCCGCCCGTCCCGGCCCCTAGACGCCCGCGCGCCGCCCGTCCCGGCCCCTAGACGCCCGCACGCCGCCAGTCCCGGCCCCTCGACGCCCGCGCGCCGCCCGTCCCGGCCCCTCGACGCCCGCGCGCCGCCCGTCCCGGCCCCTCGCCGCCCGTGAGCCGCCCGTCCCGGCCCCTAGACGCCCGCGCGCCGCCCGTCCCGGCCCCTAGACGCCCGCGCGCCGCCCGTCCCGGCCCCTCGACGCCCGCGCGCCGCCCGTCCGGGCCCCTCGACGCCCGCGCGCCGCCCGTCCCGGCCCCACGCCGCCCTACCTGCGGCCTACTCGCCGCCCTACCTACGGCTCGCCCGCCGCCCTAACTGCGGCCTGCCCGCCGCCCTACTTGCGGCCCTACCGCCCCCCTACCTACGGCCCGACCGCCGCCCTACCTGCGGCCCAACCGCCGCCCTACCTGCGGGAGCCGCCTAGCAGCTGAACCGCCGGAAGCCGAGCCGCCCTGCCGCCGAGCCGCCCGGGAGCCGAGCCGCCCTGCCGCCGAGTCGCCCGGGAGCCGAGCCGCCCTGCCGCCGAGCCGCCCGGGAGCCGAGCCGCCCTGCCGCCGAGCCGCCCGGGCGCCGAGCCGCACTGCCGCCGAGCCGCTGAGCAGCCGAGCCGCCCTACTGCCGGGCCACCCGACCTGCCCTGTCCGGTGAGCACAGCCCCACTGTCACTGCGTGCCCTTCCCCTACTGCTTGCACTGCTCGTCTGTCGTCGTCATGGCTACCCCTAGCGTCCTCGCTTTTGACGCTGAGGGTCGAGCCATTGACTTTGAGGTCTGGGTCGACGACCTGCAGCTGTTCTTACAGTGCGATAGGGCGGACGGTCTTTCCCTCTTTGACCTCACCTCTGGCGCCTCTCCTGCCCCTGCTACTGATGCTGACCCCACTGTTCGCTCTCAGTGGGCCACCCGCGATGCTGCTGCACGTCTTGCTGTGCGTCGCCACCTGCCTACCACTGAGCGCGCGCACTTTAGTCAGTACAAGAGTGCTCAGACCTTGTACGACGCTGTAGTTGCGCGCTACTCTTCCCCTGCCACTGCTGCCCTGAGCCGCCTCATGCTACCGTACCTCTTTCCTGACCTTGCTGCCTTTCCCACTGTCGCTGACCTCATTACGCACCTCCGCACTAGTGACACTCGCTACCGCGCCGCCCTTCCTGCTGAGTTCTGCGCCAAGAACCCCCCCCCCATGTACATCACTCTCTATTACATCGTCACACGCCTCCCTGACTCCCTTCGCGTAGTCAGGGACCACTACCTCTCGGTCTGTCCCACCACTCTCACTGTCGACCTCCTCGAGAAGTCCCTCCTGGCGGCGGAGAAGAGCATCGTCGCTGTAGGAGCCTCTCGTGGTGACCCTCGCACCCCCATCTTTGAGGGGTGTTCTCCTTCCCCCCTGCTGCCCTCTGTTGCCTCTGCTGCTGCTGCCGACCTGCTTGGTCTTGAGTCGGTCTGCGCGGCGTCTGCCCCTAGCGGGAGACGCCGCCCTGGCAGGGGCAAGGGGGGCAAGGGCGCGGGTGGAGCTGGCGGGGGCGGTGGAGGAGGCGGTGGAGGCGGAGGAGGGAGTGGGGGTGGCGGTGGGAGTGGTGGCGGGGGCGGTGGTGGAGGTGGCAGCAGCGGAGGAGGAGGCGTCGGTGGCGGCAGCGGTGGGAGCGGAGGCAGCGGTGGTGGTGGAGGTGGAGGCAGCGGTGGCGGAGGGGGTGGAGCTGGTCGGGGTGGTGCCCCGCAGCGTAGCGGCCCTGGTGGTGGCCAGCGTCAGCAGCAGCAGCAGCAGCAGCAGCGTTCGCGGGACATCCCCCCGCCCCAGCAGCTCCGTGAGTGGTACACGCAGCGTCAGCGGGGTGGGGGTTTTGGTCCATGCACCTACGTCCTTCGTTCCGGTGACCGAGCGGGTGAGCAGTGTGGGGGTGCGCACCCCACTCAGCGCTGCTTTGCCCGCCTGACGGACGCTTGGCGTCAGCAGTTCCCCGAGGCCAGTGAGATTCCCCGTTGGGGAGAGCTGTCTAGGGCTGGCGTAGCTGTCTTTGATCTTGACTTTGATGCTATCCTTGCTGCCATGTATGCTGTGACTATTAGTGAGGAGGGTGACTGTTACCAGTGTTTCCCGCCCGACCCGGGCATTGGTACTGCTGCGCCAGGTACTTCTGCGGCTGCTGCTCTAGGTGCCAGTGCGTCTGCACTCTCAGGTACTGGTGAGGCTGCGCTCTCAGGTACTGCGTCGGCTTCGGCCTCCCTCACCTTCACACTTGACTCAGGGGCTTCTCGCTCCTTCTTTCGAGACCGCACCACACTCACGCCGCTTGGCCGGCCGGTTGCAGTCTCCCTGGCTGACCCCTCTGGGGGTCCTGTCCTCTCTCACTTCTCCACTGTCCTCCCGTGTCCGGCTGCCCCCTCGGGCACCTTGTCTGGTCTGTACCTCCCCTCGTTCTCGACGAACTTGGTGAGTGGTGCTGACTTGCAGGATGCGGGGGTTCACCAGTTTACTCCTGCGAGTCAGCGGGTGACCCACTGCTCGGATGCCCGCACAGGCCGACACCTGGCCACGTTCTCGCGTCGGCCAGGGTCGAGTCTTTACACACTGACCACTGCGTCTCCTCCTGTCCCTGCGTCTGGCCAGGTAGCTGCGTCGGGTCAGGTGTTTGCTGCTGCGTCCAGGTCTGGTCCTGAGTCTGCCCCCTGCTCGTGTCGCCGCCTGTCTCACGAGACTCTCCTGTGGCACCACCGTCTTGGCCACCCCTCCTTGCTTCGTCTTCGGGGCATGGCTTCCCGTGTCCTTGTCTCTGGTCTTCCCCGGTCTCTCCCTCCCCTCCCTTCGGGACCCGGACCTTCTTGTGTCCCCTGTGTCGAGGGGCGGCTCCGGGCTGCCCCTCACTCCTCTCAGTTTCCCCCGACAGAGGCTCCTCTGCAGACGCTTCACATGGACGTGTGGGGCCCCGCCCGCGTCCGTGGGCAGGGTCACGAGCGCTACTTCCTGCTGGTGGTTGACGACTACTCGCGTTACACCACAGTCTTCCCCTTGCGCAGCAAGGGTGATGTCACTGAGGTGTTGATCGACTGGATCCGCGCAGCTCGTCTCCAGCTCAGGAGGAGCTTCGGCTCGGACTTTCCTGTTCTGCGTCTGCACTCTGACCGAGGTGGAGAGTTCTCCTCTGGCCTTCTGCGAGCCTACTGTCGTGCACGAGGCATCCGCCAGACCTTTACGCTTCCGGACTCTCCACAGCAAAATGGGATTGCTGAGCGCCGCATTGGCATGGTCATGGACGTCGCTCGTACGTCCATGATGCATGCGGCTGCCCCCCATTTTCTGTGGCCGTTTGCGGTTCGGTACGCGGCGCATCAGATCAACCTTCACCCCAGGGTCTCCCGGCCGGAGACCTCCCCAGCTCTGCTGTGGACGGGGAAGGTCGGCGATGCGTCTGTGTTCCGTGTCTGGGGATCTCGGGCGTTTGTCCGCGACTTGTCTGCGGACAAGCTGTCCCCTCGTGCTGCTCCCTGTGTCTTCCTCGGCTTCCCCCCTGACGCTCCAGGGTGGCAGTTCTACCACCCCTCCTCTCGTCGTGTTCTGTCCTCCCAGGACGTCACGTTCGACGAGTCAGTCCCCTTCTACCGCCTCTTCCCCTACCGCACTCCTTCCCTCCCCCCGCCACCGCACTTCCTTGTGCCAGGTCCCCCCCCGGTAGACCCCCTTCCCCCTCAGGGTCCTGCCCCTTCAGGTGTGTCCCAGGTAGACGCAGTCGAGCCGGTCGAGGTTGCTGGTGACTCTGGTCCTGCTGCGGGTGCTGAGCCTGGGGGTGCTGAGTCTGGGGGTGCTGAGCCTGGGGGTACTGCGACTGGGGGTGCTGAGCCTGGGGGTGCGGAGTCTGGGAGTGCTGAGCCTGGGGGTGCTGCGACTGGGGGTGCTGAGCCTGGGGGTGCGGAGTCTGGGGGTGCTGAGCCGTGGGGTGCTGCTACTGGGGGTGCTGAGCCAGGGGGTGCTGCGTCTGGAGGTGCTGAGCCTGGAGCTGCGGAGCCTGCGGCCACTGGACCTCCCCTTGTGGCGTCTGGCGGTGCGGGACCTGGCGGTTCTCCGGGTGCTTCGCCTCGGCGGGAGCCCCTCTCTCCACAGGAGCTGCGCGAGTGGTTTGCCCGGCGCTGGAGGCGTGCTGCTGGAGCTGGAGGTTCTTCGGCTGCTGAGGGTGCTGGTGCCGCGGGTCCCGGAGGTGCTCGTACTGGGAGTACTGGAGCTGCTGGGCCTGCGGGTACGACTGGAGCTGGAGCTGCTGAGGGTGTTGACGCTGAGGCTACTGCTGTCGGTCCTGGAGGCGGTCTTGCTGGGGTGCTACTGGTGCTGCTGGAGGTACTGGAGCTGGAGGTGCTGCTGGCGCTGGTGCTGCCGCTGGGGGTACTGGTACTGTCCCTGCCGTGTCTGGAGTCGCCGCGCGGCCTCGGCCGTACTTCGTTCCGCTCCTTCAGCAGGTTCTTGGTCTCCCGCCTTCTACTGGTCCTCCTCCTCCCTTAGAGTGTCCACAGCCTGTCCCGTCACAGTTACAGTTACAGTCGGCCTCCCCACTGCCCGCTCCTTCTCCCTACACTGGTCCTACTGGAGGTCTGGCTGAGCGTCGTGAGCCTGCGTCTCGCCCTGCGTCGCCTGTCCGTCCTGGTCGCTCTAGTGGTCGTGGTTCGCGTCAGCGTCCTCCTCCTGTCCCTGGCACGCACCGGATGTCTCTGCGTCCGTCCACTGCTCCTCTGCGTGCCCCTTTGCCTTCTCCTCCTGAGTCCTCTCTTCCTGCTCTTCCTGACCCGGAGTCGGACTCTCTTCGTGCTGCCAGTCCTGCTGTCACACGTCTCCTTGCTACTGTCGTCACTGACCCCTCTTTTGTGTCCACTGCTGCGTCTGCGCTTGTTGCTGAGCTCGTCGACTTTGCTGCTCGCTGTCGTCTAGACTACGCTGCCGGTCTTGTTGCTGAGTCTGCTTCTGTCTGTCCTCCGTCCGTCGGGGGTGAGTGTGCTCTTGGCACGGACGTCCTTGAGGACAGGCAGGAGGAGTTCAGGTGTCTGGCTGCTGCTTCACCTCATCTCGCGTCCGTACTGCTTGCCCCTGAGGGAGACCCGGATGCACTAGACATCCCGACTCCGCGCTCTTACGCGGAGGCCGTAGAGGGTCCCTACTCCTCTCAGTGGCAGGCAGCTATGGATGCAGAGATGGCGTCCTGGAAGTCCACAGGCACCTACGTTGACGCGGTTCCCCCTCCTGGGGCGAACATCGTCAGTGGCATGTGGATCTTCAGGGTGAAGCGGCCGCCGGGCTCTCCACCTGTCTTCAAGGCGCGGTACGTCGCTCGTGGCTTCAGTCAGCGGCAGGGAGTTGACTACTTTCAGACCTTCTCTCCCACCCCGAAGATGACCACTCTTCGGGTGCTGCTGCACATAGCCGCTCAGCGCGACTACGAGCTCCACTCTCTTGACTTCAGTACTGCTTTCTTGCAGGGTAGCCTGCACGAGGAGATCTGGCTGCGCCGTCCACCTGGCTTCACTGGGACTTGTCCTCCTGGCACCCAGTGGAGCCTCCGACGGCCAGTCTACGGTCTCCGCCAGGCACCGCGTGAGTGGCACGACACACTGAGGACTACGCTTGCGGCTCTTGGGTTTGCTCCCTCTACTGCTGACCCGTCGTTGTTTCTGCGCACCGACACTTCTTTGCCGCCGTTCTACGTCCTCGTGTACGTCGACGACTTGGTCTTTGCCACAGCTGACACTGCTGGACTAGCCTACGTGAAGTCCGAGCTGCAGAAGAGACACACGTGCACAGACCTGGGTGAACTGCGCAGCTACCTTGGCTTGCAGATCACTCGGGACAGAGCACGCCGCACCATTACCTTGACTCAGTCACACATGGTGCAGCAGGTCCTTCAGCGCTTCGGCTTCACGTACTCCTCGCCTCAGGCCACTCCTCTGTCTACTCGCCACTCGCTCTCAGCTCTGCCTTCGGATGAGTCCGTAGAGTCGAGTGGCCCGTACCCAGAGCTTGTTGGCTGCCTCATGTACCTGATGACCTGCACACGACCTGACCTTGCATACCCTCTTAGCATTCTTTCACGCTATGTTGCTCCTGGGAGACACCGACCAGAGCACATGGCTGCAGCGAAGAGGGTGTTGCGCTACTTGTGCAGTACGTCGGGCATGGGGCTAGTGCTTGGAGGGCGGAGTCCAGTGGTCCTCACTGGGCACGCGGACGCTTCTTGGGCAGACGACCAGGCTACACAGCGGTCGTCGCAGGGTTACACCTTCAGTCTTGGTTCTGGCTCTGTCTCGTGGCGGGCTACTCGCTCGTCCTCTGTTCTCAGCTCCAGTTGTGAGGCTGAGATCTACGCCGGGGCCATGGCTGCACAGGAGCTTCGCTGGCTCACCTACCTGCTGACTGACCTTGGAGAGCCGCCTCGTTCTCCTCCAGTGTTGTACGTAGACAACAAGGCCATGCTGGCCTTGTGTCGAGAGCAGCGCTTGGAGCACAGAACGAAGCACATTGCTCTCCGTTACTTTCTTGCTCGTAAGCTGCAGCAGCGTGGTCAGTTGCGACTTGCGTACGTGGCCTCTGAGGCCAACACTGCTGATGTGTTCACCAAGGCACTTGCGCCTTGTGACCATCAGCGCTTCTGCACCCAGCTGGGTCTTGTACCTGTCTTGCCTCACTTGCTCTCTTCTTGACCTTGCTTGTACTGTCACATATATATACCTGCTCTTGCTTGTCTAGCTCTATATATATATGTGTACTCCTGCATGTGGACTGGCCCTGTTGCCCTGTCGTTGTGCTCGGACTGTGTGGTGACTTTGTGATCCACCCTGAGCTTGTTCTGCTTTGCTTGACTGGTCTTGTGACCCCTTGTTCTCCCCCACTTTGCCTATGGGGGTGTGTCAGAACATATATATAGCTTATGCTGTTGTGTAGGCTATAGTGGGGTATCCCATAGGGGGTACAACACAATTAGGGTTTCCCATATGTACTCACTTCATTCATAGTTCATTCATCCTCGTTCTACTTTTCTCAGTCCGCTGACGCCAGCTGCCACACAAAACTTCCGAAATCGTCGGTAAATCGCAGCGGAATAGTAACTCACTTTTAACGTCGCGACAGCTGCTGCTGCCCGTTGCCCGGGGGGAGGGAGGCGACGGTCGATCGCGACCGTTCGAGGCAAGGATCTGGCGGTGCCGAAGGAGTGCACGATAAAACCTTGGCCGCGAAGAGCAACTAACCCGTTCTCTTGGCCAGCCTACGCAACTCCTGGACCCCAAGGCATCCTTCCTCGTCCCCCCCCGAGGGGTATTAGACTCTAGAAAGCGGGGTAGGCTAGGAAAGTAGCTCTGATACCAGGTGTTATGATTGAACTTGCAGAGTGCGCAGAATAACGAATAACGAGAATGAGAATTACAGAATTACTGAATGACTGAACACACAAAGTGACGAGGCCTAAATAGGGGAAGTCCTAGCTAGGCGGGGGGTTCGGGAAAGGATGGCTCGGTGATGGTTGCGATTGGTGCGGAGGCGACTCGGGAGTGGTTCGGTGCGACGAAATAGGAAGGACAGGTTCGTCGCGTGACCCTCGGGATGGCCTCGATAACGAGTGCCTCAGTAAGGATTTGTAAATCCTTACACTGTACATCAAATTCCATTGTGTAACCACACCACACCCTCATTATGTTAGCAAGTACCGGTTAACAAACTCATGCAGAATTCTTATTCACAACAAGAACTTTATCGCACATTGAAACAATCTGCAACTGAGTATTCTGTGACATTTGGTTTAACCTGCTGGATGAACTGACTAGTGACCAACAAATCTTGGCCAGGATTTTGCACAACCAAACCAAATTGGTTGCGCCAGTCCCGCATATCCGTTGGGTCAAGGTTCTTATACCTTAACATCTGACATCATCAGAAGTTTTGAATGATGATGCGCTGCACCAACCTCAGACAGTCACATGGACATAGGGGATGGGGAGGGGCAGCATGCTCCTCAACCCCGACTTACCGAGCGAGGCAGTGTGTGGCAGCTTGGAAGAGGAAGAGGAGGGCAGAGTGCGGCATGGCGCAGAGGCAGGCGTGTGAGAGCAGGTGGAAGAGCAGGTTGGTGGAGAGAGGCAGGGTGGCGGGGTCGGGGAGGAGAAATGATAGATGCTGCAGGGTGTGCCTGCTGGGTGTTGAGGGGAGGGCGGGTGGGCGGAGAGAGACAGGGACAGAGACAGGGGAGGAGAAAGTGGAGGTGTGTTTGGGAAATAGGAATAGCGAGCAGAGGAGGCGAGGAGAGGAGTAGGGTGGGGGGAGAGACACATGGCCTGAACGTGAATGCGAAATGAATCAGAACAGTAGGCTAATGGAGAGAGGAGGAGGGGGAGTAGGGGGGAGTCGGACGAGAGATGACTAGATTAGATTTGAGTGGGAGGGGGCCGGCAAGTGGGGGCGAGAGAGGAGGAGAGGAAGCAATGTGTGGGAATGCATGCAAGAGACGGTGGGAGGAGATGACCCACGTGAGAAAGGAGATGAGGAGATGAGAAGGAGGACGCATGTGCAAGGGACAGATGAGCAACAATAAGGGCATCATACTGAATCAACATTCCATATCTCATCCCATCCCATGCCCTCCCTTCCCCTCCCCTCCCCTCGCCTCCCCTCTTACCCCCCACCCCTCCCGTCTCCTTCCTGCCCCTTCACCCCCGCGATTCTAACTTACAAAGAGATGAGCATGTGCAGGCAGTGCGGGCAGTGCGGGCAGTGCGGGCAGTGCTGCAGGAAGTGGTGGCGGCGCTGAGAGGCTAGCTGTGGCAGCAGCAGCGCATGGCTGGGCTGGGCGCACACGCGCTCATCTCTAGCAGTGATGCTGCCAGGGGGAGAGGAAAAGGGGGGAGGGGTGGGGGGAAGTGAGAAGGAGGGGGGTGAGAAGAGGAGGGGTAAGGATAAGGGGGGTGAGAAGAGGAGGGGTAAGGATAAGGGGGGTGAGAAGTGGAGGGGTAAGGATAAGGGGGGTGAGAAGAGGAGCGGTAAGGATAAGGGACAGGGAGAAGGAGAGCGCGGCGCCAGGAAGGAACGAGAGATTCGCTTGTATGAGCCCGGTGCCCTCCCCTCGTCCACTGCTGCTGCCGTGCTCGCTATCACCGTTGACAGGGAGAAGCTGGGAGGTGGGGGCCGGAGGGGGAGGGGGAGGGAGGAGGAAGGAGGGCCGGTGCTGTGTCCGATGCTGCTGCTGTGTTCGCAATCACTGTCGATAGAGAAGCTAACGAGAGGGAAGGGTGGGGGGAGCGGAGGAGAAAGGAGAAAGAGCTGGGAGCATCTGAACCGTGAAGCGTACAGAATGGCGTAACGCTAGTAACGCGTACTGGGAACGAAGCAAGGCTACTAACGCGTACAGCGGGTACTGGTGCGCGTGGAAGGCGCGCTGGCCGACGGTGACGACGAGGTCGCTCGCCATCCCCGCCACTTGCGCCCACTCGATCCTGTTGGTCGAGCAGTACAGTGCGGAAACTGCGTAACTCGCGTCGAGTGCGGAACCGTGAACACCAAGGAAAGCATGCTGTGCTGCTGGAAATCGGTGGAAGCGTTACACACGACGGCGCTTCCCATCCTTCTCTCTCTCCGCTATCGCGCGACCACGATAGACAAGTATTTCGTTTATAACGCTGTGCGATTCAAGGACGGACGCGCTCCGAAATGCGAGGAATGGATGAACGGCTCCGATTGTACCGATCGAGCTCGCCCTGGCGGATCCTCTCGTCTGGTACGCGCAGATGCAGATCCAGCGGAGCAGGAGGCAATGGCTGGCTGTACCACCCGATCAAAACTCGCCATGGCAACGCTGCGCTCTGCGGTGCGATGGGACAGCAGCACCGACATTTCCGCCGCTACTGCTTCGACGACAATATCGACGCGACGCGAGGCCAGGAAAAATCTGCTTTCACGTTCTCGCCTTGCGAATGGCATAACGGATTCCTTGCTGCTGCTTGCTTTCTCTTCGCTCAACTGAAGACTCGTCACCAGGCCTGTCGAAGTTACTGGGGCCCATACTTGAAGTCCCCAGCTCCTCCCTATCTGACCATGTTTTGGCCGTAGCTGAGTGTTAGGCGCCCTTAAAACCCGCGGGCCACAGTTTTCAACCTTAGGAAGGTTGGTTGGGGAAGGGATAGGCGAATGGTCCGCGAACACAGGAAGTGTCGAAAATAACAAACCATGTTCGCGGACCAGGGCAGCCTCGCCAAGGTTACCCGAGTCCGCGTGCGACCTCAACACCCCCAACCACAACGTCGCCCAAAACCTAATGCGACGTGCGTGAACAACACCACTCAATCCAAGCGTACTTGTCCAACACCCCGTCTCCCCTAGATAAGTAAGCCGCGTACCTTGTACTTGTCCGCGTCACTATGTGCAAGTAGCGAAGACCTCTCGTCACTCTGCTAAAGTAGGAAAGCCCAATCGACCAAGCTAAACATTGCAAACTCGTGACAGAGACGGAGAAGTACACAACCGTGCGCGACGCATGTAGCTGCGACATTGGTGCCATCGTCACACTTCTCGGCCTCGTTGTGCAGGTGCGTTGTGACCACGGCGCGAGATCCCTAGCACGCATACTAGGACGGGAATGACCGCGATTGCGGGTTTCCTCTGGCCGCGCGCTTGTGACTAAACGGTACCCCGTTCCACACGCCATAAATCAATGCGCGTCACGCCGCAAATCATACGGGCTGCACGGCGATTCTCCGTTAGCCACACCGCGATGCCGATTTCCTCACATGCCGTCGCCAATATCCAAGCCCCGCGAACCCCGTCTCCTCACTCGGAGATACACAAGGCGCATTTCCTGACTCATTACGCATGAACAACCATTCCCGACTCGATCCCTGTCCCCCACGCCAATCCTCCCTTCGTCGCACGCCAATCCCCCCTTTCAACCCGTCGTAGATCTTCACTTCCCCCTCCCGTCGCCTTCCCTTCCCCCTCCCGTCGCCTTCCCTTCCCCCTCCCGTCGCCTTCCCTTCCCCCTCCCGTCGCCTTCCCTTCCCCCTCCCGTCGCCTTCCCTTCCCCCTCCCGTCGCCTTCCCTTCCCCCTCCCGTCGCCTTCACTTCCCCCTCCCGTCGCCTTCCCTTCCCCCTCCCGTCGCCTTCACTTCCCCCTCCCGTCGCTCTTCACTTCCCCCTCCCGTCGTTCTTCACTTCCCCCTCCCGTCGTTCTTCACTTCCCCCTCCCATCGTTCTTCACTTCCCCCTCCCGTCGCTCTTCACTTCCCCCTCCCGTCGCTCTTCACTTCCCCCTCCCGTCGTTCTTCACTTCCCCCTCCCGTTGTTCTTCACTTCCCCCTCCCGTCGTTCTTCACTTCCCCCTCCCGTCGCTCTTCACTTCCCCCTTGTGTAACACCCCGCCCAATCCCGTCCCCACACTGTAATGCCAGCTCCTCACCACTCCCCACCGCATTCTACTCCCCTTCCACGCACTCACAATCCGCCTCGCGGGATGAAATCGTTACAAGCGGGAATATCACCCTCACACACCGCAGGTCTTTCCGGGTCACTCTGTCTCCCCTCTTCATGCTCTTCCCCCCTTGGAATTCACTTTGTTTCACTGCACGCTTCACCCCCTTCGATGGGGGCCCCTCCAATTACCATCTCTCCCGCTCCCATTCCCTTCAACGACGGGGACCCGCCCCATCCCCCTTCTCCCCAGCGTCCAGTCCCCCACTGCCCCCCGCCCTTTCCTCCACTCCCATACGCCCATTCCCCCACTCCCGTCGTTCTTGCCCTATCCCCCCCTCCTCCAATACTCCTCCCTCCTTCGCCCCTTTCCCACACAGTTTTCCTGCCTTTCCCCAACGCCACCCTTACCTTTCCTAACGCACCTCCCTTCCCCGCGATACCACCCTACCACCCTGAATTTCCCCTACCAACACCCTACCACTCCCCCATTCATACCCCCCCCCCCCTTCTCCCGCTCCTACCCTCTCTTTCCCCCACTCCACCTCGTCCCTCCCCGCACAGCCTCCGGCCTTTCGGTTACTTCCCCGGTCCAATCCCCCACTTCCCCTACGACTTTTACCCCACCCCCTCAGGGCCACACCGCCTTTTCACCAGGCATGCCACGCACCTCCCAACGCGCCTCACCCTGCTAACCATGTCAACCTCCCATCCCCCCTGCTACCCCTGTCATCCTCCCATCCCCCCTGCTACCCCTGTCGTCCTCCCATCCCCCCTGCTACCCCTGTCATCCTCCCATCCCCCCTGCTAACCATGTCAACCTCCCATCCCCCCTGCTACCCCTGTCATCCTCCCATCCCCCCTGCTACCCCTGTCATCCTCGGTCAGCGGCGCTGTATCGGAGACGCAGGCGGGAATGAGCAGCGATACCGATGAGGTGGGGGGGGGGGGGGGAATCGCAGGGAGTGGGGGCGGTTGAAGGGGCAGTGAGTGGGTGCGGCGGAATGATTGATAGTGGCCAGTTATGCGGTGAGCGTGAGGAGTGGAGCATATCGCCAGATGCGATGTGTGAGGGGAATTCACGCTCACCTTGCCACCACCGCCTGTGCTCCCTCTCGCAACGAACCCCGCACCCATCACAGGACTTACCAGAGTTGGTACCTGCATAATATTTCTCCTCGTCCACCTCGCCGCGAACATCTCGACCATTTTCCACAATTGGGGATGTGTGGCGTAGGGGAAGGGTACTTACTCGTATGCTTATAGAGTCGTTCTTAACAATTATGCGCCGACGTGATGCAGGCGATGGTGCGGCAGGACCGGGGGGACCGGAAGAGGCAATGGGGACAGAGGCAGGGAATTGGGTGGTGACGGAGGGCAGGTGGGGGCGGGGCAGGGGGAGGCCACGTGTTGGGCGGGATAGCCGAGCGAGCGGCGGCTGAGGGAGAGTCGATACCGGGCAGGTATGGGAGCCAAATGTCCCCCAAACGTGCTCTGTCTATGCTCGGCCACACACCCACGCTCTTCTGGTTCTCTTCCCACGCACGCAGCTTGCTCTTTCCTCCATTGCTCTATCGCACACCGTGCACTATCTGTCCTTTGTTCACTCACACACCTGATGCCATCCGTGTCATGCACTATGTTTCCTCATACGCTGTCCTCTCTATTATTATGTCGATCCTAAACAGCATAATCACCTGGCTCGCCTTGTCCTCCGTTCACTCTCCACCCGTGCCATTTCTCCGACCTGCGGGGATTAGGTGCTTTGCTCAACCCGCCTTGCCCTCAGCGACGCCTTAGCCTTGGGCCTCTCAACATACATTCGCCGCCCTTCAGCACTCTCGTCCAACTATGCATATTCAGGTCGTCTCGGTCATCCGTATGCACGAATCCTAACAGCGAATGTGTGTGTGCGGAGAGGCTAACGCGTTTGTGCGGAAAGGCGAATGCGTGTGTGAGAAGAGGCGAATGCGTGTGTGCGGAGGGGCGAATGCGTGTGTGCGGAGAGGTGAATGCGTGTGTGCGGAGGGGTGAATGCGTGTGTGCGGAGCGGCGAATGCGTGTGCGCGGATTGGCGAATGCGTCCGTGCGAAGTCGCGAATGCGTGTGTGCGGATTGGCGAATGCGTACTTGCGGAAAGGCGAATGCGTGCGTGCGGAGGGCGAACGCGTGTGTGCGGGGTGGCGAATGCTTGTGAACACAGTCCCGAATGGGTGTGTGCGGAGAGGCTAACGCGTGTGTGCGGTGCGGCGAAAGACGAATGAGGGAGAATTCGTTCCGTATTACCCGGCAATGTGCCTCGCTCTGGAGGTTACGCCTGCCTACCTGCGGAAACTTCGAGGTCGCGTGCCAGTGCAATGGCCTAAACTGGCAACTAGGCTGGTTGATCGCGTCTAGCTAGGCGTCTTAGAACTCGGGAATCTGCTGAGCCATTTTGGGACAAGTTTTTCTCCCCTGGGTTCACATGTCTCGTCAGGTTGGATTCTGGCGATCAATTTGTGCGATGAAACCCAATTGATTGGTGTCGCTGCTACAGTGTTTTCATCTGGCCTTTGCAGGCGACAGGGTTTGTGGGTAGTCAAACAAGGCTCAGTTGGAAACCTGGTAACACCCAACCAAGCTTAGGAAGTATGAACCAAATTTGGGCTTCTTGACCCACGGGTTTTAACGGTCACGGGCGCAAGCCAAAGTGAAAACTTGATATCCGGGCTTGCACTTACACTATCTTAGCTAAGGGAAAGCTCTGCTGCTCCAAAGCTAACTTTGAGATATCACAAACACGGGATTGGCTAGAAAACGCTAAGGGAAAAATTTCCCTTGGCTCGCTCTCGTGCAACCTAAGGAGAAAGGGGGGAGAAGTGGGGGGGTCAGGCATAATTTCTTTGGGGGGGGGGGGGGTCCTAGAACCGGAAATCAAAACTTTTTGGGTGGGGAAGGCCTGATTGGAGCACTTAACGCATCCGGGGAAGGGTCGAACGAAGCACTTAGTGGCACGGGTGCAGGGCGATCCTAACACTTTATGCAGTCGAGCTGGAGCGAAAGTAGCCCGGAATTTCAGGGCATTAAGGGCATATGCCCGTCAATCGACAGGCCTGCTCGTCACGCTGATGAATAGGGATGCTCACGCTTTCAATTGAACCGAACATTACTCTTCCGTGCCACATCGAACCGACCTCGGCTCACTATTTGGGTTATAGAACATGTTACGAATAGTAATACTTGAATGTTACTGTGCACTCCTCACCGCAGCAAAGAGAAGCACGCAGTATCGCGAATGAATGCGAAGCGTCAGACGGTTGGAAACGACCCGAAGCGTCAGACAGTTGGGACGCATCTGAACCGTCGGAGCAGACAGCATCAGGGAGCTGCAGTCAGGATGGTTTCGGCGGGAACAGTTTCGTAACTGTTCGCGCCGCACAGTTGGGAATGTATTTGAATAAGGGAATGTACCCCTTAGAGTACATGGCTAGCTAGGTCGATTCATATTCCCCTGTACTCTTATTTATATCGTTGTATCTGCATGTCTTAATTATCTCAAGCATTTACATTCACTCTGCTATTGAGGTCAAGAGCCCACCAACATCACTTCTCTGCGTGCGAACCTTCCAGAGTAGATCCTAGGCCACGATCAACTTCTGATCTCAGCATGGTATGAGAGCGACTCAGGAATCCTTCGCATCGCCATCTCCAAAATCTGCGACATTCGGAAAGTGGCGTCCGGCACACGATCACGTGTAAGAATGGCCGGAGGATCTGGAGGTCAGACGAATCTGACGGCTGAAGCGCAGCCCAACCCGGCTGCGACAAACGAGGAAACAACGACGATTCCTTCCGCCGTCCTCGCACAACTGCTTCAGCGACTCACGAGCCTGGAGCAAGGGCTCCAGACATTGCGGAATGGCGATGCGGGAACTTCTTCCCAACCCACTCAACCGGCCCCAAATGGCCAAAACCCCGCCCCGCAAGGCTTCTCCCTAGATACGAACGGCTCAACCCCCAAGACTCCCTGTCCCAGCGATGAAGCAATTCTCTCCGCGCAATCAAGGTTTTTTAGCATATCAAAAATAAAGACAAGTGTGTGCTTTGACGGCAGAGACTTTTACACCTGGAGCTTCGAGCTGGAGCTGCTGCTGCAAAACGCGCAGATTTATCATTATTTCGACGGGAGCTACTCGGGACCTGCTGAGGACACCGACGACGCAAGGACTCGCTATTATAACGAGTCCCTGATGGCGTACGGGATTCTTCTGCGTAACATGTCGCCGGCGGAGCAGCTGAACATTCGTTCATACAAGACATCGACTGCCCCAACCCTCGACGCTTGGCGCCACCTGAACGGCGTGTATCAGCCCAAGGACTCCGTCTCCTCGAGCCGACTACTCCAGCAACTGCTGGGAACTAAGATTACCTCAGGGGAGAAGGTCAACAGCTACATCAACCGCTGTCGGAGCCTTCGCGATCAAATCGTGAAGTTGGGAAGCTCAATTTCCGAGGAAATCTTCGTGAACATTGTGCTTCAAGGGCTTGGCCCATAGTGGCGGCCCTGCAAGGCGCTCCTCCGACAGCAGGGGGTCATCTCGGAGGCCGCCCTTTGCGCCGCCCTCCTCGTCGAACAACGGGATATGGATCAGCAGCGACCAGCGCCACGACGAGAACGCGAACGGCTCGCCTTCTACGCCGACAACAACGAAGAGCGACGACCGCGGCGCCTCTACTGCAAAATCTGCAGAAACTTCGGGCATTTGGCGGATCGATGTAAGTTCCGATCTCGCCCTCGCCAGACCAATCCGAGCAACTGGTCCGGCCGACAAGACGCACGAGGCGACGTGCGTCCAGCCCAAGGGTATCAACCCCCACCCGCGCGCAATCTGAACTCAACCGTTCAGCATCAGCAGCAGCAGCCATCAACTGCCCCTACGCGCAACGTCATGAGCAACATGGCCATGACAGGCGAGTCACGTCGTCGCCGTGCTCGCTCACCCTCACCTGAGCCAGCACCGCACCCCATCGGCGCGTTCACCAGCAACAACCCGTTCAGCCCGCGCCGCGACTACAACGACGACGACGACCAGGACTGGAACCTCCCAGTCCCGCTGCTTGAAAGTCCCCTCCACATACCAGACATGCGGGTGGCGCCACTTGATTGGCTCTCGCGCGAGCAATTTCTGAAGTTTGACACCCCGCACATCGTCACACCGCGATTGGCGCTACTCGCACGTGACGACAACAAGCGCTACAACACCTGGTACCTGGACAGCTGCTGCGGCCAGCATATGGTGGGCTCCGAGCGTTACATATCCAACGCCGTCCCCACCCCTACAGTAACTTACGTCACTGTGGCGAACAACACGCGCCTGCGCGCAAGCGCACAAGGCATCGTCGTGCTCAAAGCACGTGGAAGCCGCACGCACATCACGCTTAACGATGTGCTGATCGTCCAGAACCTGCGCTTCAACCTCCTGTCCGCCGCACAGCTCATGGACTACGGCGTCGACCTCAGCACGGATCGCGAGACAGGAGACATCCTGCTGCACTACGAATCGAGCACATTTCCCCGCAGGCAGATCGGACGAGCGCACTCCGAAAATGGAGTGTATGTCCTAGATTTCGACATTCCCGACTGCAGCGGCGACTCGCACGAGTTGATTGATCTCGTGCCACTGCGCTTCGAGCACATCCACCGCAGGGATTGGAAGCACCCTGACGGCAGACCGTGGGTGCCGCATCATCCCCACCCACGCGAAACGGCGTTACACAACCCCGATCCAGATGGCATCTGTAGGGATTGTTACACGCCGACGACATCAACGAGCGCGATTGCCGGCCGCGGACTCGCCGCCATCACTGAAGCAGAGCGCCACGCGCCCCCAGAGGAAGGGATGTCGCAGCTCGAGCTTGAAGTTACTACCCACGGCATTTTCGGCACGCCAGAGCATCCCCTCATCAGTCCCCCCTCATAGCACCTTCAAGGCATGCTGCGCGGAACTGGCGTCGGCACCTTTGATGCCCATGGCGAGCCGCGACCCTACACCTACGAGAGGTTTCTGGCCATCTACTCTCATCGACGCGACTCATCGAAGAAACTCACCGTCGAGCAAGAGGAAGAATTGGCGCGCCGCGAAGCTGAGGAGCTTCGCCAGCAGAGCCTCGCAGAAGCACGTGGGACCTTCGCCTGCGCCACCTGGGGAGCTGAGGCTGAAGAAAGTGCCTCCAATGAAGGGGGGCGGGGGAGCGCTGGAGGATGGGGAGACAACGGCGGAACCTGGGCCAACGCGAGCGGCGGATGGGGCGCCGCAACTAGCGCCGACAATAGCGGCTGGGGTACTTCCCGCGAAGAACGAAAGGGGGGAGAGGATGAAACTGAGGCAACACCTGCAGTCGTTCCTCTTGGTCGTCCCCCGCGTCACATTCCACTCGCACCACCTCCTCCTGACAACCCCCCGCGTCGCGATCCATGGGACACCATCATCTGGGGCAACGAGCCGTCAACCCCGCGTCGCATCGTCTACGGACCTGCCCCTGAGCCACGCGAACCGGCGTTCGTACTTGGCACGATCCCCGGGACCAACATTCCGCTCTCTGAGATTCGTGACAGAGAGTTCTTGGCGCTGATGCTGACCACCGCGCTGGAAGAAGAAGAAGCAGAGGGAGTAGCAGCAGAACCTGCTCTGTCAGAATGTTATAATCTAGCCTGTAGTGGGGTGCTCTATAGCGGGTACAACCCATCTAGGGTTTGCTATATGTTTCCTCATTGCTGCTAGTGAAATCCTTCTTCTCTTTGCCTAAACTTACACTTGCCTACCTAGGACTTACCTAGCTGTGGCTCCTCACTATAGCTACTATTCTCACATGCTATCAGAGCGGTTACGCTCCTGGCCTGTGGGCCCACCTGCTTCCGCTGCCCTACTGTGTGTCGCGCGCCCTGTGGCGCGCGACCTTCGATTTTTCTTCCCGCCACGCGCTCGGGGCGCGTGGCAGTTTTCTGCCCGCCGTGCGCCCCGAGGCGCACGGCGGTTTCTTGCTTCGTGTGGCGCCCTGGGGGCCCGCGCGTCGCCCTCCTCCCGTCGCCTCGTCGCGGCGCCCTGGGGACCCGCGCGCCGGCCCCCTCCCGTCCCTTCGTCGCGGCGCCTTAGGGGCCCGCGCGCAGGCCCCTCCCGTCGCCTCGTCGCGGCGCTTTGGGGGCCCGCGCGCCGGCCCCTCCCGTCGCCTTGTCGCGGCGCCCTGGGGGCCCGCGAGCCGGCCCCTCCCGTCGCCTCGTCGCGGCGCCCTGGGGGCCCGCGCGCCGGCCCCAACCGTCGCCTCGTCGCGGCGCCTTGGGGGCCCGCGCGCGGCCCCTCCCGTCGCCCGTCGAGCCACCCTCGTGGGCCCGTGCGCGGCCCCCCTCCCGTCATCCGCTGTGGCGCCCTCGGGGGGCCCGCGCCCTGCTTTTTCGTGGCGCCCTGGAGACCCCCCGCCGCCTCCCTTTCCCTCCGTGACCCACCCCTACTGCTTCCCGCGCTCCTACCTGCGTTAGGGTTTGGGGGTGGCGGGTGTGGGGGTGGCGGTTGTGAGTTCCTCCCCTTGCTCCTCCTCCTCCCTCGTCTCCCACTGCTGCAGCTGCCGCTGAGGGGGGTGGGTGTGTGGGAGCCTAGGGTTAAGGGTTTAAGGGGGGTGCCGTGGGAGTGGAGCTAGGGTTCAGCAGGGGGTTTGTGTCGAGGGTGTGGGGCAGTTGGAGGAGGTTGTGTGAACGTAGCTGTCGTGTCGCCTGCAGCGCCTGTAGTCCGTCGCCCTTGCTTCGGTAGCCAGTGAGCCTGTTGCACCAGTCGCCAGTGGGTCCGTTGCTCCTGCCGCTCGTCTATAGCCGCGGAGCCAGTCACTCCAGTAGTCCGTCGCCCTTGCTTCGGTAGCCACTGAGTCAGCCGCTCCTGTGCCCGTGCCTCTGCAGCTTCAGTCGTTGCCTCGCATCTTCTCTCCCTTCACAGTTCCTCCTCCTCCTCACTTGCCCGCTGTGATTAACTCTAGCTTTGCTTACTATTGTGAACTCCTGCTATACCTGCTCATTGTGCTGATTACACCCCACTTTGGCTATGGGGGTGTGTCAGAATGTTATAATCTAGCCTGTAGTGGGGTGCTCTATAGCGGGTACAACCCATCTAGGGTTTGCTATATGTTTCCTCATTGCTGCTAGTGAAATCCTTCTTCTCTTTGCCTAAACTTACACTTGCCTACCTAGGACTTACCTAGCTGTGGCTCCTCACTATAGCTACTATTCTCACATGCTCCTGTACCTGACGAAGACCCTGAGGAAGGACGCGCACGCTACATACGCACCTCCGGCTTTCGCGCTGACGATACTCTCTGGCACCAGCGCCTCGGACACCCTTCACGTGCGACGCTGAAAAACTGCATCGACGCAGGCGTCTTCGCTCCTGGCGCACTCCTGCGCCCTGATGGCTCCGAAGTGAGAGGCGCGACACATCCGCGCAACTGCACCGTCTGCCCCGAAGCTGCGCTGAGCCACCAACCGTTCCCGCTGCTCGAACCTGGAACGAACCGCTACCCCAAGCTACACAAGGCGTACAGTGATTTCCTGAACGTGGGGCATTGCGGAGCCGAGGATGAAATGTACACGCTCACCTTCATCGACGCTGGAACGCGTTACGTGTGGGTCGTGAACGTGGAGTCACGCGACAGAGCCTACGAGGTGTTTCGCCTCTGGCTGGCGCACGAAGAGCGACAGTCTGGGAAGAAGTTGAAAATCTGGCAATCTGACGGCGCGGCAGAATTCAGGAGCAACCAGATGCAAACCTACCTCACGCAAAAGGGGATCGAGCACCATATTTCTCTCCCCTACGCGCACCAGCAGCAGGGCGTAGCTGAGCGGACGAACCGCACGCTAATGACAAAGGTGCGCGCGCTGATGAAGCAGTCGAAATTGCCCTTGATCTACTGGACCTACGCGATGCACCACGCAGTGCGGGTGCACAACTTACTCTCGACCACCGCCATCACCGACAATCTGTCCCCGCACGTCAAATGGACCGGGACCAAAGGGGATACCTCCATGCTGCGCGTATGGGGGTGCATGGTTCAATACCGCCCGCCGACCTCAACCATCGGCAAATTCGCCAGCCGCGCTCGCTGGGGGATCCATCTCGGTATCAGTCATGAGTACAAGGCGTGGATCGTGCTGGACCTCCTCAGTCAGAAAATCGCTCACGCTCGCGACATCATCTTCTACGAGCGCCTCTTCCTCGACCAGTTCCGCCGCGACGAAGAAACGAACGCGAACCGCGTCTACGCGAACGATGGGCACAGCTACGCAACGTCCGAAGACGAAGCCGCTACAGCAATCTTGGAGCAGGACACGAGGGGCGAGTTCGTGTGGGAATAACGACGCAGCAGCGACGACGACGACGACGACGATTCCTCGGGAGGAGGAATGGGCGCAGCAGGCGGAAGCGGAACAGGCGGAAGCGGCAGAGGCACAGCACCACCAGCGCCTCCTGAACCAGAAAGCGATGACGACGACGTACAGGTAGTCATCCCGCAACGTCGCCACGACAGCACTATCTCAGGACTGCAGCTGCTTGGGCTCCACACCGCAACTTCGAAGGCGCCACGTGTCATCGAGCCCCGAAATCCGCGCGAAGCTCTTTCTGGACCACACAGCAAGGAGTGGCGCGAAGCAATGGATGCGGAAATCCGGGCACTCGAGTCGCGCGACACCTGGGTGCTCGTCGACCGTGCAGCAGTAAAGGGGAGAAGGATTCTTTCCGGCAAATGGGTCTTCCGAGTGAAGACAGGAGCCGACGGAAGGATTGAGCGATTCAAGGCACGCTGGGTGGTACGCGGCTACGATCAAAGGCACGGGATCGATTTTGACCAGACATTTGCACCGGTCAGCCGTCACACGTCCGTCAGAATTCTCCTCGCCATCGCAGCCGCACGACACCTACCACTCCGGCAGATCGATGTGAAGAATGCGTTCGTGTACGCATTAGTGGACGCCGTGATCTACGTGGAACAGCCACACACTTACGGCGACGGAGACCCACGCGTCTGTCAGCTACGCAAGTCCCTCTATGGGATCAAACAGGCACCGAGACTCTGGCAACAGTATTTGCACAACATACTGCTTGAAATCGGGTTCAAGCAGCTGCCTCACGATCCTGGAATGTATCGCCGCGATTTCCGCGGCGAATACATCCTCCTCACGGTCTACGTCGACGACCTTCTCTACACAGGCTCAAGCAACGAACTACTCGAGCAGTTTGAGAGAAGCCTCGCAGGGCGCATCGACATCACCTGCAATCATGACGTGAAGCAGTTTCTCAGACTCAACATCACCTACTCGCCGGAAGCCATTCATCTCTCAGCAGCGAAGTATGCGGAGGAGCTTAGCAAGCGCTTCAACATTGCGCCTGCACCACTCTCCACCCCTTACCGCACTCCAGGACCCAACCACAAGCCTGACAGCAAAGCCCTGTCCCCTGCTGGGCTTCACACTTACCAGCAGCAGTTGGGATGCCTGCTTTTCGCATCTGTTACCTGCAGGCCCGACCTCTCCTACATTGCGAGCCAGTTGGCTCAGTACTCACGCAAACCAACGGCTGAGAATCTCTCAGATCTTCAGCGAGCCCTTCAATTCTTCATCTCCACGCCCAATGTCGGGCTCAGTTACTCCACCATCCCAACTACATCCTTCAGTCTCGTCGGCTACGTGGATGCCGATCACGCCGTTGACCCTGACAATCGACGGTCCAGGACAGGGTTCCTCTTCCGCCTCGAGCCCAGCGGCCCCATCTCCTGGAACTCTCAGAAGCAGGAGTTGGTTGCCCTGTCATCGGCGGAAGCTGAATTTACCGCAGCAACAGTAGCTGTTCGCGAAGGTCTCTACCTTCAGGAACTGCTGCAGGAAGCGAAAATTCCGGCCTCAACGAACTTTCGCCTGCACTGCGACAACCAGAGCGCGATTCGCATCGCGAACAAACCTGGTTTCGTCAACCGCACCAAGCACATTGCGCTGCGGTACTTCTTCGTGAAGGATGAGGTGGACAAGGGCAAGGTCAACTTGACCTACTGCCCGACCGGTGACATGGCAGCAGACTTCCTCACGAAGCGACTGCCACGCCAGCAGTATCAGCACTGCTCCAAACTCAGCGGCGTGGTCAAGCAGGTCAAGTCGAGCTGCGGCCAGGAGTGAAGGGGGGTGTTACGAATAGTAATACTTGAATATTACTGTGCACTCCTCACCGCAGCAAAGAGAAGCACGCAGTATCGCGAATGAACGCGAAGCGTCAGACGGTTGGAAACGACCCGAAGCGTCAGACAGTTGGGACGCATCTGAACCGTCGGAGCAGACAGCATCAGGGAGCTGCAGACAGGATGGTTTCGGCGGGAACAGTTTCGTAACTGTTCGCGCCACACAGTTGGGAATGTGTTTGAATAAGGGAATGTACCCCTTAGAGTACATGGCTAGCTAGGTCGATTCATATTCCCCTGTACTCTTATTTATATCGTTGTATCTGCATGTCGAAATTATCTCGAGCATTTACATTCACTCAAGCTATTGAGGTCAAGGGCCCACCAACATCACTTCTCTGCGTGCGAACCTTCCAGAGTAGATCCTAGGCCACGATCAACTTCTGATCTCAGCAGAACAAGCAATATGCGAAACAATATTATTAACTACTGATCTAGTATCATTAACTCTGCCTAGAAAAGCATTACAATCTCATAATATCTGAGGTACACTCAACCACTGTAGTTGATTGTGTCTAATCCTATCAACCAGGAATTCAAGCTAGCCAGTGAAAGTGGACTGGCTTCAGTGACAGGATGCCATGCCATCCATGCCCACCCCGGCATGGACTGGCAGTGCACTGCACATGCAGAGAGGAAGGCTGAGCCTTGAGCATTGCCAGGACCAAGACGTGCGGGTGCCCTACTAGGGACTGGCTCTGCCCACCCCCACCTCCACCAAATGACATCACTGCTGGCCAGACAGTTTTGTCACTTGGCGGGGGCGGGAGGGGATAGAACCAGTCCGGTTCGGCCCGGAATCGAGTCCCCAGCCAATGCTCAAGGCTTCACCACCCTCTCGTGCACTGGCCACATGGCTTGCCACCCGCTGAGACTTGCTGCCCATGAAGGCACCTGCAAGCAGAAGAAAGACAAATATTGGTCCGTGGTCGAAAAGAGAAGGCTAAAAGCAGCATCAATCAAAGCAAATCGACAATCAAAATAAAGCCATGTGCATGAGAAAAGGAGCTCGAAGGTAGGGGCTGAAACTTATCTAAGGTTGAGGAGCTTGGATGTGGAGCGGTGCTTGAGCGTTGAGGTGCTTGAACAGGCCATGGCTTGCCACCCGCTGAGACTTGCCACCCATGAAGGCACCTGCAGGCAGAACTTGGACAAATATTAGTCCATGATAGAAAAGAGAAGGCAAAAAAGTAGCATGCATTAAAGCGAAACAATAAACACAATAAGGCCATGTGCAGGAGAAAAGAAGCTCGAAGGTAGGGGCTCAAACTTATCTGAAGAGATGTGCCCCTCGTCTTGAGATAAGTTAAAGGACGCTTGGAATGTGGAGCGGTGCTTGAGCGTTGAGACGCTTCAGGGCGGCTCAAGGACTTTGAATAAAACCTGCAAGGACATCAAAGCAACTAAGTTAGTAAACAGCAGTTGAAAAAACATGTAGAAACGGACAGTGCCATGGTGCAAGTGCCACAGAGCTTACCTATACCAACCAAAAAACCTTAGGGGAACCTATACCAACCTTAACCTTTACCAACCTCCAACTTGACCAAACCTGAACCTGAACTAGGGGGGAGGGGCTCTGTGGCGTGAAGAAAGTGTGGTTGATACATTCAACCTTCACCAGCCGTGAAGATGTTCCTCTGTTGTCCGCCATGAAGCATGGCAGGACGCCATAAGGTGTTGCTCCTCTGAAAAACTCAGAAAAACCGGCAAATAAAGAAATAAGCGAGAATTAGTAAGGTCGGACAGCAAAGCATGCAAAACGAAAAGAAGCGTGGAAAAAACGAGCCAAATACCAACAAAAAAAATTTAAGGGGGACCTTTACCACACCTCGACCTGTACCTAACCTCAACCGGGGGGTGGCTCTGGAGTTTGAAGGGTGAAACTGATACTTTTAACCTTCACCAGCCGTGGAGATGCTCCTCTGTTGTCCGCCATGAAGCATGGCAGGACGGCGAAGGATGTTGCTCCTCTTTAATCTTCGAAATTACGCCTCCCATCCTCCATTAAAACCTACGAGTGTAGAAAAAACATTAGTTAGTATACGGAAGTGAAGAAGGCATGCAACGGAAATAACGACTTTGCGAAGTGAAGAAACATGTGCTGACCCACCACAGAGCCAATACCAACCTGTACCGAAAAAAAAAACCTTTACCACACCTGTACCGAACCTTTACCAAACCTTAACCGGGGGGGAGGAGGCTCTGTGGTGAGTGGTGGTGCAAGGTGATACATTCGATCTTCACCGTCACAAGTCGGGGAGATCGATGTCGCTTTAGGCGCGTCGTAGCCAGCGTTGCGACGAGGTTGATGAAGAGATGCGGATCCACGGCGATCCGATGCTTACCGTGGCATCCTGCGCATGATAAAACAACGAGCACCATTGTCAGAATTGGAGTCGAAATAAACTGTAGGTCGCGTACATTAACAGAATGAGAACGCTGATACGAAAATGTGATAAGGATGGTCGTTGTACCTAACGTAAAAACGACGACAAGCGAAGTTGACTCGCTATGTTGCAGAAACTCCGACGGTGGAGGTTATGAAGCTCCGCGAGCCGACCATACGATCCAGGGCAGTCTGCAGAAATAAACTGAAATTCCAAGAAGAAGAGCCGGAATATGACGTGAGCATGAAGATGCGTGGAATGTCTGATTACGGACCGTTGGGATGAGCTACTCGAAAACAGTGAACAATTGGAGATCCGCCTTGATGGCTTCTATGGTGGTCCCAAACGTGCCACCGTGGCGAATGGTGGATGGATAAAAAAAAATCGCCGACAAGAAGATGAACCCAGCTCTGATTGGACCGCCAAATGTACCCTATCGTGTGATTGGACCGCTTAATGTGCAACAAGATTCTATGTCCTCAATTCGGGACACGTATGTTGTTTCAACGGTCCTGAAGAAAACACGGTTGGAAACACAAGATTCAAAAATCTAGTGACGTGTATTAATATACGTCCGCTCATTCAACCACCGCGATCCGTTTCCCGAAGCGTGCTGCTAAATTGAGCCGCTATAATGGTTGGGAAGCGCTTGAAATCATCATCTGCCGGAAGGAGAAGCTGGGGTAATGGTTTAGCGAATTGGCGAGAAGACAGGTAACTTCTGCCGTCAGCCGCTCCTTAGTAGCATTCCGAAACTGGGTTTCGCCAAGCCGTGTTGTTGTCAGAGGTCGAGTTGAGTTGAGTGGCAACGAAGGTTGCGAATGCTTTTCGGGCGTGGTGGTGACGACAAAATACAAAGTCATTCTGTGGATCTCCAGATTTGGAGGGTGTGGGAAAACAAATGGATGTCGGATGTGTGACGGAAGGTCGAATCGGGTTACATGTGGTATACTTTTAGCTCAGTGCGCTGGAAGTCGAATCCAAAACTGTCCCCGTATCAGTCAGTGCAGTTCAGAGAGTATTTACGAGGTCGAACGCGGTATATTAGTGTAACCACGACCACCGTAAAGCACCTGCAAAAACCATCGTTGCGTGAATCAGAAACAACTGTTCCCTGGGCACAATTCCGTTTGGCAGTTGAGAGTCTTCAATTTCTGCGGCGCATGGCCCGTGATGACGCCACCTTGGCCCGTTTGACTTCCCTTCAGGGCCCGGGTGCGGTAGCATGGGTATCCGCAGTTCCAGCACATGATGACACTACTTTCACCCCTGTTGAGTGGGGCATTTCAGAGGCAATCCGTTTAGGCCTTCCCGTCCACCAACTTCTGGTTGCTGGCAAGTGTGTGTGCGGTTTGGAGTTCAAGGACCCGTCAGATCCTCACCACGCTCTTCGCTGCAAGTACCAGTATGCCCCATCTCGTGTTCATTACGCAGTAAAGCTTGTAGTCGCTAAGATAGCCAAGGCGTCGGGTGGGGTGGTTACGATCGAGGACGACACGCTTCTGCCGGAGAAGAGAGTGGATGTGGCGGTTAGGAAGCCAATTGATGGAGAAAAACATGCGCTCGAAGTGAGCGTCGTGGATCCGGTTTCGCTACCAGTGCAGCAGCATGGGCAGTGTGGGCGGACAGTAGCTTTTGCAGCCAAGGAGCGAGAGAAGAGGAAGACGACGGATTATCATCATTTTCTGCAGCAGCACTGAGGGGTTTGTTTCTTTCCGTTGATTCTTGAGACTTGGGGCTGCTTGGGGGGAAGCTTCCGACAGTGGTTACGACAGCAGGTGGAGGTTCAACTAAAGGTGGCTCTTAACATGGGTGTGGGAAGGGGCAACAGCTCGGGTTTTTCGGAATACTTGGTTGGGTCTTTGTCAGCAGCGGTAGGGGTAGCTTTGCAGAGGGCACAGGCTCGGGTGATACTTTTGCGAGCGGCATACACGTTGGGTGAGTCCGAGGTGGACTGGGTAGAGCAAGGGGGTGAGGAGCAGGAGTTCGGGGAGGGAGCACCATGAGTGGACGTGCCATACTTGGTCGACATGCGGCTGTATGTCATAGAAAGCAAAACTTGGTTTGGGGTTTTGGTCTTGGTATTTTAGGTTCGAGATACTAAAACTTTCCTACGAAGGGTTTTACTAGAGCCATCCATCTACGCGGATTGGTTTATGTCGAAATCTTGTGTGTGTGCGTTATTTGTTTTTTGTTTTATTATTATTCTTTCGGAAAAAAAAAAAATCCCCAACTTCGTAGGAACCTCGAGGTGGTTCAAATCCCTATACGACATTGGGTTGCTTTCTACACTCGAAGGATGCTTGCTGAACAAAACGGATTTAGAGATAGGATAGGAAGGGATCATGGCTGCTTGGTATTCATACAGTAGCTTTTTTCTGTGATTTCTGGATGTTGATTAGGGTTAGGGTGCATTCATGTGTGGACACAAATGTCTCAATCCCCCTTTTCCTGAGTCGCGTCGAAACATTTTGTCAACCTAGCGTTAAAAAAAATTGAATGTATCGCGACACAAGGCGACCAAGCGAAATGTACAGTTGTGCTCTTTTGATTGGATTTTGGAAATGACTGTACACCCTTTTCTTCAAACGCCTGGCTGGGGTGTGGTTTCGATGCGCGGGATTTGTTTCCCGCGCGAAATTGGCTTTTGGGGGTGTTCAGGTGCATTGACATTTCGAACCGCGTGCGACTTTTTACCAGTGACGAGTCAATTTGCAACTCGTCCGCGACATCAGCGCGTTTCACACTGACCAATGAAAAATGCAATAACGGTCGCTAGAAGGAGATTCCGTTTGTGACATACTACGTTTTATGCTGTTTTTACGCGTCACAAAATGATTGAGACACAAATGTCCACACAGGAATGCACCCTTACTCATTACATCACTATTGATTGAAACATCTCGGGGAAAGTAGCACTATGACAGTTATCAAGTTCAATACATCTGCTGAGACATACGGTACCAAAAAACAGGATTAGTTAGAAACACAGCGATGGGATCACCCATGCAGTAAAACAGAAAGCAGCATAGCTACATGTGTGACTCAAAACACTAGATGAGAGAGGGAGACGACCATGAGTGCAGCCACCATAACGATAATCTCGGAGTGCCGCTGCAGCAAAGAACAAACGAAGCAGCTCATGACAAGCAGCACATCACGGGCAGAGAGACATTGCCGCACATGCGTGACTGCTGCTGCTCCAGCAGTGCTCGCAGCAGAGGCAGTGGAGGGTAATGAGTGTGCCTGGCAGAAGGTGAGAGACGCACACGTCACCAGACCCACTGCCAGCACAGGCAGCAGTGTCCTGCTCACTCCCCGGAAGCCCCATCGCCCTGCCCCTCTCTCTGTCCTCCGCTTCTTACAAGCTCTCTCCTTCCACCCCGCACTTGCCACTGCTTCCGCACAGGTATTCTGTACCAATTGTGCTGCTGTGACCACTTGAAATAAGTCTTCTCCATCGCTGCTGATGCTGCGGCCTTTGCTGCAGCACGGCTGAACGGTTCCTTTCTGGGGAATACCCCCACTGTCGCTCTCTGCTGCTGCTGCCTGGTCTCTAGCAGGCCCACAGCAACCCCTAGGAGGCATAGCAGACAGGAGCTTGGGCGCAGCTTGCTCTGCTGTGTGCTGAACCATACACATGGACTCTGCTGCTCCCATGGGTTCTTCCTTGTGCTGTGCCGATGACTCTTCTGTGGGAGAGTGATGAGGCTGCAAGAAGGGCAGATGCGATGCAGCGGCTTTTCCAGGAGGAGCGCAGCAGGAGGAGGCGAGAGGAGGTGGGGTGAGGGGGGTTGACGAGCAGCAGCAGGCTTGGGGGGAGGAGAGATGGGGGAGTGAGGAGGGGGAGGTGGATGGAGTTGGTGATGGGGATGGGGACGTGTGTGGGAGGAGAGTGGACGCACAGGCACAGCCACATCGGGAGGGCGTTTCGCCGTGCGATGAGGCTGCTGCTGGTTGTTGGGTGAAGATAGATGCGTTTGTGCCCCACCAGACAGCCTGCAATGCACAGATTCACAGATTTACACAACCAACCATGCAGCACGCATTATTCACAGGGTCACGATTTACAAACAGACAGAAAGGCAGACAAGACATAAAAGGCGAAAGGAAGAGAGACGAGAGAAAGAGAGGAGGGGCCACATGAGCAGGTGCGGTGGAGAACGTGTGGGTGAGGCAAAAAGAGAAGGAAGGACAATCACAGAGGTAGGTGGGTTTCGGTGACTGGGAATGAAGAGAACGGTGATGGATTGATGGGAGTGGGTGAGGACAGAGGGATAGAGAGTGGGGAAAAGATGGGAGGATAGAGGGATGGGTTGGGGCGGATGAGGGTGGGGAGGATGGGAAGGATGGGGGGAATGGGGAGGATGTTGGGGAATGAGAAGGAAGGGGAGGACGGGGAAATGGGCACCTCATGGGGGTGAAGGTACGCCTGCAGCAGGGCAGCAATCCTTGTTGCCGCAGCCCTCTGTGCGTCAGTGAGCCTCAGCTGCCCGCACCCACACGAGTTGGCCGGGGGCAGAGCCGCCAGGCGTGCAGCCACGTGCAGGGCCGTCACCCCTCCCGGCCCTGCTGCCACTGGCGACCACCAGGGGGGATTCGTTGCGATAGAGCATGGCTGGACGGATGAGGAGGAGGAGTAGGTGGAGGAAGGTCGGTGGTGGAGCGGCGGTGGTGCATGTGATGCTGCTGCTGTTGGGTCGGACGTTACACGCAGCAGCATTTGCTCCACGCCAACTGCGAATAATGAGCCTCCAGAACCGCTAGTGCTGCTCTCAATGCCTTCAACAGTGCTGCTGGTCGTTCTGTGCTCTCCGCGGCGGCCCATGTCTCCCCGGCCAAACCTCAGCAGCAGGGCCACCAGCGGTTCATTCCCCTGCGCCACTGCCACGTGCAGCAGAGACCACCCACTCGCTTCCTCCCACCCCACCGCCCTCACAACGCCCTCCATTGCCTCCCTGCTCGCACGAGCAGCAGCCACTGTAGCACCAGCAGCACCAGCGGTAGCACCAGCACCGGAAGCTGTGGCGGCGACATTAGCAGCAGCAGGAGGGGGCACAGAGGAGGGCGGCGAAGTGGCATGGGCAGCAGCAGCAATGATGGCGAGGCGGGCAGTCCAGTGCAGCAGAGCAGAGGACGTTGCGAGCAGCCCTTGGGTGACCGCATGGGAGAGCAGGCGGTGCATGCGAGTCACCTCATGCTGCACATTCATCACGGCCGCGGATGCTTGATGCAAGGGCAGGGTGAGCTTGCGTAGCACCCATCCCATGTCCTCCACCCACTCACTCACCACCGCCTCCTCCTCCTGCTCCTGCCTTTGCTGCTCCTGATCCTCCTCCTCCCGCTGCTGCTCCTGCTCCTGCTGCTCCCCCGTATCCATCTCACTGGCCCCATCCCTCATCACCTCATCACCTTCCTCCACATTCCCCTCCCCTGCATGGCTGCTCTCCCTTGCACTGCCCACATGCCTGCTCCCACCACAAGGCACTCTATTTCTTCCTACAAGCAACTCAGAGTCAGCAGCAGAAGCGGCAGGGGCGGCAGCAGGGCCAGCAGCAGGGGTGGCAGTTACATCAGTAGTACATGAGCCAAGACCGCATTTACAGTCGTGGCAGCGACACACACCACCCCATGTGAGCATCTCTGCAAGCCGAGACATGTCAGTGAACACTGCTGCTGCTGCTGCCGCTGCTGCTGCTGCTCCATGTGAAGGGGTGGACGAGGGAGGGGATGCATGGGGAAGAAGGCCGAGGAGGGAGGGTGGCGAGGCGGAGGGCGAGAGAAGGGAGTGCAGTTCGGTGCAGATGGGTGCAGGGGCCACGAGCAGGGGCAGCGGCTGAGACAACCCAGCTGACGTTTCCACCTGCCATGGACAACAGGAAGAGGGGATGAGTGGGACGTGAAGACAGGACGAGGGAAAGGAACTGAGGGGCCAAGGAAAAGAGTGCTGTTTGCTGCCTTGAGGGACACAGGGAGAAGGAAGCAGCATGGGCAGATGATGGTGGTAGGGTGGTGATGTTGGCAGTCGGAAAGAGGCAGGGTGCTGTGTGCTTTCTGATGAGCCAGAACCCACTCCCTGCCATACCTCAACACGAAGCGTGCCCCACGTGCTCAGAGGAGGAACTACCAAAGAAATCTCCTCTGCTCCCTCCTCCTCCTCCTCCTCTTCCGCTTCCTCCTCCTCCTCCTCCTCCTCCTCCTCCTCCTCCTCCTCCTCCTCCTCCTCCTCCTCCTCCTCCTCCTCCTCCTCCTCCTCCTCCTCCTCCTCCTCTCCCGCCAGCTGTCCCTTGTCCAGGATCTTCCCCCTCTCATCTGCATGGCTAAGCATGGCCCCATGGTGCGCTTGTGTTGCATGTGTGTGCGAGTCGGTGGCAGCGTTAACAAGGTAACGTCCGGCGAGAGAGCAGAGCAACCTGATTGATCGCAGAGCAGCACAGGCAGAGGGAAGGAAGGAAGCAGCGAGGTGGGGAAAAAGGAGGGGTTAGGAGAAGGCGGAGGGAGGATAAGGCGTAGAACTGAAGGTGCACGCACAATAGCTGGGAGAGGAGGAAGAGAAGGCAAGCATCTGCTTGAAGGCTGGTCCTACAGCTTTCAAGTCCATACATGAGCTTACGAGGGAGGGAGGCAGGCAGGCAGGCTGCAGCCCACCTGGTGGCGTCTAACCTTGCTGCAGCAGGCAGGTTTGACGCTCGCAGGACCAAACAGGAGGGCGCGGGGGAGAGTGGAAGTGCCAAGAGACCCCGCGGGCGATGGAGGAGAGGGGCGGATGGTGAGGGGTAAAGCTGTGTGGTGGCACGGATGACTCCTGAATGGTGGAATGAGGCGAGAGGGCGGGCGCGGCATAAAAGACATGAGGGTGTGGGGTGGGGTGAAAGAGAGGGTGGCACGGGATCAGGAGATGTGTATTTATAGGCGTCTAAAAAGGGGTTGTGACATGGAACGAGGAGATGTGAGTCAGAAGGGTGGGTGGGATGGCGAGTAAAAAAGCAGACAAAACAGAGCAGACACAGGCGTTGGCAGAAAAACAGGAGAGGTGTGGTATCGCATGTGTGCACTCATGCAACCATGGACTGATGCACCCATGTGCACCCATGCATCCATGCACCCATGCACTCATCTGCACCCATCCACCCATGTGCACCCCACTCGTGCACCCATGCACCCATGCATCCATGCGCCCATGCACCCATGCGTGCACTGACCATGGTCCACCAGCAGGCGCTGCTGCACGGTGTGCGACCCTAGCTGCACTGCCATGCACCCCACCGACCACCAAGTAGGCGAGGGCGGCGCGAGGGGGGAGGGAGGCGAAGGGGAGGAGGAACACGAGAAGTGGGGCGAGAGTGGTTGAGAGGGGTGGAGCAGTGTGTGGAGGAATGGGGAAGGGTGCTTCTCCATCTGTTGCGCACAGCACGGCGAGGGGCAAGAGGGAAAAAGGGTGGAAGAGGGAGGCGGAGCAGAGGAGGAGCGATAAGCAAGTAAGCACAGGTGGCAACACAGGCAGCAGAGCAGGAGGTGAATGACGATAGCAGAGGTGAGCAGGCGGGTACAGCGTACATGGTTGCCATAAAACAAGTGCTCTATTATCTTCTTTCCTTCAAGAATTGTCCGGCGTCCCTACGGGCTTCACCAGTGAACCGAAAGGGGCTTCATCTGCAGCAAGGCGGTTTCACCTGAGTCCACGCATGGTCAGGCAGGCGAGCGAAGAGAGTGAGGTGCGTGCAGCCCGGGCGAATGTACCCCTCCAAGTCCGATGGCATGCTCGATAGCCATTCCAGAATCTACTCCCGGATGGGGGTGGGGGCGGTCATGGAGGGAGGGGGGAAAGGGGGTTTGGGGGGAAGGGGGCTTTGGGTAAAGGGAGGGGGCAAGAGGTCATGTGGTGGCATCGCATCAGATGGCATCATGCTCTCCAGCGATTCCAGGCATGAGATGGCATGTATGTAAGGCGTGGTGGCGTGGCATGCATGAGATGACAATGTCATGCCTGAATGGGTGGGTGACAAAGGAGTAGGAGGCATCACACCTGGTGGCGAATGTGGCGGGGGAAGTCCCCTGGGTTCCAGTCGTAGAGCTTCAGAGAGATGCGTCCCGTGCGCTGCTCCTCCCCTGCTCTCACTCCTCCCGGCCGCTCCTCGCGCTGCACCACCCCCTCCCTCTGCTCGCCCTGCACTGATCCTTCCTTCGCCTCCCCTCCACTCTGCAACTCCTCCTGCTTCTCCATCCCCTGCCCTCGCACCTGTACCTGCTGCCGCTGCTGCTTCTGTTGTTGCGGCTGCGGCTGCTGTGGCATCAGCTCGGAAGGCTCCCCCTCATGACATCTGCTATCTCTGCCACCTCTCCTCACGCCATCCACTCCCACTTCTTTTCCGCTCCCTCCCTCCTCCACCTTCTTCCCCTCACCACCACCTTTCCCATTACAGCAGCATCCGTGCGCCACCACCCCTCCCAGCACTTTCAGATTCCTCTCAACCGCACTCCGCCCACTGCCATCTGCGCAAGTCAAGCAGGCTTCCATCCATGAAGCCAACCGCCCATCCTCGCCGGGACTCTGCCCTCCCTCCGACCTCCCCTCTTTCCGCCCCTCACTCTCCTCCCCCGACGCCTCATCCGCGCTCCTCCCCTCTTTCGTCCTCCCCACAGCGTCCCCATCAGAGGAGAGCGGAGAGACGGAGGGGGAGGCGCGCAGGGGCATGGGGAGGGGAGCAGAGCGGTCACGTGCGGACTTGCAGCAGCCTGCAGGCGCAGCCGTGGGAGCAGCGCACGCAGCAGCGGTAGGAGGAGCAGAAGGAGCAACAGAGGCAGGAGGAGCAGCGGGAGAAGATGGAGCAGCGGCAGTAGGAGGAGCAGGGGCAGGAGAGCCGGATTGGGCGCTTATGCTCATATCGCCTGCACCAGATAGCATCTCGTCGGCAGTGAATCCGCCCGCGCCCTTCACAACGGATGACTGGACCTCCTTCCCTGTGTTCGACTCACTCGTGCCCTGCACTGCACTGCCGCCTGCTGCCCCTGCACACGGGACGGCCTCCTGCTGCTGCTGCTGCTGCTGCTGCTGCTGATGGTGCTGGTGGTGGTGGTGATGCTGCTGCAGTGGCTGTCTCTCTGCTTCCTCCATCGGCCCTGATTGCGATTCCGACGGCACTGCTGCTGATGCTGCCGCCATTGCCTCTGATGCCGCTCCTGCCGTCGCCCCTGCTACACCTGCCCTTGCTCCTACTCCTGCTCCACCTCCTCGCGTTGCTCCTGCCGCGACTGCTCCGACCATGCGTGCTGCGTGCATTGCGCTCGCACCCATACCCGTGCCAGGCGCATGCCCATGTGCATGGCCAGGACCAGGAGCAGCATGCGCGCGCATGTACCCATGACCATGGGGCATGCCCATGCCTGGAAACACAGCCATGCCCACACCGGGACCCATGCTCATGCCCGGACCCATGGCACCCATGGCCATACCCATAGGCACGGGTGGCATGGCATGCTCACCCGGGATCCCCCCCATCGGATTTCCCATGTTCATGCCCATGCCTACCCCCATCCCCATCCCCATCCCCATGCCCATGGGCATGCCCATACCAGGCGGCATGCTCATTCCCACCCCTGGGCCCATACCCATCGGCATGCCATAAGGGGCCATCCCCATACCATACGGACCCATGCCCATGCCCATGCCCATCGCCATAGGCATGTTTCCCATACCCATCCCCATACCCATGCCCATGCTCATGGCCCCCATCCCCATACCCATGCCTTTATGAGGCCCCTGGGGACCTGCGGCACTAACCGGCAGCCCTACCACCCCCTGCATCGGCCCACTCCCCATCCCCGCGCAACCTTCCTTTCCAACTTCCCCGTGTTCTTTCCCCCCCGCCACCGAACCCCTCCCCTCCTTCCGCGGCTTCCCCGCAGCCCTCTCCCGCGCGCTACCCGCGCAGCTTCCGCCTGCGGCTTCTTGTCCCACCACCACGCCCGTCGACCCCTCACCCTCCCCGTCTCCCCCGCACTCCCTCTCCCCCTCCGCTCCGCGCGCCCGCTGCCTGCTGTTTGTCGCCGCGCCGTTCACAGGCACCCCTCCTGCTTCTGCCGCTGGCACAGCCGCTGTTGCTGGTATGCGCGTGCTGGCCGGTCGCTTCCCTGGTCTTGTCACAGCGGCCACAGCACTTACAGCACCCTCTGCCTGCTTTGCCTGCTCTGCAATAGCTGCTTCCCTTCCTTCTCGTTCTCCTGTTCCTCCTCCTGCTCCGCCTCCTCCTTCACATCCGCCGACACCGCTGGCCACGCGAGGCGGTGATGAGTTCTGCAAGTGCAGAGCGACGGCACTTGGCGCGAGGGACGACGCGTTGCCACAAGCACCGTTTACGTCGCTGCCAGCACCAACACCGGCAACAGCTACAGCAGCAGCAGCGGCGGAGGCAGCAGGAGGGAGAGGAGGAGGAGCAGCAGCAGGAGCAGTATTACCCGGAGCATCAGCGCGGCGAGCCCCCGCACGGTCCCGCAGAACTGGGAGCGACAGCAGGGGCGTGGGCGCACGTGTGGGGGAAACTGCGGAGGTTTGGCGCAAGGCGGAAGGGGGCGCAGGCGTAGGTGTGCGGGCGGGGCACACAGGGTCGAGGGTGGATTGAGGGGGAGGATCGGGGAAGGGGGGAACGGGTGTGAAGGAAAGAGGTCCAGCGAGGGGGGGAGTCGCGGGGGAAGGAGGAGGCGGTGCGAAACGAGCCAGTGGTGTGTTGGCAGGAGCCGTGCGCGTAGTAACAGCCGCAGTAGCAACAGCACCAGGTGGGTCAGCAGCAGCAGGAGAGGGAGCGACAGAAGGGAGGGAGTGACACAAGCGTCCGGCAGCACCACCGCTTCCTCCGCTACGCCACTCGCCTTCCACCTGATGCCGTTGCCCCATTCCTCCCCCCTCCTGCGCTCCGCCGTCCCCCTTCCCTCGGGCCTGCCCCAGCGCACCCCTCGCGCCCCCGGTGCCATTGCTGTCCCCAGAGTCGCTATGCATAGAAGCAGACGCGGACACGTCCGCGTTACGAGCGCCATGCGGCGAAACCGCGCCGTCCGCCACCAAAGACAGCTTCTGCTTCACCTCTTCCCCCGCCTCCCGAACCCCCATCCCCCTCGAGTTTCCTCCCCCTCCTCCGCCAAGGGCAATCCCGTCGCTCGCCCGCTCTCTTAATGCCCCTGCAACAACGTTCCGCTTAGTCTCCGCCTCCCCCGACGCCGCGCCGGTTTCTCCGCCAACGCCGTCGCATCCGCTTCCGCCACTGCTGCTTTTCTCCGGCGACGCGCCCTCGTCCGCGGTCGTGTTGGGCGGGGACGGCGGGAGGGGGAAAGCGGCGGGGGTGGGCGGCTTGAGCGCCTTGTGCTTTCGCAGGTTGTTGTGTCGCTGCAGCTTGCGACGGCAGCTGCGACGAGCCTCGTCGAAATCGCCGATAGGATGGAATCTGCGGGAGACGGTGGCGATAGGAATGAAGCCACGGTGGCGAAAGCAGACAGGAGAATCGAAAATGGGCGGCGAGAGGGGAGGTGGAATGGGCGGGGGGGCAGGTAGAGGCGGGGAAACGTACCGGCCGCATTGCTGGCAGTAGCGCTGAACAATGGCCTCGTGGACCACCGATCCCGCCTTGGCATGCGCCTCGCACACCCGATGCCGTTGATGATACTCGCGCAGGGTCGACAGCATCACATCACAGCCGTCCACTTGGCATCGAAGGTTACCCGACCCCCCGGTCGCCTGCGACCCCGCCGCTTCCACGTCTGCTCCGCGTTTCCGCGCGCCCTTATCCCCCTTGCGCCCCGACGACGCGCGCGCGCCTGGGAACGCCCCTCCGCGGCCGTGGAACCGCTGGCGCTTCACGGCGAGCTGCGCGTCGGCCTGCGTGCACTGGCAAGGCACCCTACCCGCTCTGAAATTAGGGCACTCGGAATCCGCCGCGGTTGGCGGCTGCTCCTTTCTCTTCGGGCCGAGCCCGGCCGTTTCTCCTACCTCTAACCCCTCGTCCTCGCCTGTAAGTAGCGCGAGGCCTCTACTGACGGCTAGATCGAGCTGCGGAAATATCCCCGCGGGGTTCGCAAGATCCGCGTCGGCGTTCTTAGCGGATAAGGCGTGCGCAGCGGATTCCAACAGGGAAGGGAATGCTTGCGAATGGGAGTCTAACGGGGATTCATGCTGCGACTCGTGGTGCGGTTGGGTATTAGACGGTGCAAGCGGAAAGTAGGAGGACTCGGTAGTCGATGTGGGGAGGCTCGTACCGGCGGGGTGAGGTAACAGCATAAGGCTGTCCCATTCCCAGGCGTTGGGGTCCCAGGCCGTGGCGCAATGAGTCCGATGGGCGGTTCCTGTGAGCTCCGCCTCTTCTAGGGCTTCCATTATATCGAACGGATGGCCATGGCCGAACGCTTCGGCCATGATCGTTGCTAAGAAAGAGACGATAAAGATAGGGATTGAAGGACATACGAGATTCTAAGCTAATGAGAGTCACGGATTTAGGGCTAAGGGAGCTGTTTCCGTATGAGACGGACGAATCCTAGTTGCTTGGAACGTCATGGTGGAGGAGAGAAACGTGTGGAAGCCACATATGCAGCTGCAGCTCGTTGGGAAGACTGTTCGTTAGATGGAGGAGACATGAGACCAGCCTTGATATCGTTTCCATCCGTACGCCTCCTCGTCCTCTTCCACGTAACACCTGGAATCTAGAGCCTAGACGGGGGAAGGGGAGAAGGTTGCTGTTGCTGTAACACACAACGCAACGTCAAGAGGCGGAAGTACTCCCATTTCCCCTTGTTGCTCCCCGAGTGTGCAGCGGGGAGGGTGATGTGCTGAAAAGGCGGAGAGAATCACCGAGTGGGGCATCATCTCTGACAACCTGCGCGTGGCTGACCCACAGCGTTCAGCCAATCACGAATAAGTTTGGATTATCATCATCGCAGAAAGGCGAGCGGAATCTGGAATCGGGTGGTGTGCGTCCCGCCAGTACTGTACACTAGAATGCCTTGGGCGGACGTGGCCTGTGGGCGGGTGTTTCCTGGGCGGAATGACCTCCGCCCAACGCGCAAACAGTGGCTCCACTTCTAGGCGTTGCGGTTGCGGTGCGAGGGGGTTAGTCTCACTCACTTTGGTTGGACGTGCGCGGAACCAAGACCTCTCAAACCGCCACTCAACCGGTCAAGGTCCCTTGATCTGCCTGCAAGGTGTCTAGGTGTCTAAACACCAACATTAACGAATTTGATTGTAAGGAAATTTCCATTTCCTTACGCCGCATCCCTCCTTAGCGCATACATCACTATAGCACCACGGTCAGCACCGTTACCACTCGCAACCCTCGCTTCGACAATCCTCCCGCCATCTTCGCACGTCGCACCCCGACCCCACGGCTTGGCGGGTAACCCACGATCCGGGCCTCCGCCTCGACATTCCCCAACCACAGTCCCAGCCTCAGTTCCAGGCCCGTCGCGCGTCACCCACAGTTCATTACCATTACCACGGTGGCCTTCGCTATTTAGTTCTCGCTCAATCCTTCGCTCATTGTACTGTTTGCTTCGATAGTGCAATTCTCGCTCGCTCGCTCATTGCACTCGTAACAGTGATACTTGTGCACAGAGATAATAATGCGTACACGGCTTTTTCTTACGGTCCACCATACGCATCTTCTATATATACATTTAAAGTGTGAAGGTACACTTTTCAAAATCTAGTGCACTCCCGATTGCTGTAAGGAAAATTCCTTGTCCTTACTTCGCGTCCCCGCTCAGCGCGTACACCACTGTAGCACCACAGTCAGCACCGTTACCACTCGCAACCCTCGCATCGACAATCCTCCCGCCACCTTCGCCCGTCGCACCCCGACCTCACGGTTCGGCGGGTAACACACGCTCCGGGCCTCCGCTTCGACATTTCCCCAACCTCAGTTCCAGGCCCGTCGCGCGTCAACCACAGTTCATTACCGTTACCACTGTAGTTTAGCTATATATCCTTCGCTCATGCCTTCGCTCATTGGACTCTTGCTTCGATAGTGCAATTCTCGTTCGATCACTCAATTGCACTCGTAACAATTGCACTGATCCACGCTCCCATTCAGATGTCCCAGATCAGGCTCAACGCATGATTCATACGCTTTCACAATGACCAAGTTCTCATCTCTTACCAGTAGTCGTGCGTAACATCACGTTGATTCCTATTCATTCCTACATGCTGATTCTCTTTCGTAATTAATTTCAACAAGGTCGAAAACTAATTATCTGTCGAGGAGCTTTCGATGTCCCTATGTCGTCGGTCCCTGCGGAAACACCTCCCTTAGATACCGTCGGTATGTCTGGTTTAACCGGCGACGGTTAACATGGAAGTAGGTCATAGTAATGAGTCATCTACCGATGGCCACGAACTTGTCTCGCAGCCGTCTCTCAGCGAAACAGCACCACCGCTCGTAGTGCTCTCTCGTAAGCACGCACGGCCACGACAGAGGCTCTCGCTGAGCTTGCCAGACACCCCCGCCATGGCCGAATTCACTCTCGCGACACTGACGCAGGAACAACTCGGCCGTCTCGTGCGCCAAGTCGAAGAATCGGCGCTCGAAATTGCGACACTCACGGCGGAACGTGACTCCGCGCGTCAGCAATCCACGGTGAATACTCCAGTGCCACCACACGCACCTTCAAATGCCCCTGCACAATCGGAGGAGCCGATCGTCATCTCATCAGGCACATCGACACAAAACGACGGCATGGGACAGCGCTCAGGCACAGCCAATGATGGCGCCGCCCACTCGATGCCTGGAATGGAGAGGAACAGGGTCGCGCCAAGTCCGCGGGAGCCTCGTGAAGCCCGTCGGAACGTGGAATTCGCATCGACAAGTGGCGACCACGCCATCATGGCACCAATGCCACTCAAGCCGCAACGCCCGCTCTGCTTCGACCCAAGCCAGCATGGAGGTCCGACGGTTCAATCGTGGGTCTTCACGATGAACGTCTTCTTCGACGCGAATTACGTCGAGTCGGACGCAGCGAAGATCCGATATGCCGTCTCGCTGCTGAGGGGCCCCGCCATGGACTGGTGGCGAGTCATCGTGATGTCGCCACGCGCCTACGAGCCGCCGTCGCAAGAGGAAGGGCCCACGGGTCCAGCCGTCACCTGGAGTCCATTCTGCGAAACCGCCCAGTACAGCACGTGGGATGCGTGGTGTGCAGGGCTTCGGGCGCGCTTCGAGCCGATCGCGGCTTCTATTTCGGCGCGTCAGAGACTGCGTACTTGGCGGCAGCTCGGGTCGGTTCAAGAATATGCGAGCGGTTTTCTCGCATTATGCGAGCAAGTCGGCTACATGTCAGATTTATATGACATAGCTACTGTAGGCTATAGCAGGGTAGCACATATGGGGTACAGTTTTCTAGGGTTTACATTTGTACCCAACTTTCCCTTAGTCAATTCATTCTCGTTCAGTTTCTCATGGTATCGAGCAGGTTCCCCTGTGGGAACTGTTCCTAGGGCCCACCACATTTTTTTTCCTGCCCGGAGCGCGCTCTCCACTGCCCGAGTCGCGCTCCCCTCTCTCGACCCTGTCGCGCCGCCTTAGCGGCCCCGTCGCGTCGCGCTTGCGGCCCCGTCGCGTCGCCCTCGCGGGCCCTTCACGTCGCGCCGCCCTAGCGGCCGCGTCGCGCCGCCCTCGCGGCCCCGATCCGCCGCCCTCGCGGCTCCTTCGTGTCGCGCCGCCCTCGCGGCCCTTTCACGCCGCCCTCGCGGCCCTTTCTAGCCGCCCTCGCGGCCCTTTCTAGCCGCCCTCGCGGCCTCTTCAAGCCGCCCTCGCGACCCCCCCCCTCCTAGCCGCCCTCGCGGCCCCGTCGCCTACCCCTGCGGCCCCGGCGCCGCCCTTCCCTGCCTCGGCGCCGCCTCTGCTGGCCCCGTCGCCTACCCCTGCGGCCCCGGAGCTGCCCTTCCCGGCCCCGGCGCCGCCTCTACTGGCCCCGACGCCGCTCCACCCGGCCCCGACGCCGCTCCACCCGGCCTCGCCGCCGCTCCACCCGGCCCCGCCGCCGTCCCCACGCGGCCCCGCCGTCACCACCGAGCCGCCGGCGCCGCCGAGCTACTGCCGAGCCGCCCGATCCACCCGAGCCGCCCGAGCCGCCGCGCCACCTGAGCCGCCCGAGCCGCCGGGTCGCCGAGCCGCCGAGCTGCAGTTGCTGCCGAACCGCCGTACCGCCGAGCCGCCCGAGCCGCCCGAGTCGCCGAGTCGCCGAGCCGCAGTTGCTGCCGAGCCGCCGTGCCGCCGAGTTGCCGACCCGCCGAGCCGCCGAGCCGCCCGAGCCGCCCTGTCCGGTAAGAGCAGCGCCTCTGTCACTGCACTGCCCTTACCCTACTATTCGCGCTGCTAGTCTACTGCTGTCATGGCTACCCCTAGTGTCCTCGCTTTTGACGCTGAGGGTCGGGCCATTGACTTTGACGTCTGGGTAGATGACCTGCAGCTTTTCCTACAGTGCGATAGGGAAGACGGTCTCTCCCTCTTTGACCTCACCTCTGGTGCCTCTCCTGCCCCTGCTGCTGATGCCGACGCCACTGTTCGCTCACAGTGGGCCACACGCGATGCTGCTGCACGTCTTGCTGTGCGTCGCCACCTGCCTACCTCTGAGCGTGCGCACTTTAGCCAGTACAAGAGTGCTCAGACCTTGTACGACGCTGTAGTTGCGCGCTACTCCTCCCCTGTCACTGCTGCACTGAGCCGCCTCATGCTACCGTACCTCTTCCCTGACCTTGCTGCCTTTCCCACAGTCTCTGACCTCATTACGCACCTCCGCACTAGTGACACTCGCTACCGCGCTGCGCTTCCTGCTGAATTCTGCGCCAAGAACCCCCCCCCCATGTACATCACCCTCTACTACATAGTCACCCGGCTCCCTGACTCCCTTCGCGTAGTCAGGGACCACTTCCTCTCAGTTTGCCCCACCACTCTCACCGTTGACCTCCTCGAGAAGGCCCTCCTAGCAGCAGAGAAGAGCATAGTCGCTGTAGGAGCCTCTCGTGGTGACCCTCGCACCCCCGTCTTTGAGGGGTGTTCCCCCTCCCCCCTTTTGCCCTCTGTTGCCTCTGCTGCTGCGGCCGACCTCGTTGGTTTCGAGTCGGTCGGCGCTGCGTCTGCCCCGAGCGGGAGACGCCGCACCGGCAAGGGCAAAGGGGGCAAGGGTGCTGGAGGGGTTGGCGGGGGTGGCGGAGGTGGCGGTGGAGGCAGTGGAGGGGGTGGGGGTGGTGGTGGGAGTGGTGGCGGGGGTGGAGGTGTCGGTGGCGGCAGTGGAGGCGGAGGCGGCGGCGGCGGTGGCGGTGGGAGCGGAGGTGGCGGAGGTGGCGGCGGTGGAGGAGGCGGCGGCGGAGGAGGTGGAGCTGGTCGGGGTGGCGCTGCGCAGAGGGTCGGCTCCGGTGGTGGTCAGCGCCAGCAGCAGCAGCAGCAGCGGCAGCAGCGCACTCGTGACATCCCCCCCCCTCAGCAGCTCCGTGAGTGGTACGCTGCACGCCAGCGGGGTGGGGGTACTGGTCCGTGCACCTACGTCCTACGCACCGGCGACCGCGCGGGTGAGCAGTGCGGGGGTGCGCACTCCACCCAGCGCTGCTTTGGCCGCCTGACGGACGCTTGGTGTCACCAGTTCCCTGAGGCCACTGAGATCCCCCGCTGGGGCGAGCTGTCTAGGGCGGGTGTAGCTGTCTTTGACCTTGACTTTGATGCTATTCTTGCTGCCATGTATGCTGTGACTATTAGTGATGAGGGTGACTGTTACCGGTGTTTTCCGCCCGACCCGGGCATTGAGACTGCTGCTCTAGGTACTGGTGAGGCTGCTGCTCTAGGTGCTAGCGAGGCTGCTGCTCTAGGTGCTCGTGTGTCTGCTCCCTCAGGTGCTGGTGAGTCTGCTCTCTCAGGTACTGCGTCGGCTTCGGCCTCCCACACCTTCACCCTTGACTCGGGGGCTTCTCGCTCCTTCTTTCGAGACCGCACCACACTCACGCCGCTTGGCCGGCCAGTTGCAGTCTCTCTGGCAGACCCCTCTGGGGGTCCTGTCCTTGCTCACTTCTCCACTGTCCTCCCGTGTCCGGCGGCCCCCTCTGGCACCCTGTCTGGTCTTTACCTCCCCTCGTTCTCTACGAACTTGGTGAGTGGTGCTGACCTACAGGATGCGGGGGTTCACCAGTTCACTCCTGCGAGTCAGCGGGTGACCCACTGCACGGACGCTCGGACAGGCCGACACCTGGCCACGTTTACACGTCGGCCGGGGTCGAGCCTGTACACACTGACCACTGCGTCTCCTCCAGTCACTGCGTCTGGTCAGGTAGCTGCGTCGGGTCAGGTGTTTGCTGCAGCGTCCAGGTCTGGTCCTGAGTCTGCCCCCTGTTCGTGTCGCCTCCTGTCGCACGAGACTCTCCTCTGGCACCACCGCCTTGGTCACCCCTCCCTGCTTCGTCTCCGAGGCATGGCCTCCCGTGTCCTTGTCTCTGGTCTTCCCCGGTCCCTCCCTCCCCTTCCTCCGGGGCCAGGCCCTACCTGCGTCCCTTGTGTCGAGGGGCGGCAGCGGGCTGCCCCTCACTCCTCCCAGTTTCCTCCGACAGAGGCCCCGCTGCAGACGCTTCACATGGACGTGTGGGGCCCGGCCCGCGTCCGTGGACAGGGTCACGAGCGCTACTTCCTGCTGGTGGTTGACGACTACTCGCGTTACACCACAGTCTTCCCCTTGCGCAGCAAGGTTGATGTCACAGAGGTGTTGATCGACTGGATCCGCGCAGCTCGTCTCCAGCTCAGGCAGAGCTTCGGCTCGGACTTTCCTGTTCTGCGTCTGCACACTGACAGAGGTGGAGAGTTCTCCTCTGGCCTTCTGCGAGCCTACTGTCGTGCACGAGGCATCCGCCAGACCTTCACGCTTCCGGACTCTCCACAGCAAAATGGGATTGCTGAGCGCCGCATTGGCATGGTCATGGACGTCGCCCGTACGTCCATGATGCATGCGGCTGCCCCCCATTTTCTGTGGCCGTTTGCGGTTCGGTACGCGGCGCACCAGATCAACCTTCAGCCCAGGGTCTCCATGCCGGAGACCTCCCCAGCTTTGCTGTGGACGGGGAAGGTTGGCGATGCGTCTGCGTTCCGTGTCTGGGGATCTCGGGCGTTTGTCCGCGACTTGTCTGCGGACAAGCTGTCCCCTCGTGCTGCTCCTTGCGTCTTCCTTGGCTTCCCCCCTGACGCGCCAGGGTGGCAGTTCTACCACCCCACCTCTCGCCGTGTTCTGTCCTCCCAGGACGTCACGTTTGACGAGTCGGTCCCCTACTACCGCCTCTTCCCCTACCGCACTCCGTCCCTCCCCCCGCCACCGCTCTTCCTTGTGCCAGGTCCCCCCCCCGGTAGACCCCCTCCCCCCTCAGGGTCCTGCCCCTTCAGGTGTGTCCCAGGTAGACGCCGTCGAGCCTGTCGAGGTTACTGGTGACTCTGGTGCTGCTGAGGGTGCTGACTCTGGGGGTGCTGAGCGTATGGGTGCTACGCCTGGGGGTGCTGAGCCTGAGGGTGCTACTCCTGGGGGTGCTCAGCCTGGGGGTGCTGAGCCTGGGGGTGCTACTACTGGGGGTGCTGAGCCTAGGGGTGCTGAGCCTGGGGGTGCTGAGCCTGGGGGTGCTACGCCTGGAGGTGCTGAGCCTGGGGGTGCGGAGCCTGAGGGAGCTGGGCCTGCTCGTGTGGCGTCTGGCGGTGTTGAGCCTGGAGGTTCTCCGGGTGCTTCGTCTCGGCGGGAGCCACTCTCTCCACAGGAGCTGCGCGAGTGGTTTGCCCGGCGCTGGAGGCGTGCTGCTGGAGCTGGAGGTTCTTCGGCTGCTGAGGGTGCTGGTGCCGCGGGTCCCGGAGGTGCTCGTACTGGGAGTACTGGAGCTGCTGGGCCTGCGGGTACGACTGGAGCTGGAGCTGCTGAGGGTGTTGACGCTGAGGCTACTGCTGTCGGTCCTGGAGGCGGTCTTGCTGGGGTGCTACTGGTGCTGCTGGAGGTACTGGAGCTGGAGGTGCTGCTGGCGCTGGTGCTGCCGCTGGGGGTACTGGTACTGTCCCTGCCGTGTCTGGAGTCGCCGCGCGGCCTCGGCCGTACTTCGTTCCGCTCCTTCAGCAGGTTCTTGGTCTCCCGCCTTCTACTGGTCCTCCTCCTCCCTTAGAGTGTCCACAGCCTGTCCCGTCACAGTTACAGTTACAGTCGGCCTCCCCACTGCCCGCTCCTTCTCCCTACACTGGTCCTACTGGAGGTCTGGCTGAGCGTCGTGAGCCTGCGTCTCGCCCTGCGTCGCCTGTCCGTCCTGGTCGCTCTAGTGGTCGTGGTTCGCGTCAGCGTCCTCCTCCTGTCCCTGGCACGCACCGGATGTCACTGCGTCTGTCCACTGCTCCTCTGCGTGCCCCTTTGCCTTCTCCTCCTGAGTCCTCTCTTCCTGCTCTTCCCGACCCGGAGTTGGACTCTCTTCGTGCTGCCAGTCCTACTGTCACGCGTCTCCTTGCTACTGTCGTCACTGACCCTTCCTTTGAGTCCACTGCTGCGTCTGCCCTAGTTGCTGAGCTCGTCAACTTTGCTGCTCGCTGTCGTCTAGACTACGCTGCTAGTCTTGTCGTTGAGTCTGAGTCTGTCTGTCCTCCGTCCGTCGGGGGTGAGTGTGCCCTTGGCACGGACGTCCTTGAGGACAGGCAGGAGGAGTTCCAGTGTTTGGCTGCTGCTTCACCTCATCTCGTGTCCGTACTGCTTACCCCTGAGGGAGACCCGGATGCACTTGACATCCCGACTCCGCGCTCTTACGCGGAGGCGATAGAGGGTCCCTACTCCTCTCAGTGGCAGGCAGCTATGGACACAGAGATGGCTTCCTGGAAGTCCACAGGCACCTACGTTGACGAGGTTCCCCCGCCTGGGGCGAACATCGTCAGTGGCATGTGGATTTTCAGGGTGAAGCGACCGCCGGGTTCTCCGCCTGTCTTCAAGGCGCGTTACGTGGCTCGTGGCTTCAGTCAGCGGCAGGGAGTTGACTACTTTCATACCTTCTCTCCCACCCCGAAGATGACCACTCTTCGGGTACTGCTGCACATAGCTGCTCACCGCGACTACGAGCTGCACTCTCTTGACTTCAGCACTGCTTTCTTGCAGGGCAGCCTGCACGAGGAGATCTGGCTGCGTCGCCCACCTGGCTTCACTGGGTCTTTTCCTCCTGGCACCCAGTGGAGCCTCCGGCGACCAGTCTACGGTCTCCGCCAGGCACCGCGTGAGTGGCACGACACACTGAGGACTACACTTGCGGCTCTTGGGTTTGCTCCCTCTACTGCCGACCCGTCGCTGTTTCTGCGCACCGACACTTCTTTGCCGCCGTTCTACATCCTCGTGTACGTCGACGACTTGGTCTTTTCCACAGCTGACACTGCTGGACTCGCCCACGTGAAGTCCGAGCTGCAGAAGAGACACACGTGCACAGACCTGGGTGAACTGCGCAGCTACCTTGGCTTGCAGATCACTCGGGACAGAGCACGCCGCACCATTACCCTGACTCAGTCACACATGGTGCAGCAGATCCTTCAGCGCTTCGGCTTCACGTACTCCTCGCCTCAGGCCACTCCTCTGCCTACTCGCCACTCGCTCTCAGCTCTGCCTTCGGATGAGTCCGTAGAGTCGAGTGGCCCGTACCCAGAGCTTGTTGGCTGCCTCATGTACCTGATGACCTGCACACGACCTGACCTCGCATACCCTCTTAGCATTCTCGCACGCTATGTTGCTCCTGGGAGACACAGACCGGAGCACATGGCTGCAGCGAAGAGGGTGTTGCGTTACTTGTGCAGTACGTCGGGCATGGGGCTTGTGCTTGGAGGGCAGAGTCCAGTGGTCCTCACTGGGCACGCAGACGCTTCTTGGGCTGACGACCAGGCTACGCAGCGGTCGTCACAGGGTTACACCTTCAGCCTTGGTTCCGGCTCTGTTTCGTGGCGGGCTACTCGCTCGTCTTCTGTTCTCGGCTCCAGTTGTGAGGCTGAGATCTACGCCGGGGCCATGGCTGCACAGGAGCTTCGCTGGCTCACCTACCTGCTGACTGACCTCGGAGAGCCGCCTCGTTCTCCTCCAGTGCTGTACGTAGACAACAAGGCCATGCTGGCCTTGTGTCGAGAGCAGAGACTGGAGCACAGAACGAAGCACATTGCTCTCCGCTACTTCCTTGCTCGTGAGCTACAGCAGCGTGGTCAGCTGCGGCTTGCGTACGTGGCCTCCCAGGCCAACACTGCTGATATCTTCACCAAGGCACTTGCGCCTTGTGATCATCAGCGCTTCTGTACTCAGCTGGGTCTTGTGCCTACCTTGCCTCACTTGCTCACCCCTTGACCTTGTTTGTACTGTTGCATATATATATACACCTGCTCTTGCTTGTCTAGCCTTATATATATATGTAATCCTGCATGTGAACTGGCCTTGTGGCCTTGAACTTGTGCTCGGAATGTGTGGTGACTTTGTGATCCACCCTGAGCTTGCTTTGCTTTGCTTGACTGGTCTTGTGACCCCTTGTTCTCCCCCACTTTGCCTATGGGGGTGTGTCAGATTTATATGACATAGCTACTGTAGGCTATATTGGGGTAGCACATATGGGGTACAGTTTTCTAGGGTTTACATTTGTACCCAACTTTCCCTTAGTCAATTCATTCTCGTTCAGTTTCTCACTACATGCACGAAGCGGAGCGGGTGGACCGTTACGTCGGAGGGCTGAAACCAGACATCTCGCACGAAATCATGCTACGCGGACTCTCGAATTTCAACGATATTCTTGCTCTCGCCGAGAAAATCGACATTTTGCGCCGTCCGAGACCGGGGTCCTACTACGGACATCGCCCTCGGGGACCGATCGAGCACGCCACCGTACATGCCGTTGCGACAAATGCAGCTGCCGCGCCGTTTAAGGGGCGCTGCTTTACTTGCAATAGGCCGGGCCATCGCAAGAGTGAGTGTCCAGAGGAGCTGAGGCGCCGCGGAGCAGAGTAGGGGAGGGAGTCTCCAAGGTAGGGAAACGCGAGCAGTCAGTAGGAATCGGGCCAACTACTCACAAGACTGCTTGCTCGCCCAACCTCACCGACCCTCACCGAGTCACAGTACCGATTCATGCTATCGATCGGGCACGGACGAATAACGAGGGTACAGCGACGGATTGCCCAGTACTGATCCACGGGAAAACAAAGGGAGCACCAGTGAAGATTTTTATCGACGGAGGAGCAAGTCACCGTTTAGTTAATACCGCGACCGCACGGAAACTGCAACTGACACTTAGCCGATGTTTACCGGAGATAGATGCACGCTTAGTTGACGGCACACCGCTGGCCATACAGGAGAAGGTGGAGAGAGTAAAAGTCCGCTGTGGGGGAAATTCGGGTTTACACAGGAAATGCTCGCGAGGACGTTGGATGGGCACGACATTTTACTAGGACGTGATTGGCTGCAACGGTATAACCCGCGAATTGACTGGACGACGGGTAGCTGCCCTGAGTCTTCAACGGTCCACGTCAACGCCATCACAATGAAATGGGCCGTCGTCGCTGGAGCTGGCATGTACGCAGTGGACATTGCAGTAGTAGGAGAAGCGGAGCAGCCGAGCGATTTTCAGAAACTGCTGGTAGCAGTACCGCCCGAACTACAGGGACTGTTGAAACGTACCCGGGGATTTTTCCCAATGACTTACCGGAGGGATTGCCACCTCAGCGAGCACACGACCACCGAATAGAATTAGAACCGGGGGCACAGCCAACCGTACAGCGACAGTTCAGACTGACACAGCCCGAGCTCGACGAACTGAGGAAGCAGTTAGATTACCTGTTAGAGAAAAAATTAATCCGACCGAATTCGTCACCATTCGCCGCACCGATACTGTTCACACCGAAAAAAGACGGAGGATTTCGCATGTGCATCGATTACAGAGCACTGAATAGGGTAACAATCAAGTCGCGATACCCCATTCCCCGCGCCGACGAACTGATAGATCAACTGCGAACAGCACGGGTTTTTTCGAAAATAGATTTACGGGGAGGTTACCATCAGATTAGAGTCAAACCATCGGACTGCGCTAAGACGGCTTTTAGGACTAGGTACTGGTCATTCGAGTACACCGTGATGTCATTCGGGCTGACCAACGCACCGATGACATTTCAGATGACCATGAACGAAGCATTTAAGCCACTTTTAGATAAATATGTGATAGTTTACCTCGACGACATCCTTGTCTACAGTCGCGACTGTCAGAATGTTATATTTGTCTAGCCTGCAGTGGGGTACTCAATAGTGAGTACAGCCCAATCTAGGGTTTCCTATATGTACTCAACTGCTTGCTAGTGCAATCCACCTCTTCTCTCATTCCTGTTGTTCATTTCACATGGTATAGAGCTAGACCGATCCTTCCTCGGGCCCACCACTTAAACTTAAACTTTTTTTTTTTTTTCACTGCCCTGCTGCCCGAAGCGCCTTTCGCGGCCCCTTCGCGGCCCCTTAACGGCCCCTTCGTGGCCCCTTAGCGACCCCATCGCGGCCCTTCGTGGCCCCTTCGCGACCCTGTCGCGGCCCTTTGTAGCCCCTTCGCGACCCTGTCGCGGCCCTTCGCGGCCCCGTCACGACCTAGCCCCGGCCCTGCTCCGTCGCCCTGTCGCGGCCCCCCGTCGCGGCCCTCAGTCGCGGCCCCCCGTCGCGGCCCCCCGTCGCGGCCCTACGTCGCGGCCCCCCGTCGCGGCCCCCGTCGCGGCTCCCCGTCGCGGCCCTACGTCGCGGCCCCCCGTCGCGGCCCCACGTCGCGGCCCCTGTCGCGGCCCCCCGTCGCGGCCCCCCGTCGCGGCCCCCCGTCGCGGCCCCCGTCGCGGCACCTGCCCCGTCGCCCACGTCGCGGCCCCCCGTCGCTGCCCCCCCCGTCGCGGCCCCCCGTCGCGGCCTCCCGTCGCGGCCCCCGTCGCGGCCCCTGCCCCGACCCTGCCCCGGCCCTACCCGGCCATGTCGCGGCGCACCCGGGGCCCGCGCCCCGCCCCCCCCCCCCGCCCCTCTTTTCCCGTCGCCCGTCGCGGCGCCCTGGGGGGCCGCGCGCGGCCCCCCTCAGGTCGCCTCGACAGGCGACGGGAGGGGCGATCTGGGGGGGGGGGGCGGGCGTCGCCCCTTCTGCCGCCTGTGTTGGCGCCCTGGGAGGCCGCGCGTCGCCCCCCCCCCCCCGTACCCTCCCTACCCGCCATCCCGCCCTGCCCTGTGTTAGGGTTTGGGGGTGGCGAGTAGGGATGGCGGGTGTGTGTTCACCCCTGCTCCTCCTCCTCTGTCTCCCACTGCTGCAGCTGCCGCTGAGGGGGGTGGGTGTGTGGGAGTCGACGGAATGGTACTAGGGGGTGGGGTGTGAGTGAACCTAGGGTGCAGCAGGGGGTGTATGAAATGGGGGTGGGATAGTTTGGGGAGGTTGAAGGGGGGTGGCCGCCGTGAAGCCCGCAGCTCCAGTCGCCCGTGAGACCGTTGCGCCAGTCGCCCGTGAGCCCGTTGCGCCAGTCGCCCGTGAGCCAGTTGCTCCAGTCGCCTGTGAGTCCGTTGCTCCTGCCGCTCAGAGTTAGCCGCGGAGCCAGTTACTCCAGTAGCCCGTGTGCCAGTTGCTCCAGTTGCCAGTGTGCCAGTTGCTCCAGTTGCCCGTGTGCCAGTTGCTCCAATTGCGCCGTGTGCCAGCAACTTCAGCTGCCGCCCTCTACCTCCTCTCCTCTCATAGTCCCTCCTCCTCCACACTTGCCCTCTGTGATAGCTTCTAGCTTTGCTTACTATTATTGTGAACTATTGCTTGCTTACTTGTGCTCAGAATGTGTGGTGACATTGTGATCCACCCTGAGCTTGTCTTTTGTTTTGCTTTGCTTCTTGTGCTGATTACACCCCACTTTGGCTATGGGGGTGTATCAGAATGTTATATTTGTCTAGCCTGCAGTGGGGTACTCAATAGTGAGTACAGCCCAATCTAGGGTTTCCTATATGTACTCAACTGCTTGCTAGTGCAATCCACCTCTTCTCTCATTCCTGTTGTTCATTTCACAGCGACAAGCGGCAGCACTTAGCAGATCTGGAAGCAGTCTTCAAAATTTTAGATGAGAACCGGCTCCTGACAAAGGGCTCCAAGTGGGAGTTCACAGCAGTTCGCATCAACAAATGGGATCTATTACGTAAAAGTCGGCACCGACCGCATCTGGGTGCCAGGGTAAACTCTGCTAAGGGAGCTACTGCTACAGGAGGCATACGACAGCGTTACCTTGGGCCATTTCGGGGTAGAAAAAACACGACAGCAACTGCAGCGGAATTACTATTGGCCCGAGATGTTGACCGACATACAGCGACACGTGGCGTCGTGTCCCATCTGCCAACTCATGAAATCATCACGGAAGTGGCCGGAAGGGCAGTTGCAGCCGATACCACCCCCAGAGCGTGCTTGGCAGCAGGTGACAAGTGGGAACGATGCGATCCTGGTCGTCGTCGATCGGTTGACGAAAATGGTGCATTTCGTAGCATGCAGGAAATCCATCTCAGCCGAAGAAACAGCTCGCCTTTTTATCGCTACTGTCGTTCAATTACACGGGATACCAGCAGCAATCATTAGCGACATGGATACGAAATTCACTAGCAACTTCTGGCGGAACTTGTGGCAGCAGTTCGGCACACGACTACAGTTTAGTTCCTCGTACCATCCCGAAACAGACGGACAGACAGAATGGACAAACCAGACCATGGAATAGCTCATCCGAGCCACGTGGGAACAGCAACTGCCACTCATCGAGTTCGCGTACAACAACTCGCCATCCGCCATGACCCAACAGTCACACTTTTACCTGAACTACGGACAAGACCCCAGAGTACCCATGACCCCGAATCCAGACAACCCCCTACCACGTGCGCAGCAGTTCGCCGGATCTTACAAGCAACACGGACCCGGACAGCAGACGCAATAAAAGAATCAAACGTAATCGCAAAACGCAACGCCGATCGCCACCGCCGCCCCGTCACCTACTAGCCCGACGACTTAGTTTTACTAGACACTCAAAACCTACGCCTGCCCATCACCCCAAGACTCCGCCCTCGGTATTGCGGGCCATTTCGCATAAGCCACATGATCACACCCGTTACCGCCCACCTCCTCCTCCACGCTGACTGGTACGTCAGCCCGTCATTCCATGTCAGCCTCCTACGCCCTTACGTACCATCCACAAGCCAACTAACCCGACACCGACCAGCCAGCATGACACGACCACCCACTGAGCCAGTTATTACACCCAAGAAGATTCTGAGTCATCGCGTTCGTGACCCACGTGGAGCACGCAGGATCGAGTTCCTCATTCGATGGAAAGACCGCACCCCAACTGAGGACAATTGGGTTCCCCTGGACAAGATCGAAAACCACCCCGTCCTTACCGACTACCTGAGCAACCACAATTTTCGAGATGTACACGCACTCTCGTAAGGAGGGCCTCATTGGGGAGGGGGTAGTGTAAGGTAATTTCCATTTCCTTACGCCGCATCCCTGCTTAGCGCGTACATCACTGTAGCACTACAGTAAGCATCGTTACCACTCGCAACCCTCGCTTCGACAATCCTCCCGCCATCTTCGTACGTCGCACCCCGACCCCACGGCTTGGCGGGTAACCCGCGATCCGGGCCTCCGCCTCGACATTCCCCAACCACAGTCCCAACCTCAGTTCCAGGCCCGTTGCGCGTCACCCACAGTTCATTACCATTACCACGGTGGCCTTCGCTATTTAGTTCTCGCTCAATCCTTCGCTCATTGTACTGTTTGCTTCGATAGTGCAATTCTCGCTCGCTCGCTCATTGCACTCGTAACAGTGATACTTGTGCACAGAGATAATAATGCGTACACGGCTTTTTCTTACGGTCCACCATACGCATCTTCTATATATACATTTAAAGTGTGAAGGTACACTTTTCAAAATCTAGTGCACTCCCGATTGCTGTAAGGAAAATTCCTTTTCCTTACTTCGCGTCCCCGCTCAGCGCGTACACCACTGTAGCACCACAGTCAGCACCGTTACCACTCGCAACCCTCGCATCGACAATCCTCCCGCCACCTTCGCCCGTCGCACCCCGACCTCACGGTTCGGCGGGTAACCCGCGCTCCGGGCCTCCGCTTCGACATTTCCCCAACCTCAGTTCCAGGCCCGTCGCGCGTCAACCACAGTTCATTAGGACGCGGCACCTGTTTTCATTTTGCCAGGATCGATCGTGGGAGGGGATCGATGTGCCGCTTGTACAGTGTATTGGCGACATCGCCAATGCCTGGTATCCGTACTTCGCTAAACGTCGAGAATGTACAGTAAACGGGTACCCAGATTCGTGGCACCTGCAGCTCGCACGATCGATGTGCCGTGGTGCATGCGTTAGGGTTGGCGGGAGCATATCGTGCCATAGGTGACAGCCTCGATCGATCGGCGTCGCCCACGGTCGCAGGCCAAAAAATTTTGAGTCGCTCCGAATGGAATTGCTGGACGACCATCCACGTTCTGCCCTGATTGGCTGCGCGTTTAAGTGGAATGGCAGCTCCAACCTGCCCGAGCCTGCAATTTCGATCCTGGCACCTATAGCTCGATGTGTCTACCCCACTGCAAAATTGTAGTGTGGGCACATCGGTGTGCCGATCGATATGCCAGGATCGATGTGAGGCCATGATCCTTGTAAAATGAAAACAGGTGCCGCGTCCTTACCGTTACCACTGTAGTTTTGCTATATATCCTTCGCTCATGCCTTCGCTCATTGGACTCTTGCTTCGATAGTGCAATTCTCGTTCGATCACTCAATTGCACTCGTAACAATTGCACTGATCCATGCTCCCATTCAGATGTCCCAGATCAGGCTCAACGCGTGATTCATACGCTTTCACAATGACCAAGTTCTCATCTCTTACCAGTAGTCGTGCGTAACATCACGTTGATTCCTAGTCATTCCTAGATGCTGATTCTCTTTCGTAATTAATTTCAACAAGGTCGAAAACTAATTATCTGTCGAGGAGCTTTCGATGTCCCTATGTCGTCGGTCCCTGCGGAAACACTTCCCTTAGATACCGTCGGTATGTCTGGTTTAACCGGCGACGGTTAACATGGAAGTAGGTCATAGTAATGAGTCAGCTACCGATGGCCACGAACTTGTCTCGCAGCCGACGCTTTCTCTTATTTCGGAAAGAGCTCAGCAATGTCTGGTTATCGATCACCCGCCAGCATCTCGTTCGTCAAAACCATGGAGTCAAACGAAGACTGTAGACGCGGAAGTTGCCTGCGCGAGAATGTGCTTGAACACAGGGGGGGAACCGGACAGGGGGGTGGTAGCGGACACACCAGAATGGACGACTAGGTTAGATCAGGCACGATCTGGTCCGCTCGATCTCCGCGGACCAGCGAGGCGGATCGCAGGCCTGCCGCGCCTGGGCCTCTGGTGCGGTTGCTGGAACGAGCAGGGGGGAGCGAGCGGGAGCGGGAGATGGCGGAGGAGAGAAAGGAGGCGGAGAAGGAGAGGTTGCGCGAGTGGGAGAAGAAGAGGAAGAGGGAGGAGGAGAAGAAGGGTGTCTGGGGTAGCGATTTCGGCAGGTGCGTGGCTTGATTGTGCGCAGCGCACAGTGAAGTGCGATGTTTGTTGATATCGAAATTGGTTTCCGGTAGCTGGAACGTGTGCGTAGTTTTGCTGTTGCGCTTGATTGTTGATCTCCTCTGGCCTGAAGGCGGTGTTTCTTGCTCTGCTGCCCTGCAGTCTCACTCCTGAGCTCTCTGTGCGTGCGTGTGCACCAGGTACATGCACGAGAAGAATCGCAAGCTTCGCCTGCAGTTCGAGGGGGAGGCAGCTGCCGGCCTGCTCTGGTAAATGACCAAGCAATGCCTGGATTCACACCGTTTTTATATGGCTCATGTGTTATTCTGCACATGGGAGTGGGTTTTTCAACATTAAAATAATGAATTAATTTCAACAATATGTACAATATGTTCGCTGAAGAAGCCTTGTTGAGTCGCCATTCTCATTCAGCTTGGCGTCTAGCTTCCTTAACATGGCTCTCGTTTAAGTTCCTCATATGTGTCTGTGCACCGTGCATGGTGACTGACTGGCAGGCAACCCCAGCTGCCATCCCACGTGCCAGTCTCGTCCCAGCAGCTTGCCTCTCTGCACAGCTTTGCTGCTCCCAAGCAGGCTGCACCTGGTGCAGGCTGGACTCCTCATGAACCTTTGCCTGGCAGCATGAAGGCACATGACCAAGTGCCTGCCATTGCTGCTGGTGCTTATGGTGCTGGTGGTGCTGGTGCTAGAGGAAACGGAGAGGAGGGTGATTCGGGTGGTTGGCATGTGCCATGTGATCCCAGAGGTCCGGGCGAGGGTTGGGTCGGTGCACGTGGGGAAGGGGAGGATGCGGCGAGCAAGGCAGTTGTGGTAGCTGGAGATGCACGGCATGTGGAGTCATGGCAGCGCGGAGTGAGTGGTGGCGGCGCGGGGTATGACAAGAATGAGGGAGCGAGGGCTGGTGAAGCAGCGTTGCAAGGAGTGCAGCGCGGTGCATCGAGTGGCAGTGCGTCTCGCCTGTTTGAAGGCGTGGTCATTTGGGTGAATGGATACACGCAGCCCACACACCAGGTCTGTGTGACATGTGTGCGTACCTGTCCCACTGTGAATGCCTGCCTTCTTTCCTATCCTCGCTGTGCTGTGCTCTATGGTGTGGGTCATGTTCTGTGCCGTGCCGTGCTCTCTGGTGTTCTGCTTTCTCTTGCCAGCCCGAGTGAGTGCATTTGAGACCTCTGTTCATGATTCCCTTGGCGGTTCTTTCTCTCTTTCTCACTCTCTTTCCACCGTGCCTGTCTGTCTGTCTGTCTGTCTGTATCCCACCAGGAGCTACGGCAGCTGATGCTGGTGCATGGAGGCGTGTTTGAGAACTACTTCCACCCCTCGCGCGTCACGCACATCATCTGCGCCAACCTCCCAGACACCAAGCTCGTGCAGTTCCGCAAGTACGCATCTTACCTTCCATTTCCCCTCTTCTCCCATCCCATGTGCTCTCCTCTCCTTTCCCCCCTCAACATCCTCCTTGGTAATTTGAGCTGTGTGTGTGAGAGGGGCGCTAGGAGAAGTGTGTGTGAGCTGGGCCTGATGCCCAAACCGTGGCCACATTCACATTCACACCCCGTCTTTGTTTGTTGTCTTTCTCCATGTGTATCCGTGCGTGTGGTGATACTGCACGGCACCAGATCGCGCACCCTGCCTCCCATTGTTCACCCCAACTGGGTTGTTGCCTGCATCCATGCCAACAGGCTGCTTCCCTGTAAGCCGCGCCAACACACATACCCCTGTGCTATGCTGCCTCTAGTCTGTCTGCGTTTTCGTTCGCTATGATGCTCTTTTGGAAGTTTCTTTGGGCCAATTTCTTCCACGTCAAGTTTTCCCCCTCTGCTTTACATTTCCAATACAGCAACCCAGCAGTGTTCTCCTTTGCTTTTCCCTTTCTCATCCGTTATCTATTCTCCACCCCGCTCCCAACCTTCGCCCCCGTTTTCTCAGTGGATGCATTCTTCCTGCGCCGCCTGGCCTTGGACCATCCCGATCAGAAGACCCTCCCCTCCACCTTCTTCCGTGCTGAACCCGCGCCGCAACTCCCTTCCTCGCACTCTCCTGCTCGCGTTGCTGCCGTTCCTGCGAACCCGGCTTCTCCTTTTGCACCTCTTGCCATTGCCGCTGCGCCTGCTGGCTCTGCTGCCAACGCAACTGCAGCCGCCGGTTCTATCGGCACAGCTCTTGCTCCCTGCACCCCCTGCCTGATCCAGGGGCTAGACTTGCATGCAGCAGACACAGAAGCAGAAGCAGAAGCAGCAGCAGAAGCAGCAGCAGAAGCAGCAGCAGCCGCGCGTATCAGAACACAGGGTACTGTGATTGATCAAGGGGATGCTTGCGACGCACGTATAGGTGGGGGAAGAAAGAAGCAAGACGGATGGGCAGAGGCGGAGGTTGCAGACAGGAAGGCAGAGGCAGAGGGTACCCGAAGGGAGGTGTGGGATGAGAAGGCAGTTGCAGGATGGGGTGAATGGGTGGGTGGGTGCGTGGCTGCTGATGTTGTAACCAATGTTGAGGCGCCTCAAAGATCGTTTCGTTGTAATGTTGAGAAGGCAGGTATGGGTGATGTGTGTGGGGTGGAGGGGAAGGTGGAGATGGGAGCATGGGGCGGCTTCTGTGGGGATTCTGCTGGTAAGAAGGACGGCACGGACAGTATTGGGGGGGGAAGGGAGGTGGATGGGAAGGGAGGGGAGGTAGGGGAGGGCGGTGAGGGAGGGGAGGGAGAGCTTGAAAGGGGAGGAAGTGGTAAGGATGTGTGGTCTGAGTTCCCTGAGGAGATGGCAGCCCGCGTCCGTGGACAGGGTCACGAGCGTTACTTCCTGCTGGTGGTTGACGACTACTCGCGTTACACCACCGTCTTCCCCTTGCGCAGCAAGGGTGAGGTCACTGGGGTGTTGATCGACTGGATCCGCGCTGCTCGTCTCCAGCTCAGAGAGAGTTTCGGCTCTGACTTTCCTGTTCTGCGTCTGCACTCCGACAGAGGCGGAGAGTTCTCCTCTGACCTTCTGCGCACCTTCTGTCGTGCACAAGGCATCCGCCAGACGTTCACGCTTCCGGCCTCTCCACAGCAAAATGGGATTGTTGAGTGCCGCATTGGCATGGTCATGGACGTCGCTCGTACGTCCATGATCCATGCGGCTGCCCCCCATTTTCTGTGGCCGTTCGCGGTTCAGTACGCGGCGCATCAGATCAACCTTCAGCCCCGGGTCTCCATGCCGGAGACCTCCCCTGCTCTGCGGTGGACGGGGAAGGTTGGCGATGCGTCTGCGTTCCGTGTTTGGGGATCCCGGGCGTTTGTCCGCGACTTGTCTGCGGACAAGCTGTCCCCCCGTGCTGTTCCCTGCGTCTTCCTTGGCTTCCCCCCTGACGCGCCTGGTTGGCAGTTTTACCACCCCACCTCGCGCCGTGTTCTGTCCTCTCAGGACGTCACGTTTGACGAGTCGGTTCCCTACTACCGTCTCTTCCCCTACCGCACTGCGTCCCTCCCCCCGCCGCCGCTCTTCCTCGCGCCAGGTCCCCCCCCGGTAGACCCCCTCCCCCCTCAGGGTCCTGCCCCCTCAGGTGTGTCCCAGGTAGACGCAGTCGAGCCTGTCGAGGTAGCTGTTGACTCTGGTGCTGCTGGGGGTGCGGGGCCTGGGGGTGCTGAGCCTGGGGGTGCTGACTCTGGGGGCGCTGAGACTGGGGGTGCTGAGCCTGGGGTTGCTGAGCCTGGGGGTGCTGAGCCTGGGGGTGTGGAGCCTGGGGGTGCTGAGCCTGCTCGTGTGGCGTCTGGAGAGACTGGGCCTGGAGGTCCTTCGGGTGCTTCGTCCCGGCGAGAGTTAATCTCTCCACAGGAGCTGCGCGAGTGGTTTGCTCGGCGTTGGAGCCGTACTGCTGGAGCTGGAGGTGCTGCTGGTGCTGGAGGTTCTACTTCTGCTGAGGGTGCTGGTGCCACGGGTCCCAGAGGTGCTCGTACTGGAGGTACTGGAGCTGCTGGGCCTGCGGGTACTCCTTCTGCTGGAGCTGGAGCTGCTGGGGGTGTTGGCGCTGGAGGTGCTGCTGGTGCTGGTGCTTCTGAGGGTGCTGGTGTTGGTGCTGCTGGAGTTGGTGCTGCTGGCGCGGCTGGAGCTGGGGGTGCTACTGGAGCTGGAGCTGCTGGCGCTGCTGGAGCTGGGGGTGCTACTGGAGCTGGTGCTGCCGTTCGTGGTGCTGGCGCTGTTCCTGCTGGTTCTGGGGGTGCAGCACGGCCGTGGCCGTACTTCGTTCCGCTCCTTGAGCAGGTTCTTGGTCTTCCGCCCTGTACTAGTCCTGCTCCTCTCTTAGAGTGTCCGCCGCCTGTCCAGTCTGAGTCACAGTTACAGCCAGCCTCCCCACTGCCTGCTCCTTCTCCCTACACTGGTCCTACTGGAGGTCTTGCTGAGCGTCGTGAGCCTGCGTCTCGTCCTGCGTCGCCTGTCCGTGCTGCTCGCACTAGTGGTCGTGGTTCGCGTCCGCGTCCTCCCCCTGTCCCCGGCACGCACCGGATGTCTCTGCGTCCTTCCACTGCTCCGCTGCGTGCCCCTTTGCCTTCTCCTCCTGAGTCCTCTCTTCCTGCTCTTGCTGACCCAGAGTCGGACTCCCTTCGTGCTGCCAGTCCTACTGTCACGCGTCTCCTTGCTACTGTCGTCACTGACCCTTCCTTCGAGTCCACTGCTGCGTCTGCCTTAGTTGCTGAGCTTGTCGACTTTGCTGCTCGCTGTCGTCTAGACTACGCTGCTAGTCTTGTCGCTGAGTCTGAGTCTGTCTGTCCTCCGTCCGTCGGGGGTGAGTGTGCCCTTGGCACGGACGTCCTTGAGGACAGGCAGGAGGAGTTCCAGTGCTTTGCTGCTGCTTCACCTCATCTCGTGTCCATGCTGCTGGCCCCTGAGGGAGACCCGGATGCACCAGACATCCCGACTCCGCGCTCTTACGCGGAGGCGATAGAGGGTCCCTACTCCTCTCAGTGGCAGGCAGCCATGGACGTAGAGATGGCTTCCTGGAAGTCCACAGGCACATACGTCGACGAGGTTCCCCCACCTGGGGCGAACATCGTCAGTGGCATGTGGATTTTCAGGGTGAAGCGGCCGCCGGGTTCTCCGCCTGTCTTCAAGGCGCGTTACGTGGCTCTGTCAGAACATTATAGCTTATGCTGTTGTGTAGGCTATAGTGGGGTATCCCATAGGGGGTACAACCAATTAGGGTTTCATATTTGTTTTCACTTCATTTCATAGTTCATCCATTCTTGTTCAAATCTTCTCATGGTATCGAGCAGGTTCCCCCTTGGGAACTGTGCTTAGGGCCCACCACATCGTTTTTTTTTCCTGCCCGAAGCGCGCTCAGCCTGAGTCGCGCTCCGGGCCCTCACTTCGTCGAGCCGCCCTAGCGGCCCTGCACTGCGGCCCCGCCACCCGTCTCCGCGGCCCCGCCGCCCGTTTTCGCGGCCCCGCCGCCTCTCTCCTAGCGGCCCCGCCGCCCTACCTAGCGGCCCCGCCGCCCTACCTCGCGGCCTCGCCGCCCCATTGCGCGGCCCCGCCGCCCTACCTAGCGGCCCCGCCGCCCCATCGCGGCCCCGCCGCACCATCGCGCAGCCCCGCCGCCCTATCTAGCGGCCCCGCCGCCCTACCTAGCGGCCCCGCCGCCCCATCGCGCGGCCCCGCCGCCCCATCGCGCGGCCCCGCCGCCCCATCGCGCGGCCCCGCCGCCCTTCCTCGCGGCCCCGCCGCCCCATCGCGCGGCCCCGCCGCCCTACCTAGCGGCCCCGCCGCCCTTCCTCGCGGCCCCGCCACCTTACCTGCGGCCCCGCCACCTTACCTGCGGCCCCGCCCTTACCTGCGGCCCCGCCGCCCTCTGCTGCGGCCCCGCCACCTTACCTGCGGCCCCGCCACCTTACCTGCGGCCCCGCCACCTTACCTGCGGCCCCGCCGCCCTCTGCTGCGGCCCCGCCACCCTATCTGCGGCCCCGCCACCCTACCTGCGGCCACGCCGCCCTTACCAGCGGCCCCGCCGCCCTTACCTGCGGCCCCGTGCCCTGCAGCAGCACAGCCGAGCCGCCCAGCAGCCGAGCCGCCGAGCCGCCCAGCAGCCGAGCCGCCCAGCAGCCGAGCCGCCGAGCCGCCCAGCAGCCGAGCTGCCCAGCAGCCGAGCCGCCCAGCAGCCGAGCCGCCCAGCGGCCGCGCCGCCCAGCAGCGGAGCCGCCGAGCCGCCGGGCCGCCCAGCAGCTGAGCCGCCAAGCCGCCGCACCGCCCTCCTTCAGGGCCGCCCGACCTGCCCAGTCTGGTGAGCACAGCGCCTTTTCACTGCACTGTCCTCACCCCACTGTTTGCGCTGCTAGTCGTCTAGGGTCATGGCTACCCCTAGTGTTCTTGCCTTTGACGCTGAGGGTAGGGCCATTGACTTTGAGGTCTGGGTAGATGACCTGCAGCTGTTCTTACAGTGCGATAGGGCAGACGGCCTCTCTCTCTTTGACCTCACCTCTGGCACCTCCACTGCCCCTGCTGCTGATGCTGACGCCACTGTTCGCTCCCAGTGGGCCACGCGCGACGCTGCTGCACGTCTTGCTGTGCGTCGCCACCTCCCTACCTCCGAGCGTGCGCACTTTAGTCAGTACAAGAGTGCTCAAACCTTGTACGACGCTGTAGTTGCGCGCTACTCCTCCCCTGCCACTGCTGCACTGAGCCGTCTCATGCTACCGTACCTCTTTCCTGATCTTACTGCCTTTCCCACAGTCACTGACCTCATTACGCACCTCCGCACTAGTGACACTCGCTACCGAGCTGCACTCCCTCCTGACTTCTGCGCCAGGAACCCCCCCCCCATGTACATCACTCTTTACTACATAGTCACTCGCCTTCCTGACTCCCTTCGCGTAGTCAGGGACCACTTTCTCTCTGTCTGTCCCACCACTCTCACTGTTGACCTCCTCGAGAAGTCCCTCCTAGCGGCCGAGAAGAGCATAGTCGCTGTAGGGGCCTCTCGTGGTGACCCGCGCACCCCCATCTTTGAGGGGTGTTCCCCCTCCCCCCTTCTGCCCTCTGTTGCCTCTGCTGCTGCGGCCGACCTCCTTGTTCTTGAGTCGGTCGGTGCGGCGTCTGCCCCTAGCGGGAGACGCCGCTCTGGCAAGGGCAAGGGGGGCAAGGGCGCTGGAGGAGCGAGCGGGGGCGGTGGAGGTGGAGGTGGCGGCAGTTGGGGGAGTGGGGGTGGCGGTGGGAGTGGAGGTGGGGGTGGAGGGGTCGGTGGCGGCAGTGGAGGTGGAGGTGGCGGCGGCGGTGGCGGTGGGAGCGGAGGTGGCGGAGGTGGCGGAGGTGGAGGCGGCGGCGGAGGCGGAGGCGGCGGCAGTAGCGGAGGCGGCGGAGGCGTCGGAGGCGGCGGGGGTGGCGGTGGTGCTGGTCGCGGGTCTTCGCAGAGGAGTGGCTCCGGTGGTGGCTCGCGCCAGCAGCAGCAGCGTGGTCGTGACACCCTGTCCCCTCAGCAGCTTCGTGAGTGGTACACTGCGCGTCAGCGGGGTGGGGGTTTTGGTCCGTGCTCCTACGTTTTGCGCACTGGCGACCGTGCGGGTGAGCAGTGTGGGGGTGCCCACCCCACCCAGCGCTGCTTTGGCCGCCTGACGGACGCGTGGCGTACCAGGTCCCGGAGGTGCTCGTCCTGGGTGCACTGGAGCTGGTGCTGCTGAGGGTGCTGGCGCTGAGACTACCGCTGGCAGTCCTACTGGGGGTGCTCCTGGTGCTGCTGGAGGTTCTGGAGCTACTGGTGGTGCTGCTGGAGCGGGTGCTCCTGCTGAGGGTTCTGGTGCTGTCCCTGCTGCTTCTAGCGTCGCCGCGCGGCCTCGACCGTACTTCGTTCCACTCCTGCAGCAGGTTCTTGGTCTTCCACCTTCTACTGGTCCTCCTCCTCCCTTAGAGTGTCCACAGCCTGTCTCGTCCCAGCTACAGTTGCAGCCTACCTCCCCTTTGCCTGCTCCTTCTCCCTACACTGGTCCTACTGGAGGTCTGGCTGAGCGTCGTGAGCCTGCGTCTCGCCCTGCGTCGCCTGTCCGTGCTGCTCGCACTAGTGGTCGCGGTTCGCGTCAGCGTCCTCCTCCTGTCCCTGGCACGCACCGGATGTCTCTGCGTCCGTCCACTGCTCCTCTGCGTGCCCCTTTGCCTTCTCCTCCTGAGTCCTCTCTTCCTGCTCTTGCCGACCCGGAGTCGGACTCTCTTCGTGCTGCCAGTCCTACTGTCACGCGTCTCCTTGCTACTGTTGTCACTGACCCTTCTTTCGAGTCTACTGCTGCGTCTGCTCTCGTTACTGAGCTCGTCGACTTTGCTGCTCGCTGTCGCTTAGACTACGCTGCTAGTCTTGTCGCTGAGTCTGAGTCTGTCTGTCCTCCGTCCGTCGGGGGTGAGTGTGCCCTTGGCACGGACGTCCTTGAGGACAGGCAGGAGGAGTTTCAGTGTCTGGCAGCTGCCTCACCTCATCTCGTGTCCGTACTGCTTACCCCTGAGGGAGACCCGGATGCACTTGACATCCCGACTCCGCGCTCTTACGCGGAGGCGATAGAGGGTCCCTACTCCTCTCAGTGGCAGGCAGCTATGGATGCAGAGATGGCTTCCTGGAAGTCCACAGGCACCTACGTTGACGCTGTCCCCCCTCCTGGGGCGAACATCGTCAGTGGCATGTGGATCTTCAGGGTGAAGCGGCCGCCGGGTTCTCCGCCTGTCTTCAAGGCGCGTTACGTGGCTCGTGGCTTCAGTCAGCGGCAGGGAGTTGACTACTTTCAGACCTTCTCCCCCACCCCGAAGATGACCACTCTTCGGGTACTGCTGCACGTTGCTGCTCACCGTGACTACGAGCTGCACTCTCTTGACTTCAGCACAGCTTTCTTGCAGGGCAGCCTGCACGAGGAGATCTGGCTGCGTCGCCCACCTGGCTTCACTGGGTCTTTCCCTTCTGGTACCCAGTGGAGTCTCCGGCGTCCAGTCTACGGTCTCCGCCAGGCGCCACGTGAGTGGCACGACACACTGAGGACTACACTTGCGGCTCTTGGGTTTGTTCCTTCTACTGCCGACCCGTCGCTGTTTCTACGCACCGACACCTCTCTGCCGCCGTTCTACATCCTCGTGTACGTCGACGACTTGGTCTTTGCCACAGCTGACACTGCTGGACTCGCCTACGTGAAGTCCGAGCTGCAGAAGAGACACACGTGCACAGACCTGGGTGAACTGCGCAGCTACCTTGGCTTGCAGATCACCCGGGACAGAGCACGCCGCACCATTACCCTGACTCAGTCACACATGGTGCAGCAGGTCCTTCAGCGCTTCGGCTTCACGTACTCCTCGCCTCAGGCCACTCCTCTGTCTACTCGCCACTCGCTCTCAGCTCTGCCTTCGGATGAGTCCGTAGAGTCGAGTGGCCCGTACCCAGAGCTTGTTGGCTGCCTCATGTACCTGATGACCTGCACACGACCTGACCTTGCATACCCTCTTAGCATTCTGGCACGCTATGTTGCTCCTGGGAGACACAGACCAGAGCACATGGCTGCAGCGAAGAGGGTGTTGCGCTACTTGTGCAGTACGTCGGGCATGGGGCTAGTGCTTGGAGGGCGGAGTCCAGTGGTCCTCACTGGGCACGCGGACGCTTCTTGGGCTGACGACCAGGCTACGCAGCGGTCGTCACAGGGTTACACCTTCAGCCTTGGTTCCGGCTCTGTTTCGTGGCGGGCTACTCGCTCGTCTTCTGTTCTTGGCTCGAGTTGTGAGGCTGAGATCTACGCCGGGGCCATGGCTGCACAGGAGCTTCGCTGGCTCACCTACCTGCTGACCGACCTTGGAGAGCCGCCTCGTTCTCCTCCAGTCCTGTACGTAGACAACAAGGCCATGCTGGCCTTGTGTCGAGAGCAGCGACTGGAGCACAGAACAAAGCACATTGCTCTCCGCTACTTCCTTGCTCGTGAGCTACAGCAACGTGGTCAGTTGCGGCTTGCGTACGTGGCCTCTGAGGCCAACACTGCTGATGTCTTCACCAAGGCACTTCCGCCTTGTGATCATCAGCGCTTCTGCACTCAGCTGGGTCTTGTGCCCGTCTTGCCTCACTTGCTCTCCTCTTGACCTTGCCTGTACTCTCACATATATATATACCTGCTCTTGCTTGTCTAGCTTTATACATATGTGTGTACTCTTGCATGTGAACTGGCCGTGTGGCCTTGACCCTGTGCTCGGACTGTGTGGTGACTTTGTGATCCACCCTGAGCTTGCTTTGCTTTACTTTGCTTGACTGGTCTTGTGACCCCTTGTTCTCCCCCACTTTGCCTATGGGGGTGTGTCAGAACATTATAGCTTATGCTGTTGTGTAGGCTATAGTGGGGTATCCCATAGGGGGTACAACCAATTAGGGTTTCATATTTGTACTCACTTCATTTCATAGTTCATCCATTCTTGTTCAAATCTTCTCACTCAATTATAAGCGCACCCCTTATAAAACCCTGATATATTATAAGCGCATGTGTAATTTTATTAATAATTCTTCATTAAAACGGTAACGAATCTCAGTTTTGCAGCGAGGCTACAACCCATTTTCGCTTACATTGACTTTCGAAGACCTCTCACATCCTGCGCGTCCAGTCAGCACGAGCTGGCACGCCCTCAAAATGAGGTGTTACACTGTATTTTGCCTCTGGGCGCTCGCGTTCAAATCTTCTCAGGCTCGAGGCTTCAGTCAGCGGCAGGGAGTTGACTACTTTCAGACCTTCTCTCCCACCCCGAAGATGACCACTCTTCGGGTGCTACTGCACATAGCCGCTCAGCGCGACTACGAGCTTCACTCTCTTGACTTCAGCACTGCTTTCCTACAGGGTAGACTGCACGAGGAGATCTGGCTGCACCGCCCACCTGGCTTCACTGGGTCTTTTCCTCCTGGCACCCAGTGGAGCCTCCGGCGGCCAGTCTACGGTCTCCGCCAGGCACCTCGTGAGTGGCACGACACACTGAGGACTACACTTGCGGCTCTTGGGTTTGCTCCTTCTACTGCTGACCCGTCGCTGTTTCTGCGCACCGACACCTCTTTGCCGCCGTTCTACATCCTCGTGTACGTCGACGACTTGGTCTTTGCCACAGCTGACACTGCTGGACTCGCCCACGTGAAGTCCGAGCTGCAGAAGAGACACACGTGCACAGACCTGGGTGAACTGCGCAGCTACCTTGGCTTGCAGATCACCCGGGACAGAGCACAGCGCACCATTACCCTGACTCAGTCACACATGGTGCAGCAGGTCCTTCAGCGCTTCGGCTTCACGTACTCCTCGCCACAGGCCACTCCTCTGTCTACTCGCCACTCGCTCTCAGCTCTGCCTTCGGATGAGTCCGTAGAGCCGAGTGGCCCGTACCCAGAGCTTGTTGGCTGCCTCATGTACCTGATGACCTGCACACGACCTGACCTTGCATACCCTCTCAGCATTCTGGCACGCTATGTTGCTCCTGGGAGACACCTCCCTGAGCACATGGCTGCAGCGAAGAGGGTGTTGCGCTACTTGTGCAGTACGTCGGGCATGGGGCTAGTGCTTGGAGGGCGGAGTCCAGTGGTCCTCACTGGTCACGCAAACGCGTCTTGGGTTGACGACTTGGCTACGCAGCGGTCGTCACAGGGTTACACCTTCAGCCTTGGTTCCGGTTCTGTTTCGTGGCGGTCTACCCGCTCGTCTTCTGTTCTCGGCTCCAGCTGTGAGGCTGAGATCTACGCGGGGGCCATGGCTGCACAGGAGCTACGCTGGCTCACCTACCTGCTGACCGACCTAGGAGAGCCTCCTCGTTCTCCTCCAGTTCTGTACGTAGACAACAAGGCCATGCTGGCCTTGTGTCGGGAGCACAGACAGGAGCACAGAACGAAGCACATTGCTCTTCGCTACTTTCTTGCTCGTGAGCTGCAGCAGCGTGGTCAGCTGCGCCTTGCTTACGTGGCCTCTGAGGCCAATACTGCTGATATCTTTACCAAGGCACTTCCGCCTTGTGATCATCAGCGCTTCTGTACGATGCTAGGTCTTGTGCCTACTTGGCCTCACTTGCTCACTTCTTGACCTTGCTTGTACTGTGATCTTTCTATACCTGCACTTGCTTGTTTACCTTTATATATGATCTTGCATGTGAACTGGCCTTGTGGCCTTGAACTTGTGCTCGGAATGTGTGGTGACGTTGTGATCCACCCTGAGCTTGCTTTGCTTTGCTTGACTGGTCTTGTGACCTCTTGTTCTCCCCCACTTTGCCTATGGGGGTGTGTCAAACTCATATGTTATAGTCTGTGTAGGCTGTAGTGGGGTAGACAATATGGGGTACAACACTTTTAGGTTTTCCTACTTGTACCCACCTGCTTTCTAGTTCACTCATCCCTCGTTCTTTCACAGACAGCACTATCTCAGGACTGCAGCTGCTCGGGCTTCACACCGCAACTTCGAAGGCGCCACGTGTCATCGAGCCCCGAAATCCGCGCGAAGCTCTTTCTGGACCACACAGCAAGGAATGGCGCGAAGCAATGGACGCAGAGATCAAGGCGCTGGAGTCACGAGACAACTGGGTGCTAGTCGACCGCGGGGCGATCAAAGGCGCAAGAATCCTCTCGGGGAAGTGGGTCTTCCGCGTGAAAACCGCAGCGGACGGAACGATCGAGCGCTTCAAGGCGCGTTGGGTGGTTCGCGGCTACGATCAGAGGCATGGCATCGACTTCGACCAGACGTTCGCCCCAGTTAGCCGCCATACCTCCGTTCGAATCCTGCTCGCCATTGCAGCTGCAAGGCACCTACCACTCCGCCAGATCGACGTGAAGATCGCGTTCCTGTACGCGTTAGTGGATGCCGTGATCTACGTGGAGCAGCCGCACACCTACGGCGAAGGGGACTCGCGCGTGTGCCAACTGCGCAAGTCACTCTACGGGATCAAACAGGCTCCGAGGCTGTGGCAGCAGTACCTGCACAACATCCTGCTTGAAATCGGATTCAAGCAGATGCCGCACAATCCAGGGATGTATCGCCGCGAATTCCGCGGGGAATACATTCTCCTCACGGTGTACGTCGACGACCTGCTTTACACAGGCTCAAACAACGAGCTTCTCGAGCAGTTCGAGAAGGCCTTGGCGGAGCGTGTCGACATCACGTGCAACTACGAGGTGAAGCAGTTTCTAGGCCTCAACATCTCCTACGCGCCTGAGTCCATTCATCTCTCAGCGGCTAAGTACGCAGAGGAGTTAGGGAAGCGGTTCAACATTTCACCTGCACCTCTCTCAACTCCCTACCGAACTCCCTACCCGACAACAAACCCCTATCCCCTGCTGTGATTCAGACTTACCAGCAGCAGTTGGGATGCCTCCTCTTCGCCTCTGTCACCTGCGGGCCAGACCTCTCGTACATCGCCAGTCAGCTGGCGCAGTACTCACGCAAACCAACGGCTGAGAATCTTCTGGATCTGCAGCGCGCCCTTCAGTTCTTCGTTTCAACGCCCAAGATTGGGCTGTGCTACTCAACTGCACCAACGCCATCCTTCAACCTCATCGGCTATGTGGACGCCGATCACGCAGCAGACCCCGATAATCGACGGTCCAGGACTGGCTTCCTGTTCCGACTCGAGCCAACGGGACCAATCTCCTGGAACTCGCAGAAGCAGGAGCTGGTTGCCCTGTCGTCAGCCGAAGCGAAATTCATCGCAGCAACCGCAGCAGTTCGCGAAGGCCTCTACTTGCAGGAACTCCTGCAAGAGGCGAAAATTCCAGCTTCGCCCACATTTCGCCTTCACTGCGACAACCAGAGCGCGATTCGCATCGCCAACAAACCTGGTTTCGTCAACCGCACCAAGCACATTGCGCTGCGGTACTTCTTCGTGAAGGATGAGGTGGACAAGGGCAAGGTCAACTTGACCTACTGCCCGACCGGTGACATGGCAGCAGACTTCCTCACGAAGCGACTGCCACGCCAGCAGTATCAGCACTGCTCCGAACTCAGCGGCGTGGTCAAGCAGGTCAAGTCGAGCTACGGCCAGGAGTGAAGGGGGGTGTTACGAATAGTAATACTTGAATATTACTGTGCACTCCTCACCGCATCAAAGAGAAGCACGCAGTATCGCGAATGAACGCGAAGCGTCAGACGGTTGGAATCGACTCGAAGCGTCAGACAGTTGGGACGCATCTGGACCGTCGAAGCAGACAGCATCAGGGAGCTGCAGGCAGGATGGTTTCGGCGGGAACAGTTTCGTAACTGTTCGCGCCGCACGGTTGGGAATGTATTTGAATAAGGGAATGTACCCCTTAGAGTACATGGCTAGCTAGGTCGTTTCATCTCCCCTGTACTCATATTCATATTTGCTGTATTTGCATGTTTTAAATCATCTCAAAGTATTTTACATTCACTCTGCTACTGAGGTCAAGGGCCCACCAACATCACTTCTCTGCGTGCGAACCTTCCTGAGTAGATCCTAGGCCACGATCAACTTCTGATCGCAACAATGTCAACCGTTACGCCTTATGCCCATTCACCAGTGGAAGTCATATTCTGAAAAAAAAAAAAAAAAAAAAATCAACAATTCAGACAGTGGCAAGAATCAAACCAGCCTGTTCATGAAACATTTTTTTTTGCTGAGGATGTAGCTACACTTGCTAGGCTATCTCAGAATTGTTCTGTGGGTGTTACGGGTGCAATGAATTGAAGTAGCGAGAATTGCACTAAGGTGTCAAACGAGTACAAAATGTGAGCGAAGGCATGAGCGAACATTTATACGCGAAACATGCAAACGGTAACGCGGTGCGTGCGGGCTAGCTAGTGCTACGCTGGAAGCGAGGCTCAGGCTAGTCCCGAAGCGTAGGCCGACACGGCCGGGCCAGCAGTGCGAGGTTTGGTGAAACAGTGCGCGCGAAGTCGGCGAAGCCCCGTTAGCAGTAACGGGCGAACAACGGCTGCTGCTGTACGCGGTGTTGCAAGGTGCGCTAAGGAATATCGAGAAAATTCCTTATAGTGGGGTGTTATACACAACAATGTCACAATACTGTCGCCAATTGCTAGGGCTCGTTGACTGCTCTATCCGCGAACTTGTCGATTTCGCAATCCCACAACCAATAATTGGGCTCCATCTGTCGTGCTAAACTGTCGGCTGCCATCGTGGCACCACCTTCGTGACCCTCACCGCTTCAATGTTCCCTCGTGCAGTGGGTTTACCGTGGGGGATCCCGTTCCACGTGGCACGAATCGTGTACCTGGAGCAATGGGGCAAGCTGACCTCTTTCTCCCCCATGCCGAACTGTTCACCTCGAGTCTTTCGTTCCCCAGCTCCCTCCTCGCTCCACGGAATCAAGTCGTTTTGGTCGAATTCTCACCTAGTTTTGTAGGTCTCGGAGAGTAATTTAGGCTTCGCACTTCCTGAGCTGCTGCCCATTCTGACTCTTCGCGAGTCGTCGAAGCAGCATTTTTGAAGGAATCGAAGGAACTCGGCCACGAAGATGGCCGCTTCAATTCAGCTCTCAATGGCGGCGCCAGCGACCGCTCGTCTCGACTCCACCGCAGCTGCTTCAGGCAGCCGCGCATCAGAGTCGTCCACTGTTGCACTGAGGACTAGCTTGACCCCCTCCGCGCAACGGTCGCTCGCGTGCAGACGCTCCGAGGTCGTGGGCCGTTCCCTGGTTCTCGCCGGTGCTTCGGCCGCTGCTGTTCCAGCGTCCCTGTCGTACCGCAGGCTCGGCGTGTTCGCGGCGAAGAGGGTTCAATCGGACCGCTCGCTGGTGCTCAGCTCGACGCTGGAGGTGACTCCAGGCAAAGAGAAGGAAGCGCAGGAGCTGTGCAAGAAGATCTGCTTATGGGCGGAGGAGAAGAAGGTGAGAGTGAGAATCAATTCGTCAGACTTGGCTAATTGTTCCTTGCAGGGAGCATTTTCCATTCTGCTTCGGCATAGGCTTGTCTCTTTTGGAATTACGTTGTCAGTATGCTGTTCGTGGTAAGGTGTAACGCGTTCGATTTGTTCTTTATTTCTTCCATTTCCTTTACCAGAAGGACCGCGCGAACGGAATTATTCATTTCGAGTGCACAGGCGACGCGTACGAGAGCAATCTGATCCACTTCTGGGAGCGATTCGACTCGTTCCTGTCAATGAACAACATTCACGCGTCGCCAGACTACACTAAGTTCCTTGAAGAGGTCAGTCATCTGCTTTTTCCTGCTCCTCCGATCCTTTCTCTATGCTCTGCTGGCTGCGTAGTTCTCTATGCTTTCATGTCGAATTCTTGATTCGTGCCGGTGTCCAATTTTCACCTCATAAAGGTCACCTCTTTCGGTCGTGCTGGTGTCTGCCTAATCAATGCGTGCAGGTACGGCCGCTGCTAGAGGCGCCAGTGAAGCTGGCGGCGTACGAGTACAAGGACGGGCAGATCGGTCACATGCTCAACCCCATTGGTGAGTGCCTGGCTGTGAGGTATCTCTAGGTAGGAGGTACGCCAGGAGTATCATAGTTTTTGAGCAGTATTTTACTTGCAACCACCTGTGCAACTCAGTTGGGCGAGCTCTGTACGAATCCGAAATTAAGCTGCCGCTGCTGTTGGCCTAGCTGCCATGGGCATCGTAAAATACGAAACGCAACAGATTTGCAGCAGGGGTGCACAGCAGTACACTCCACTGCTCAAATGATGTTTTCCAGTGTGGGATCCGATTTCTGCACAAACCCTGCACGCTTTACTCGCAGGTTTCTGCTTCATTAATCACTAGTACTAGGGCTATCTTAAATGCTCCACGACTGTTGTCGTAGCATGGCACAAGCGCATCTTTTTGACACGCTACCCCGTATGGACACTTAGCCACTCCATGTTTTTGTTTGTGGAAATGGTTTCAAACAAAGTCTTTTGTTCCCCAACGTCTTCTCTATGCACCCACAGGTCCCAAGGGAGAGGGAGGCCTGGACGACGCCACAGGGCAGGGCGGCAGCGGTGGTGGCGCGAGCTACAAGCAGACGTCGCAATCGGTGTCGCAGGGTATTGGCGAGCGTGACGGGTGGGGTATAGCCAACGCGATCAAGATTTCTGGGCAGCGAAACGCAGCAAACGAGGAGGAGGCTGTGCGCGCCGAGAATGCGCTGGAGGCCATTGCCAAGAGCCTCAAGAGCCTCTTTGGCCAAAAGTAGTCGGCTCCTTACCTCACCCGTTTTGTATGCATCAGTCCACCTGCATTATTTGAATACTGTAACATTCAGCAAATTTTCCTAGGTTCCATCATGGCACACTCTGTCATTAGTGCACTGGTAAGGTCCAGACACCAGAGATGTTGATGCCTGTACCAGTTTAGAGCAAAACTTGGACGCAGTCCTCCTTATTAGACTGCAAACGAGGCTACAATCACGATTCACGACATATACCGACTATCTTGTACTCCTTTACTTGCCCATCAGCCTGAACCTGAATGCATGTAAGGGTAATATCGTGACCACTCACATCTGCACCTAACAAGGAGTATACCCAAAAAAGCTAGCTGCTGTCTACAGCTTGGATTGAGTGCCAGTATGGTTGCACATGAAGGAGAGCGTCTGGAAGAAGGCCACAAGCATGGGCCTGCGCACATAATCATAGCACCCCGAGATCACTGAGTACAGCTCCCCCAGCGCATCCTGCTGCCACTGCCTCCTCATCCTCTCCTCCTCATGCCCCACAGAGCTCTCAGAACTCCCTGAGACGCCGTGCCCTTGTGCCTGGTGTGCTTTGGTGGAGGGTGAACGAGCCTGGGGTTGGGTTCTGTCGCTGCGGCTCTCTGCAATTGGCGTTTCTATGGCTGATTGCTCCACGTGTGCTGAAGCGTCTGGCTGCTGCTGCTGCTGCTGCTGCCCTTTCAGCAGGGTTTGCGAATGAGGCTGTGCAGTCTCTTCTTTGCTGCACTCGTCCTTGTTTGTGACTCCAGGCTGTGACTGTAGGGAGTGTGACTGAGAAGATGGAGACGGTACAGGGCGGATAGCCACCAGGGTTGATGCCACCTCTTGCAGCAGCAAAGGGAGAACCTGCTATGCGGATGTGGGAAGCATGCAAAGATGGGTGGGAGAAGCTACAGGTATGTACGTACTTATCGAAGGTGTAACATGACAGAAAGTGTAGGGTGTGCAAAGGATGGGTGCAAAGAGCAGGTGTTGGGAGAAGTGGAAGAGAAAGGACAGTTGGGAAGGCAACGCCATGGGTGGTTAATCCAGCAGAGCAGGACTGTCAACTTGTGCTCCAGCAGTGTACTTAATACTGACTGACTGACCTCGCACACTGGCATAGGTAATCCAGCAGAGCTAGGCTATCGATCTGTGCCCCAACCGTGTACTCAGTACTGACTGACCTGCACATCCACTATCGGGATGAGATGAAGCAGCAGCTGCAGCAACTGGCGCCATCCACCAGCGTCGCCTGCTTGCACCTCACTCTCACCATCTGCACCCCTCTTCTCCGGCTTGTCGCTCACACCTGCTGCCGCCGCCTCACCGTGTGCGGCCTCCCATTCAGACCCACCCTGCTTGTTCCCCATCCCCATCTGTTCCTGCCTCAGCTTCTCACCCTCGCCTTGTCTCTCATCCCCATTACTCCCTGCTCTCTCTGCCATTATTCCACCCACCCTGTTGCCCTTGCTCCCCTCCCTGCCCTCTGCAGCAGCAGCAGCAGAGACGAGGCAGAGCACGCGGCGGGACAGGAGGCGGAAGCACAGCACAGTGGCCGGGCGGCCGGGGGGAAGGCAGCGAGCAATGGACCCAAGGCCTTGGCGAAAGGCATCGAAGGGCGTGACGGCAGGGAAGCACTGCAGGAGGGGGAAGAGAGGGAGGAGGGGAGAGCGAACGGGAGGGGAGGGGAGGGTGAAAACATGTTGAAGGATTTACGGGGCTGATTCTTGTATCCACTGTGGCGGAAAGAGCATGTGTAGTAGAGGGAACACGGCACAGGCACATGGAGGTGGGTGCGATTCTAGAGGTTCTTCTCGTGTGTTGCAAGCAACCCCTGCCCTGTATCACGCCTGCCAGCCTCACGGCCTCACCTTGACTGACTCTTCCACATACGCAAGTGCCACTCCTTCTATCTCTTCCAACACCCGCTTCGATTCCTCTTCCTGCTGCTGCTGCTGCTGCTGCTGCTGCTGATTCAGTCGCTGCTGCTGATTCTGCTGCTGTTGCTCTGCGCCCCCTTCCCTGCCGTCAGCGCCACTGCCCCCCGCATTGCCACTCTCCCCTTGCTCCGCACCACGCAATGTACCTGTGCTGCTGCTTGCAGACGTCTCAACACTCTCGCTCGCACCACCAGCTGCGCTGCTTCTCGGCCCAGTACTGGCTGTGCTGGTGCGACGAGAAGAAGTGCGGGGTGCTTTGGTACGGAAGCGGAGAGAAGGAAGAGCAGAGAGCATGGACGAAGGAAAGGCAGGTGCGGAGCGGGGAGGTTGAGGAGGGCAAGAAGGCGAGTAAGCGAGGAGGAGAAGGGAGTCAGTGTGGAGGGAGAGGAAGGAGGCGAGGAGAGTGTGTGCGGCAGAGCACAGATTCGGCTGCGGATGGGACAGGTGCCTGGAGGAGGGGGATGGGCGGAGAATGGGGACGGTCACGGAGGTAGGGCAGACAGTAGGGTTGTGAATCGACAAGGAGCAGGGGGGGCGAGGCGGATGGGTGACAGAGAGGTACATGACGCCCACACTGAGGTACATGACGCCCACACTGAGGTACATGACGCCCACACTGAGGTACATGACGCCCACACTGAGGTACATGACGCCCACACTGAGGTACATGACGCCCACACTGAGGTATATGACGCCCACACTGTGGTACATGACGCCCACACTGAGGTACATGTGGCTGAGTGCATGGCGATAAGGGAGAGCGCTCACACTCAACATCTCACATGAAAAACCTATCAGGCGTTCTGGAAGTACGTGCGAGTGCACACGATGGCAAAGGAGCACGGAGTCCGTCACGGAGATAGAGAGCACAGCACGTACGTGCGTGCGAGATACGTTCTGGAGATAGAGCACAGCACAGCACAGCACAGCACAGCACAGCACAGCACACGAGTGGTATGGTGCCAGACTGTGCTAGAGACAGCTATAGTGGTATTGGTATGGTGTCACTCTCTAGAACGCTCACATGACGATGAGTGGTGCCAGGTGGTGGAGGAAGAGGCGCAGGGGCAGGCGCGGCAGGGCAGCGGGCAGAGCCCGGAAGAGGAAGAGCAGCGCAGAGGAGGCAGCAGGGTCGTGGTGCCAGTGGTATGCGCGCGAGGGAGGGGTCACAGACGCAAGCACTGGCAGCACGGAGCCTGGTGGGGGGTTGTTGGGGGAGTGGGGCGGGAGGAGCGGTGGAGGGCAGGGTGAGTAGAAGAGTTTAGTAGGATGAGTTAGTGGAGGCCTTCCTACCTTGAGTAAGGGAAGTATCCTGGGATGTTTTTGAGAATTCTCAAAAACCAGCTGCTGCCTTGCTACCTTGTGTCTCTCTCCCTTGCCTCACCTCTTCCTTGAGCCACCAGCTGGGTTGTCGGCAGGCGCAAGCACAGATCACTCGCTGTCCTCTCCCCTCTCCCATCCGCTCCCATCTCCTCAACCCCACGTCCCCTCCCTCCACCCTTCTCTCTCAAACCCTTACCCATCCCACCACCTCCACTTCTCCTCGTGCCTCCCCCCTCCCCCCCTTTAACCGAGTCCACACTCGCTGCAACGAGGTTCGGAAAGAGTTGACCGACGTTGACTCGTGAGAAGTCAAGCCAGGCCAAGCTAGTCAACGCCTCCACTGCCACTCTGCCCTGCACGTCCCTCCATGCCCATGCCACCCCTTCCATTTTCCTTGCCGAATCAACTCCGCCCTCCACCCCGCTTCTGCCATTCCAATCCCTTTCTCCATCCTCCCCGTTCCTCCCCGCGACCTCGTTCCCTTCATCAGCAGTGTCACACACCCTGTCGCCTAATCTCATTTCTGCAGCAGACGCTGTAGCTTCTGCCTTGACTGATGCTGATGCAGGCGTCGCTGCAGGCGCTGCTGCAGCCGTACTTGTCAGTCTCGCATCTGTGAGTGACTCGTCCTCCTCCTCTCCGTCCTCCTCCTCCTTTGCAGCAAGAGCAGCCACAGTGTTGCTGATGCTAGACAGTACAACACATGTGGCCGCAAACGCACCAGCCCTCACCATTGTTGCTGCCTCTCCTGCTCTCTGCAGCAATGCAAGGTTGGACGCATGGCTGGGCTTGATGCTGCTTCTTCGATCGCGGACATTACTCCCAACTCCATTCGCTCCCGATATAGCAGCAGCAGCGCCAGCCTTAGTGCCGGCTGCTGCTGCTTCTGCTGAAGCGGTGGCAAGAGTGTGCAGGGACGCAGTAAACATGCGATGGGAGCAGTTGAGGGAGAGGGAGAAGCGGGTGAAGGTGTGTGCGAGGGACACGAGCGATGCGCGGTGGGATATGGGAACGACAGGTGGAAGAGGAGGAGGAGGGGCCGGGAAGGGCGCGAGAGATTTGGCAGAAATTGCAGGACTTGCAGAACGCCTACGCCCTCCTTTGCTTCCAGACCCTGCTGCTGCCTTCAACCCTTTCTCCTTTCCTCCTCCTCTTCCTCCTGCTCCTGTCTCTCCTGCTCCTCTCCCAACATCACCAGCAGCAACAACGGGTTCCATGGCGTTGATAGCAGCAGTGTGCAGCGCTGCCAGGCCGTGAGAGCCCTCCACCAGGTCACACACACAGCGCGCCATCGCCCCTACCTGCTGCATCCAAGGCCCTTCCACCCACAGCGGCAGCGCTGCCACCACCTGCCTGCTCGCTGCTAGGGTATACCCTTCCACCGCTTCCAACCCATTGAGAAACTTCACCGTCTCCAACCCCTCTGAAACCCCTTGTGGTGCTTGGGGTTGTGTCTGTGTTTCAGCGTATACTGGTGCGTGTGCTGCCTGTGCGACCTGCACTGCCGGATGTGTTTGTGCTACTGCATGGGTCTCTGCATATGCATGGGTCTCTGCATCTGCATGTGTGTGCAGCGCAAGGGAAGCAGCGCCAGCATGCCACGGGCCGAGCTGTAGACTGTCACACAGCACAGCAGCGGCCATGCACTCTAGTGCTGCACCATCCGTGGCAGCCCCAGTCCCCCTCGAGACACACGCAGTCATGAGGCCGGTCCTGCCCCCTGCCATGACCTGGCTCAGGGAGAATGCTACTGCTCTCAGGAACACAAGAGCTGCCCACTGCCGCTGCTCCCTGCTATTACTGCCACTGTTGCTCCTCTCTCCATCATCCGTCGCAACAACAGCAGCAGCAGCAGCAAGAAGGGGTGCCTTGGTCCAACACAGGTCATGAGGAAGTCCCGCAGGAGACACCCCTTCGCCCCCCCGACCCTCCGTCTTTTCCGTCACCCCACCTGCCGCCACTCTTCTCTGCTCCTGGCCGAGTGGTGGTGTGGAGAGATCAAGATTGGGGCGAGCAAGAGTGGAGGGAGAGAGAGTGGAGAGGGAGGGGGAGGCGGCGGGCAAGGGACAGGTGGAGCGGGCAGCGGAGAGCAGGAGGTGTTCCAGGGCGCAGAGGGCAGGGAAGAGCTCCGGGCTGTACGCGCCTATCACACTGGCTAGCAGCTGAGCGGGAAGAGATGCTGTTCTCCTACTCTCATTGAGCCCCTTGTTTCTGCCGCCGCCACCGCCGCCGCCACCGCTGCTGCTGCTGCTGCTGCTGCTGCTGCTGCTGCTGCTGGTGTTGCCTGTGCTGCTTTTCTGCCAGCCTCCTGCCTCTGCGTGTGCCCGGGCGGCAGCAATTGCAGCAGCTGCTTCTGCAGCCGCAGCAGCCAGGGCTGTTGGGCCGTCCCTCCCCACGGCCTGTTTGAGGGCATGGGGGCGTTGCACCGAGAGGTGGTGATAGCGCGCGGCATACAGACCCCTCAGGATACCGCTCACACACAGCACTGCCACTGGCGCACTCAGGGGGGTGAGAGGCACGGGAAAGGATGGATGGGTGGGGGAGGGCAGGGCTGAGGCAAGTACAGAGTGTAGGGAGAGGAGGAGAGAGGCTGTTTGTGCGGGTGGGAGCAGCACGGCAGTGCGAGCAGTGATGAACTCAAGGCATCGCACCACTGCTGACCACAGGGGCACATCCGGTCCCACTAGCACCGCTGCTGCTGCTGTTGCTGCTGTGACGTCTCCTAGTGTGGCGTCTCCTCCTGCTGCTAAAGTGACTCCTGTGGATTGCAGCGGTGCAGGCTTGTATGCCAGAGGCCAGAGGCAGAGGAGGGACGAGAGCAGCGCAGGGAAGGACATGGACGGCGGTTCTGATTCACTGGGAGGAGGAAGAGGAGAGGATGGGAGGGGGGTGGAGAGTGAGACGGGAGGTGGGGAATAGGAGGTAGTGGTGGGGGTGGGAATGGGTGCAGGAGAGGGGCTGTGGAAGGGAGAGGGGGAGGGAGTGAGAGTGCATGAGATCATGGCGTAGCCCATGCCGGCAAGGGCCTCCTTAAAGCCGCAATGCACGATGGCGTGCGGGCAGTGGCGCATGGCACCGTGCAGTGATGCCGCCATGCTGTCCATGAGCTCATGCCTTGCACTGCTTTGTGCCTCGTTCTCCTGCTGCTGCTGGTTATGGTACTGGTGCTGCTGCAGAGGCTGTGCCATGCAGTGGCAGGCAACACCAACGAGGTACACAGCAGCTGACACGCACCCTCCCACTGCTGTCACATCCACTCCGTCCCCGCCACCGAGCCCACGACAATCCCCAGGGACGCACGCGCCATGGCCTCTGCCAATGACCGCACGAGCCGCGTCGATACCGCCACTGATCACCCGCCACTGCGCGCCAGTGACACCATGAAGCCCACCCACCCCCCTACCTCTCTCTCCTTTCTCTCCTGTCTCTCCTCCAGCAACCGTGCTGCCTTGACCGCCCCCCTGCCTCTTAACCGCAGCGGACTGCTGCCGCACCTTCCTGATCCACGCCCCCACAACCAGCAGGCAGCTCGCCGCGATCTCCGCCGCGATTCCTGGTGCTCCTGCTTCTTCAGAGGCGAATACGTCCACATTCACCGTTTTTCGCGCATCGAGACGTCTTAGCAGCGCGACCAGAGACGCGGCTTGGGCATCCCGAGCCGCGAGGATGAAGCGCAGCCGCCGCAGGAGCGTCAAATGCGGGCGCAGGGCGACGAGTTGGTCATGCGTCAACGGGGAATCCGGCGACGCAGCTGAATCCGCGTCGAAATCCGCCGCACCAGCCGCGGCATCGTGTACGGATTTCCACGCTGCGGCGATAGCCGTTGGAGAGAAAGTCGAGCCGGCGGCGGAAGGAGGAGGGGGCGAGAGCAAAGCATCGTCGGAAGGACCGAGCGCGGACTCTAAAGGGAAGAGCACGTCCATTGCGGGCGAATAGACGATGCTCACATGGTGGTGGTGCGCCTCGCAGGAAAAGACGTGCGAGGAAGGGAGAACCTGAGTGCGAGAAACGGATCACCTGCGCTTCAGCAACGACGTATCTGGGAGCACGTGATAACAAAGGCTGCCTGGGGATGCATTTTTAGCACCTATATTTTACTGAAAGCATAATTTGCCCGTATTGGAAAAAACATGTTGCATAACACCAACCTGTATATGGTGAATCTGGGAAGTAGAGGTGTAATATCATCTGTATCGTACAAAATTATGTACAATTGATGGCCTCGTATTTGTCACTTTCCCGAAACGCGCTGGTTCTCATTGGCTGAAGCCCCCCCACCAGCCCCTATTCCGAAGCGCCTGATAAGGCACGCCACCTTGGGATTGGTTGCCCGCAACGGGAATGGGAACTCCTCACCACCACCACCATGTTAACCAGCCAACCCAACCCAACCTAACCCATCCCAGTCCCTCGAGCTGGCCCTTTCTGCTTGCTTGCGATGATGTGTTGTCTTTCTTCGTTGCCCCTGACTTGGCAGTTGAAGCAGCACTAGTTATGGGTTACAAACTTTTCGAGGTCCGAGTCCCGACCTGTAATGGCAAACTAGTTTCCAATTTCCCAGTAGTATGAGTTCCGCCGATTGTAAGCATCCGTGAGCAATTCCAATCCCGGGCTGATGTCAGTTGATAGTTTCGGGCATTTCTTATCAATGTGGCACTCGCAACCCGTGTCCAACTACCACTAGTAATAATACTCCCACCAGTCGAGTGTGGCCCAGTCGCATCAGCGTGCTGCCCTCTCGACCATGCTCGCATCGCAACAGATTCTCCACAATCACCAAATGACGCTGCTTTTTAGTCGCAGAATACGAGGGCACGCGCGACTCGCCATCTGCTCCCTCGTGTGTACGACCCTCGCGTGCTTCGTCGCCGCCTGCTGGGGCCGCGTCGAGGGCGCGGCGGCGGCATAGGGCGGCGACCGCCTTCCGCGCCTGATTCTCCTGCAGAACAATACCTTCGGCGCTAGATGCCTCGACGGCAGGTACGCTACGCTATCAACCGTCCCCCGTCCCGTGTGAATCGTAATGTCCCGTGTAACCATACGCAACGGTAATCAACGGAAAATTGAAGCAATTTCAACGGTCACTTGCTTGACTTGAACAAACAATGCTAGATCCGCACTCGTGAAACCTTCTACCCTTTCACGTTAACCTCTTATCTCCCCCAAGAGCAGTCCTCCGGGGTACTACTTCCGCCCAGGCGCGCGCGCGGGGGTGCGCAAGTGGGTGGTGCACTTGCGCGGCGGAGCCTGGTGCACCTCTCCCCTCGCATGCGCTTGGCGGGCCAGGGGCATGCTCGGATCTGAAGGAATATATTAGAGAGCGTAGCGATAGCGAGAGAGTCTCTGCTATGGGAATGATGTTGCGCCAGCAACTTGGTAGAGTTTTGGTAGCGTTTGCCTCTAAGGACTTTGTGAGAATTGAAGTAGCATTTGGGCCAAGTAGAATTGCAATATCAATTATCAAACACACAAGCAAACACAAACATATATAGGCAAGCAAGAGTTGCACAATTGTTGCGTGGCGCTGCGAGTAACCCAACCCACACGAAAGTGCTGTGCAGGTGGGTGAACGCGCCCCGCACATTTCCAACCCAACTCGGCACCGGAATGTCTCACCGTGCACGCTACTCCTGCCAACACAGCAAGTGAGCAGCGTGCCTCACAAGCAAGGCACCTACGACCCCCAAGACTCGTCATTCCTAGCACCGATTCCGCCGAGTTCGCTGCAGTAGCTCACAGTCACCCGTAGTCACTAATGACCGCCACCGAACTCGTGCGTCGGTGCCGAGTAGACTCAGTCATTAGGCGCCGACCTGCCAAGTCAAAGGTCATCGAGGGCCCTTGCTGTCGTAGGGCCCTCTAACACTCCCCTGCCATACTACAGCAAGGCCCTTTATAATCACAGGGCATGCATACACACATACACACCAAAACAAAGGGATACACACAAACGAAACACGCTCAAAGTGTAAACACGCACCGCACCAGCCATGGATAGGCCATGGCACCATCCACATCATGGAGTGTCTAGGTCTTCACTCCCCTCACTCGAGAGCCGCACCTGCCCCACAGCCTCGAAGCAACGACTGAAGGCGGGGAAATGCAATGCCTTTGTGAGGTAGTCAGCAGGCTGCTCGCTCGTAGGGATGTACTGCAGCTGCAGCTTCCTGCGCTTGACCATGTGCTGCAGCCACATGTGACGACGCTCCATGTGCTTGAGGCTCCCCTTGAGCCCCATGCCACCTGCCACTGAAATGGCGGAGGAGTTGTCCACAAAGAGAGTCGTGGGCTCCTCACTCCTCAGCAGTTGAAACTCTGCCAGCAGGAAGCGCAGCCTGCGCGCCTCCTTCCCAGCCTCCACAGCAGCAACGTACTCAGATTCAGTGGAGGAAAGGGTGGCGCAACGAATCCGCTGGCTCGCCCATGAGACAGCAGCACCCCCGAGCACGAAGACATAGCCACCTGTGCTGGTCCTGTTCTGCTTGTCCCCTGCATCATCAGCATCGGCGTAGCCCACCAGCTCCAAGGACTCCGGCCCACCACCAAACTCCAGCGCCACATCCCTGCTCCCCACCAAGTACGCCAAGCACCGGTCCAACTCCTTCCAGTGCTGATCACTCCGCACAGTCTGGCCCGACCCCAGCTTGCTGCAGGCGAACGAGATGTCGGGACGGGTGGTACAGGCCGCGAACTGCAAGGATCCCACCTTCTGCCTGTACTCCTCCTCCTGGCGAGACTGCCATCCCACATCCTCGAAGGTCTGCACACTGAAAGGGTCAGAGGAAAGAGGGGTGCGAGGCACTCGCAGCGGCTGCTCCCCGTCAAAGAAGCGCCTATGGACCTTGTCCACATAGCCCCCCTGGTGCAGCCACAGCCTCCTCGTGGGCCTGTCCCGAATCAGCTGCAACCCCAGATATTTCTCCACAGGGCTAATCTCCCGCAGCTGAAAGGCACTCTGCAGCAGGTCACGCAGCTCCGCTAGCATGCTCTGACTGCGGCTGGCAGCAAGCAGGTCATCCACATACACCAGCAGCCAGCACATCTCCCCCTCAGCATCAGTCTTGAAGTACAGAGCCTCATCCACCTTGCTCTTCTTCCATCCAGCCCCAAGCAGCACCCCATCCAAGGCCTCATACCATAGCATCGGGCTCTGCTTGAGCCCATACAGACTCTTCACCAACTTACAGACACGAGGAGTCCCATCCTCGTAGTAGCTCGGCTGCTCCATGTAAAGGTCTCGGTCCAGCACGCCATGGAGGAACGCGTTCTTCACATCGAGCTGCATCAGGTCCAAATCAAGTGCAGCTGCAATCGCCAGAAGCACACGCGCCGTCACATAGCTTCCCACAGGGGCGTACGTCTCCTCATAGTCCACCCCTGCCACCTGCGTGAACCCCTTCACCACCAGCCTCGCCTTCTCACGCTCCACTATCCCATCAGGTCGGAACTTGGTGTTCAAAATCCAGCGGTTCTTCATCACATTCACCCCTGGCGGACGCGGAACCAACTCCCACGTCCCCTGCTCAATCAAGCTCCGCATCTCCTCATCCATCGCCTCCTTCACCTTGTCTCCCTTCCAGCAGCCCAAGGCCTCCTTCACTGTCATTTTCGCTATGTCCCACTGCCTCTCAGGATCAGCTGCCACGTCCGGGTCCAGGTTAATCCACTCCTCGTCCTCCTCCTCGTCATCCAAGCCCGCTGGCTCAACCACTACAGCCCAAGCGTATCGAACAGGCGGGACACCACGAGTGATGCGAGTGGAGCGACGCAGTGGTGCAGTGGTCATCCCAGAAACCAACACACAACCACCATCTCTAATTCCCCACATCTCCTGCTCCCCTGTCTGCTGCTCCCCTGTCTGCTGCTCCCCAATCTGCTGCTCCCCTGTCTGCTGCTCCCCAATCTGCTGCTCCCCTGTCTGCTGCTCCCCAATCTGCTGCTCCCCTGTCTGCTGCTCCCCTGTCTCCTGCCCCCCACTCTGCTGTACTCCATCCATACTGCTCTCGTCCTGCAGCTGCTCAGTCTCAAGGCGCTGCCCGTCGGTGATCTCCACAGACGGTGGCACCTCCATCCCCCCCTCACCAACGGGCGGCGCCGTGGAAGACGAAGAAGAGGGCGGAGCAGGTGCAGGAGGGATGGAGGGTGGAAGGGGAGATGGAATAACAGGAGGAGGAGGGGAAGCCAAGGGGGGTGAGGAGGAAAAAGGCGGGGCAGGGGGAATCACACGAGGGTAGACTGAAGGCGGAGGTGGGGTGGGGACCGAGGTAGGGACATAGGGCATAGCAGGAGGTGCGACCACCTCCTCCTCCTCCTCCGCCTCCTCGAGAGTGATCGGGAAGAGTGAGGGAAGGGGCTCATAGGGCATCGAACGCCCCCCATGCTCCTGCTGATGCCAAGCCTTCCATCCTGCTAAGGACATGGTCTCATAGAACACAGCTTCCACAGTGGTGATGAGGCGGTTGGACTCCAAGTCCAGCACGGTCCAGCCCTTGCTCGCAGCTGACACACCCAAGTGCAACCCCCAGCGAGCCTTAGGCGCCAGCTTCCCCCCACGCTGCGACTGTGGTACCATGTACTGCAGCATGCAGCCCCAAACACGCACCATACTGACATCAGGTTTGCGTCGGAAGGCGAGCTCGTACGGCGTCACACCAGAGGGTAGTGAGGCGTGCTCCACGCGGTTGCGCACCCAGACGGCCTGAGCCAACGCCAGGTGCCACCAGTGATGCTGCACACCCATGTGCAGCAACATCGTCCGCACCGCCTCCACAATGCTGCGCATCTCCCTCTCGGCCATCCCGTTCTGCTCCGGTGCGTATGGGCATGTGAGGTCATGGATGATGCCTTTACCGTCGAGGAAGAGCGTGAAGTCGTGCCCCAGGAACTCGCCACCCCGATCAGTGCGCAGCGCCTGCACCGTGGTCTTGCACTGTCGCTCTGCCATCGGGAGCCACTTCTGGAACGCCGCCAGCGCATCACTCTTCTGGGCCAAAGGGTAGGCCCAGACATATCGCGTCTTGCGATCCTTCAGCACCAAGAAGTAGCGGCTGCCGTCCTTAGCTGCTTCACGGAAAGGGCCACACAGGTCAGCATGCACCACCCCGAGCAACTCATCCTCCTCCTCTCCCACAGAAGGAAAGGTATGACGAGTGATCTTTCCCCCAACACAGGAGACACAAGGTATGCCTGACTTGCCCCCCTTCTCCAAATCCAAGCCCTTCACGGACCCGTGAGCCGCTGTGCGCTCCATGGCATCAATACCAACGTGTGCCATACGCGCATGCCACAGGTCCCCCTTAGACCGTACGCCCGTCGCCAAGGTACGAAGTGCCACCGTTTCGCCTTCCTGCTGCTGCGTCGAACACGGCTGGAAGTTCGTGCAGAGAACACGCCCCTTGAACTCCGCACGACCAAGGAGCGATCCATCTGGTGCCCGCAGCAAAGTCACATCCCCGGGATCCAGCAGCTGCACACCACTATCACGCAGCTGCCCAGCAGAGAGAAGACTCGCCTGCACTCCTGGTACGTACAGCACGTCCGGCACCAAGACACACCTGCCCCCCTCCCCAAGAAGAGCGACTGTGCCTCGCCCCTGCACCTCCTGAAGGGCGCCGTTGAAGCCGGTAACCTGCTTAATGCTGCCGCCGCTGCTCATCTCCACAAAGGCAGAACGATCTCCCATGAGATGGTGGGAGCATCCGCTATCAAGCAGCACGACGCTCGGGTTCGCCTTCACAGCAGCTGCAACAGCATGTAAGCCCTCCCCGGCCTCAGGCTCTAGCACAACGAGAGGAGTCTGCTCCACAACTGGCTTCACCATCGCACATGATGACTGCCCGCTCCCCTTAGAGCCATCACCCCCCTTTCCGCTGCTACCTCCAGAACCCTCTCCACCGGTGTCTGCCTCCTTATCCGCCCGCTGCTGACAGTACTTAGCAACATGCCCTATTTGTCCACACACATAGCACTTCCCCTTGAAGCCCCCTTTCCCCCCCTTCGGCTGGCCATCCTTACCCCCTTTCCACTTCTCCCCTCCCCCACCAAGCCCACCCCCATTCTTAGGTTGCTGCTGCTGTGCCGTAGTGGGAGGGGAAGGGAATGAAGTCTGCTGGAATTGGGGCTTACCCTTCTTGGTAAAGACCTGGTTAGCCTGGGGAAGAAATTGGTCCTTTCGTCCCTCTGCCGCCAGCGTACACTCCTCCTCGATGATGTAGCTAGCGAGGGTGTCCTCGTCCAACTCCTTGCGAACCTGCGGCAACTTCAGCATCCTGCGTAAGAGGTTGTACTGCTGCGACAACCCCTTCACAACGTGAGTGATGTACGACGCCTGCGAGTAATCTACGCCGGCCATCCTCAGGTTCACTAGGATCTGCTGCGCACGGTTGCAATAGGACGTAGCGGACTCGTGCTCTCCCATCTCGAGGTTAGTGAGTGCCTGCTCTAACTGACCGATGTACAGATCGTCCTTCGCCATGTACGTGCGCATAATAAACTGCCATGCCTGATAGCCGGCATCGACCTTCATGCGACACGCCTTAAGGGCGATCTGTACGGTTGGGGAGCAGCATCGGGAAATGGTGGTGAATGTCAGCAACTGCATCGCGCGGAACTGAGAGAGATGCGCAAGCGCACGCGCTGGTGGAATGGGGGTGGTGCCATCTATGAATCGCTTTAGCTGAGCGATCTCAAGCTGCGGCTCGATTGATTCTGTCCACGTCGACAGGTCGTGACGTCCTTCTAACGGCCTAGTGACAACGATCTTGTCTGGAGTGAATCTGAAGTAGCCATAGTTGGGGGCTATTCCCTCGTCCCTCGACATCGATCCAATCGGGGTAACGCCCGGCATAGCCTCACTATCGAACTCTTCCGCAATTCATCCTCCAGCAACGCTCCGCCGTCCTACATTCGCATGCTCTCGTGACGCTGCTGCACGATGAACACGCTCCTGTACACCGCCAACGCTAGCCGTACTAAACCGAGTTGGTCCTCGCAGGACCCCACGCGACATCAACCCATCAAACTCCTCGTCATCGCTATTTCCGCCATCGACAGCCATATCCCACGCACTAGTACCTCCCGCAACTTGCTCAACATTCTCTACACGTGGCGAAGGGTGCTCACGACGCCGACGCGAGCGCAATCCCTCCAACATTAGCTCGTATTCGATATCACTAATCTCACCACGAGAATGACGAGCCACGAGATCCTCCTCTAGGGCGCGCAAATTACCGGCCTCCACGTTCGCCTCCTCTGTACTCATCCTCTACGACATCTCTATAAGGTACCACAAATTAAAATAAAGTGCCCCTTCCTTAAATCCCTCGTCTCGGGGTCACCTCACAAGGGTCCTCAGACGAGTGGTAATAAATTACCAAACGCCCTATCCTTGGGTCCGAGAACGTAACTGGAGGGAAATCAAGAGAGGTTCAACTTAGATTAATAAGCGCCCTTCACTAACGCCGCACGCCAAGGCGAGTATACGAACGCGAATATCAACGACGACGGAAATCTATGCGTGTTCGTTCCACGCTCACCGCACCATGAAGGAATATATTAGAGAGCGTAGCGATAGCGAGAGAGTCTCTGCTATGGGAATGATGTTGCGCCAGCAACTTGGTAGAGTTTTGGTAGCGTTTGCCTCTAAGGACTTTGTGAGAATTGAAGTAGCATTTGGGCCAAGTAGAATTGCAATATCAATTATCAAACACACAAGCAAACACAAACATATATAGGCAAGCAAGAGTTGCACAATTGTTGCGTGGCGCTGCGAGTAACCCAACCCACACGAAAGTGCTGTGCAGGTGGGTGAACGCGCCCCGCACATTTCCAACCCAACTCGGCACCGGAATGTCTCACCGTGCACGCTACTCCTGCCAACACAGCAAGTGAGCAGCGTGCCTCACAAGCAAGGCACCTACGACCCCCAAGACTCGTCATTCCTAGCACCGATTCCGCCGAGTTCGCTGCAGTAGCTCACAGTCACCCGTAGTCACTAATGACCGCCACCGAACTCGTGCGTCGGTGCCGAGTAGACTCAGTCGTTAGGCGCCGACCTGCCAAGTCAAAGGTCATCGAGGGCCCTTGCTGTCGTAGGGCCCTCTAACAGGATCTTCGCGCAAACTGCCGCGCTCTCCCAAGGTGCGCACTCGTTCCCCGCCGCGCTTCCGCTTTCCTCCCCATGTAACGCCCTCCGTTCCGCCAATACCTCCTCCGCCCAATGGCGTTTCTCCTCTTCGCCGCCACTCCCGCGGCCACCACTCCCCCCATTCCCCCCCGCTCTCCCCCTTTCCGCAGGACCCGCGGATCTCCGACTCCCTGGGCGAGATCTTGAGCGCGGATCCGCGGGAGAATCCGGGGTTCGCGGATTGGAGCCTGGCGGTGCTAAACTACTGCGACGGCGGGGGCTTCGCGGGGACGGCGGGGCGGAAGCTGGTCGCGGGCGTGCCGGAGGGTTGGTACCCGCAGGCGCCTCGTCGTGATAGCACCGATAGTAGCGGTGGCAGCCAAGACACAAGCAGCGGTGGCGCCTTTTTCCCTGGCAGTGTCAGCAATAACGGAGGAGGCGGCGGCAGCGGAGGCGGCGGAGGAGGCGGAGGAGGCGAGGGAGGCGGGGGAGGCGGCAGTGGTAGCGGGCGAAAGGGTTTTTTCGGGCACCAACGCGCCGGTGATAACAATAGCGACACTGCCCATCCCATCCACAACGGCAGCATCAGCAGGGGAAGCAGTGTGGAGGGCATGAGCAGCAGAGGGCGCAGTCTAGAAGCCAGTGGAGGGCGCAGCGGGGCGGCGAGTGTGGGGGGGTATGGGTCGGGGACAGTGACCAAGGAGCTGTACCTGGATGGGTACAAGATCGTAAGCGCATTCATGGAAGGTGCGACACTGCTGCCACCTGTGCTGCTGCCACCTGCGTGTGCTGCTACCACATACAACCCCCTTCCCCCAACCCCCACCCCTTTACTCTCTCCAATCCCCTTGTCCCCACCTGTTCTTCCCCCTTTCCCCCCACTGTGCAGGCAGACCTGGTGCGCAGCAGGGGCATGGGGGGCGCGACGCATGTGCTGGTGTCGGGGTGCTCTGCGGGCGCACAGGCCGTCATGGCCGTGTGCGATCGCTTCAAGCTCCTGCTGCCACGTGCTTCCGTCAAATGCCTCATGGATGGCGGCATGTTCGTTGGTATGTGTCGATCGCATCCCGCAGTTGAGATCGACGGAGCAATCAGAGCATGTACTGCTTCTGATAGGATGCTAGGCTGGTTATGAATTCAGCCCTTTTTTTAAGAACGGCCTGGAAGTGGCAATCGCATGCTCAGTATAGTGTCCCCTCTTGTGGGTGGGTGGGTGGGTGGGTGGGTGGGAGCAGATGCACGGGGCAGGAGGGGCAGGCGGCCGATGCGATCGCAAGTGCGTAAGGTGGTGGGCTTGCACTCCATGCGCCTCAACTCCAACTGCGTTGCAGGTCCGCCCTCAAACTGCCCCAACCCCCACCTCCCCTCCAAATCACAAACCCCTAAGGCTCTTCTGTTGCACTCCTCTGTTTCAACCACTGAACCAGCCTCCCACCTTTCCCTCCTGTTGTAAAGGACTCTCCTCTACTTTGCAGGAACTGGGAGTTGTTCAAATCAGTAGAGCACTGTCTTAGCTTTCCAACCGGCTGTAGATCACCCCGATCGCCTAAGTATCGAGCGAGATATCGCCGTTTATGTGCTAGGTAGTACTCTTAGATTGAAGGATAGGAACTCTCTGGTTTTGTACTTCGAATTCACCTTTATACAAGATGATTCAAGTTTTCAATATGATCCATGCAATACAAAGCATACACATTTATATGAACTGCAAAACGTCGAATCGCACATGTAACCTTGAACCGCGGTACACTCGAATGTTCGAGTAACATTTCGAAGGGGTGAAATTCGAGTCTCGAATTTCACAGAATCGAATTCTCCCTGAGTCTCGATTCTTCTTGTGCTGCCATGTGGCACCGAAATGCAAGTCTCTCGAAGTCAACCTGCACTTTCTCGAGACCTGCAGTGAACACATTCGGAAGCAACACATTCGGTGGGTTGGGGGCATATCAATCGCCCCACCACCACCTTGCTTCCAACACACGCCACCTCCAACACCTCCCTCACTCACTCCCCCTAACCCCAATCCCACTCAAAGTCCCTACTGATGTAGAGGACTCTCCTCTACTTTGCAGGAACTGGGAAGTGTTCTAAGCAGTAGAGCACTCTGCTAGCTTTCCAACGAGCCGTAGATCACCTCGATCGCCTAAGTATCGAGCGAGATATCGCCGTTTATGTGCTAGGTAGTGCTCTTAGATTGAAGGATAGGAGCTCTCTGGAATTTGTGTTCGAATGTACCTTGTACAAAGAACTCTGAGTTTCACCATGATGGCATGCAATACAAAGAAAACAGATTTATAGCATGCAAACAAGATCGAATCGCACAAGTAACCTCGAACCGCTACACTCGCGAATGTTCGAGTAACATCGAAAGGGTGAAATTCGACTCTCGAATTTCACCGATCCGAATTCTCCTTGGGTCTCGAATGTTCCTGGTGCTGCCATGTGGCACCGAATCGAATGGGTCTTCCGAAGTCAATCCTCAACCCCACGCAAACCTGCAACTCACTCGAAGGTGAGCACAAGTCACACATTCGGTGGGTTGGGGGCATACAAACGCCCCACCACCACCTTGCTTCCAACACACGTAATCTCCAACACCTACTCTCACCTCCCCTCTCCCGCTCCATGGCAGATTTCCAGCCGTCCAAGCGGTGGCGGTGCTTCTTTCCCCAGCACGCGCTGTCGCGCATGGCGGCGCCTGTGTTCCTCGTCAACAGCCTCTTTGACCAGATCGCTCTCTCCATGGGCGGCCAACTGGACTCTCTAAACCGCACGCACACCTCCTCCTGCATCTGGGCCATTCTCAGAGCGCGTAGAGACATTCAGCGCATGGTTCTATCCAAGGGGTTGTTCCGGAGGCAGTTCTGGTCGCGGGGCGCGCCGCAATGGTGTGGGGTGAGGGAGGAGGGCGCAGTGGTGAGTGCGGCGTTTGACACGTTTAAGTATGTGAGGGATGTGGTCCAGGCGAGGAGGGGCTTTGGAGCGTTCATCTTGGCAAAGAGGCCGTGGCATTGCAGTACCACGACATTTTTATGGTCGGCAGCTGGAGTCAATGGGGTGAAGCTCAATCAAGCTGTCCTGAATTGGATTATGGGCATAGGAAACAAGCATTTTTATATCTAAGTTTTAGGCGTGAATTGCCAGAAATATACTAGTCTATAGTTTCAAAGTTACAGCATTTTTTTAACTGTGGTGATGGAAATACCGGTATACCCCGAACACATGGGGAAATTTTTTTAGAAACAACATCCTGTAAGAAACCCGTCTAGGGATGCCGGCTGGTACCCATACATAGTTGCAAAGAATTCTTGCTGGGAAAGTGTGATAGGGGGAATATTTGAGCAAAACTTCCATTGGAAACACACGCTACGAAGAGAGTTGGGTTGGGAACTGCTACGGTACTGTCTCTACCAGGGCTCATTTTTGGTTTTGACCAACCCTTACGATCAGTCTAGCACCTGTTCAAAAACCTGATTTTCAGGGTTACCCGTTGTGGAAAACCTGATGCGTCAGGGTTTTTGCATGTATTAAAACGACTACCCTGAGGCATCAGTGTACCAATTCGCAAAACCCTGTTTCAGTTGCTATTAACACAGCACACAATAACAAGCTGAATTATCATCATCAGACATGTCACACGGTTGTTGCTCGTGGTCACTATCCTCCTCTGGCTCCGGCACTTTCTCCTTGCCTTATCGTTCCGCTGGGGTCAGCAGGGCCACTGTTTTCGACAGTTGGCAAAGGGAAAATCCAGGTTTCGGGGGCGGGTGGTTAGGGGACGGGGGGGGGGGGGGGGGGGGGGGGGGGTTCGCTGATGTTGGGCTGAGAAATAGCCCTTAGGATCTTTGCAGGGGTGAACTCTGGGTAGAACTGATGTAGTAGCAGAAGCGTTTAATGAAGAGTTGTGAACCACCTTGCGCTATTATGTGAGGGCAAAGTTGATTGATTAAAACAAAGAGATACAAGATTATATAGGAGTACAGAGAATATGAAGAGATACAGTTATAACTACTTTACTGTTGCTGTTGCGGTTCGATACAGTGTCAGAAGTAGTAGTAGAAAGAAAGAATGAAGAAAGGAGGGCTTTCACTAGCAAGCAGTTGGATACATATAGCAAACCCTAATTGGGCTGTACTCACTATGGAGTACCCCACTGCAGGCTAGACAATTATAACATTCTGACACACCCCCATAGCCAAAGTGGGGTGTAATCAGCACAACAAGCAAGCATAGTAATAGTTCACAATTATAAGCAAAGCTAGAGGTAATCACAGCGGGCAAGTGAGGAAGAGGAGGGACTGTGCGAGGATAGAAGATGGGAGACGACGGCTGAAGTTGCAGACACACGGGCAACAGGAGCTGCTGGCACAGTGGCTACCGAGACAGCGCCCCGGACTACTGGAGTAACTGGCTCACGGGCTACGAGGAGCTACAGGAGCAACGGACCCACGGGCGACAGGCGCAGCAGACTCTCTGGGCTACCAGGACAGTGCGCCCCGGACTACAGGTGCTGCGGACGACAAGACAGCAGCCTCCACTCAACCTCCCCCGACCGTCCCACACCCCTCTCACACACACCCCCTGCTTCACCCCTAGCTCCACTCCCCCTTCACCCCTTAGTACCACTCCGACGGCTCCAACAGATCCACCCCCCTCAGCGGCAGCTGCAGCACTGGGAGACGGAGGAGGAGGAGGAGCAGGGGACGGCACACAGAAACTGCACCCCCATACCCCCCACCCCAAACCCTAATTCAGGAGAACGGGCAGCAGCAGGGGTGGGGCGCCGTCAGAAGCACGGGGGACAGCGGGCAGCGCAGGGGAAGAGGAAACAGGGCGCCCACGGGCCTGGCGCAGCCCGTACGAGCCACGGGCGGGCGGCCCGAGGCGCGCCCTGGCCTGGCGCAGCCCGTACGGGCCGCGCGCGGGCCTGGCGCTGCCCGTACGGGCCGCGCGCGGGCCTGGCGCAGCCCGTACGGGCCGCGCGCGGGCCTGGCGCAGCCCGTACGGGCCGCGCGCGGGCCTGGCGCAGCCCGTACGGGCCGCGCGCAGGCTGTACGGGCCGCGCGCGGGCCCTACGCAGGTCGCGCAGGCCGCGACGGGCGACGGGGGGCGACGCGCGGGTCCCCGTCGCCCGTCGCAGCGCCTCCCAGGAGCGACGCGCGGAGTGACGGGGCAGAAAGCCGCCGCGCGCCTCGGGGCGCACGGCGGGCAGAAAACCGCCGCGCGCCTCGGGGCGCACGGCGGGCAGAAAACCGCCGCACGCTCCGAGCGCGCGGCGGGATGAAAAATACGTCGCACGCCACGGGGCGTGCAACACACAGAGTAGCAGTAGCAGCGGAAGCAGTGAGGTGGTGGGCCCACCCACAGGATCGACCCAAGGGGATCGACCTGCTCTGATGGCATGTCAGAAGTAGTAGTAGAAAGAAAGAATGAAGAAATGAGGGCTTTCACTAGCAAGCAGTTGGATACATATAGCAAACCCTAATTAGGCTGTACTCACTATGGAGTACCCCACTGCAGGCTAGACAATTATAACATTCTGACATACAGTGACGACTCGGGCAACTGCTCTGTAACGAGTCAGTTGTGTGTCCTTGCTGTCGCGCTGTACTTGTCAGGTCAAAGGTCGCTGACTTTTGACCTTCGCGTAACCTCCGACAGTTACTTCAACCTCCGAGGGTTGACTCGCTGGTGCTTCGATAATGTTTTGCTTCGCTTGTGTCTTGGTGTTTCGACACGACAGAGGCGCTTAAGTTAGTTGTTCCCAACACTCCCCTTCGCTTCTGGAGTGTCGCTGCTGGTGACGTGGCTCTGTCCAGTCAGCAGCATGCAGTACTCGAACTTCTGCTTTCCGAGCTTCTTGGTCAAGTAGTCAGCTGCCATCTCGGATGTGGGGCAGTATAACAGCTCAAGTCTTCCTTTCTCGATCTCGTCCTTCACGAAGAAGTATTGCAGGGCGATGTGCTTCGTCCTGTTCGCAAAGCCGTTTTTTTTTGCGATGCGAATTGCCGACTGGTTGTCGCAAAACAGGGTGAAGCTGGGTAACTGAGCCAATTTTGCTTCTTCCAGCAGTTCGCGAAGGTAGAGTCCTTCCTTGGTGGCTGAGCAGAGTGCGATGTATTCTACTTCGGCTGAGGAGAGAGCAATTAGTTCTTGCTTGCTCAACTGCCAGGAGATAGGACCGATAGGTTCGAAGCGGTAGATGTAGCCGGTGCGTGAGCGTCTGTTGTCGGAGTCGCCAGCGTGATCGGCGTCGACGTAGCCGATTAATTTAGGAGCCGTGGTTCCATTCTTGTGGTAGGTTAGGCCGACGGTCGGGGTGCTGACGAGGTAGTGGAGAGCGCGGTCGAGTTCTGCCATGTGGTCTGCTTCGGGCTTCTTGAGGTAGGTGGCGAGCTGGCTCGCGGAGTATGATAGGTCCGGACGACACGTGACAGCTGCGAAGAGAAGACATCCTAGTTTTCCCTAGTAGTCGCGTATGCCGGTGGGCTTCAGCGGGGCGGATCCTTCTTTGTGGTTTCCTGCCGTGTAGCGATATGGCGTGGAGATGGAGGTCGGTGTGAGAGCGAAGCGTTTGGCGATGGTGTCGGCGTATTTCGCGGCGCTGAGGTAGATCGCGTCCTCCTCTTCCCGTATGTTGAGCCCGAGATATTGCGTGACGGTAGATGAGACTGTGAGCGTAAGGTCTTGCTGTAGCTCCCCTTCGAACCAGGTAGTGACGCTGTCGGTTGAGGCGATATAGAGCAAATCGTCAACGTAGACGATTAGCAAGATGTAGTCGGTGCCCTTTGTGAGCCGGTACATGCCTTGGTCGTGAGGTAGTTGGCGGAATCCGATCCGAATGAGTCTTGCGTGCAGGTACTGCTGCCACAGCCTCGGGGCTTGTTTGATGCCATAGAGCGACTTCAGCAGCTGACAGACCTGGTTAGGTTCTCCGTTGGAGCCGTGCGGTAGCTCGACGAAGATTTCGGCGTCGACAGGTGCGTAGAGAAATGCGTTGGCGACGTCAATTTGCCGCAACTTCCTTTTCTTCATGGCGGCGATCGCGAGGAGAATTCGAAGCGAGGTGTGTCGGCTGACTGGAGCGAATGTCTCGGTGAAATCGCGTCCGTGTTCCTGGTCGAAGCCGCGCACGACCCAGCGTGCTTTGAACTTGTCGATGGTGCCGTCAGCCTTTGTCTTCACGCGGAAGACCCACTTTCCGGTGAGAGTCGTCTTGTTCCGTGCTACGCCGATAGGAACAACCTTCCAGGTGTTGCGTTCCTCCAGTGCTTTCAGCTCCTTGTCCATGGCTTCACGTCATTTTTCCTTATGCTCCCCCCCCAGAGCCTGCTGAACTGTCGCAGGCTCTTTAGGAATGGCTGTCCCGTGGACTGCGGTGACGAGGCCGAGTATCTGGAGTCCACTCTGTGTGTAGTGGGGAAGTGATGTGTCCTCGGGATAAGCTGCTTCGTCTCCCTCTTCTGGCGTAGGATTGAAATTTGGTCCTACGCGTTCTGCTTCGTTGGTGTTGACTTGTGCAGGTGTAACGTAACCGTTGTCGGCGAAATGGTAATAGGCTTCGGCGTTGATGCTTTCGCGTGGATTCTCGTCATCCATTGGAACGTCGACGGAGCAGTAGGGGAGAGGTCCGGCTTCTTCCGAGGCTCCTTCCACGTTCTGCTCGTCCCAATCAGCTTCATCTTCTGCCGAAGCGAAGGCTCGGGTACCAAGAAAGCCATCGGAGCGGTCGGGGTTTCCTTCTTGCAAATTGGCGAGGTAGTATCGGAGGGTGATGTTTTCGTAGAAGATGACATCACGTGCTGCTACTGTTTCCTTTGTCTCGATGTCGAAAATCTTCCATGCGTTGTAATGTTTTTCGATGCCCAGGTGTAACCCCCACTGTGCGCGTTGGGAGAATCGACCAGCTCGTGCAGATGGGGGCCGGTACTGTACCATGCAGCCGAAGACTCTCAACATTTTTGTGCTGCCCAGTTTTCCTGTCCACAGCAGATGCGGTGATGCGTTGTTCGGGAGCGATGATGACGAGAGCAAGTTGTGCAGCATGACGGCGTGGTCCATTGCTTCGGGCCACTGGTGGTTGGGCAGGTGCATGCCACGTAGCAGCTTGCGCATGGTGTTCTGGAGGGTCTTGTTCATCCTTTCTGCTACACCCTGCTGTTGATGGGCGTAGGGGAGAGAGATGAGTCGCTTGATTCCTCTCTCTGCGAGGTAGTCCTTGAAGCGTTGTGAGGTGTATTCTCCTCCTCCGTCTGACTTGAAGCTTTTGAGTTTTACTCCGGATTCTCGTTCTGCTACTGGAAGCCAGGCTACGAAGGCTTCGAAGGCCATGTCGCGGCTTGGAAGATTTAGGTGCCAGACGTATCGTGTGGCAGCGTCGATGAAGGTGATGGTGTAATTGTACGCGTTTTGTCCAGGCTCGCGGTTGTACAGGATGTCGCTGTACACCTTTTCGAGTGGCGCGTAAGCTGGTGCGCTTGGGTTGTGGTGAGACACGAACGGTTGATGCGGTAAGTCTGCTTCAGGACATGTGAAGCATGTTCCACGGGCTCGCTGAAGTTCTCTGCTGTCAGTTAGGAGTAGAGAGTCTTTGTCGAGCACGCCTGCTCTTATCGTGTTATTTAGCACCGTGTTGCTTGGGTGACCCATTCTTGCGTGCTAGGTTCCTTCGGTGGTGCGATGTCCGGGTGAGCGCCGATACATGTTGGAGTTGGAGTAGAAACCGGCGGTGAAGTTAGCGTTGTCTGTTGCTTGATACATGCTTTTCAAGTGGCTGTATGCGAGCTCGGCGGAGTTGCCGTATCCCCGGTAAGACCGTATATTCTGTTGCTGAGTCGGGGTGATATTCCTCAGTAGGATTGTGTACGCCATCATTGACTGATAGGTGTACTGCTGCTTCTCGTACTGTGTGCCGTTTGTTGGGTATGGCAGGGATCCGTCGAAGAAGCCGAGGATTTGCGCGCCTTCCATCATCAGCTCGAACTCGAATGACCAGGTAAAGAAGTCCTTTCCGTCGAAAGGTCTTGACGTCTGCAGCTTCAGGACGTGCGCGAACTGCGACTGAACTTGTAGCGCGTCCAGTGTCTTCTCTTGTCCAGGTGCAGGCTGTGGTTGTGGCATAAAGCTGACGGAGCCGCGCTGGGGCTCGTACGGAGCAAAGGTAGGTTGCTGCTGTTGATTTCCACGTGCGTAGGATGAACCATCAAGGCTCATTGGAGTCACGTCGTTGTTGTTGTTGCTGTTGTGTGACTGCGCAGGTGCCGATTGCTGGTGTTGCTCATAGAAGGACATGAAGGAGAAAAACTTCTCCATCATGCTCTGGTCGAAGCCTGCATGTTGATTCGCGGGAGTCTCGGTGGATGTTGCCCTGGGTCTTATTGCCGTACCCTCCTCTGTCTGTAGGCCAGAGGAAGGAGGTGGAGTAGGAGTAGTGCCGGGAGAACCAATAGAGGAACTCCTTTCCTTCTGAGTAGCCATGTCTTCTGATGTTGTAGGTGTCTTGATAGTTGAATTCCCCCTGATAGCTCTCATACCATGTGGTTGAGAAATAGCCCTTAGGATCTTTGCAGGGGTGAACTCTGGGTAGAACTGATGTAGTAGCGGAAGCGTTTAATGAAGAGTTGTGAACCACCTTGCGCTAGTATGTGAGGGCAAAGTTGATTGATTAAAACAAAGAGATACAAGATTATATAGGAGTACAGAGAATATGAAGAGATACAGTTATAACTACTTTACTGTTGCTGTTGCGGTTCGATACAGTGACGACTCGGGCAACTGCTCTGTAACGAGTCAATTGTGTGTCCTTGCTGTCGCGCTGTACTTGTCAGGTCAAAGGTCGCTGACCTTTGACTTCCGCGTAACCTCTGACAGTTACTTCAACCTCCGATCGCTGGTGCTTCGATAATGTTTTGCTTCGCTTGTGTCTTGGTGTTTCGACACGACAGAGGTGCTTAAGTTAGTTGTTCCCAACAGCTGGTACGCGCTTCAGAGTAAACCTCGATAAGCGGAACGGCAACCCTGAGGTGACAGTGTTCCTTAATCTTAAAACCTGGCACATCAGGGTAAATCAAGGTCCCGAAAAAATTACCCAATAGCATCAGTGTTACTACCAAAAATCACCCTTCTAGTCAGGGCATCAGGGTGATTTACACTCATAACGTGGGCCCTGGTCTCAACGGTCCCATTTTCGGGGATGGGGAAGAATAAATCCCCTTTGTGGAAACAATCCAAAGGTTGATATCTAAACATGTTATATGTAAACATTCTTCTCAGATGAATGTCAAGGACGATAAAGTGCTAAATAGAAAACTGACTACTGTATAGCGAGTCAATTTCCTGATTCCTGTCTGCGCGCCAATGTCCCAGATTCGTGCGTTTTTTTTGCATTGCATGCCACTGTATCACTCACGCACTGTTCACCAAGCCTGAGACCAGCAGTGGCTAGTCGTATTTCCTCGACAATCGCTTAGTCGTTCTCACTCGCTTCTATTCCGCAATCGACGTATCCGCTTCCGAGGTTTATTCCCCTCTTCTCTAGTCCCGTCCGTTACCGCTTCGTAATGGCTGCACCAGAAGCGGAGGCCACGGCACCGGCTGCACCGGCGGCGGCGCCGGGGTCCGTGGACACGTCGGCGCAGCTAGCGGCGCTGCGCGCGCTGATGGCGAAGTACGAGAGCGGCGCGCTTGCTGCTTACATCGTGCCGTCGGAAGATGCGCACCAGGTGAGCGCGCGAGCAGACTCTAAGAGTGATTAATATTATTACATGAAGTTTCTGGATCGAATGCTGGCTTAGCCGTTTCCACGGGATGATTTTCCTGTCAGCGCGCCATCAATTTGTACAGTGATCTCCTAACCTTCCACCCTCTATTTCGTCTCCCTTCCCCCCCGCCGTGTCTTGCTCTCCTTCTCCCTTTCCCCACTCCCTCCGCCTTTTGTTTTGTTTTTTGTTTTCGCCCCGCTCGGCTGGCGGACGGCCTTTCTCGGGCATCACTTGCGCGTTGCGCGCTGTTGCATCGCGCGCGTTGCGACCCGCGCGTGGGCAGAGCGAGTACGTGGCGGAGTGCGACCAGCGCCGCAAGTTCATCTCGGGGTTCTCGGGATCCGCAGGTGAGCCCGCACGCCGCCATGCCGCCATGCCGCCATGCCGCCATGCCGCCATGCCGCCATGCCGTCATGTTGCTTTGCGATTCCCTTCAATTCACTGTCCTCCCTCACCCCCTCCCCTGCGATCACCGTTCCCTTACATTGCGCAACCCCTCACCATGCGCCGCACTTCCCCCCCTTTCTGCGCAACCCCGCACCATGCGCGAACTCTCTCCGCCACGTGGCAGGCATAGCGGTGGTGACGGCGACGGAGGCGCTGCTGTGGACGGACGGGCGCTACTTCCTGCAGGCGGCAACGCAGCTCAGCACCGACTGGCGCCTCTGCAAGGCCGGCACGCTCGAAAGTTGGATCTCCACGGTTCGCCGCCTCCCCCCCTCTCTCTCCGCCTACCCCTCTTCCGCCCGCTTTCCGCATACTCCACTTCCGCATGACCACGTGCCCCTATGTCCCCCCCCCAGCCCTCCACGCAACCCTTCTCGCCCCCCTGCTCCTTGCCCCTTGCTGCTGCACCCTGCTCCCCTCCCCTGCTCCTCTCCAGCCCACCTCTTCCCTTGCCCCCCTTTTTCCCCCTCCACCTCCCCCCCCTGCGCCTTTCCCTGCCCCTTCCCCTTGTCTTATCCCCTTCCTAACAGCACTTGCCGAGGGGGGCGCGAGTGGGAGTGGATGCGTCCACGCTCTCCATTGATGCGGCCCGGCGCATCACACACGAGCTTGACAAGGCCGCTCAGCACCTCGTGCTCGTCAGTCACATGCTTAGTCACATGCTTAGTCACATGCTTAGTCACATGCTTAGTCACATGCTTAGTCACATGCTTGGTCACATGCTTGGTCACATGCTTAGTCACATGCTTAGTCACATGCTTAGTCACATGCTCACACCTGCACACTAGCTCACATGCTACTGCACCCTGCTCCCATTCATAGATTACAGAAATGAATAGAATATACCACAAGTTGCTGCACGTCCTTCTCTCTCCGTCCCCTCTCCGTTTGTGCCCCTCGCCTCCTGTCCACCAATTTCTTTCACCTTCCCCTCCCTACTCCTCTCCCCCTTCCCGTCTCCTCCCCCCACCACACCATTTCCCCTCCCCCCCTGGCCGTTTCCCGCCCTTCCCCCCACTCCCCGTTCTCCCCCTCTCCCCCTATCCTTAGACCCCCACGAATCTGGTGGACGAAGTATGGGGCGCGGCGCGCCCACCGCCCCCCAGCGAGCCGGTGCGCGTGCACCCGGTGAAATTCTCCGGGCGGACGGTATCAGACAAGCTGGCGTGGGCGCGGCGCAAGATGCGCGAGGAGGGCGCGCGCGCGCTCGTGGTAACCGCGCTGGACGAGGCCATGTGGCTGCTGAACGTGCGCGGGGCGGATGTGCCGTTTAATCCGGTCGTGCTGAGCTATGTGGTGCTGACGCGGGACGATGCCACGCTCTATGTGGACGGCAAGAAGGTCACTGATGAGGTGCGGTGCGGTGCTGTGTTGGGAGGTGGGGGCAGGTGGGAGGAGGAATGGAAAGGTAGCGGAGATGGGGCGAGGCGGGGACAGGGGGACAGGGGTTGTTGAGGGGAAGGAGAGGTTGAGTGGAGGATGGATGTGAGACGGCGTGCATGTGATGTGAGTGCATGGATGCTTGCGCTCTTTCTTCACCTCGCTCCTCCCTTTCCACCCTTTCCCCTCTTGCCTCCCACCAACTCTACCACGGTTACCATGTGTGCAGGTGGCAGCGCATCTGAAGGGCTATGAGGGTATCCTCCCCGACCTGCATGCGCTTGCTCATCCTTCACTTGCTCCTCCCTTCCCACCTGCTCCCCTCTTGCTTCCCACAAACACTACCGCCACTGCTCCGTGCTGTGCGAGCAGGTGGCAGCACATTTGAAGAGCGAGGGCGTGCAAGTGAAGGGCTATGAGGCTATCCTCCCTGACCTGCATGCGCTCGCTGCTACCCTCGCCGCCGCCGCTGCTGCTGCTGACAAGGAGAAGGGGAAAGACGGCGGCGGGGAGGGGAAGGCAGAGGCGGGTGGGAAGGAGGAGGCTGAAGGGAAGGAAGGGGAGAAAGTGGAGGAGAAGGCGAAGGAGGGAGCGAAGGAGGTGGTGATGGAAGAGGCTAAGGGGGAAGGGAAGGGCGTGAAGGCAGAAGGAGAGGGCGGGAAGACAGGCGAAGCGAGCAAGGAAGCGAGCAAGGAAGCGAGCAAGGAAGCAGGCAAGGAAGCGAGCAAGGAAGGCGAGAAGGAGGCAGGGAAGGAGAAGGAGAAGCCTGGGTACAGCGTGTGGCTGTCCCCTGCCACGTGCTCGTACGCGGTGTACCAGGCAGTCAGCAAGCACCTGCCCGCACAGCACGTGCTGTTGCAGCAGTCTCCAATCGCCCTGGAAAAGGCCATCAAGGTGCGGTGCTGTAGGGTGCAGTGCGGTGGGGTGGGAGAAGGCCGCTAGGTGAGGCTGCCCCTCCCCACGTTCATGGGCATGAGGGGAGTTGAGTGAGGGGGGTGTAGAGTGGTGGCGATGAGTGAAAGGTGGGGGATGAATGATTGTGGTCGAGGGGAGGGAGGGAGGTGTTTTGAGTGGCTTATGGGCATGACATGACGCACGTCTCGTCACTTATTGGAAGCTGTCTCAATGCATGACAGGTGTAACAGTCTTGCACTCACCTCACGCTCCCCTCTCTCCCCACTCCCACTCTCCACCCTTCCCTTCTCCCCTCGCCTCTCCCCTTCCCTCCCCCCTCACCTCTTTCCCCTCCCTCACCTTCCAACTCTGCTCTGTTGTCTGCTCTCTCCCCCCCATCGTGCCCTCATGTCTCTCACACCCCACCACACCACACCACACCACACCCCCACCCCACCCCACCCCACTACACCACGCACATGGCATCAGAATGAGGTGGAGCTGGCGGGGCTTCGCGCCTGCCATGTGCGCGACGGCGTGGCACTCGTGCGCTTCCTCTCTTGGCTTGACCACCAGGTACCTTGCTGCTTCTCAAAAGGGTGCTGCAAGTGGGAATGTGGGGGACTGCAAGGGGGATTGTGGGGGGAGGGCGTGGGGAAAGCAGGGGACAGGTGGGGGGATTGGGGCGGGTATGGATGAGTAGCTACAAGAATCAATGGATGGGACGGGGGAAGGGAAGTGGGAGGTGGGGCAAGGGCAGCACGACGGGGGCCCAGTTGGTGTTTTGGATTTTACTCCAGGAAGCACTGCGTTGGGGACAGCAGGGGGGCGTGTGAGGGGGGAGCAAAGAAAGCGAAGAATTGTTGTAACTTCAAGTCTTCGATACGAGTGTGTAATGTTGTGTGACAACACGTGTGTGTGGTGTGCGGTGGTGGTGTGCAGATGAGGGAGCAGCAGGCAGCCCCGGGGTACTTCAAGGAGCGCGCGGAAGCTGCAGGCAGCAAGCGCAAGCGCTCCTTGTGAGTTGTGCTTTCAACCAGGCTGCTCCGTGCTGCTCCGTGCTGCTCCGTGCTGCTCCGGGCCGCTCCGGGCTGCTCCGAGCTGCTCCGTGCTGCTCCGTGCTGCTCCGTGCTGCTCCGTGCTGCTCCGTGCTGCTCCGTGCTGCCTTGTGCTGCCTTGTGCTGCCTTGTGCTGCCTTGTGCTGCTCGCTCGCACCATTCGCTCTGCCCCCACACGCCTTGCCCCGCTGCCCACCCACCGCCCTTCTCTATCTTCTCTCCCATTGCCCGCCCTTGTCGGCCCCCTTTCCCCGCCTCCCACTTGCCTCCTCGACCAAGCCAATGCATCCTTTCCCTTCCCTCCTCTCCAGTCTCTTTCCCCGCTGCCCTTTCTCCTGCCTCTATTCTTTCTCCTGGTCCACCGTGTCCTCTCCGTTTATTCCCCTGGCTGCAGGAGTCATGCAACTCCCACTCGGCGCAGCACCAGGATCGCAAGGGGGTCTGGTGGGGAAGGGGAGGAAAAGAGTGTGGTTACCAGTGAGGTGAAGGCGAAGGGTAGGGGGAGAGGGAGGGGGAAGAAGGTAGAGGAGAAGGAGAAAGAGGAGGAGGAGAAGGAGGAGGAGAAGGAAAAGGAGAAAGAGAAGGAAAAGGAGAAGGAGAAGGATGAAGAGATGAAAGATGTGAATGATGCAGAAGGGGAGAAGAAAGACGAGGAGGGTAAGGGTGAGAAGGAGGGGGAGAAGGAAAAGGAGAAGAAAGATAAGGAAGGGGAAAAGGAAGGCAAGGAGGGGGAGACGGAAGTTAAGAAGGAGGGGGAGACGGAAGTTAAGAAGGAGGGGGAGACGGAAGTTAAGGAGGGGGAGACGGTAGTTAAGAAGGAGGAGGAAAAGGAAGAGAAGATGGAAGTTGAGAAGGAAGAAGCGAAGGAAGGAGAGAAGGAAGGCAAAAAGGAAGAGGAGAGCAACAAGGAAGGGGAGAAGGAAATAAAAAAGGAAGAGGAGAAGGAGAAGGGAATGGAAGTGGAGAAACAAAGCGAGAAGCAAGGGGAGAAAGAAGGCAAGAAGGAAGACGAGGAGGAAGGGAAGAAGGAAGAGGAGAAGGAAGGGAAGAAGGAAGGAGAAAAGGAAGGGGAGAAGGAGGAGGAGAAGGAAGGCGGCCCTGTGGCACTGACAGAGTGCAGTGTGGCAGATAAGCTGCTGGCGTTCCGACAGGAGCAGGAGGTGAGGCGCCATGCCCTGTGTGGTGTTCCCTTGTGTTGGTCATGCTCTGTCTCATCCCCATGCATGCACCACACGTGGCACATGTTTCACCCGGCGATTCATCCTCCAACCTTGTATCAACTCGCGCATGTATCAACTCGCGCATGTATCAACTCGCGCATGCATCAACTCGCCAACACCATTCCACATGCCACCTCTTGGTCCCATCCCTTCCACCACAGCACTTCATGGATCCGTCCTTTGCCGCCTTTTATCAATTGGCGCCAATGCGGTCATCATTCACATGTTGTAAAATCAACTCGGAAACACCCCCATCATACCATCCCATGCCCCCCCCCTTCCGACAGCACTTCATGGGTCCTTCCTTCGCCACCATATCATCAGTTGGCGCCAACGCGGCCATCATTCACTACAAGCCCGAGCCCGACACATGTGCTTCTCTCACCGCCTCCGAAATCTTCCTCTGTGACTCGGGCGGGCAGGTGACCATCCATCCTTGCATGCTTGGAAGGAGGGGAGAGTGGGCCTCACACTGTTGGGGTGTGGGCAGCAGCATGGGGGTGCGGGGGCATGGGATGCAGGAGGGATGGAGGGCTGTTGAAATTCCCCTGTGCCATCACTTTGCCCCTCTTTTGCTTCTTCGTCGCACCTCTTTCGCTCCTCCACCGCCCTCTTCTCATCGCAGCTTCTAATCTTCTCCCACCCGCGGCTTCCCCATTCCTCCCCCCGATCCTCCTCTCCCCCTCACTTTCCCCTCACTTCCTCATTTCGTGGCAAACTCCTGCTTTCCTTCCGACTCCCCGCTTTCCTGGGCCTGTCGTGCTCTCTCCCCCTCTGCACAGTATCTGGACGGCACAACGGACGTGACGCGCACGGTGCACTTTGGCATGCCAACGGAGCATGAGAAGAAGTGCTACACACTCGTGAGTGCACGCACCCGGGCATGACTGCACCCTTGCATGTTCTCACGCTGTTGTGGCATGCATGCATTGCTGATCCCCCCCCGCCCCTCTTCTTCACACGTCGACATTCAGAAACCTTACTGGTCGTTCAGGTGCTTCGAGCGGGTTTCAAGTGGGCTTCCCTCTCCGGCTTCGCCCTCCTTTTCACTCCCTCTCCTCTGCTCCTTCTCCTTGCACCCATGCACCCATGCACCCATGCATGCATTCATCCCTGGCCATGTCGTGAATGTCCCTCCCCCATCAGGTGCTCAAGGGGTATATAGCGCTGGAGCAGGTCATCTTCCCCAACGGCACCACCGGTACGCTATGCACCCGCACCTCCTTCCTTCCTGCAAAACCCCTGTGGGGGTCGGCGTTGATTCTGACTTCCATCCGATTTTTGAGGCGCCTCAAAAAGGTCGGCGTTGATTCCGTCTTCCATCCCATCCAATACTCGTCTGCCTGCAAGCCACAATCAACTCGTTGATCCTCGTGTGTGCTGCGTGCTGCTCCCCTCCCCTCTCTCTCCTACCCCGCGTGCTGCGTTTTCTGTGCTGCTGTGTGTGCTGCATGTGCGGGGCAGGCCACATGCTGGACGTGTTACCGCGCAAGGCGCTGTGGCAGGAGGGGCTGGACTACCCGCACGGCACGGGCCATGGCGTGGGCTCCTTCCTTAATGTGCACGAGGGTGAGAGAGGGGGCGTGATGGGGCGTGGGTGGGCGTGGGTGGGCGTGGGTGGGCGTGGGTGGGCGTGGGTGGGCGTGGGTGGGCGTGGGTGGGCGTGGGTGAGCGTGGGTGGGCGTGGGGGACGTGGGTGGGTGTGGGTGGGCGCGCATGAGTGTGTATGCTAGCAGATGGCTGGTTCGTGGAGTTGTGTGCTATATAATTGATCTACTACCTTCCTTCTCCTAAAACCTCATGCTCTTTCTCTCTCATTCTGCCTTCTTTTATCCCTCCCACCCTTTCTCCTTTCCCCTCACAACCCTCCTCCCATCCTTCCCCCATCTGCCATCCTTTCCTGTTTAAGTGGGCTGTGTGTGTGCTGCTGTGTGTGTCCCCTCCCCGCTGCATCAACCACTCTCGCCTCTTGTCTCATTCGCTCTCTCCAACGTTGTGCCTTGCCAATTCACCTATGTGTTCCAGCCATCAATGTGCATCCCTCCATGTGCATCCCTCCACACACCCACGTACCCACCCACCCACGCATGCTCCCACGCACTCATCCACCCATCCACCCACCCACCCACGCATGCCATGCATGGTGACAGGTCCGCACCTCATCAGCTTCCGTCCCAAGGCCATTCAGACAGCCCTTGCTGCTAACATGACCGTCACTGATGGTATGTGTCATGTGGGGGAGGGAGGGGGGAGGTAGGGGGGGCAGGGAGTGCAGGGATGGTGGGGAGCGGGGGAATGGAGGGAGGGAAAGATAGGAGGGGGGCAGAGGGGAGGGAGAGGAGAGAGGGGGTGGTACAGGGGAAGAGGAGTAGAATGGTATCCCCTTCTTTTCTGTCCATCCGTGTCCGTTTCCCCTTCTGCTAGTGCCACAAACTGACTCTTATGCTCGCCGCTGCTAGTGCCACTTGCAGATCTCTTCGCTCGTCCTTCACGCACCTCAGCCCCCTTCCCCCTTCCCCCTTTACCCCTTTACCCCTTTCCTTGCCTCCGCCCTTTTCCCCGATTCCCGCTCCACCGCGCCATCCGAACATGGAGCAGAGCCGGGGTATTACGAGGAGGGCAAGTTCGGCATGCGCGTGGAGAACGTGCTGCAGGTCACGTCGCCCTTACTTCCCGCGCTCCCTCTTCAGACCCCTTTCCCCTCTTCCCTTTTCCCTGTTCCCCACACCATGTGTACGCGAGCAGAGCCGGGGTACTACGAGGAGGGCAAGTTCGGCATGCGCGTGGAGAACGTGCTGCTGGTTGAGTCTACGGAGCTGCCCCACAACTTTGCCGACCGCGGCTACCTCAAGTTCGAACCCATCACCCTGGTGCGCACACACACTCACAGGGAGGGGAGCGGCGGCGGACGGGGGCAGGGGTGGGGGAAATTGCATTTGCATTTGCATTTGCATTTGCATGAGCATGAGCATGAGCATGAGCATTATCTTGTCAATCTGTTTGAATTCCCTGCACTCATGTCGTCTCATGTGTGCTCGAGCCCCTCCCTCTCGTGAGACATTTTCCGTAAAAAAGCCTGCCCACCGGTTTTCCTATCTTCTGCCTCTCTCGAACCCCTCCCTCTTCTTCTTCCCTGCTCGCTCCCCAGTCCTCTCCCTCCACGCTCTCCCCTTAGCGTTCTGTCTCCACCTTGACTTCAGTCTCTCCCATACCCCCCCCCCCCCAACTCCACCTCCCTTCTCCGCTCAGCCAAAGCATCACTCACCCGTTTTTCCGCTCTCCGCCCGTACACCCACCAGGTGCCAATTCAAACGAAGCTGATTGAGACGTGATGAACTCCCTGCTGTCCAAGCCAATCCCGACCGTGGTGACTCTAGAGGTGTGCATGAGTCGTCTAAAAAGAACCCCTCCTCTCCTGCCCCATGCACTCCCACCAGGTGCCAATTCAAACGAACCTGATAGAAAACTCGCTGCTGACCAAGCTGGAGCGCGGTGACTTTAGAGTCGACTAAAAAGAACCCCACCCCCCCACCCTTCCCCCTCCCCACACACCATCACCTCCCAGGTGCCGATTCAAACGAAGCTGATAGAGAACTCGCTGCTGACCAAGCCCGAGCGCGACTGGCTCAACCACTACCACGCGCGCTGCCGCAAGGAGCTCTCTCCCTTCCTCGAAGGTGCCGACCTGGACTGGCTGCACCAGGCCACGGAGCCCATTAAAGCCCACTAGGAGGAGGAAGAAGGGGGGGCTTGAAGCTGCTGCTGCTGCTGCTGCTGCTGCTGCTGCTGCCCCTCTCGCTCCATTAACGAGCTCTCTTGCCGCCAAATGCTGCTGCTTCGTCTTACATCTTTCCACTAACTTTGTGCTTGCTGACTTTGCCTTGCATGCGTGCTTGCATAATGGACCTCTAGATGTAGTACTGTCAAGTCTTCGCTCCACTATGTCACAATCACTTAATTCATATAAGTAGGGACATGTATATGACCAAGTGCAGATAATTAACTTGGATACTTTTATCCTATGTGACTCCACCCGAAAAGATTAGCATCTATACAGGGTCGCTTGCCCGAGCAGGAATTGTAGCGCGTACGTGAATCCCAGTGCCCTTTGGCGCTGCCCATTTATCTGGTCTGCTTCTGATTTCTTCATTCCGTCCACTGCCCGCCCCCATCTCCCGCCGTCCCTCGCGTCCCCCTCGCCCCCTTGTGTGCCCGGACCGTTCAAGGTGCGTTGATCTTCCGTTCGTCCAACCTGCCCACCCTTCCCTCTCCTTCCACCGTTCTTTCCATGTCGTAGGCGTGCCGTATTCCTCACCGCATCGTCCCCCTGCCTCTCTGTTCAACATCGTCCGTTGCACTCAGTGTCGCCCCTCCACGTCTTTAATCCACTTTCGTACGCCGTGAGCGTTCTTGAGACGCCTTAAAACTAGTCGTCGTGTAACAGTATTTTCAAGTATTTCCACACAATGAAATTACGCCCGCATAATGCCCATCCGCCCATTCGCCCCTCCGCCCCCACCCTCCCTCCCCCTCCCCCCCGGCCCCCCTACACGCGATCCCAATTCGCGCGCGCCTTGCCCTTCCGCTTCCGCAATTTCCGCAGCCCCAGCCATGGCATCTTCCGCGCTTGCCGGTCGCTCCGCCGTCGCCGCCGCGTGCTGCGCCGCGACAGCCGGCGCCAGATCCGCCTGCTTGTCGTCGTCGCGCTCCGCCGGCCGCGTCGCCTCGGTGCTTCCCCGCTTCGCCGCCGCAGCCGGGATCGCGGCGGTGTCCACGCGCGCTTCCCCTGCGCGCGCATCTGCTGTCCCAGGTACGCCGTCGTTTACCGCCGTCCCGCACTCCCTTACCCCTCGCCGCCTCCCCGTTCCCTGTTCTCGCGTCTCCCCTTCCAATCCATCAGTAACCAGGCTCCCACCGCCCCCATCCGCGTCTCCGTCTATCCAACTCTCACCCTCTCGCCCTCGCCTCCTCCCCCCACTCTCCCCTCTCCCCCTCTCCCCGTCGCCTCCTCCCCCCACTCTCCCCTCTCCCCCTCTCCCGCCCCGCCCCCGACCCCGTCCCTGCAGCGGGAGGCAAGGCGGCGGTGGCGACGGCGGAGGCGCCGGCGGCGCTGGGGCCGTACAGCCAGGCGATCCAGGCCAACGGCACGCTCTACGTGTCGGGCGTGCTGGGACTCGTGCCCGAGGTGCGTGCGTGCGTGTGTGCCTCCCTGCCTGCCTGCCTCCCTGCCCGCCTGCCTGCCTGCCTGCCTGCCTGCCTGCCTGCCGCTCATGTGCTGTGCTGCTTCCCTGAGGCAGCGCTTTGGTGGCGCTTTCGTGGAGCTTGGTTGTTGCTGGTTAGCGGGCAGCGGGCATTGAGGAGACAAGCGCAGGAGTGAGAGAGGGTACGGAGGAAGGGATTGAGGAGTGGAGGTAGAGAGGAGTTTGAATGGACTGTGCTGTATGGGCTGAACTGTGGTGAACACGCGTGCTGGCACATGACTTTCGAGGCGCGTCAAAAGCTGTGCGTGAAGTCACGTGCTGTCATGCACTATCATGGCCTCACCTTCCCCTCCCTTCCTGTCTCCGTGTGTGCTCCCTCTCTCCCTCCCTCCCTCCCTCTCTCCCCCTCTCCCCCTCTCCTATCCCTCTCCCCCTCTGCCCCTCTCGCCTATCCCTCGCCCGGCACGCCCATGGCAGACCATGAAATTCGCAGGGGAGACAGTGGAGGAGCAGACAGAGCACGTGTGTTTTGAGTCGACTCGAAACTCTCCTTCCTGTCTCCGTGTGTGCTCCCTCCCTCTCCCCCTCTGCCCCTCTCGCCAATCCCTCGCCCGGCACGCCCATGGCAGACCATGAAGTTCGCAGGGGAGACCGTGGAGGAGCAGACAGAGCAGGTGCTGGTGCTGCCCGCATATTATGGGAGGGAATGGGGTGTGAAACGGGGATGGAAGATGGGGTTAGGTGGTGGGGATGGGGGAGCGGGGAAGGCTGCCTGAGTTACTGTTTATCCCTGGTTGGGTTTCCCACTCTTTTCCCGGAACCTCTTCCAGTTACATCTGCACTCTTCCGCTACTCACTCCCCCTCCTTCCTTCATCCCGCTTCCTGCAACCACTAAAACCCATGGGTATGGGATGAATATAAGGAACTTTACAAACAGACCCTCATTCTCCCTGCCCTCCTCTCGTCTCCCCTTCTTATTCCCTCCATCCCTGTCCCCGCAGCTGATGAAGAACATGGGAGCCATTCTGCGAGCTGGGGGAGCTGACTTTGACTCGGTGGTCAAGACCACCATCATGTGAGCCACTCTCGTTCGTGCTCTTCATGCCACTCTCATGCCCTAAGTCGCGTTTCATGTGCCTCGTGTTGTCAGGCCCTGTGCATCTGCGCTTTCAGTCTTATCTTATCCAGGCCCCCCCACACCACCTCCTCCTCCGTAGCGCTCTCTGGCTGTTTCGCAACTCCTCTTCGCCTCGCACTGTTCCCGTGTCGTCTTCCCCACTAACACCCCTTGTCGCCACCCCTTGCTGGCCCGGCAGGCTTGCGGACCTTGCAGATTTCGGCACCGTGAATAAGATATATGCCACATGTGAGTCCCTTCACACCATGCCAGGCCGTGCCATGCCATGCGGTGTCATGCCATGCCACGCCATGCCTGGACATTGTGCCATTTCTTCTCCTTGCCACATGTTTCACCTGTCCCATTAATCTATGGCCCCCCTCGCTCCCTCACACCCATCCTGCCCTCTCTTTCCCTGTTCCCCAGACTTCCCTGCACCTGCTCCTGCGCGCTCCACATACCAGGTGGCAGCGCTGCCTCTGAATGCCCGCATTGAGATCGAGTGCATTGCTCTCATTAAGAAGTAGGCGGCATGGCACCACATGTGCACTATTGCGCGCTCAAACACACACAGCCACAACATACGGTACTAGCATATAAGAACGTGAAGTGGACGAGTTTTTCCGAATTTATGTGCTAATGTATGGAGACATATTCCTGTTACTGGCGCATTCATGTCTGTGTCTATGAAAGAACTTATCCACATGTAAGGGCTGGTTGGGACAAGAAATAAGTACTTCCACAATAACAGTATGCAATGGAAGCAACTCCATTGCTGATGCTCTACTTTGTATCACATCCTGCCCCTTGGGACAACTCAGGATGAACTGACAACTTCCAAGCGACTGGAAGATTCCCCATTCATCCCATAAAGCCAGCAAAGACTATACGGTATGTACAATGTCTTGTGTTGATGCACTGTGGTGTGGTTCTGCGTAGGTCACAGCACAGAGCACGATGGTGGCGCCTCCATAGCAATTCCCAGTGCAGGCTACTATGGCCGCGAAGTACAGCAACCAGACCAGTACACACCAGCCACTGCAATTCGACAGGAGCATGATGTTCCAGAACCTTGCTTCCCCAGCCTGCACGAGCATGGCATGGCACAGCACTGCACTTGGCATGCCACACCACTCACCGCATGGAACCACAACAAACCAGACCTGATTCATCATTCACCCCACTATCACCACTCTCACCGTAACCACTCACTCCCGCCACTCAGTGTCACCACACTCGTCACATTCTGCCCACTCAACCTCACCACCCTCTCTGCTCTCACCCTCACCGCACACTCCAAAACCGATTGCTCTCGTGCAGCAAGTGGCATCAGTGCCATACGGCTCATCATGAGCCACCCAAGGGGTATCACTTGCTCTCACCCAACCAAGGGGACTCAGCCCCTATCACTTGATCTCACCCAACCAAGGGGACTCAGCCCCTTTCACTTGCTCTCACCCAACCAAAGGGACTCAGCCCCCTTCACCCACTCATGCGCATCAGGCAAAAGTGGCATCAGTGCAACTCATCATGTGCCAACAACAGGTGGCATCAGTGCAACTCATCATGTGCCAACAACAGGTGGCATCAGTGCAACTCATCATGTGCCACCAACAACAGGTGGCATCAGCGCAACTCATCATGTGCCACCAACAACAGGTGGCATCAGTGCAACTCATCATGTGCCACCAACAACAGGTGGCATCAGTGCCATATGGCTCATCATATGCCACTGCCAACCCCACTGCCTCTCACCACCATCACCACCCAGCCCACCCATCCCCTCCCCACCTTACCTGCCAGCAGTAGGAGCAGCAGACAGCTCACTCCCCTTCGAAAACAGCATGCTCAGGGCCTGTGCCTTGCAGTGCGAGGTGTGGTAGTGAAAAATTGCTTCCAGCCCAAGACTTAAATCCCACCCCTGACGTAGCTAGAGCTGACGCCAACCAGAGCCGCCGGCCAGTCGGCTCTGACGGTGTCCATTAAGCCTTAAACGCCAGATTGGTTACTTGAGCACCGAGTGCCGTGCCGCGCAGATTCCACCCACCACACCCCAACCCACAAGGCACAATCCCAGAAGATGCTGCCCCTAAGGCAGTGAACTTCCCGCTTGCTCCCACGCTCCCCACCCACCCACTCACCCACCACACACTTCACCCCCATGCCTGCTTACCTCTACCTACCTGAGCCATGCAGAGCGCCATGATGCCTTAGGCTGCTGGGAAGGGAGGGAGGCAGGGAGCAAGGGAGAGCAATGAGCAAGCAGAGAAGTACAGGGAGGACAGGAGCAAGAAAAGATAGTGAAGCATTGGGAGAAGGAAAGCAGCAGCGTGAGTGAAGGAAACAACACAAACGAATGCATATCTGGCAGGGAGGGGAAAAGAGGCTCACCTTGTTTCAGACAACCCATCCCGATACTCTCCCATCCCATGCCAGCTGAGTCAAGTGCTGCCTCCCTCCCCTCTCCCCAAGTGACCTGGCAGTGGGGGGAAAAGGGGGTGAAGAGATAGGAGAGGAGGGGCAGGTAAGTTAACATCAACTGAAACGGTCAAGTAAACAAAAGAACACTAGAGTGGACAAAAACGAGAATGCCGAATTGAAGTGAGGGAAATAAGGCATATGTAGCAGGGAGGGGAAGGAGGCTCACCTTGTTTCCCTTCCTGCCCCAGCCGAGTGGAGTACTGCCCCCTCCCCTCCCACCACTGCCACCTGCAAGGCACACACACAGAGCTGGTCAGTGGTCAGCGAGGGGATGAATGGTGAAAGTGCAAGAGAGGGAACGGCATTTGCAAGGCGCAAGAGGGGAGGGGCCACTGGTGGAGGCCAAGTCACAAACTGCAGACCCAAGGGCTGCACCTGAGGGGGTACCTGCACACCTGCACCTGAGGGGGTACCTGCACCTGAGAGGGTTACCTGAAGTAAGGGGGTCTGCAGCATGTGAGGCGGGCCCAACCAGTGGCGCTGTTTCAAGAGGAAGGTGCGGAAGCGCATGCAAACACGAGATGCAAGCAAAGTACACAAGACATGGCGACGCAGGCAAGGGGTTGAGGGAACTTAGCTGGCAGATGGTGAACGTTTGAGGGAGCTGCTGCCTCGTCCCTGCTCCCCTCCCCTCCTCCTCCAGTGTGCGTCTCCTGTTGAATGCCAAGTGACCTGGTAGGGGCAGCAGACAGGGGGGGAAGTGACAGCAATCGATTTCGCATGACCAGGAAAAACAACAACAGCTGCGGCTAAAAGAAACGAGAAGGCGAAATTGAGGAGCAGAAAGGGAGAGCGATGAGGGCAAGAGGGGAGGTGACGTACCTTGAGAGGCCAAGCCCAGCCCGATACTCTCCCTTGTGGCAGCGCTTGGCAGTGCTGCCTCCCTCCCCTCCCCACGGGTACCTGCACGGCCACAGGGGAGGGGCGTGGGGAAGTGTCGGTGTAAACCCCCCCCCTCCCCTCCACCTGCAAGGCACACACGCAGAGCTGGTCAGTGGGCAGCGAGGGGATGAATGGTGAAAGTGCAAGAGAGGGAACGGCATTTGCAAGGCGCAAGAGGGGAGGGGCCACTGGTTGAGGCCAAGTCACAAACTGCAGACTCAAGGGCTGCACCTGAGGGGGTACCTGCACACCTGCACCTGAGGGGGTACCTGCACCTGAGAGGGTTACCTGAAGTAAGGGGGTCTGCAGCATGTGAGCCGGTCCCAACCAGTGGCAATGTTTGAAGATGGAGGTGAGAAAGCGCATGCAAACACGGCATGCAAGCAAAGTACACAAGACATGGCGAGGCAGGCAAGGGCTGAGGGAACTTAGCTGAAGAGGCGAGAGAGAGCTGCTGCAGCAGCAGGTGACTCCTTCCCCGGCAGCCCTCCTCCCAGCCTTCCCGTGTGCGTCCCTCCCTACACGGCCACCGGGGAGAGGCGTGCGGAATGGCGGTGCTGACCCCCACGCCCCTCCCCCCCACCTGCAAGGCACACACGGAGAGCTGGTGAGTAGGCAGCAAGGGGAAAAAGTGCTACAGCAGATCACGCAAGGCAAATGAGAGGGAGGGGCCACTGGTGGAGGCACAAGCACAAGCCACAGACTTCCAAGGGGACCTGAGGGGCTGTAGGGCTGTAGGGGGGCCTGAACCTGAACCTGAACCTGAGGGGTTTACCTGGAATAGCAAGGGGGAGGTCTGTGGCTCGTGAGTCACGCCCCAACCAGTGGCGAGACGGAATGGAAAATAAATACATGAAGCAGAATGAGAGGCACGGTTCAAGGAGGCGAGTCACTTAGCTGAAAGTTGGAGGCGTGGTGGTGCAGGCCTGGATGCAGAGTGGCGTACGGCTTGAAGGGAAGGACCTGCAAGGCAGAGAAGGGAGAGAGAGAGTGAGTAGATGAGAGGCAGGAGGGAGCGGCCCTTGCAAGTGAGAAGAGCGCGTGACAGCAGTGCGAGTGCAGAAACGACGGTGCATGTGACGCCGCCCACAACCCCACAAGAGCCACTACCAACCTGCACCTGCACCTGAACCTGAACCTGAGGGGGAGCGGGCTCATGTGGAGTGCGGTGGCAGGGGCGATACTTGCAACCTCAACCGTTGATGAGGCCGGCGCTGCTGCCCTGCTGCCCCCCTCGCCTCCTGCTCGCCTCCCCCTCGCCTGCCCCTCGCCTCCCCTCGCCTGCTCCCCCTCCCCTCCCAACACTGCCACCTGCATGGCCACAGGGGAGGAGCGCAGGGAAGTGGCGGTGTTGACCCCCACACCCCTCCCCTCAACCGGCAAGGAGAGAACTGAAGAGAAGTGAGTAAGCGGTTAGGGATAGAAATGTGAGAGGAGTGATTGAGACGGCATGTGGGAGCAGAGAAGGGGGCCACTGGTGCAGCCTCAGCCACAAGCCACAGACCCAAGAGAGGCACACACCTAGGGAGGCTTACCTGCAGACCTGAGAGAATACCTGCAGTACCTGGGGGAATTTACCCAAGAAAAAGGGGTTTGTGGCTTGAAGCTTTGACTCAACCGGCAGCTTGTGTTTGAATGCACGCAGGAGATGCAGCAAGGACTGAATCGGACCAAAATGGACGCAAGAGGCAGCGCGGGTACTTAGCTGCAGGTGGGTTGTGTGGAGAGCAGGTGCTGCTGGTGCTCCCGTGTGAGCAGGTACTGCTGCTCCCATGTGAGCGACCTGCTGGGACGAGAGGGGGCAGATTAGGACGGAGAAGGGAGGTGGGAAAGGATGGGGATGTGAAGGCAGAGGAGTGCAGAGGGCAATGAGAAGATGCAAAACAGAGTGGATTGCAGGGCAAGGAGCGAGACAAGAAGTGGGCATGGGGAGAAGACCAAGCCACAGCATGACTGATGAAAAGGAGGGGATATGAGGCTCACCTTGTTTCAGACGACCCAATCCCGATACTCTCCCTTCCCGCCGCAGCCGAGTGGAGTGCTGCCCCATTCCCCTATCACCGTTGCACCTGCACAGCCACAGGGGAGGAGCGTGAGGGAGTGCCGGTGTTGACCCCCACGCCCCTCCCCTCAATCGGCAAGGAGAGAACTGAAGAGAAGTGATTAAGCGGCTAGGGGTAAAAATGTGAGAGGAGTGCATGAGATGGCATGTGGGAGCAGAGAAGGGGGCCACTGGTGCAGCCTCAGCTACAAGCCACAGACCCAAGAGAGGTACACACCTAGGGAGGCTTACCTGCAGACCTGAGAGAATACCTGCAGTACGTGGGGGAAATTACCCAAGAAAAAGGGGGTCTGTGGCTTGAAGCTTTGGCTCAACCAGAGGCTTGTCTTTGAACGCACAAGCAGCAGGAGATGCAGCAAGGACTGAAATGGACCAAAAATGAACGCAAGAGGCAGCGCGGGTACTTAGCTGCACGTGGGTGGGTTGGGTGGAGAGCAACTGCTGCCTGTGCACTCCATGTCCCCCGCCACTGCCACTCCCGTGTGAGCAACCTGCTGGGACGAGAGGGGTATGATCGGGACAAAGAGAAGGGAGGAGAGGACGGGAATTGAGGAGTGAGGAGGGAAGTGAGGAAAGAAGCAAGGAAAAGTGAGTGAAGTGAGAGCAGAGGGAGAAGAAACGATGCGAGCATGAATGGACTGCTGCAGTGGCACACCCAAGAGACCTCATACCAGCTGAACCACACTAAACCAAATACATGAGCACGTATCTGATACATTGCTACCTTGGGGGAAAGAGGTCTCTTGAGTGTGACAGCCGGCAGAAAGAAAGGGAGTGCATCATGCAAGCAAGACATGAAAGCCAACACAAGTACGAGGGTTGGGAGGAAAGAGCCAGGGCGGGGTACTTAGCTTAGCTGTCGGTGGGTTGGGGGAAGAGCAGCTGCTGCCTGTGCACTCCATGTCCCCCGCCACTACCACTCCCGTGTGAGCAACCTGCTGTGACGAATGGGGGAAGATCAGGACAGAGAGAAGGGAGGAGAGGACGGGAATTGATTAGTGGGGAGGGCAGTGAGGAAAGAAGCGAGGACAAGTGAGCGAAGTGAGAGCAGAGAGAGAAGAAATTATGCATGCATGATTGGACTGCTGCAGTGGCACACCCAAGAGACCTCATACCAGCTGAACCACACTAAACCAAATACCTGAGCACGCACCTGCTACCTTGCTACCTTGGGGGAGGGAGGTCTCTTGAGTGTGACAGAGGGCAGTAAAGAAGGGAGTTTGATGTACCATGCAAGCGAGACATGAAAGGCAACACAAGCACGAGGGTTGGGAGGAGAGAGGCAGGGCGGGGTACTTAGCTTAGCTGTGGATGAGTTGGGGGGAGAGCAGCTGCTGCCTGTGCACTCTATGTCCCCGCGTGGAGCAGCAGCTGCAGAGTGGTTGAGGCACCCAGCAGAGAGCGCTGCGTCTGGGGTGGGAGGAGCAGAGAGGGCTGCGTGTGGGGCCGAAATTGCAGGTGGCGAGAGTGGTTGAGGCACCCAGCAGCTTCGCACCCGTCCGGAGGGTGGGAACGGCGTGGCGCACGGCGGCCTGCAGTGGCGGGTGGAGAGACGCGGTAACAGCGTGCGTCAGGGAAGTAGCTCGCGAAACGTACTGCGATACTAAATTGATAACGCCAGCTTCCAGGCTTCATAACGCCAACACCCGATTTTCTCCTCCTATAACGAAACTCCCGTAAAAGCCAGACATGAAGCAGAATGGCTCCAGCTTGTATTGCGAATGCCTAAGCTCCTACGATAAAGCCAGACCTGAAGCAAAATGCCTCAGCATGTGTTGAGAAAGAGCATCGCTAGCGGCTCTCCTTTTCGCAGTCGCAGCAGCTCTAAGAAAACGAGCAGAAGATGGTGAGCGTGAGAAAATGAGAGCAAGAGGCGAAAGCGCTGAGAAATTCGAGGCGAAGGCGACAATGAGGCGAGAGACGACGGTGACGTTGGCTGGGATGAGGTGGAGGGGTCACCAACTGCCTCTCCTCTCCTTCTCTCACAACATCCCTCTTGTCAGATCTACCGTCCAAAATCACTGGATTATCTGAAACTCTCGAGGTAATCAAGATCTCAGCCGTAGGTTCGGACCTTTTGCGTGTTTCGTCACGGCAACCCTATCAAGCTCCGCATTGGTCTACAGGCTAACGGCTGTGTTGGGTCGCGAGGAAAATGACGGTGGCTGCGAATGGTTGGTCCGGTCAGGCTTAATTTCTGTCCATGACAGGGAGAGTCGAGAGTCCACTTCGGTGGCTGGTTGAGAATCGTCAGCGTGGCAATTGATTCCCCTGCCGGTCAGGGAAAGGAAACGAAAAATGCCAAGTTTATGCTGCTCGCTTGTCCCCTCCTTTCACCTCAGGGCTATGCAAGACGAACAACACCGCCTTTTTTCAGCGAGATTCCGTTGACAAAGGCGGGAGCTGCGGGATTTCGTTGGTGAACGTTGGACTCCGTGAACTAGGAACCGTCAATTGTCCTCTCATCTGGAGCCGCAGAATCATCCTGTCAGTTTGGAACGCGGCAAGCCCAATGATTTGAATTCAAAGCTCTTGTTCCAACCACTAGGAGCGAAGTGAATCCCAGCCGTGCATAAAGAATTTAGGCAAGCAGTTGCGGTTCAGATCTGGAGGTTGAGCTGATCCACTCTCTGACCCTAGTCTGTCTGTGGCAAATGGCTGGCAAAATGCGCGAAGATTGCGAAAGCTCCCTTTATCGCACCTCTGCTGTTACTCGTTGCTGATTTGGCCAATGATATTTTTTTCTGACACCCGCTGGCTCCTCTGGTCCGAGAAGACATGTGCTGAGGACGCGGTAAAAGTGGAGAATCGATCGCCTCAGGTTCGTTTTTTAGCACGGTTATAAACGTTTGTGTGCTTTTCGTAAGCCAAACGCGAGGTTTCAGTGCGGTGACCGGATCGATCTCCCCCCGATCGAGCACTTTTACCGCGTCCTGATCTGATCACCAAAACTTGTTTCTCCAAGCAGGTACACCAACCAAGACAAAACTAAACACTCAAACAAGCATTCTGAAAAACTTGTATTGAATACAATATGAAAAGTGGATGCATGTACCGGTTTGTACGATTTGTGTATTTGACGCCACTCCATAGGGAGGATTTACTACGCTCTGGTGCTTTTCTGCCAACCAAGCAAGCCCCAGCAGACACGCAAATTGCCAGAGAGTTTTGGGGTTGCAGGGGGTTTCGGAGGGGACATGTGGCCCATATTTGGAAGCAGTACCCTGATAAATTTCTCTTGTGGTCAAAGCAGACGACGCGGGATATGTATGGCCCTCACCCCCCTGAAACCTGGAACAGTATCGAGACACGGCGCAGTCACCTCCACCATCCTTTGCCACGGCTCCACACTTGATTGGCTGTGCTTGGATTTGAGGGACTCGTTGCCTATCTCCTTACTGCCACGTGGGTTGCAGCATGGCGCGCCAAGGATTCGAAGTTGCCAAGGATTCGTACCTTTTCAGGCTCGACAAGATGCGATGGGCTGAGTGATGGAGAGGAAGACCCGTGCTCCACCCAATGATATTCGTGGAATTTGCTCACATTGCTTTGAAAAAAAAATATAGGATTGGTGAGTGCACCACGGACACGTCATCCCTGAGTGACCCCGTGGTGCCTGGAAGTTCGTTGAAGCTGAGAATTTTGCTCAATTCCGCGGAAGCGCGGTTCGTTTTATTTTCGTCACGTGGCAAGCCTTCGATCGCGCGAACCGCGATCTGTTTTATTGTTCCCACAAAGTTCAAGAGAAACTTAGTTAAGTTATGTACCGCGCTGCCCGCGGGCAAAAATAAAACCCATTCGGGCATGGCATGCGTTAGAGAGGCATCAACCCTAAACACCTTGCGTCTATGTGTTTAGGGTTGATGCATCCCTAACGCATGTTTTTTCTTTAGGGGTTTTATTTTTGTCCGCGGGCAGGGCAGTACATGTGACTCACTAAGCCTAACTATATTTTCTTTTAAAAATTGTGGGAACAATAAATCAGATCGCGGTTCCCACGATCGAGGGCATGCCACGTGGCAAAAATAAAACGAACCGCGATTCCGCGGAATTGAGCAAAACTCTCGTTGAAGCTCACTGGGAGTGCCGGATAATGCTGCTTACCGAAGCGCCTTCTCCCTACGGGGGGTTGGTTTCCTCCGGGGATCTCCTTAAAGCCCAAAAAAAAAAAAAAAAAAAAAAAAAAAAAAAGATAGGAACGCGGTGGCCTTGGGTGGACCAGGACATGTCAGCAGGACAATTTCTTGGGAGCTGTCCAAGTTGGAATACAAGCGCGAAGCAGGCTTCGACCAATATCTGCTTGCCACGTAGGCGAAATCAAGACAGAATAGCATCCCAGACGAGGCGCGAAGAAAATTCTGGTTCGTTGAACCAGCTTCTATGCTGGTGGTGTCGCATGGAATGCTCTGCTTCGGCGGGAATCAGCTTTTGCGGCGTGACGCCGCTCAATCCGTGACGTTCGTCCCTCGCATACCAAGACTCGGTGACTCCGTGTAGGGGAAAGAGGGAGGGGTTTGGTTCGGCGGAGTTGTGCTTACCCATTACCCCCACACTCCCCCTTTCCAAACCAATCCCCCGCCTCAATAACTCGGCTGCGAGCGAAATTCCCACCAACCCAAACCACCGCAACCACTCTTCTTCCCCCCCACTTCCCCAATTTCCCCCAAGTGTATCCGACCTAACGGCTCTTCTGCTCCCCAAACCAGCATGCCCTAACTTTTGGGGTCTGGACCTCGGCGACAAGGCGAAACCTCCAGAGGTGATTGGGGATTATCGATTGGGCGAAGTGTATCATTGGTCAGCTCCAGACAGTAGGGCACCAGTGTCTCAAATCTGATTCTTCATTTCTACAAGTCCAAAGCATGTGAAGTCCTTTTCACGCCTTGGAAGTCACAATGTTTGACTGGAAAGCCCTGTCGTCTTCAATCTCTAGCCCTAAATACGGAAGTAACAGAACTTGAAGTAGACGTGGATGATACACCGAAATTTTACTGTAGTTAACGTATTCGTGCTGGCTGGTTATGGTACGCCATACTTTCTAAGTGATTCTTTTAAGATGGAGACACGGGTGCCTCCCCTACGATTTATGAGATTCTGAGAATTGATTTGCACAACATAGTGGACACCCACGTTAGCAAGAAATGGCCATGGCTGCGACGAGCCACGGCCACGGTAGTCCTCAATCGTTCTGCTAGAAGCTGTAGAGCTAGGGTGATAGGTCGTCCCTGCTAGTAGGTAGGCGTGGAGAGTCGCTTACTCGCCAGTATCACGGACCAGCACTGGTGTCCGTCCCAGCCTTTTCACGCCACTCGCTCCTCCCTTTTGAGACTAACACCTATTTTAACTCGGAAATTTGGTTTCTTGCGTCCTTGTCGTCGCGTTCAGTGTCCATGTTGGGGTAGCTGACCAGTCCACCATTCGAGCAGTTCCACCCCTTTCCTTGCGAATAGCATCTCTGATTCGGATCTCCCTACGCTTGCGATTCATCACATTCACTCTGGCTTGTCCGCGAGCCTTCCGTAGTCGCAGCAGGGAGCTACCAGGCTGCCTGCCATGCATCGCACCGCACCTCCGAGAGTAATAGCCGTAGCACCACGACCGCTGTCGTCGCAGCAGAATGTAGCGCCGGGCACATTCCCGTCCAGCAATGCCTCAGCCGCCATCGCAGCTCCCTGTAGCGTTGCTGCCGCTGGCGGCTTCGGCTACGGGTGCGGGAACTTGGGGGTTCCGAGATTCTTTCCGGCCATTACGTACACACCAAATCCCGTTGCTGCAGCCGCTGCAGCAGCCGCAGCCGCAGCCGCTGCAGCAGCAGTAGGCCAGCCAGGTCCAGCAGTTCCTGCAGGTGGCTCGTGCGCTGGGAGTGCAGCGTCGAACCATGGAGCCAGTCCCGTCGCGGCTCCGGCTGCGGCTGCAGGTGCTTGCAGCTTGCGCGGAGCGGCGGCGCTGGTATCGCGGAGTGGCGTGTGCGCCACGCGCCACATGGCGTCGGAGCAGAAGCGAAGGGCGCGTATTAAGGACAAGTATGCGCTTTCGGTTGCTCGCCACCTTGAGTTTTTTATTATAGAGACTAGAAAGAAGCACGTGAAGAGTTTCTCTTCCAGTGCTTGTCGTCCTCCCTAGTGTTCGTGACTCCTTCCTGTGGTTGTTTCTTTGTGAAGAAGATTAATAAACGCCTGTAAGCTTAATGTTCCTTATGTAAGCGTGTCCTCACTCAATTTCCGTCTCCCGTTTTTTCCTCTCAACCAGGATGAAGTCTCTGCGCATGCTCGTGCCGCACGTCGAAGGTGCTAATACCGCGGATTTCCTTAACGAAGTTTACGATTACATCGTCACGCTGCGACGTCGTGCGGACCCCCATGATCCAACTGACACCTGTCACCACCCGGTCGGCACCATTCCCTGCCTCGACCTTAACGCGTCAGCCTCTACCGAATCTAAAGAGGGCGACCGCGAAACCCGGCGGTGCTCCATGCCCTCCGTGTGTGCCGCCGCCGCTCCCGCTGTCGTTTCGAAGCCTCGTTCGCGCTCCCCGTCAGACATAGCCAATACCGTCAACACGGCCAATACGACTCATACGGAACAGGAACAGGAACAGGAACAGACGCCTAGCAAGTTCTCTGCGCGCGTAGCGATTCTGCAAGTCCAGGCAGGTTCGGACGCCTCGGCGCGTAAAGTAGCCAGCGGCGCTAAGTGCGAGACCGGGAATACGTCCTCTCGCGGCGTGAGCAGCGGCGCGGAGGAGGTGGCTTGGAGCCGCTGCGGGTTGAAGCGGTCCCGCGATTGCCGCAGCGACGAGGAGGGCGAAGTACAGTCGGACGAGCAGAGCAAGTCAGACCCTGCGCACGCGCACGCGCTCGAGCAGTGGCGGCAGCAGCAGCAGCAGGACTCCCCGCAGAAACAGGAGTCTTCGGCGGAATACAGGCGCGTTGATGACGTAGAGGAGGATGTAGATGAGGAAGGCGAGGACGACGAGGAGGAGGAGGGGGAAATAGAGACGGAGGAGGAGGAAGAGATGGAGGAGAGCGAGGAGGGAAATGAGAGGGGGGAAAAGGATATGGACGAGCGTCAGGGGGGAGAAGCAGAGGGGGAGCGACAGAGTCGGCAGATGGCAGCGGCTGTCACGGGCTCGCCTAGCCACGTGGAGCAGGGCTCAAGAGAAAGCCGACGCGTTTTGGTGGATGGGACGGTCGGTGAGGAGACTGGCGGAGACGCTCGCGCGTCGGAAGCAGCTACGTCGAAGCAGCCTCTGCGGAGCACTCTTCGTTCGCTTCGTGGTGAAAACGCGGCTGCGGCGCACGGTGCTCCCGCCGCTCCCACCTCCTCGGCGGACGGGCCAGTGTCAGGGAAACAGGAATCGGCGGGAGGCGGTAGTGAGAGTCAGGGTGTGGATGCAGCTGCTGTTGCTGCTGGTGCAGAGTCGGATGAGGCGGGTGTTGTTCGCCGACCGTTCGCGAAACAGGCGGAACAGCGGTCGCACGATTCTCCTCCGGTTCAGTCGCAGCAGCAGCAGCAGCAGGAGCAGCAGCAGGAACAGCAGGAAGAGCAGGAGCAGCTGCCGCCGATTACAGCGAGTAGCGGTGTGAAGAACGAAGAGCGTAAGCCGCTTACCCCAAAGACTGCGTCGAAGTCAGGTCTAGGCGCAAACCAGCAGCATTTGAAGAAGCCAGCGTCGCCGTCTGTCTCGCCACCCATGGTCACCATTGGCCGGTCCTTCCAGCGCTCCGCCTTCTCCCCCGCCACAAGCGGAGCATTTTCTCCGCCTGTTGTCGTACCCGCGCCTCATTTGGCTTCGTCTCCGCTCCACCCAATTCCGCGTGTCCTTCCTTTCACCGTCCCGCCCGCACCTTCCGCCACCCCCGCCACTGCCGCCGCTGCAGCCGCCGCCGCTGCGGCTGCCGCCGTCGCAGTCTCTGGTGCCTGCAGCGCTCTCCCCCCGCCGAGGCACCACTCTCCGCCCATCCTGTCTCCGCTCCTTCCCGCCCCGCGACGCCTTGCGCCTGCGCCGCCCGCGCTGGCGGGGATGTCCAGTGCTGCGCTTTCCGCCGCGCTTGCCAAGCCCCGCCCCATTGCGCCGAACAACAAAGACAGGGCTGACGGGGGGAGTGTTGCGCCCTCCGCGCGCATGTATGCGCCAGTGCCGTGTGGCGGGCAGAAGGCGCAGGCTGCTGGTGGTGTAGGTGATATGCACTGCCCAACCCAAAAACACAGGTATCTGTCTGGTCACTACCCTGCTCATTGTGACGCTCTTCTCTCCTGCCCTGCTCGTGTGCACACTTGTTGTAGTGAAACTTTTTTACTGCATGCAACGACATGCGGTCATCCCACTCACCGATACGCTACTGTGCTCTTCGTCTCACTCTCCTGTCTCTCTCCCCTCTCCTCCCTATAACAAGACCTCCTCTCATCCAGCCAAGTCATCCAGGCACCTCAATGTCGTCTCCCTTCTCTCGCCCGGCTTGCTCCTTCCCAGGAAGCCCCGTGAAATCCAGCCAGCGCCGCCCTCCCACGCCCGCCCGCGCTCCTACGCCCCCATGAAGCCGCTACAGAATCTCCAGATGAAGCTACCGCTCCCGCCTGCCGTCCCCGTGCCTGTGCCCGTGCCTGTTGCCATGTTGCCGCCTCCGTCTCACCTGCATGGCGGCCCCATGACGGCTGCTGCAGTGGCGGCCGCGGATGCAGCAGCAGCCGCGCAGCAGTGGGGGGTGATGGCGGCAGTGGCGCAGGCTGCTGTGCAGGCGCAACAGGCACACGCTATGGCCTCCGCTGCTGCAGCCTCCGCAGCCCAGCAACAGCAGCAGCAGCAGCAGCAGCAGCAGCAGCAGCAGCAGCATCAGCAGGACGAGGCAAAAGCTTCTACCATGGCTGTCCAGCAGCAGCAGCAGAACCACCAGGCGCACCAGCAGCAGCAGCAGCAGAAGAAGCATCACGGGGAGGGAGGGGGCGGTGGTGGCGCCAAAGCCATGGTTCCCATAGCACCAGCGCCGCACGCACTGCGCCCGCAGCAGGCGAAGCTGCCCACGTCATTCCCTGGCCGCATGGGGGGCCTCACTGCAACGTGCCCTGCACCTCCAGCCAAGCCTGCTTCTGCGCTCCCTCCTGGCAAGCGCCGCCGCCGCTCTGCTAGCAGCACAGCAGAGCCAGCAACTCGCACCACCTCACAGGTGAGAGACGCTATGCGGTGGAAACGCCAGGGGGAGTGTGTGTTGAGAGGTGGCTGTGTGATTGTTGTAAGCACAGGACAGGCGTCTGATAGCTAGTTCTTCTTCAGTGAATCTTCTTCGTCCTTCTCCTTACCCTCTTCCATTCCTCCCTCCTCCCCTCCCACCCTTTCCCCCTTTGCTCTTCTTCTTCCCGCGTCTTTCCCTCCTTGCTTGTCGTGTGGTGCTTCCGTGTGTGTGTGCTCTCGTGGCAGATGGTGTTCCGGCCGATTGCCATGAAGCCGCGTCCGTAAACTCTCCACCCCGTGTAACATTGGCGTGTGGACGGCGTCGTGCCGTTACCAGCACTCGCCACGCTGCGCTGCACAGCAGGACCGTTCCGTCCTGGTTGTGCGAGCCTGCATCATCACCCAGTGTGCTGCCACCACGCATGCAACCCCACACGCACACCACACAGCGCACTCGCTGCCATGTGCATCTGTGTCTCTGTGTGTGTGGGCAAGCATCTGCTGGCCAGCCACTCAATTTTGTTCTTAGGCCCTCCGTTCCCCCCTCTTCCCTCTTCTTCCCCCCCCCCTCTTTTGTTCCCTGCACATGATTATCTCTTCTACCTCCTCGCCCGGTCACTATTATATCCTTACTTTTCCTCCCGGTCTTACGTACAGCCACTCTTCTTCTGCTCTACGTCACTCTGACCTGAGTGCCTTCCTCTCATGGACTGCTGAGTGAGAGCATCAGCTGCGCACCACCCTCTGTTCCCCAATCCGCCCGGTCATTTTTCTGCGGGTTCTCACTCCCTCCCAGCCCCAAATTTTGTCCCTTGGGTGGCTGGGTTGGTTTGAGGCATTTTTCCCAGCCGCAACGACCGTGTGGACAGGGGGACATTTTCCCTCTCCCTCTGTATCCCCTCTCCACTCACCCCCTGCGGTACCCTTGGTCTTCCGCGCCTGCTCCTGCTTCTACTGCTGCAAGTTGGTCCACGTGGAGAGGGGAGGAGACTCCTCACTGGCCTCCATCCGATGCCCTATGGCCCTGCCATGCCCTTGCATGCGGTGCGGTTCGAGGCCTTTCAAGGCTGTGTCTGTGGTCTGGGCGTCATGGCGGACCCTCTGCTGGTGCTCCTCTCCACTCCTCGTTTCTTGTCGCCACTCCCCCCCACTCCGATCCTTGTCTACCCTGTGCACTCAAGCTGCAAGCAACTCCTCAGCTCGGTAATTTCTGAGGCTCAGTTGTCAACGAGTGCCATTTTTGTTCCTCTTGCATCATTCTTGTAGGGGTGTAGATTTCTATCGAGTACAGTACCAATATTTTTGAGAGATTTTAAATTCCATTTCTATGGCTTCGTGTGCTTTGTCTTGTCCAGCTATTGCTTCATTGTATTCAATGAGCAAGGCTGCAAAGTGGGTGTTTGGTGGCTTGTCCTATGCTGTGGATTGTGTTGTGTGTCTGAGCTCTAGATTTGATGAAGTAAATAAAACCTTGGATTCGATTGGAATGCAACCAGGCAGGGTAAGTGTAGTGCTTTGCCAGTTACCGTAGGTATACACAGGCCTTGAGTGCTGATCCACAGCTCTATACAATGACCATCTGTGTAGGGTTTAGCAGAATGTTTTCCTTTCCACCTGTTCAAGAAAACATCAACGGAGTGAACTAATTTACATGCATATTGCTTACTACTTACAAATGAACTAATAAATATTTTACGCACACGACAGTGAGTGTGCCATGCATCACATGACATTACAAGGCACCTGCCTGCACATGCCATCACCCACCCTCTGGGCTCCATCCTTTACCCCACCCAACCCACTCGTACCCCCCGGACTTGCTCCGGCATCCCACATGGCATTTAAAGCCCGAGTCAAATGGCTATGTCTCCCCCCACCATTCCCACCTGCACAGCCACCAAACCCACTGCTACCGCCGCCGCCACCACCAGCACCGTTCCCTGAGAAATCACGAGCAGGTGAGGCGGTGTGCGCGGCGGCATTGCGGAGGGAGGAGAGAGGCGAGGGGCCTAGATCTTCCAAAGTTAGTTCCAGGAAGGGCCGGATTTTGGAAAAGGGTGGGCGCTGCAATGGATCCTGGTCCCAGCACGTGGCTATGAAGCTGGTGATGAGGGGGGAGGGGAGGGATGCAGAGGGGGAGGGGGAAGAGTACTTAGATCTCGAGGCGCCACTAAAAGGCGGGATCCTGGAGAAGGGTGGGTGGGTGCTGCAACGGATCCTGGTGCCAGCAGGTGGCTATGGAGCTGGTGGGGGAAGGGGAGAATGGAGCAGGGGCGAAGGGGGACAGGGGCCGAGGGGAGGAAAAGGGGGTGTGCATGGCAGATGGAGGGCAGCGAGGGGGGCTTGATGGTGTTAAAAGCTTGGAGTAAACTGGAAGGAGGGTAACGGGAAGGCTGGCAAGGCAGCAATGAGAGTGCTGGAAGCGCATGCAGATCAATGCAAGAGACGACAACAGCTGCAAGAGGTGCCAGAGGCGACACTCACTCCTTGACATGCGGTGGGTATGTGCGGGCTTTGAAGACCGGGCGCACGTTGAGAGCATACTTCCTCGCCACCTCCTGTGGCGTCAGCAGCTTCATCTGCTGCCCTCCCTCAAACATCTGAGGAGGGTGGGACGGGGAGAGCAGGATTGGGAGGAAGAGGGGAGAGAGGGGAGGAAGGGGAGGAAGGGGGGAGAGAGTGAGGAACGAGAAGAGGGGGGTGCACGGAAGGACAGGTAAGGAGGAGAAAGCGGTGGTTGGGAGGGAAGAGTGGGGATGTGTGAACAGGTGGTGGGTTCAAACATGATCATAAGAGTGCTAATGAGCATCCGGTACCAGAGGGGAGGAAACTGAGGGGAGGAAACTGAGGGGAGGAAACTGAGGGGAGGAAACTGAGGGGAGGAAACTGAGGGGAGGAAACTGAGGGGAGGGAACTGAGGGGAGGAAACTGATGGGAGGATACGGAGGAGCACGGGCAGCCGAGGAGCAAGAAGGTAAAAGCACTCATGTCTCACACCATCCCTCTGCTGCTCTTGAAACGTCTCAAAAGCACTCATGTCTCACCACCATCCCTCTGCTGCTCTTATGTGTGTGCTGCGCTCACCTCACCCTTCACACACATGCAGAAGCTCGCTCGTGAGTTGACTCGCTCTCTTCTCTTTTGAGTCAACTCAAGATAACTCCGTTCTCCAACCCCCCACTGCTGCTCCTGTGTACGTGATCTCACCCTTCACTTCACAAACATGCACAAAGTTGCTTCACCACGATCCATCCACTGCCCACTGCCCGGTCCCTCCCCATCCCCCCCCCCTCTGCCCACCACCATACCCACCCTCCCCACCTTTCCACCCTTCCCCACACTCCCCACACTCCCCACCCTCCCCCCTCCCTTGCACCGCACGGAGCAGGACGGCAAAGGAGAAGTTCCGCACTAGTCTGCCCCGCGCTGCCCTCCCGCATGTAGTGAGTTGAATTCTGAAGCGCCTCGGAATTCAACTAAGTTCCACACTCGTCTGCCCCGCGCTGCCCTCCCCCACACCCCGCCCACCCCTCCAAACTAATACGTTGCACCTCGTGCAGCAAGGTGACATTTGAGTCGACTGAAAACCCACCCCGCCCACCCCTCCAAACCAAACCACTGCGTTGCACCCCGCCCTTGCACCTCGTGCAGCAGGATAGTGAAGGAGAAGTTTCAAACTACTCTGCCTGCCCCGCCCCCTCCCCATTCCGACCTGCCCATTACGCACACCCCGACCCTCCCTTGCACCTCGTGCAGCAGGATGGCGAAGGAGAAGACGTCAACGGGCGTGCCGTAGGGCTCGTGGCGAAACACCTCTGGCGCCATGTAGCGGTCTGAGGGAGAGGGACGAGGGATGGGGAAAATGAGGTGGGGGGGATGGAGGAGCGATGTGGTAACGCAACGCTAGGGCTCGTGGAAAAATACCTCTGGCAGTATGTAAGTGCACACACGTACAAGTGCCAGCTTGACTCTCCAAGGGCTTGTCGCTAGGAGCAGCAGCAGCAGAGGCATCCGAGCAGTCAGAGGAGAGTGAGGAGTTGACCGTGGGAGGCACTGACGAGCATGGTGACACCGACCCCCCTCCCACTCCCGCTGCTGCTCCCCCTGCTGCTGCCACACATCCCGCCCCCCCTTGTATTCGAGCCGTGCTGTCTTCAACCCGGAGGGAGTGTTGCTGCTGCTGATGTTGCTGCTGCTGTTGCTGGGAGGTGGAACGGTGTGTGTGTGGGTGCGGATGTGGGAGTGGGGGTGTGGACGGAGGAGGGAGAGTGGTGGCGAGGCCAAAGTCTATGAGCTTCAAATGCCCTCGGATGTCTAGCAGTAGGTTGCTGTCGTGCACGCACACAGGTGCGGGGGGTGAAGACAGCCAGGGGAAAACAGGAAGAGCAGACAGAGGGGGAGGAAACAGGGGGTGGGGAAAAGGGAGAGACGAAAGAGGGGAAAGAAGGAGGCGCGTTTGCTCATGTGAATAGACAGAGGTTTGAATGACCGAATGGGCACGGGAATATGGCATGGGCTTGAGCATGGGAATGGGCACAGCAGAGCAGAGCATGGCATCGCAAGGCAGGGCATGGTAGGGGCGTACTGTGGTTTGAGGTCTCGGTGCACGATGGGCGGAGACAGCCCGTGCAGATACTCCATTGCACTGCCAGACAATCCATGGGATGGGCATGGGAAGGGGAGCATAAGCGAAAGCATAAGCGGTGTATGTCTTTTAAGAATTCTCAAAAAACATACACGGAGACAGCCCGTGCAGATACTCCATTGCACTGCCAGACAATCCATGGGGAGGAGGGGCATGGGAAGCGGAGCATAAGCGAAAGCATACCCACCACACGCGCGCAGGGGGGTGGATGAGTGGGTGGGGGGAAAGATGAGGTGGGTGAGTTGGGGCAAGAGATGGTGCGGCAAGGAGGGTCAAGGGGATGTGAGATGTGAGAGATGAGCGCGGATTTAGTGATGGAGCAGCAGGATGTAGAGTGGATGGATTGTAGTAGAGACTAACGGGTATGGTGGGAAGGGTGGAACGAGAGGCTGTACAGACCCCCCTGCACCCCTGGGCATCCTCCTGGATTCCCCTGCAGCCCCCTGCGTCCGCGTCGGTGTGTGTTCAAGTGAGCAGCTATGGCCTTCGCCACAGAACACAAGTCAACACCCCCCTCACGCCCCGCACGCTCCTTCCCCTCATGCCCCGCATGGCCCAACTCCTTGGCACATCTGCATCAGCATCATCATCATCATCATCATCATCATCATCATCATCATCATCATCATCATCATCATCATCATCATCATCATCATCATCATCATCATCATCATCATCATCATCATCATCATCATCATCATCATCATCATCATCATCATCATCATCATCATCATCATCATCATCATCATCATCATCATCATCATCAGCATGAGCACGGCTCTCACCGTGCAATGTCAAGGGCGAAGAGCAGGACCTGGCGCGCGCCCAGAGGCGACTTGGACTGGATGTAATCATGCAGATCGCCCTGTGAGTGCAGTCATGGTGCACGCACCCACACCCATGCAGTGTCATGACATGTCATGCCATGCCGTGCCACGCCATGCCATGTGATGCAGTGAGGGAGAGACAGGCAGGCATGAGACAACAGAGGCCTTTCTTCCTCCCCCCTTCCCCTCCCCTCCCCCATGAACCATAAGCAGCATCTCAGTGACGAGCATGGAGGCGCAAGCACAATAGGCAGCAGCATCACCCCCATCTCCCGTTCCCTCAGTCTTCCCCCCTCTCTCCCCGCCCCCTTCCCCCTTCCTCCCCCCTTAGCCCCCACCACCACGGGCAACAGCGTCTCATCTCAGTGAGGAGCATGGTGAGCGGCATGGCGTCAATCACAGCCCCGACAGCTGCGTTGCCAACCCCCTACCGTTCCCCCCTCATAATGGCCACCATCACCCCCCACTCTCCCCCCACTCTCTCCCCACTCTCTCCCCACTCTCCCCCCTCTCTCCCCCCACTCTCCCCCTCTCCCCCCTGCGCGCACCATGGGCAGCATCTCAGTGACGAGCATGAAGGGCATGGCGTCCGTCTTGGCGCCCAGGAAGCGCACTATGTTGGGGTGATGCATGCGCCGCGTCAACGCCACCTCGCGCAGGAAGAAGGTGCTGTGGGAGGGGGGGGAGAGGGGAGAGGACGGATGGGGAGGAGGAGGGGAAGAGAGGGGGCGGCGGGGCGGAGAGACATTGTGGGCTGCACTCTGACGGTGTTGCATGGAACACATTAGCAGCAGCAGCAGCAGCAGAACAGCACAGCACAGCACAGCACAGGAAAGCACAGCACAGCACAGCACAGCACAGCACAGCACAGCACAGCATCGCACAGCACAGCACAGCACAGCACAGCACCGCACAGCACAGCGCTCTGCACAGCAGACTTCAGTTTTGAGGCGCCTCAAAACTGTGCGCAGCGGGCTTTGTAATTGAGTCGACTCAAGAGACAGCACTGTGCACAGCGCCATGCTGCCTGCCTGCCACCACGCAACACAGCACTCGTGCTGCTGCCAGGACTTGCAGAACAGAGCAGGCGACGCAAGAGTGCGGAGAGCAAGTGGCAGCAAGCAGGTGAATGAATCGGTGAACGGACCAGAGGAGCGAGTCAGCGGCGTTCTTGAGGATCTTCACGGCCACGGCCTGCCCGTGCCATGACCCCATGCGCGCCTCGCCATACGTGCCCTGCCATACGCCATGCCATGCCGTGTCATGCCATGCCGTGCCATGCCATGATCATGCCGTGTCATCATGCCGTGTCATGTCATGGAACAGAAGACGATATAATGCCATGACATGCCATGCCGTGTTATCCCATACGGCACCATGCCATGCCATGCAAGCAAGGAACAGGCGTGAGAAGGGGGGGAGTGGAAAGCATGCAGGAGAGTGGGCGCAGGGGAGACAAATGGGCCTGCGGCGGAATGCAGGGGTTGCCAGGCGCGAGTCCCGCGAGGGAACGGGGGCAGACGGGGGAAGATGGGGGAAGACGGGGGAAGATGGGGGAAGACGGGGGAAGATGGGGGAAGACGGGGGAAGATGGGGGAAGTCGGGGGAAGACGGGACAGGCCGAAGCGGGGGCGTGGGGGTTGGGAAGAGTAACAGGGTAGGCGCATTTAGGCAGCAGCGTGTGATGCAGAGGCAGGTGGAGAGCTTATAAGCGCGCCGCGTCGCTTCGGGCCAGACCAGAAGGGGCTCAGCACGCGCGCGTAGCAGCGCTGGCGTTGTGTAAAAGGCATCGCGTGCGCAGCGCGCGGCGCTGACACATCGTGCGAAAGGCAGAGCGCGATTGACGGCGCTGCTGTCGTGGGGTAGAGGGGAAGGGGTAGGGAGAGGGAGAGGAAGTGCGCGCGCAACTCACGGCGCCGAGGAAGCGCGTGGGCGAGATGTGCAGGTCCGACGGGTCGAACGGGGGAGACGCCACTCCCGAGTGGCTCGCGTGCGCGAAGGAACGCATCGGATCATTCTCCGCCGCTTCCGCTTCCGCTGCCGCTCCCTCTCCCCCTCCCCCTCCTACTCCCGCTACCTCTCCTGCGGCCGCTGCCGCCCCCACCGCCCCTGCCCCTGCTCCGCCCTCGTTTCCCCGCCCCGGCTCTTCCGAGTTCCCGGAGTCCTCTCGCGCGGGGCCCTCCGACGGGCTCCGCTCCGCGCTCGCAGCGCACGCACCGGCTCCGCTCCGCGACGCGCAATGGGGATTGGCAACGGCGCTCGTGACGGCGGTGGCGGCGGTGGCGGTGACTGTGGCGGTTTCCATATCGAGGCCGGTCTGCGGGATTCGAGTGGGATTTGCTGCTCGCGACGCGACGATAACCGCTACGTACCACGCGCTGAGACGAGAGTGGACTGCGAGAAACGCGGCATGGGGGGAGGAAACGGCCGATGACGGACGACGGAACGAATACGGGGAGGCCCCACGGGAGGTTTGTCGATGTGGGACTGGGACAGTAAGAGAGGATGGTGAGCGACGAGTTTGATATTTGACGGCCTGATGACCGCAGACGATGCACTGCGATGCGAGAAAGGAGCGTCGCAACGCGAGCGATGCCAGCAACCCGGAGCGCGAGCTAAGATTCGTAATTGAGAGCGGATTACCCTGTACACATTCACAACCAGGGACTGACTTCACGGTGAAAAGTGATAAGTGAGATGTGAACGAATGGCTAGGATTTCACGGTGGGTGGTTAGCGAGGCGAGTCAACCACGCACAGGCGTTTCGTAAAGTACAAAGCAGGAAGAAACGAGCGAGTGAGCAGCAGATGAGGCGAATTTGACGGACTACAGTACAGCAGGTGACCACGACAGGAAGAACTAGTGCAGCACCAGCGCAGGCTGGTCTAACGCACACCAGTGCTTGTCGGCGAGACGCGAGATAAGGCGACGTTCGCGAAAGCTAAGGGATGCCATGCGGCGAAGGAATTGCGTTCATAGCGACGGAGCTTGGTCACGTGCGTTACAACGAGGCCGTTGGGAGGGCTTGGCGGGATGCGGCGGAACGCTGGTCTGTATACAGTACACTCTGTTTCGCGCTACACTTTCAATGGCTATACTAACTGATCGGATGTATACACATCAATGCGTCCAGGATGGTCCATGCACATACGATATAAGCACGTTTGCTCACACTCAACTGTACCCAAAAGCAAGTTGTTTTCTGAAAACCGTTGTGTACCGTTCACCAGGAGTCCATTTGCCCGTCACTACCTGCAGTTCGGCTGTAAGCACGAGACCGCTACGTTCCAAGCAACAGTACACACTGTAGCCTGTGAATCTCATTGTCAGTGTAGCGCAAAATAGAGTGTACAAGATGGGGGCATGTGGAGTGTTGGGAAGGGAAGGAGGGAGGGCGCAGGGGGCGGAGAGAGGCGTGAGGGGTCCAAGAGCTGGTGGACGGATGTGTCGGATGTGTCGGGGAAAAGCGGGATTTGATCACACAACCAGTTGCTTGCGAGGGATTTGAATCTCTGGACTGATGGGTAACATCCTCGTTTGGACAAAAAGACCAATGACTGCATGCGCGACGATAGCGACAATCGCGTGAGGTGTATATCGACCCACACAAGAACTCTCGCAATCAATCGTCAAGATTTTGCACGTTTCGTTAATCAGGTACTTCTCGTCAAAGGGTGTTACATCCACCGAAATTGTGTCTCTGGAATCTGGATTCAGGAAGGCTCCAACTCGGCGTGATGTGCCGCGCTGGCAAGCACTTTTCTTCCCAAGAAAGCATACGGACACCAATGACATTCAGCCAGGTATGCCTGCTGACTGGATGCTTTTGCTCTCAATCGTCATGTCATAGCTGACCAGATGCCTCATGCCATGTCGCTCGGAGGGCAACTGGAGTGCTGCAGGGTGAGAGAGTGATGGTTTCTATCTTCAAATACTCCGCTTTTCCGTCGACGTCTGCCATTTTCGTGCTACTATCACTATGGCGCATATCTGTGGATCGGCAGCAGTTTCACCGCCAGCCGTCTATGCCCCACTAAGCTGTCATTTAGTTCCAAAGGGCTCCGTTTCGGTCCCTTCAGTTTCCATGTCGGGCATCAGGCGGGTTCCGTCTCATCGTAATTCCGTCGCCACCTCACCGCTGCGCTGTTCTTTTCTTCAATCGTCAATTCCTCTACGACCTCAGCCGAATAATTCCACGACGGTAGGCTTGCTCCATACGTCATCAGCTTCATGAGCCGTTCGTAATTGCGAATTGGTCCTCCAATGTTCGGGCAAACCTTATGTTTTTTTTTTTTTTTTTTTTTTTTTTTTTTTAATGTCAATTCGTTGATTTGCCTTTTATGTCCTTGTACTTTGAGCAGTCGCGACGCTTTGTCGTATCGGCAGCGGGAAAGCAGACGTTCTCTTCGTTCGATGACATGATTCAAACGGCGGACGTGGTTCTTGTTGACTTCTATGCCACATGGTATGTCACTCCCTTCTCTTGTGAGATCTAAGAGATGGTATAAACTGGCGGATGGGGTTTGAGCTCAACTTACACTGTCAGGAACTTCACACGGCAATTGAGCGAATACATGACATTAAAGAACAGCGCACATTAATCACACTTACACAACGAAGCTCCCCCTCCCCGTTTATATTTCTCCGTATCTTAGGTGTGGCCCCTGCCAAATTGTGGCGAAGACTTTGGAACAAGTGTCTGCTCAAGTTGGCGATTCCGTCAAAATCGTATGTGTCAGCCTAGTCGTAACCCTGGCAGTGTGTACGTCGTGTTCCGTCCTTCGTGACATGGAGGTCACACGGAGTTGCTAGCTGCTCTGATGGCATGGTGTTTGCCTGACTTGTACACCGCAGGTGAAGATTGACACGGAGAAGTACCCTAAGCTGGCATCGCGGTATGGAATCCAGGGCCTGCCTACTTTGATACTTTTCCGGAAAGGACAAGTTATTGATCGTGTGGTAAGATTACAGCTGATTCGCATAAGTTGTGTCGTCAGCAATCAAGCATGCAACTCATGGTGCGGTAGTATTTTCCTGCAGGAGGGAGCATTGTCGGCACAAGACCTTATTATGAGGATGAACTACATGTTGTCCACATCAAAGTAGTGATTGTGAGACCACTATGATTCATGTATGATTGGCACTAGATATGTGTTCTGCGCTTATCGAAGCTTTGTTTTTCTCGGTTAAAGCAAGGGTGCACTTTGGGGGTGGTTGTCTCAAAGGTTTATCACTTGCCTCCCCTTCCCCCGTCTGTTTCCCCAACCCAACTCGCCGACGAATTTGCTTGGTGTTCGCCAGCACATTCTCCACCCCTAGCTCGAGTGTTTCGTATGGTTGGACTCTTCGCCAACCATTCATAGCACCCTAGAGGGTGTACCAGACCAATACACCCGAAAACCACCCCTAGGAATGTGCACCTTTGTTTTAAAGCTTTCGTATACATTTGACAGAAGGGGTTCAAAAACTTTTGAAATTTGAAAGTTTGCCTGTGAGACCGTGAGGTGACTTTCTAAACCCAAAACCTGGATGACAAATGTATACTTCAGCTTTAAGTTCAGTGCTCATGATGCCAATGGTCCACCGAAGTTGTGACAATAGCGGGGGACGCGCCCCTAGTCCCCACGATACCTGGCGGGAAGTACAGTGATGCGTGAGTCATGTGATGCGCAGGCCCATGTTCCCCAAAAAACAGGAAATGAAGCTGCGCCGAAATGGGATTTCAAAATGCGGAAGCGGACTTCAACCCCCCTAGGCTGGTCGGCTGCAGAGCCCCCCATGACAATGAATGCTCCCGAGTCGCAGCGGTTTGAAAAACCTTGGCAAAACCCCTGTTTCTGAACTTCCGTTGGTTTCCCCAAAGATTTTCCACCCCCATACCACCTTCGCGCTGTTCTCTCACCCCCGGCCACAAAGTGCCACACATGCAAAGCTTGGCTTTATTGACCCGCATTATACCAACAAGAGCGCAGAAACTCCCCCTTGGGCACAGGGTTTCCCGCAAAAAACGAATGGTGAGAACGTCATTGCTCGGTTTGGTTGGCTCTCCGTGTTTCCGGCATGCATGGCAGCGCCGCGTCGGCTCCCGCACATCAAAATCGTCTAAAAGCTGTAGATTCCTATTCGTCCCCCATCCCATCCCAAACCCGCACCTCCCAACCAGCTCAAAATATAATTTAATCCCACTCCACCCGACTACATACCACTGCACGCATTTTCAAGTCCGATCAGGATCGCGCAGCGATCAAACACCTGTCGTGAGGTTTCAGATGCGTTCCTTACCAAATTCCAACCATTTTCTCCTGCGTCGCTCCCTCGGCCGTTTGCATCCCGTTTACACACCCACCTGATAATCTCATCACCATTCTGTCTGGTCATCTTGTGGCCTACTTCTCAAACCTGTGTGATCCCTAACAGCAACAGCCTTACCCTCCAATTCTCTAACCTTCGCTCGATCCGGATTTATCTTGTCCCTGTGCGCGGCGTTCTCGCACCCCGCAATTTCGCTCCACCTTTGTGCTGTGCGAGGGGTGTGCAAGATCGTTCGTGGTCTGGTCTGGTGTCTCGTTCGTCCTACTCCGAGGAGGTCCCCTATCCCGCCCTCGATCCGCACTCTCGCTGCTTTTTCACCATGACGGGGATCACGAACTCTTTCGTGAACCAATCAACGAACGGCCACGCGACAAACGGCCATGCGACGAACGGCAATTCAACGAGCCCCCTTGCGACTACAGGCGGTAACAATGCGACGAACGGCTGCGGCCAGCATCCGGCCCCATGCGAGTTAGCTTCCCTAGCGAAGCGCCGGCGGATGGACGGCGCGAGCGTCGTCGAGTATCACACCTTGGTCCCTCTGAATCGGACCGTTAAGTCGGACCCTGATCTCTGGCCGGACCGCACCGATCTGGACGATTACGATGACCGCGTAAAATCCGCCGCGGCGGCCGCGGCGGAGTGGGCGGAGATGTGCGACGCGGCCGTGGAGATGGAGGCGGGGCGGCGCGCTCACGCGCAGAAGTGGTCGCGGCGCGTGAGAGAGGGACTGTCGAAGGTGGTGGACGTGTGGAAGGGCATGGGACGCGAGAGGGCCGTCGTGTCGCACTTGATGGACGTGGATCACGGCAGCGGCAGCGGCAGCGGCGGCGGCGGCGGCGGCGGCGGCGGCGGCGGCGGCGGGATGCTCCCGCGGATCCGATCCGTTCACGGCGACCTCGATAACAGTTTGGAGGATAGTTTTATGGTGGATGATGGCGTGATTCAGAGCTACTGCGCGGAGGAGCACCACCACTACGGGCCGCGCAACGACTGCAAGACCAAGATGATCTGCACGCTGGGGCCCGCGTCGCGCAGCGTGCCGGTTCTGGAGAAGCTGCTCTTAGCGGGGATGAACGTGGCGCGGTTCAATTTCTCCCACGGCTCGCACGAGTATCATCTGGAGACGCTCAACAACCTGCGCGCCGCCATGGCGAACACGGGGATTCTGTGCGCCACGCTGCTGGATACCAAGGTGAGTGTTGGCTCGCGAGCCTTGATTCGACTCGAATGCGGCGTTGGGAATTCATCTCAAGACTGTAATTGCCACGTCAGAACTTGAGATTTGCAGGATCTATTTCAGTCTCCTATTCGCGGAATGTCTAGGCAGCGTTTTAGTGCAGGAGTGGGGATGCCCTATACTGGCCGTCAATCATAATCTCAGCGTTTCAAATCCCCGCGCCCCCCCTTCCCCACCCTCTCTCCCTCCCTCCCAATCCCACTCTCCTCCACCGCATCCTCCCCCGCTCCCCCTCTTCCCCCGCTCCCCGCGCGTCTCCCCCTCCGCCAGGGCCCCGAGATCCGCACGGGGCAGCTGAAGGGCGGAAAGGCGGTGCAGCTGCAGCAGGGCAGCGAGGTGACGCTAACGACGGACTACGCCACCCTCGGGGACGCCACAACCATCGCCATGAGCTACCAGAGCCTGGCCAAGGACGTGCGCCCCGGCGGGCAGATCCTGTGCGCCGACGGCAGCATCTCGCTCACCGTGCTCGCATGCGACGTGGCGAAAGGGTGAGCTGTGGGAGGGAATGGGAGGGGAGACAGATCTATTTGTACATGGGGTTTTGAGGTTCGGGATTCGGGGTTTTGGAGGTTGGGGTTCTGGGTTGGGTTTTGAGAAGGGGGTTTGGTTTCTGCATGCATGCTTGATCGGGCTGGCTGACTGCGCAATTAACTGGCTCAGCCAACCCGGGCCTACAAATGTCGTCCTCATGCATCTTTCTGTCCGACATCCTTCCCACCTCTCCCTCCCTCCTCCCTCCTCCCTCCTCCCTCCTCCCTCCTCCCTCCTCCCTCCTCCCTCCTCCCTCCTCCCTCCTCCCTCCTCCCTCCTCCCTCCTCCCTCCTCCCTCCTCCCTCCTCCCTCCTCCCTCCTCCCTCCTCCCTCCTCCCTCCTCCCTCCTCCCTCCTTCCCTCCTCCCTCCTCCCTCCTCCCTCCTCCCTCCTCCCTCCTCCCTCCTCCCTCCTCCCTCCTCCCTCCTCCCTCCTCCCTCCTCCCTCCTCCCTCCTCCCTCCTCCCTCCTCCCTCCTCCCTCCTCCCTCCCCCCACCCATTTCCTTTCCCAGCACGGTGCGGTGCCGGTGTGAGAACACGGCAGTGCTGGGCGAGCGCAAGAACGTGAACCTGCCGGGCGTGATAGTGGACCTGCCGACTGTCACCACTAAGGACGCAGAGGACATCCTGCACTGGGCCGTGCCGCACGGCGTTGACTTCATCGCTGCTTCGTTCGTGCGCAAGGGCTCGGATGTTGTCGCGATCCGCAAGCTGCTGGGGACGGAGAACAGCAAGCGCATCCATATCATCTCCAAGGTGGGATACGGGTGATGGGAGATGGGCGATGTAGGGAGGGTGGAAGGAGGCAGGGTTGGGAGGGAGGGAGGAGGTGGGGTTGGGAGGGAGGGAGGAGGGGGGTTGAAGGTGGGTTTGAAGGCTGTATCTGGACGTGGCTGTTTGGGGTTGTGAGGAGGGCTGACATTGTGAGTTCTTTTCTGATCGCTTCAACCTCCCTTTGGTGTACTCAAATCACTCGCATCCGCCACTGCCACCAGTAGCAGTTGCTTCTCCCAGGATTCCAGTGACATGCAACAGTTACCCCAAACCTACATTTCCAAATCTGTTACCCTCTTGTGGACCTGCGTCCCTCCCTCCCTCCCCCAATCCCCCAACAGGTGGAGAACCAGGGGGGGCTGGTGAACTTAGACGACATTCTGCGCGAGTCAGACGGCATCATGGTGAATTCATTATGTAATATTCTTTCCTTTGCCACCCTGTGTGTTGCGTCCTTCATTCCCCTTGTTCCCCCCTACAAGGTGGAGAACCAGGAGGGGCTGGTGAACTTGGACGACATTCTGGGCGAGTCAGACGGCATCATGGTGAATTCATTATGTAATACTCTGTCCTTTGCCACCCTGTGTGATGCGTCCTTGATTCCCCTTGTTCCCCCCTAAAAGGTGGAGAACCAGGAGGGGCTGGTGAACTTTGACGACATTCTGCGCGAGTCAGACGGCATCATGGTAGCACGAGGCGACCTGGGCATGGAGATCCCCATCGAGAAGATCTTCCTGGCGCAGAAGATGATGATCCACAAGTGCAACAAGGCCGGCAAACCCGTCGTCACCGCCACCCAGATGCTCGAGTCCATGACCAAGTTCCCGCGCCCCACTCGCGCTGAATGCACCGATGTGGCGAATGCTGTGCTGGATGGGACTGATGCGGTGATGCTGTCGGGGGAGACAGCGGCGGGGCAGTATCCCGTGGAGGCGGCGTGTGTGATGGTGCGGCTGTGCCGGGAGGCGGAGGCGAGTGTGGACCCTGCTGCGTCGTATAAGGACATGATGGCCGCCACTGCCATGCCCATGAGCCCCATTGAGAGCCTCGCTTCGTCTGCTGTCAAGACGGCTGACATGGTGAGCCATCCACTCGGATATTATATGTATATTGTTTTGTCTGGCTCTCATGTTATGCCCTTTCAAAGGGATTGCTTTTCCCTCACTCTCCGCTTACCTTCTTTCATCTTTCAAGACTTGTATCTTGAGCGCCACCTGCTTAACTCCACGGTGCCCCTTTCAATCCTGCTTGCTCAACCCCCGTGCACATCAGATTCGAGCCGCTGTGATTGTTGTGCTTACTCGCACCGGTGCCACTTCGAGACTGATTGCCAAGTACCGGCCACCCATGCCCGTGCTCTCAGTCATAGTCCCGGAGCTCATCCCCCACCCGCACGATCCTCTGCGCCTTGTGTGCTGCTCCGGTGCCGAAGCTGCTGCCAGGCATGCATTGCTGGTCAGGGGGCTGCACCCTGTTATGGCCGAGGGTGGGGCCCATGCGACTGATAGTGACGCCACAGATGCTATTGTGGCTGCAGCCATTGCCACTGGCATAAGTGGGGGGCTGTGCAACGTTGGAGATACGGCAGTGGTGGTGCAGAAGATTGGGAATGCTAGTGCTCTTAGGATCATGATCGTGAAGTGATTGCACAGCAGTAGGTGTTTTTTCTTTGATGTTCTGAAAATGGATTAATCTATGTGGTTGTGGATATTCGTGATTTATTCAGTACTGCGATGTACTGAGTTGGATGCGGTTGTGCAATGGCGAGATGGCGTTTCTGTTCTCCACTGCTGATCTGGTTGGTGAGCGTAGGTGACGTCACACGAGGTACTGTAGTTTGCGGAGAGAATCTGCGAAATGCAGTCCAACCAACGCCTTCACCACCGTGGATGTTCGTCCTTCTCGCCTGCGACGCCTTCGTTGTGTTCTTCGAGGGTGACACTGACGTCAGGAAGTTCTTCGTGCGGGATGCCCTTCAAAAGCAGGGGTTTCATCCATCCTGTACCTCATTCCATCTTTGCCCGCCAATTCCCCTCGTGATAGGGTTGTGTCGGGTCCATTTCTCGTCTTTCCTCGTTTTTCCATTTTCTGTATTATTGCGAAAGAGCAGCTGCTTCTCGCATTGGAATCCCCCAATTGACCGCGTCGCAAGGCGTCCATTGGCAGACTCGGGGGTTGTTAATTAGTTTTTGAAAGTCACCCTTTCGTCCACGTCACTGCGATGCGGGGACTTGGCAGCGAGCCTGGCAAAGCACGCAAGAAGGTTGTTACAAGTGGCAGCAAAAAGCTTCCCAGAACCCGGGCATCCCGACGGAAATACGAAAAACGGGAAACGAGTTTGTGCGCTGCAAATGGGCATACCCTGGGCAGACTGCCCGCCGCCACCCAACCAGTCACCCTCTTCGTCCCCCTTGTCATTACACCCTCTTTCGCGCTACACTGGCAACGGGATTCACTGGCTACAGTGAAACTGCTCCTTGGACATACACCCTGTTTCTCGCTACACTGAACTGCGGAAACACACTGAACAGTGGAACTATTCCTTGGACGTATTTGAAAAGTTTACAATATCCGTCTCTAGGAGGCGGGTGATCCGAAATTTCGTTGACCTGGGTACCCTACCGAGCCATATTAAAAGTTTAATCGACCGTCTTCAAAGGTAGCTGACCTCGTCAAACCGAACTGGTGCAAAAGTTTACTATATCGCGTAATTTGGCGCGTTGAGCCACAGGGTTCAGTATACCGGCATACACAATAGCGAGAAACAGGGTGTATTCAGAATTGTTACAATAACCGTCTCTAGGGGGTGAGTGATTCGCAATTTCGTTATCCTGGGTACCCTACCGAGCCATATCAAACGTTCAAACGACCGTCTTCGAAAGTAACTAACCACGTCAAACCGTACTGGTGCAAAAGTCCACTATAACGCGTCCTCTGGCGCGTTGAGCCACAGGGCCCATATAGCCAATGACAGTGTAGCGCGAAAGAGGGTGTATTCCTTTGTTCCTCCCTTCCGTAAATTCCTCCGTTTCCGCACCACCACCCGACACCCACCACCACGCGATTCTCTTTCATCTGGCGCCAACTCCAGTCGAGAATTGAGATCCTGCAGCAGTCACAGAAAGTACTGACCCCCGTCCCATGGGCTTCCGAATCTGCTTGTTATTCGAGCCGTGATTTTGCAGAACCGGGAAGGATAGATATCGAGCTGACTTTTTCTTCTCAACCGTTTCGAAGTCGACTCGTTCGGTCCTCACTTCCTCCTCACTCAGCCGCGGGCAAACCTTGAGCTAAAGAGACGACTCTTCTTAGCTCAAGCAGCCGACACGCTGTCACGAGCGGGCACGATTCGATGCCTTTCATCGCGTGAGCGTCTCAAATTCACAGTTCATCCCAGCCAACTCCCTGCCGAGCCCTTTCAAGCAGTTCAGTAATACCCAACGAGCACGATGAAACAGCGGAGAAGCCGCCAAGCGGCCCGTCGAATCAACAACACCGCGACGCCCACACCCTCCTCCCCCGCAAGCAGCCCCGCAAGCACGCCTTCCTTCCCCCCAGGCCTCACAAGCCTCGCACTTTTCTCCGCTCCTCGCCGCTGCAAAGACTCCCTCGCGGATGCCGCCCAATCGAAACGCCGCAGCGCGCGCCAGCGCGCCTCGGGAGAGTGCCGCTTCGCCGCGCTTATGGCGACGAATCTCGTTATCGCTGCCGGCTCCTCCGCCCTCGCCACCGCCCTCGATACAATGCCTCAATGGGGTCCATATCTCTCCGCGTGGCTCGCATCTCTCTCCTCCACCTCCCTGCGCCCCGGCCTATTCCTTTTCGCCTTAGGAGGCGGCTATCTCGGCCTTAACTCCCTAAACGACCCTTCCGTGAATCCCGCTACTACCTCCGCGTCGTCGCGGGCGGTTTCCGCTCCCGTGTCGCTCCTCAAGCTGTTTTCCAATGGCGAACTTGATAGACCCGTCGACGACGGGTTTTCCGCTAGCGACGGGTTTCCGTCGGGCGTCATGGGGTTAGGAGGCGCCGCGGTGAGTCTCCACGGCGTCGTGAATTTCAACTTCGTCGTGGCCATGGCGGCGCTGCTCAGCGCCTCGGGGCTGTGCTGCGCCGCGCTGCTTACGCACGGGCTGGGCGGGCGAATGAGGTACCGCCACCTGGCGTGGATGTTCTGGCAGCCGTTCGTGGGCGGACTGCGCTTCGTGCTCATGCAGGTGCGTGGTTGCTCGCTGAGACTCTTGTAAGAAGCTGTACAAAGGCTCTACGAAATTGTGCGAAGGCTGTACGAAATTCGGTGCGAGGGCTGTACGCGCGCTGGGTACGCCGGTGCGAGTGCTCGTGCACGTGAGTCCGGTCGACAACGGCTGTCATTGTGCGTGCGATGCTCATACGTAACGCGTCGATGGCGCCCTATTAATGCTCCTAGTGCCCTGGATGTGGTTCAGGCCTGCACCATTCCAAACTCCGCTCCCATCGTCTTTCCCCCCTCCGTTGCGCCACCCTCCTCCCCTCCGTACCTCCCTTCCCCCCCTCTCCCTGCGCCCCCGTCGCCGCAGGCCATGACATGGCTGCTCATCTTCTCGCTCCGCGCAATTTCAAACTCCGCTTCCATCTTCATTCTCCTCTCCACCGCGCCCCTCCCACGCCCCTCTCCCGCGCCGCGCTCGCAGGCCATGGCGTGGACGCTCGCTGCTCATCTTCTCGCCTGCGCCATCTCAAACCCCGCCCCCCCCCCTCCCCCTCCCTCCCCCCCCGTCGCATCCCCCCCCTCGCGCCCCCCCCCAGGCCATGGCGTGGACGCTCTTCTCCTTCTCTCTGCTCATCTTCTCGTCGGTGGCGGTGGTGGCGGCGTTCGTGGGGCACACGACGCTGGGGTACGGGCTGCTGGCGTCCGCGGGCGCAACGGGGCTCGCGTCCGAGTTCCTGCTCATGGCCTCGCTCCTCACCTTCGAATGCCCCAGCCGCCACGCCTCCCCTGCTGCTGCCTCTCCGCGCGCTACCGCTACTGGTGGTACTGCTGCCGCTTCTGCTGTCGCTACCGCTGCCGCTGCCGTTATTACGGACGCTGATGCTACCGCCGCTGCTGTGAATGAGCGCAACAGTAGGAGTGCCGTAAGCAGCAGCAGCAAAGCCTCTAATCTTCCACCTCTGCTCTTGTCACCTTCTCCTCCTCCTCTTCCTGCTCGTGCGGCAGCAGCAGCGGCGGCGGTGGCAGCAGAAACAGAAGCAGAAGCAGGGGCGGAATCAGCAGGCGTTGCGCTGTCCGTGACGGAGAGGGCGTGCAGGGGCGGCGGCAGCGTGCAGGGGAGCGTGGGGGGCGAGGCTTGGCGCGCAGTGGCGGTACGGCCGGCGCAGTGGACGGAGAGAGAGCTGTTCGTGGCGACTAGGAGCGCGAGGGAGGTCGCAGGGGCCGCCGTGCGAGGGGTGGTGCAATGCGTGATGCGAGGGATGATGAGAGGATTGGAGGGAGGAGTAGTGAGAAAAACGAACGAGGCGGCGATGGAGATAGTGGAGGATGTTTCGGAGGCTGTTACAGGCTGTGCAGTGGGGCGTGTAGAGGGGGGTGATAGGAGGGAAGGGCTGTTGTTACTGGGGGCGTGTGATTCAGCAACGAGCAGCACATGCGACGAGTTTTCACTGAGTGTGTGCGAGGTGCTGTGGTGGGTGGGAGTGAAGGCTCGCAGCACGACCATAGTGGCAGGCCTCTACTGCTGGCAATACTGCGTTGCTGCTGCCCTACTCGCTCCTATCCTGCTCCTCACCCTGCTACCCGCCCACCCCTGCACCACCAACAGCAGCAGCAACACTCAGCAGCAGCAGCAGCCACAGGATCACAGCAGCTGCAGTTACAACCACAGTTACAGTTACAGTGACAGTTACAGCAACGGGTACAGCTATGGGTTCGGTGGGATGAGCAGCAGTGCCGTGGTGTGTGGGCTGCGCATGGCCAGTGCAGCGCTGCTCACAGCCATGGCGTGGGCGTTTGCATACTGCGTGATCTGCCCCGGGGGATACGAGCGGTCGGGGAGAGGAGAGCGCAAGTGGGTGCAGAGAATGTGAGTCATGCTATGATGCAGCTCCGGTGGGGATTGGGGTTGCGTGAAACTGGCTTGTCTTTTGGGAAATTAGTTCTCCTTTGAAGCTGGTTCTTAGGCTTGCCTTCGGCGCGCCTTTTGCGTGAGTGAATTGCTGTGGTGCAACTGCTATGTGAGCTTGGGAGAGGAGATCTGTGGGGAGTACACTCTTTCTCTTTCATGACCTTTGAAGGGTTTCTTTCTCTTTGGTTGCCTTTTCCTCAAGTATTGAACCTCTTTCTCCCTCTCCCCCGCTCTCTCTCCCTCTTCCTTCGTCTCGCGCCTTCTGCCCCCTTCTCCCTCCATCCCCCCTCTCCCTCCCTCCCCCCCTTTCCCTCCCTCCCCTTCTCTCCCTCCCTCCCCCCCTCTCCCTCCCTCCACCCCTTCTCCCTCTCTCCCCTCCCTTCTCCTTCCCCCTCCACTCCCCTTCTCCCTCCGTCTTCCCGATTCTCCCTCCCTCGCGCAGAGTGATGCCACTTTTAGAAGAGGCAGCAGCGGCATATTTCCACGGAATCAGCATTGTGAAGGAGGGCGCATGGAGGGCAGCACACGGCACATGGGAGAATAGACGGAAGCACCAGGAGCACGATAAGCAAGAAGAAGAGGAGGGTTGCAAGGAGAAGGGGCACCGATTGGAGAGTGGAGAGGGGTGTGTGGAGGGCAAGGGCAGTGATGTCACTGCTGCATCCCCTCCGCGCCCACTCATATTTACCTACCACGTAAGCCTGCACTGCCATGCTATTCCATGCCATGCCATGCCATGCCATGCCATGCCACCCACCCACCCCATGAATACACCACCCACCCACTCCCTCCCTTCACTTCCCACCCTCAGCCCACTCTCTCTTGCCCTCTCTCCTTCCACCAGCATGGGTTGATGCCAACAGTGATGGCATGCTTTCCGCTCTCGTTGTTGCCACCCTGCTTTCCCTGTGTCACTTTTGGGAGTTCTCAAAGGTGACCCAAGCATGCAAGCTCCGTCCTCAACCCTGCTGTGTACCGTCTCGGCCCCTTCCCACCTTTATCCCCTCTCCTCCCCTTTCTTCACTCCCCACCCCACCCCTCACTCACTTCAGCGCACCCCCTCCCGCCATTTCCCCTCCCGCCATTTCCCCTCCCACCAGCCGCATGGGCTGATGCCAGCAGTGATGGCATGGTTCCCGCTCTCCTCGTCCTTCCGCGCTCTCTTCCCCGCCACGCGCCCCGTGCCGCTCGTCGCCTCAGTGTGCTTCCGCATCCCCCTCGCGCGCACCTACTGCCTGTGGGGCGGCGTGCGCGAGGTGTCGCGGCAAGGCTTCCTCACAGCGCTCAAGGACACCGGCGCTGCTGTGCTTTGCCCTGGCGGACAGGTGGGGAGAACAACTCCGCTGCCCCCACTCCCCCTTTCCCACCGCTCCAACCCCCCCTCCCCTTCCAGCCTCCCTTCCTCCCCAACCCCTCTGGTCCCCACCTTTTCCACTGCTTTCATGACCTTTGCCTGTCACCGCATTTCCACCACGCCCGTCCACCCGTCCTCTGCCCACCCGAGACGGTTGCACTTAGTATTCTTTCCGTTGTCATTTTTCATCGTAATCAGCTCTCGTATCCTCCCCTCCTAACTTCCCCATTCCTGGCCCCTTTCTTCCTCGCTTCCCCATGCGCCCCAACCGTCCGCTCACTCTCTCTGCCTCGCCTCCCCTCTACCACCAGTCGGAGCTCACATACCACGCCACCAACCAGTCATCGTGCATCGCGCTGTGTGCGCGCAAGATTGGCTTCGTGCGCATCGCCGTGCAGAGCAACGCTCTGCTCGTGCCCACGCTCAGCTTCGGCGAGCCCCACTCCTTTGACAACCTCTTCCACTGGCCCTCCCTCCAGGTACCTGCCTGCTCTCTCTGCCCACCCACCCACACCCACCCACACCCATCCACTGTCATAGCTCCACCAGCTCAGCTCATACTACCACGTAGCCAATTCTCCCTCTCCTTCATCCTCTCGTCTCAGCAGCCTTCAACCCACATGGTCTTGTTCCTCCACCCTCTCCATTTCTGTCTTCCCCAGCTTCCAACTCACCACACCCCCCTCCCTGCTCTCCTCTCTGTTCCAACCACTGTGTGCTCCCATCTGCAGCGGTTCACCTACCGGAGATTCGGCTTCCCGATCCCCTTTTGGCCCGTCGGCTTGTTCGGCTGCCTTCCTCTCCCACGTGACCGCCCCATGGCTCTGGTCATGGGCCGCCCTTTCGATCCGCGCTCTCTCATCCCCACTATCAACTCTGAAGACCCGTCGTACGAAGACCTGTGCACGATCCGGGATTATTATTATGCGGAGGTCAAGGCTCTCTTTGACCGCCACAAGGCGATTCACGGCTTCCCACACCTCACCCTAGAGCTGCGCAAGTAGCGACTGATACGGTAATATAGCACGGCCGTTCATGTCTGTGTGCTGCAGACAGGTTGTACTAGATGTGTATCGTGCTTGTTTGAAATGTGGCCTCAAGTATGTACTATAGGCTGGCTTGTGCAAATTAAAATGTAGAGTAATCAAAATACCGGACCGTATTCCCCGGGGGGGTACGACCATGTAACCCATGATGCAAGTCTGTGTCAGCATCCCCAATACCGCGTATGATGTATACAAGACTCAAAGCTAGCTCCTTGAGGCAACAACACCTTGGAATCCTCGTTCCGAATCGCGATTTTCCTTTCCTTCCCTATCGCTGTCAGCCAGCCATGGCGATCGCTGCCACAGCTTCCAAAAGCTGCATTGCGCTTCGCAGCCTCGCTGGATCACCCAGTGCACCCTCCTGCTCTAGCTATGCTCCGACAACCGTGAAGGCTGGCGTAAGGTTGTTGTGCGGAACATGCGCATCTCTCCTTCCCTTATTGTGCGATTGTCTCGCCGAAGTAGCAGTTGCGGGTGTTAATTGTTCTGCGCCGATCGCGTTCTGTCATGCTCCTCTTGTGCCTAACTCCACTGATCCGCACCGCACCCCCACCATTTCGCAACCCCAGTGATCCTCATCGCAGTTGTCCTTTCGATTCCTTGAAAACGCCTCCTCTCGCTTCCGCGTCCTTTCCATCCCTTGCGCGATTCCAACAGGGCGACAGCCGCGATCTCGGCGCCGACAAGCGGCGTCAGCCGCCTGTCCTGGTTGAGCAGTCAGCCTCCCGCAGGCCGCCTCGCGCGCGATGCGCGGCGGTGGAAGCGCGCGGGAGCGTCGCGCGCAACGCGCGGTCCGGCATCGAACAACGTGGTTGCACTTTTCACAGGCAAGGCAGGAGCTTAAGATCAGAAAGCGCAAATCTCAGATTCGGCAGTGATCAGGTTTGGGGGTCCAGGGTTCAGTCCGCAGTGCACAAGCGCAAGCGCTGCTGTGGGAGGTTTGGTCTTCCAGGGCCAAGCCTAAACCAAGCCAGAAGTTACAGATTGAGTAACCTCTCACTCAGCTGTACGGAGGTCGCTCGTTCTCCCATCATCTCCGTGTTAAGAAGGACGCACGACCTAAGCTGCTTGCTGATGGAAGAAAACTCACCAACCCCCATGAGCGTGGCTGTGTGTGCGCGTGTGCCCTTTGCGTGCGTGCCTGTGTGCGTGCCCGTGTGTGCGTGCCCGTGTGTGCGTGCCCGTGTGTGCGTGCGCGTGCGTGCGCGTGCGTGTGCGTGCCGTGCGTGTGCGTGAGTGGCGTGCAGGCATCGTGGAGGAGATGGGGGCGGTGCGGCAGGTGCTGCAGGGCGAGGACGGTGGGTGGCAGATGACCGTTGAGGCCTCCACCGTGCTCACTGACGTGCATGTGCGCGCTGGGTGGGGAGAGGGGGGAAGGGTGTGGAACGGGGAATGGGGGTAGGGGGGATGGGGGACTATGTTTGAGGCGTCTCAAGATGACCGTTGAGGCCTCCACCGTGCTCACTGACGTGCATGTGCGTGCTGGGTGGGGTGGGGAAGAGGGGGGAGGGAGGGAGAGGGGGAAGAGGGGGAAGGGAGGGAGAGGGGGAAGAGGGGGAAGGGAGGGCGAGGGGGAAGAGGGGGAAGGGAGGGAGAGGGGGAAGAGGGGGAAGGGAGGGAGAGGGGGAAGAGGGGGAAGGGAGGGAGAGGGGGAAGAGGGGGAGAGTGGTAAGGGAGGGAGAGGGGAAAGAGGGGGAGAGGGGGAAGAGGGGGAGAGGGGGAAGAGGGGATGAGGGGGAAGAGGGGGAAGAGGGGGAAGAGGGGGAAGAGGGGGAAAGAGGGAGGTCGAGAGAGGGTGTGTGGAAGGAGTTGGGAATCTGGGAAATGGGGGAACACGAAGAAGGGAAGGCTGGATGGGGTTGAGGAAAAGCAGAAGTGTTGTGGTAGGGAAGACGGGGAGATGAGAGGAGGACGGGAGAGAGATACTAGCATTCTAATGCAAGTCCTCTCCTATCCTGGTGCATTGTGCCTGTGCATTCAATGGGCACGATTGCTGGATGTGCTTGCGTCTGTATTACCATCATGTATGGTGTAAGGGGCGTGGGGGATGAGAGAGTGTGGCGCATATGTGTGTGAAGTGAATACGCGTGTGTAACTTTGTGTGTGTTTTTGTGTGTGTATGTTCTGTGTGTGCAGTTGGGTGACAGCATAGCAGTCAACGGCACATGCCTGACAGTCACCACTTTCGACTCCTCCTCCTTTGTAGTCGGTAAGCAACTCACAACCATCCCACTAACGTGTGCACGCACATTCGTCCCTCCTTCCTTTCACATCCCCCTTCTTTCACCCCCCCCCACCCACACCAGCACCCGTCCTCTTGCATACTCACATTGCAACCCATCCCCGGTCTCTCCCTCTCACTCCTGAATCCTCACCGTGATCATCATCTGCTGCCCCAAACCCCAACTCTCCCCTGCCCCAGGCCTTGCGCCCGAGACGCTCCGCCGCACCAACCTGGGGGACCTTAAGGAGGGCTCGCCTGTCAACCTCGAGCGCTCCCTGCGGGCCGACAGCCGCTTGGGTGGACACTTTGTGCAGGTGATGTCACTGCCAGTTTCCGATCCAACGAGGTGTCTGCCAGTTTCTGCTCTGACGTGTCTCAAGAACGGTCTCATTTGAGGCGGTTCTGAAGTTGTTTTCTTGTTTGGTTCTCTTTTATCCACTCTCTCCTTTCATTATGAGTCAAGTTACCAAGAATCTCGCTTGCAGTTTCCTCAGGGCGAACAACGGGATAATTATTGGTTGACTGTTGTTGGAAGGTGGGAAGTGGGAGTGGATGGGTACAGCTGAAATGGGGGGAAAGGAGAAGGAGGAGGAGGAGGAGGAGGAGGAGGAGGAGGAGGAGGAGGAGGAGGAGGAGGAGGCGTAGGAGGAGGAGGGCACTTTAACTCTTCAGGGCAGATGGAGGTGGCCTCATCTGGGGTCTTCCGTGTTAAGCCTCCCTCCTCTTACTCTCGTGGCATGGCATGGCATGGCATGGCAGGGTCATGTGGATTGCACGGGCGTGATCAAGAGCAAGCGGCCAGAGGGCGATTCTCTCTGGCTGACCGTGCAGTGCGACCCCTCACTGCTCAAATACATTGTCCCCAAGGTGTGTGCGCCATGTACGCCTTCAGCAGTGTCTGTGCTTATGCTCCTTGCACATCCCATGTTGGGCATATACCTTTTTGAGCAAAGTTCTGAATCAGCAAGGCAGATTACATGCTCGTGTCTATGACATGGCATCACCCATGGCCATATGCCCATTGCGCTCGGCACGTCATCTAGCCTCACTCCTGTCGCACTCTCACCCCTCGCTCTGTGCCTTAATCCCCCTCCTCTACTCCACGCGTGCAGGGCTACATTGCAGTGGACGGAACCAGCCTTACAGTGGTGGAGGTCAATGATGAGGTGGGTCGTGAGACATGAGTCATGAGTCTTACTGATTCACGAGTTATTGGGTTCTGACACTCTGCTGCACGTGCACCAGCCGGCTCTCTGGTCATTCGCGAGCGACTGTCTGCTGCCGTGCCTTTGCTTTGCATGGCTGTTCATTAATGGCTATCATGCTCGGTGCATATCTGTGGCTGTGTTCTTGTTGGAGCAGGAGAGCTGGTTCACCTTTATGCTAGTTGCATACACGCAGCAGAAGATTGTGGTGCCAGGCAAGCAAATTGGGGATCGAGTGAACCTTGGTAAGTGTATCACTCACTCATGCGTCCAGCATGGAACAGTACCATGTGTACAGTTTACTTGGAATCCTTGTCTTCACATCTTGCCTGCCTCCCACCTCTTGTCTTACCTTCTGTGCCTTGACGTAAAACCCTTGTCTCGTGTCTTTCCCTTCAATTCAATGCTTTCAGAGGTGGACATTGTCGGCAAATATGTCGAAAGAGTGATCGCGCCCGCATATAAATCTAGCCAATGATGCTGTATGATATGGATGGTGGCTTAAATGGGTGGGTTGCTTTTGTAATGTTCGTGAATCATTGTTGGATGAATCAAGACCTTTTCAGCTAGTTTTCTAAGCAAGTTAGGATTTTCTGTGGTGTACTCATTTTGCTGGACCTTTTGCCAGCCTTCTAGCCGAGCTGACTCCGCACGTGTATCCAATCATCAGTGTTTCGTGCAGTGCCAGCCAAACCCAGCGAAACAGCCCTCCATACCGCCAAAGCGGTCTTTTCTTCTCAAAAATTGCTTCGCGCCACTGGCTGCGCATCCGTGAGAGGCGCGCGACGACCGGAACTTGATTTGGCGATTTTTGCGCGGTCTACGTCGCCAAACGGGCGGGAGGAGTGCACACCCACGACTAAAACAGCTTCAGACTCGCGACCCTGATTGGGCGGACGATGAAAAGTGAACGACCTTGCTGTCGCACGGCCTTACCGCTGGCAGCGGCTCGTAAATGTGCGATTCGTTCCCCTCTGCATTGCGGCTCGATTCGCCTGCTCTATTCGCCCTTGACGATACACTGATTCGTCCGTGCTTGTGAGGCTTTCATCGCTCCTTCCACCCGTAGGCTTCCCACACCAGCTTCGTTCGTGAACCGTAATTTCTTCCTTTCTACCGTCTATCGCTCCTTACCACCCTTCTCCGCTCTTCAATTAGTAAAAACTCTAGGGTCTCCCCCCCCCCACCTTCCCCTTCCCCGCAACCCCTCCCATCTTTCCTCTCCTTTCCTTTCCTTCGATGTCCCACCCACCCGCGTTTCTTTCCTCCTGCTACCAGACTCAACCCCCAGCACATTCCCTTTCGTGCCCTGTTTGATCGAAGGGTCTGCTTCAGTTACGCAGTTGCCAAATTCACGTTAGCATTTTGTACTTGCTCCGTTCGTCAGGCATGTGTCTCTGTAGCTTGAGAGACAGACGCACAGATGAATCTGATCGTCGCTTCGATGGATGCGGAGCGTAAGCTCTAGTAGCATATTGATTTCTTTCAACCGGAATCGCGGTGGTACAGGACAAGTGACGAGCCACGCGAGGAAGAGCATTCATATGCTGGTAGTTCCTTCGTCACGTAGGCGTTTGAATCCAGTGTAACAAATTAAAAGCGAGTCCTTGTGAAACTATATGTGGGAAAAACGGTGACTCAGAATCCACGCACACGTTCTTACGAGCCAAGAATCCTGGTTTCCGAGACTCAATCTGCCTAGACTTCGATCACCCGCTGCTGGACTTGTCGCCATGGCAGCCCACGCTGATCCCCCGTCGCTGCTAACGCCACATATGACTCGTACGTTGCCCACATCCAGCGGCCCTGAGATAGCTAGGCTGCCCTTCCATCTTTCCCTCCCATCCTGCTACATAGTCTTCTATGGAGAGTACCTCATATATTTCTTCCCACTTAAATCTATTTCGTCTCAGAACTCAGCATACGCTCTCATTGTTCCTGTGCGACGCCGATTCCCCTCCCTCTTCAAAATCCACTGCGATTTCCTTTACTGTACGACGCTCCACTCCATGGGATGGATTCCGTACGCGATTGCGTTGTTCCATTCATTAACATCATTAGTATCCGCCCCTACATTCACCTCCTACGACCCGCGTGTCCCTGCTTCGTTCCCCCCGTTTTCCCCACGCTGCCCCCACTGCCGACTGTCCCCCTCCCCCTCCCCCTCCCTTCCCCAATCCCCCAGCAGCGCCGGCGCTGAGTCAAACGGTGTTGGAGGCATTGGCGCGCAATGACCAGTTCCACGCGCACGTTTCCGCGCTCGCTGCTGGCGGCTCTGCGCCGGAGGTATGTCGCACGCCCTGGAACGAGTCGAGTCGAGCTAGGTCGCGGCGAGTCCAGTTCGGGTCGAAGTTAAGACGAGAAGAGCCGAGTCGGGCCGAGACGGGGCAAGCCGAGTAGACAGAATTGAGCCGAATCGAGCCGTATCGAGCCGACTCGAGCCGTATCGAGCCAACTCGAACAAAGTCAAGAGCGGCCGCTCAAGCCGAGTGGGGTCGAGTCGGGCCGAGTCGACATGAGTTGCCTCGGGTATTTTCTCCTTAGCTCCTTGAGCGGTAATGGCGGGATGGCATCGAAAAGCTCATGGCGGTTGTGCAGTTCATTTACGATCCATGGATTCTTAGGAGCTGGAAACGAATCAGCGGTGCAATATAAGCCACTCACCGTTTCCCCCTCCTCCCTAATCCCCGCTTCTCTTCACTCCAGACCCCCGACGGCGCGGGTCCCTCTACTTCCGGCCGCACATCCGCGTACCTCCGCCGTCTCCTGGGACTCGCGGGGGCGCCGCGGAGCACCAGCGTCTCCGCCAATAACAGTTCCACGGAGTCCTCCCCCCGCGCGCTCTTCCACGACTTCGATGGGCGGAGCGGCCCCCCGTCGGCGCAGTCATTGGCTGCAGCAGCAGGAACCGGATCGCGAGGGGGAGCGGGAGCGGGAGCGGGAGCGGGAGGAGTTCCCGTGCTAGGCGGAGTAATGGGCCGTTCACGGAAAGAGCGCAGCGTCTCCCCGATCCCCGCGGCTTCCCGCCTCTCCACCTCCGCCGATGCTTCCCGTGCGAAAGCGCGCCAGCACGACCCCAAGGCGCTTGCGCACGCCGCCCTGGCGGCCGTGACGACCGGCAGCACTGGCGGCGCCGGCGGAAACTCCACCGCAAGGCACGGCGGCAGGGAGCGGGGAGACCCGCTGCGAGCGCAGAGCGCGAACGAGCACCTCCGCGTGAACGCGTCGCTGAATACGAGCGACCCGCCGGACGCGCATAACGGCTCCGCCTGCGCGGCAGAAATCGTGGGCGGGCGATCAGGCGGCGGAGCACAAGCGGCGGAAGGATTAGGCGGAGAGTGTCGGCCGCGCGCGGCAGGAGGCACTACTGCTGGCGGAACCACGACCGCGGAAACCATGGACGGGGGCGGGGATGGCGCAAGACCGATAGCCCTAGGGAACGGGCTTGGGGCGGAATCGGGAGCAGAAACGGGGGAGGCGGCGGGCGCGGCGTTGGGCTTTTCCGCGGCCGGGCAGAGCGTGGGAGGTAACAGCGCCGCGCAAGAGAGCGCGAACTTCCCTCCCGAGGAAGCGGCTGCAGGCGGAATGGGCACAGCAGCGGTTCCTGCGGGGACCGCGCGGAAGAGCAGCAGCGCCGCCTCTACGATCAGCGGCGGGAACTCCGCGCGAGTGAGGCGCAGCCACGACAAGAAAGGGATCTGTGCCACGTCATCAGGTGCCTCGACGAGCAACCCGTCTCTCCGGGGAGGCGAGAGCAGGAGTCGAGCCGCCAAGGGACACGGACACGTCTCCTCCAGTGGCCACATCACCGGGGATAGCGGCGGGGATGGTGGCGGGGATGGTGGCGGAAGTGGCGGAGGGAGCGGCTGCTCTAGTCCACTGACGGCGAGTGCGCTTGCGAGGCTCCCCGGCGGCGATGTTAAGCGCGGTTCGTCGTCGCGGCAGCAGAAGCAGTCGCGGCTGCTGCAGGAGGTGGAGGAGTGGCTTCAGTCTGCCTCCCCCGCCACCCCCGCGGAAGCGGAAGCCGCCGCCGCCGCCGCTGCAGCCGCCATGGCCGGGAGCCGGGAAGCGGAGTGGCGGAAGCTGGATGCGCGGGAGGCGGGGGAGGGGAGCAGGGATGGGGGGAAAGAACGGCAAGGGCGAGGGAGTGAAAAAGCGAGAGAGAGGGCAGGGGGGACCGAGTACGGATCACGGGCGAAAGAGAAGGGAAAAGATAGGGAGAGGGGTAAAGAGCGAGTGAGGGAACGAGTGCGAGAGGAAAAGGGAGACGAGGGAAGAGGAGGGAGAGAGAAGGAGAGGGAACGAGAGGAAAGGGGAGTGGTAGCTGCGGCGGCAGGGAGCAGGAGCTTGGCAGAGAACAAGAATGTCAATGGGAGAGGCAACGGCAAGGGGAGCAATCATGAGAGTGGTAGTGGCTGGAGTAGCAACAGCAACAGCCACAGCCATAGCCAGGCTGCGCAACAGCTGATGCAATCAGCGCAGTCAGTGCAGTCAGGGCAAGGAGGGGCGGAAACCGCAGGTGGTTTGGGGGACGCGGGGACGGGAGGGGGGAAGAATGGCGGAGCGGGAGCTGCCGATGGCGCGGTGGGTGGCGGCATTTGGCAGCTTGTGCGCGAGGACGGGCAGGAGCACAGCCCGGTGTCGACACTGGACTTCAGCCAGGCTGCTCGACCGGTTGCGGAGACAGAGGCTGAGGGACGAGAAGGAAACCGGGGTAAGTCAGCCGGGTTGGAGTTTCCTTGCACTGCTGCTGCTGCTGCTGTTTCTGCTTTTGTTGTTGTTGCTGCAGCTCAGCTGTTGGCCTCCCTGCTGCCTATGCGGGCTGTTGCTTGCCCCCATGTGCTGCTGGCCCTGTCTCACTTTCTCCTACTCTCCCGTTTGTGTGTGCCACGCCCTGTGCAGTGCCGACTATACCGCCTGTGTCCGCCTCTGTGTCCTCCGTGCGGCCATCCAATGCTGTGGTGCTGCCAGGAGACGTGATGCCGCGGGTGCTGTCTTCACCGCCACATGCACTCGCCGATGATCCCGCCTCCTCCGATGCCGCCCACAGCAACCCTTTTCACCCGCACCATCAGCAGCATCGGCAGCATCAGCCGCTGTCACCATCTCACAGCAAGCATCACCAACACCATCACCAGCTGCATCAGCAGCAGCGGCACCAGCAGCAGCACCAGCAAGACCAGCAGTGTCAACGTGAGGCATCATCAGCTGTGATACCTCGAAGCAGCACCAGCCCTGGTAGTGCAGCCAGCTGCACAGACCAACCGGGGCACAGAACACCCGGCACAGACGCGAGTGCAGGCGCATGCATGCAGTCAGGCGTGCCCATGCATGTAAACGGCATGATGGGGGGCATGGGAGGAATGGGGGGCATGGGGGCCATGGGGGGCATGGATGCAGAGGGCATGGAGCAGGACCTGGACTATGTGCGCCACATCCTCATAGCAGCTGGCTTTGCCGGTCCGCGCCTCCCCCCGCTCCACTCCCAAGACCGCCCCATCCCGCCCCACATCTTCCCTCGCTTGGAATCCAGCATCGTCGCTGCCGCATCCCCTCAACCGCTCCCTTCCTCGGCGTTCCCCCCTGGAAGCACACAGGCAGAAGCGGAGCATGCGAAGAGAGCGGAGGAGCGGCGGCAGCGCCGGCTACTGTTTGATGCGGTGAATGAAGCACTGGGCAGACGGCTGGGGCCTTATGTGGAGCTGCCAGTCTGGGCTGAAGGGTTACGGGAGCTGCTGGTGCGGCCGCGGCCGGTGGGGCTGGCGCTGCTGCAGGAGGTGTGGGGGGAGATTCACGACTGGCCTGTGGCGGCCTCGGAGGAGGTTTACGATATTCTGGATGATGCGGCGCGGCGGGATATGGGGAGGGGTGTGGACCGATGGGTGGATGTGATTGAGGAGATTGTGGGGGTGGTGAGGGAGGTTGAGGAAGCTGTAACGATGCAGTTGATTAGGGAGGTGGTTGGGGAAATGACGGATGTTGAGAGGCAGAGGAAGGCTCGGCGGAGGAATACTCCTGCTGGCGGCGGCTCGTCAGCTGGTGGTGGATTTGCGCCTGCTACCCCAACAAGGAGGCTTCTGAGGTCTAGTAGTGGGGGAGGGCTGTCGGTGCAGGAGTTGGTGGGAGGAAAGAATGGAAACCCTCTCAAGGGATTTCGGTGGCTGGGAAGAAGAGGGCTTTAGTCAAAGGAATAAAAGGGTTAGAGACTTTGTGGTAATTTAGTTGGGATAACTTTGCGGAAATGTTAGCTTGTGCATGCACGTAGGTCGAGTTGTGCTTGTTATGGTGCGTTGCCCATGCTTTTCTCATGCATGAAAACTATAGATCGACGTGATTCTCACGAGTGTAGCATCATTTGTCCTGTCAAGGGCGCTGACTTCTGCTCCTGTCGAGTTTCGCTTTTCTATTTGTCAGTGGCACGTCAAGCTGGCATTCTGTCAGACTGTCAGAAAGTAAGGATACCACATTGGCACTTCCGCTCAAACCTAGCCCGAACCACTAACCTTAGCTGAGATCAGGCTTGGGAACGGTGAGACAAAGATTTCTGCCCCTTTCAAAGCCAATCACTTATCGTCGTTGTCTCCAAAGCTCACTTGACCCCTACCAAACCACACAGCAAAAGATACCCGTCACGCGGGGCTTCGGGCTCTTTGATTGCGTAGCGGGGAGTCGGCGGGTGAGGGTGGCTTCCGACTCCGGGGAAGCGTTCCACCGGCTCGTGACTGCTTTTTTGCCATACCAGACGCGGTCTGCGTGGCGCTGAGATCTGCCCGAACCTCTCTCACTGGTCACACGGGTCACAATTTTGGTTTCGCGCCATTTTGTAAGGACACCCAGCCCGATTGAATGGGGGCACAGGATGTGTGTGACTTCCTTGCCTAGAGATCATCGGGTGGACGTCTGTTGAAATCAGTCACCTGCTCCTTTTTCGTCCTCGGATTCTGACGCTGCTTCTGATTGCTTAGCTCATCATATCAGCTAATCAGCTTCTAATGGGAGCCGACAGGAAAGAATAGCTGCTTACCGACCAGCCTACTCGGTCCCTGCGTCGAATCTCTTCCTCTCTAGTGCGAAGAGAAATAACAATATATGATGACCGTTCAAACTTCAGCGAGCTTATAGTATCAATGGGGTGCTTCAGGCGAAGTCATTTTCGCCATTAGCTTCACACAAGGTTCCCGCCAGTGCGTTTCAGCTCAGCTGCTTCTTCTATGCACAAAGTCTCTAAACTCCTGAACACTTTTGTCACTCGGCCTTCAACATGGGGATGAATCGGCAATATGTCCCTCTCGACCCCACAAGAGGGTAAGACGCTTTTCCGGACTCGCTTCTTCCCTATGTTACCTATCTGTTCGGTCGTTTTAGAATGTTGTCAATACAGTCTTTCAAGTTCCAAGTAAACGAAACACATGAAGCACCAGATCCGTATTACTGTAGCTTCATGGCCTCGGTCATGGAAAGACTGGATATATCAAAGAAAATGTTGTATACAGGTCGAGCGGAACATACGTCATGCTTAACTTCGCTTTTAAACCTCTCTTCTAACATCTTAACCGGCTCCCTTCGCTCGCTGATGCATTTCGTAGTAACTCGTTCATCCATGTTTCCCTCTCCTGTCCTCGCGGTTCTTTTTCGCCAATCTTTGTACATCCTGATCCCTTGGGTTTTGTTATTACGGGCTGAGATGAAGCTTCCTCTCCTTTGTCAGCGCTCCGCTTCCGCGCTCGCAGCTCATGGCTCTCCCTGAACTTCCTCTTTGTGCTCGACCATTTTCCCCGTTGTTGCCTCGCAGTGGGAAGTCGTCGGCCATCATCCTCGCCTTCGCCATGGCCGGCAGTGTCGCCATCCTCGCTGCGTCCGTCTTCCTCGGTGTGAAGCTCGCGTCGATGCAAGGAGAGGAACCCCCTCCACCTCCCGCTCCGCTTCCGCCCCCGCCTATCAACGTCACCATCACATCCAAGATCCAAATGGCCCTGCTTTTCCTCGAAACCCAAAAATGTGAGTCGCGCCTCTGCTCGCGCCAGCAACGCATCTACAAACATGTAAGAAACAGCTCAGCGTAATATTATCTCCGCAAGCTGTAAAGAACAAGAAGCATCTAGTTGCAGATCTGAGTGTTGTGCGCTTTTATAACCTCGATGTCTCTGACATCCACACTCTTTGTTGCTAATTTCAGCGGGTAAACTACCCCCGGGTTATCCCATCACTTGGCGAAATAACTCGGGGATGCGGGACGGCCAGGATCAGAACCGGGACCTACGGGGAGGATACTACATCGGCGGCAGCAACATCAAGTACCACTTCCCGCTGGCCTACACCGTGACCATGCTGTGCTGGTCGCTGCTGGAGTACGAGTCCGTGTATCGACTCGTGAATATGCACAACGAAATGGCGGAGCTCATAGACTGGGGTGTACAGTACATCCTCGCTTCAAGATACCAGGAACTGATATTCGCGCAGGTGGGCACGCCCGAGATCGACGACGTGTGCTGGATCCGGCCGGAGGACATGAAGCCCGCGCAGCGCCCCACCATGTTCCCCTGCGACGTCACGCACCCGTGCTCCGACCTCGCGGGCGAATACGCCGCCGCGCTCGCCGCCGCTTCGCTGACGTTCCGCGTGGGCAACCCCGCGTACGCGGACCAGCTTCTGCAGAGCGCGGAGGAGATCTTCGAGTACGCGGATCAATACCGCGGGAAGTATAGCGACTGGGTGGAGGCGGCGCAGACGGAGTATAACTCCACCGGCTACGGCGACGAGCTCATGTGGGGCGCCACGTGGCTGTACTTCGCGTCGGGAGACACCAAGTATCTGGACTACGTGATCGGGCCGAACTCGTACATCTTCGAGACGAACCAGTGGGGGCCCGGCACGAAGACGTTCGACTGGGACAACAAGGCGCCCGGCGTGCAGGTGGGTTCTGGATCGGGGAGTTAGAGTAGACAGGTATGGCGAGGGAAGCAGCGGAGTATCGAGGCTTGGTCTGACTTGGAGTGCATGTTGGGTTCTGGGATGACAGGCTGGAAGCGGTGCAGTCTCTGTTGTTGTCGTCTCTCTTATTTCGCGCGGTAGAAAGCATGTTATGGGCGCTCATCTTATCTATATTGTGTCTCTCGACTACGCATGCAGGTGCTGATGACGCGGCTGCTGATGCTGGGGTACGGGGCGGGCAACGAGGGGCAGATCCCGCAGTACCTGCAGACGTATCTCAACGCCGCGAAGCTCTACGTGTGCCAGCACACGCCGCACTGGCTCCACGCCAACTTCACCGACAGTGGTAAGTGGCCCGTGTGTAATTATCACCACTCTCCCTTTTGCTCAACCCTCACCCATCCCCATCTACCTCTGCGCCGTCTTCCCATCCGCCTCTCCTCGCGACCCTCTCCCTCTTCTCTCACCATCAAGTTCGTTCGCGTTGCTAAGCGCTCTGCGGCCCGATTGTCAGCCCTTGACGTCAGAAAAATGCACCAGCACTCTCTTGCCCTGCTCTCACTTTCTTACCCTCTCTCTCTCCCGCTCTCCACCTGGGCGTGCAGGCGGGCTGATCTACGTGAGCGACGACCATCCGATCCAGTACGCGGTGAACGCGGGGTTCCTGTCGGTGCTGGTGAGCGACTACCTGCGCATCGCCATCAACGCCAACGTCTCCTCGCACTACCTCGACTGCGACGCCACCATTGACGATATCGTCGACTTCGCCGCCTCGCAGGTGCGATATGAATACCGCGATCGTGTCGGCTGTGCGCCGTCGCGACTGAATCTGCTTCTTTTGCCTAGCGCGCAAAGTAGGCTTTGTACCTGACTCGCTCCATACTTGACTCGCTGTTTGCGCTTGGTTGTGATGGCAGGTGAACTACATCCTGGGCGACAATCCCCAGAAGATGAGCTACATGGTGGGCTTTGGCGAGAAGTACCCCACGCGCGTGCACCACAGAGCCGCCTCCATCACGTCCAAGCACGTCGACCCCACGCCCTTTGACTGCGCCACTGGCCAGCGCTTCAAAGTGTAAGTGGACACATTCCGTGAAGGTTCAAGCATTCAAAACAATCACACAAAACTTTTTGAACTAGTTCGCACATCCACAAGCCCACCAAAAAGAACCGCCTAGTAACAATAATAACACAGTGCCAAGTTATTTGTGCTGCCCTGACATGCCACCCGTCCCTTCTTCCTCCGGGCCACTTCCTCCCTGCTTCAGATCCAAGTATCCGAATCCTAACGTTCTCGTGGGAGCGATCGTGGGTGGTCCAGCCCGGGACGACTCATACCTGGACGACCGCACAATCCCCCAGCAGAGCGAGCCCCTGCTGCACCTCAACGCTGTCTTTGCCGGCCTCCTGGCCAGCCTGGGTGCCTTCCGCAGCGGCAACAGCCCGGGCAACTCGCTCACGCGCATGTGGGCGCAGATTCCCTGGGCCAAGAAGTACGCCGAGTCCCTCGAGGAGCTCATTCCCAAGCCCTACCCCTCGCCTCCCAAGCCGCCCGTCTCCCCTCCCCCCTGGAGGACCCCTCCCCCTAAGGCTCCCAGACTTCCTCCCAAGCGCAATGGCCCCAGCCCCCCTCCTCCTTATGTCAACCCCCCGCCCCCCTCACCTCCTCCCCCGAGCCCCCCTCCTCCCCGGCCGGTCAAGAGAACCCCTCCTGCTCCTCCGCTGTTCTTCAAGGGCCAGGGGAAGTGGAAGCTGCCCCCTGCCCTCCCTCCCAAAACTGCTCCCTCACGCAAGGTTTTGCCTCCTGCTGGCAAGCTTCCTGTGGTACATGCTCCTCCTGCCATTCCCAAGAAGCCTGTCAAATTGCCCCCTGTTGTGGAAGCGCCTCTTGGGAAGATCCCTGCAGTTGTAGAGGCACCACTTGGGAAGGTTCCTGCAGTTCCAGCAACTAAGGTTCCAGCTACCAAGGTTCCAGCTGCTAAGGTTCCTGTCCCTGCAGCAAAGGCAGTGGCCCCTGTCAAGGAAGTTCCTGCAACGCTCACCCCTGTTGCTGCTGGAAAAACTGCTGCACCGGCTGCGGGTAAAATACCAACAGTGCCTGCAGGAAACCCTGAGATTGTGCCTTGATCGTTGGCTAGCTGCACAACTAGGCATTGGGTTTAGTCACGTCGTATGGCTAGGCAATCGTAGGTAGGCATAACACTTTTGTGCTCTAGGCGGGATGGGTTTGTGCTGTGAAACCGTTTTTGAACTCGTAACTCTGCTCTATGGTCATAAAGGGGTCCCACCGCGGAGTTTGACCAGGTCTGGTCGTGTCTGGCATCCGTGGAACCCTCTTCTTGTGGGCAGTTCCCGTAAGTTACTGGTAGTAACTTGCTGAGTTTGTTGGCATTGCATTGTGCCTTCTAAACCCCTCACACCGGAGCTCTTCACCCGTCTAATAGCAGACTCACACAATGGAGTCTAGCCACACTGAACTTTCAACAAACTTGAATGTGCCATTGCATGTTCAGACAGGGAGATGCTTACTTACCATAAAGTGACACATACACTATGCAAGTTATTTCTAGGGAAATCAAGTGATCCCTCCCATGTTGGTTGGTAGTGGGCAGAATGGAAATTCAGTACCGTGAGGCAATGATATGCCAGGTTGCATCACTATCACTACTAATCCCCAGAAAGAAGAGAAGCTGAAATTCTAAGACAGCTGAATATCACTGTCACCTGGATTTCGTATTCACCATTCTCTGCCAAAGCTCGCAAGTGTACGTATATTGAGATTCCTATGGCACACAACACCGCCACAATCAGCAGCAGGCGCAGTGGCACTACAGTGCGGTATTGCACAGTTCCCCTTCTCCCGCCAAACCGTTTTCCCAAGCTGTACCCGCAGCTGCCCATTGTCCAGCTGAACCGCTTTTTGACTCGTCGTCAGCACCACCGCAGCCCCGCTGTCCGCGCCCGCTCCCTGGTCAACGACCGTCCGCCGATGCAATCGCCGTCATCACCTCCTCAGCACTGCTGTCGTGTCGGAAAGAGCCACAGTCCGCCTGGTACTGTTACTGTAACTTCCCCATCCCCCCCAAGCGTACCCCCCCCAACCTATCCACTCCCCGCACCTATCCCCCTAGCCTCCTTCTCACACAGCTTTTACTGCCTGACCCATCCAAACCAAACCACTCCCCCTTCCGCCTTCGCCCCAAAAATTCCCCTTCTCAACAAGGACTACCAGTGGGGAGAGCGCTGTTCTGCGCGCGCCCGATCTGTTTTCGAAAACAGCCCTGAGCTATCCGGGAAGCGGACGTAATTTCAGGGCATTCATATTTCCCGCTCTGAGAATACATGCGTAATATAGCTAAGTTATTCAAGCTAGACATACACTAAAGAGCAGAGTACGCTAGGGGAACGTGGGGGGCTGGTGTTGTTGGGGGTGGGAGAGGGACAAGTTTGCGGTCTAAGGTCTGGAATAAAGGGGGGGAGGGGAAGGGGGGTTGGCTCTTACGGGAATCCGGGGAGCCCCAAAACCTGTCCGTTAGGAATCCGGGCTGGGGGAAAAACCAACCCTGAAAATCTCAGAGCTGAGCTGAAACTATCTCTGAATTCTCAGGGAAAACGGACAAATGTCCGTGAATCGACAGGCCTGTTCTCGAGCTGTTCAAGGGCCAACTCGCCTCCGCTCCCCCCCTCCCCCCTTCCCCACTCCCCCCCGCCACCTTCTCCCCTCTCCCTCAGCTCTCTCGCGCCAGTCCAATTTTGTTCGCTCCGCAAGCACGGAATGTGGAGATTAGGGCTGTCCTTATCAGTTCCCTGGTTACCTACACATGCCATCGCGTATGTTGTAGGGTTCATGTGGAGTAGGATTATTTCGTCGTAGCAGCCAACATCGTTTCCCCCATTTTTTTCCCATTGGCTTGCCCGTTTCTACGTCCACACCTCTTACCTTGAATATCGACGACGATTTTGTTCCCTGCGTGGAAACCGGAAAACGCTTTTTTGTTTTCGCGGGAGCATCGGGAATAAGTTGGTATTTTTTGGTCACCATTTTTGTTCGTCAAGGCTCTTCGGCCGCTCGCTCGGTGTTTTCTTTTGCGTCGGGTGTGGATTGCTGGCTATTTTCTCCACTCTACCAATTCCGATTGCTACCCGTGCACTCAAGCGATTATCTGCCGTACCGAACCTACGGCGCGGGTTCGTCGACGGAAAAGCGTGCCAAGAAGCATGTGATGAAACGATGGGAGATGCCTGCATGGGAAACGAAATAACGTGCCCGAGAGGGCCTGCAGGTGAAGACGAGGGGTGGTGATAGGACGAGACTGGAGTTTTTGCGTCAGTGTGCGGACCGGAGGAGAACGAGAGAAAGCGGAAAGGAGGAGGAAGACTGGAAGAAAACTAGACTTAGGGACTGTATGACGATAGGGTAGGAACTAAGGAGGAACTATCTACCAGCTAGGGAACAGCTTGACAGGAGCTCGGGAGAGACTAGAGCGGAAGTAGGGAGGAACTAGCAGGGAACTAACGACCTCGTTCGGTGCGTACGTAGAAGGAAAACATTTGGAAGCGGGAAGAACGAAATTAGGTTAGGAAGGCCGACGGAGGCGAGCGGAGGAGTGTGAGTGTTCGGCCGACCAAGGCGAGACGGGAAAGCATTCAACGGTCAGGAGATAGATGGAGAGGCATGACGAAGAGGGTCAGAGGATCGCCATGCGGCCTAACAGCATGGAGCGGGTTAGCGCCGCCGCCGCCGCCGCCGCCGCCGTTGCCGCTATGGGTGGCCCGGGCAGCGGCGGCAGCAGCGGCAGCGGCGGCAGCGGCAGCGGGATAATGGACGCGTCGTTCCTTCGGCCGCGCGGCCGCTCGTCGCTATCCGTGTCGCACAGACGCGCCACGGAAGGCGACCCGACGCCGGGCGAACTCAGGTAAGCGGCTCGGTGGTTCTGGATTAACCTAGTCTAGTAACCGATGGCGTGTGGACTGTGTCTGTAATTTACAGCCTGGTGACGTCTGGCGTGTGCTGGTCTGGCTGTCAGTTGTTTGCCTCTACCTGTACCGTTGTGTACCTGCAGCCGAGCTGTTGATTACGGTGGGCTCCAGGTGGGGTTGTGAAGCGGTTAGATAGGCGGAAGAAACACGCTGAATGAGAAAATATGTGTTGTTCTCCCTGCTTATGTTTCTCTCTTCTATCCCAGTGTGTATACCCACCCGCCACACCACCTTTTCCCCCCGGTTTTCTCCCCCTCCTCTCCCTCTCTCCATTTCCTATCCTGCTCATGCCCTCCTCCCCTCCTTGCCGTCTGCGTGCGGCCTGGTGATGGGATGTGACATGGCGTGGCATGACTTGAAATGGAATGTAATGGGTTTGGCATGGTATGGCCATGGTATGGCTACGGCATGTCTATGGTATGGTATGGCTACGGCATGTCTATGGTATGGCATGGCTACGGCATGTCTATGGTATGGCATGGCTACGGCATGTCTATGGCATGGTATGGTATGGCATGGCATGGCATGGCATGGCATGGCATGGCATGGCGTGTGTGGGCGACACCCCATCCCCCCTCCCCACGCGCACCACAGCGATACTCAGGGTCGGAGGCCGTACCCCACAGGCGACCCTGGCATGGACGGCTACCGCAGGTACGACCCATCCTTTCCCCCTATCCCATCCTCCCCCCATCCCATCCTCCCCCCATCCCATCCTCCCCCCATCCCATCCTCCCCCCATCCCATCCTCCCCCCATCCCATCCTCCCCCGTCCCATCCTCCCCCCGTCCCATCCTCCCCCCATCCCATCCTCCCCCCATCCCATCCTCCCCCCCATCCCATCCTTCCCCCCATCCCATTGTTCTCCCCGTAAATTCCATTCCGCCCTCCTGTTCATCCGAACGCATTCCTTTTGGCCGTCCCTTGCTCTCTCCACACCCTCTGTCCGCCCCTCTGCTCCCCCGGTTCCGATTCCCCTCACAATCCTCGCACGTACCCCTCCTGTGCAGTGCTGGTGACTACGGCAGAAGATCTATGCTCAGCGATAGGTGTGCTCTCTCTCACTCACTCCCTCTCCCCTCTCCCCTTTCGCCTCTCCCGCCTCCCCTCTCCCCTTTCGCCTCTCCCGCCTCCCCTCTCCCCTCGCGCCTCTCCGCTCGCCACACGCCTTCCCTCTCCCATCTCCCCTCTCCCATCTCCCCTCTTCCATCTCCCCCTATCCCTGCCCCTCCTCGCTTTCCCCCACACCCTTGTTCATGCTTCCTTGCAATGCTGCACTTGCCCTCTTGCCCTTTCTCGTCACGTCTCTTCCTACTCATCCTTTCTCATTGTGCTCACACCCCTCCTTGCACGCACCCTCCTCCCTCGCCTCTGTGCCCCCCTCTCCTCTTTCTCTCTTTCTCCTTCCTCTCCCCCCTCTCTTCCCTCTCCTCTCTGCCGCACCAACCCGTGTCCCATGGCATGGCAGCGAGTACACGCGCCGGCCCACAATGCTGAGGGAGAGGGGAGACGTGTACCGCAGGTGGGTCATGCTCATGCTCATGCTCATGCTCATGCATGCTCTCATGCATGCACTCATGCATGCACTCATGCATGCACTATGCGCCAGGTCGTTGTAGGTCGCCTTTTAAGAACTCTGAGAAGCGACCAGTATTTCTGAGGGGAGACGTGTGCCGCAGTGGGTCATCCATGCGCGCTCTGCCATCTCCTCTCGCCACCTCCGCCCTCCAGCCTCTGTGCCTCCAGCCTCTGTGCCTCCAGCCTTTGGTTACCCCCTGCTCATCTCCTGCCTCTCTGAGTCTGCCGTTCTGTAGTAGAGGCTCCCCAGGTGCCGATACATATGCACCAATGCCCAACCCTGCTGCTGTAAAAAACCACTCACCCTTTCGATCTCACCACACACTCCTTCTGCCCGGTATGGTACCTATTAGTAGCCCCACCCGTTCTGCCTCCCCTCCTGCCTCCGTTCCCATTCCCTCTGCCATGCAGGCAGTGTCACCACTCTTCACCACGTCACACCCTTCTGACCCTCCCCCCTCTTCTCATCCACCCTTCCCCACTCCAGCCCCGTCCCATCCCTTCTCTCCGTCCTACCCATTTCCCCAGCAGCTCTTGTCAAACGAGGCTGTCTCCGTTTGGCAGCTCCTCACTCACCGGTTCATCTCTAGATTTGGTAGACTCTGCGTTTCCCCAGGCCGCAGGGATTTTTTTTTGAGAATTCTGAAAAATTCCCAGGCCACAGCTTACACTTGGACTCAAAAGACACCCGCCATTCCTTTCCTTGGCTCTCCGTCCTACCCATTTCCCCAACAGCTCACGACAGACGGGGCCGTCTCTCTCCTCCCTCACGGGCTCGTCTCTAGATCCAGTAGACTCTGCCTTTTCTCAAGCCGCAGCTTACACCTCTCGCTTCCAGCAGCAACACCAGCAGCAGCAGCAGCAGGTGCCGCCGTCACAGCAGCAGCAGCAGCAGTACCAGCAGCAGCCGCCTTCTCTGCTGGACGGAGGGAATACAACACTGGGAGGCACGGGCGTGGCAGCCGCAACCAGATCGTAAGGATATAGCTGTTTCAGAGGATATGACCAACCAAGCCAAGTACTGCTTTTGAGGCGCAAGGAGAGACTATAGCCAAATAATGCTGTTGATATGTCTGTCGCCATGGCCCACCTTCAAAGTCTATTCTATGCATGCTCCTGTATCTCTCTTCCTCACCCTCGCTCCCTCTCGCTCCATCTTGCTCCCTCTCGCTCCCTCCCTCGCTATCTCTTGCCTCTCTCTCTGTGTTTGTTCTGCCTCCCCTCTCTCTGAATTCTTCTCCAACACCCCCCCCTTTCCCCTCCCCCTTTTCCCTCCCCCTCGCCTCCCCTCATCGTGAAACGTTGCATATACCTCTCTGGCCGCTCCTTCCGCCTCCCCTCGTCTCTGCATCCTCTTCACATCCTTCGTCCCCTCCCCGTCCTCCCCGTCCTCTCCCAAAACCCCCTTACTCGTCCCCATTTCCGCACCCCCCCTCTCTCCCCCCCCCAGTGTGGAGCGCTACATGTCGTACCTCTCGGGCCGCTCCTCCCTCCCGCCACCCCTCGTCTCTGCATCCTACTCACCCCCTGGTCCCCCCTCTTCCTCCTCCTCCCACAATCCCTCTTACTCTTCCCCCCCCCCCCCCCCCCCCCCCCCCAGTGTGGAGCGCTACATGTCGTACCTCTCGGGCCGCTCCTCTAGACGGCCCAACCTGGCAGCCAACCCCAACCCTCTCCTCATCCCCGCCGCCTCCTCAGGGGCATTCGCTGGTTCCAATATAAGGTGTGCTCGTCTCGCCTCGCCTCGCCTCGGCTCAATGCTCGCTTTTTTTCTGATGTAATCTAGGCGGGCTTGGCTTGGACGGAAGCAAGGTAAGCTTCTGTGTAGGCCGGGCTTTGATAAAAGCCTTGTTGGCTCGACTGGCTGGCTGGCTGGCTATGGAGTTGTTGGGCTCAGAATGGCTCGGAATGGCTCGGAATAATTCTTGTCCCATCCTATCCCCTTGGGGGCTTTCACTGGCTCCAATATAAGGTGCGCCATGTGGTGCTTGAATGGTTGGCACAAGGCGGGCAGTCATGGAGCTTGGGCTTTTGTTCCATGTAGGTAGGGTGGGCTTTGGTTCGAAGTTGGCTTTGATATGCGTCGTGCATCTTGCATGTGATTCGTCTGGCTAATGTGACTCTCACTCCTCACTGTCCACCCCCCTCGTTCATTTCATCCCTCCCGTCTCCCCCACCCCACCCCTTGTCTCCTCTGTTCCCACGTCGTTTGTGGCCCGTACTTACCGTCCGTCTTGTGCGCTGTGCGGCCTGTGCGTGCGGTGTGCAGTCCCACGAGTGAGCCCGAGGCCAATGCGTTCCGCAGGCACCGCAGCCGGCGACGAGCCATACAGGAGGACCGCATGGCCCTGGGGGGCAGGTGAGTAAGGAAGGTGGGGGGGATGGCGGGGTGGGGCGACTGGATGTGGGATGGGACATGCACAAGTGCTTTGAGTCGACTCGAAAACACGTTCCGCAGGCACCGCAGCCGGCGGCGAGCCATTCAGGAGGACCGCATGGCCCTGGGGGGCAGGTGAGGAGGGTTGGGGGGTTGCAGGCGGGCTGGATAAGGGGCAGGCACTTGTGGGGATGCACACGTGCGGATACGCACAGGTGCATGGGGTGCACAGAGCTTGTGCATGTGCATGTGCATGTGCATGGACTGGGCTTGAGCCTTGATTTGGCAATGGGGACGTGCAGCATAAGTTTGCACTTGCAAACACCAACGCTTGTCCAATCTGATGTGATCCGCCAACGCGCGTTGATGTTCGAGGGAGGAACCACCAACGCTCTCTGGTGCTGCTTGTGCCTTGTACACGCATGGTGCGTCGCACACATGGTGCATGCATGCATTGCATATACATACCTTACACAGGTCGCCGTCCAAGCAACTTCATTTCACGCTCTCTCAACTCAACAAGCACCCTTATTTCTTTCGACCCTCAAATCCTTGAGCTGACTCTTGAGTCGACTCAAAAGTCCGCTCTCAACTCAACAAGAACCCTTATTTCTTTCGACCCTCAAATCCTTCCACTCCACGCGTGCAATCCCGCACCCACCACTCTTTCCGCACTCCCCCACCCTTCCCCACAGCAGCAGCAGGATGCACATGCTGCACACGCGGTCAGGCGCGCTGCAAGGCTGTGGTTGAATTACCTTTGCGATACTCAAAAGTGTCAGTCACATGTGCAATCTTTGCGTCCCTAATCCTTCCCCACCCTTCCCCTTTCCCAACCTTCCCCAACCTTCCCCACCCTTCCCCACGGCAGCAGCAGGATGCACATGCTGCACACGCGGTCAGGCGCCCTGCAAGGCACGGCATCCCCAGGGGAGGGCGGCAGCGGCGGGAGCATAGTGGGCATGGGCATGGGGCACGGGGCGAGTGGGGCCGTCAGTGAGAACGAGGGCGCCATGATGATGATGGGCGGAGGAGGAGGGGGCGGTGGTGGGCGCATGGCGGGGTATGGCCTTGGCCTTGGGCATGGCGGGGCGTACCGCATGGCTCGAACTCCCTCCTCCAACTCCATTGATGGCGGGTGAGTGGGAGTGAGGGAGGATTGGTGTGTGGGAGGGAGGATGGGAGGGTGGGAGGGAGGATGGGAGGGTGGGAGGGAGGATGGGAGGGTGGGTGGGAGGGAGGATGGGAGGGTGGGAGGGAGGATGGGAGGGTGGGAGGGAGGATGGTTGACTGGGTGGGGGTGGAAGTGGGGAGGGAGCATGGGTGGGCATGCCTGGGTGCCCCTGCACTGTATGATGCTGCACAAACAGGCACGCGCTTGCGGTATCATCAAGTCTGAATTCGGTTGGTAGAATGTACGTTTCATTGTGCGCCTGTTCCTCCTTCCACCTCCTATTCCACCTCCTATCCCCCCTCCATCTCCGCTTCCCCCCTCCCCTCCCCCTCAACAGCACGGACTCTGGGCCTGAGGGCGTAGGGAGCATGGGCATTTGCTTTGAGGCGTCTCAAAAGCATTTTTCCCCTCCTCTCCCCTCCCCTCGCCTCCCTTCCCCTCGCCTCCCCTCCCCTCGCCTCCCCTCCCCTCCCCTCCCCTCCACTCCCCTCCCCTCCCCTCCCCCTCAACAGGACGGACTCTGGGCCTGAGGGCGTTGGGGGCATGGGCGTGCATGCAGGAGGCATGTCATCAGGAGGGCACATGAGCATGGGCATGGGCATGGGCATGGGCATGGGCATGAGTATGGGCATGGGTGGGTTGGAGGATGGGTATGTGTCATCGCCAGCAGGAGGCATCACGAGTCCCATGGCAGCAGCTGCTGCAGCGGCTGTTGCTGCCGTCTCTGGCGCCTCTAGGTACTGCTCTGCTCTGCTCTGCTCTGCTCTGCTCTGCTCCGTCCTGTCTTGGCCTCCTGTCCTTCTCGTTCCTGTGCTGCTCACTCCTGTTTAGAGTTGATTCGAAACTGTTGCCGCCGTCTCTGGCGCCTTTTGGTATTGTTCTGCTCCGTCCTGTCTTGGCCTTCTTCCATGCTCCCTCCTGTGCGGCTCGCTCCTGCCCTGCTCCCTCCTGCCCTGCTCGCTCCTGCCCTTCTGGCCTTGTGTCTTTCTGTTCTCCTGCATGGCTTGATTGTTCTCCCAGTCGTTCTTTCTACTCCATCCCCTCGTTCCTTCATACCCCTCCTTTCCTCCTCTCTCATGCGAGCCATACCCTACCCTCTCCTTCCAACCCCAACCCCAACCCTGCCCCACCGCTGCCCACCGCAGCAGCAGTCCGGAGCACCCGTTCATATCAGCGAGGGCCAAGGCGTCACTGGGCCTCATGAACCGCAGGGCAGCCGACTCTGCCATCGCCTTCAGGTGCAACTCCATGTGCCCGAGTGCCCGAGTGCCCGAGTGCCCGAGTGCCCATGTGGCCCGTGTGCTACACTTGCTTACTCCTGCCATTTTCGCCTGTCCCTTGCCGCCCACCCCCTCCCACAACACCCTTTCCCTTACAATCATTTCCCGTAACCCACATCGCACTCCTCCACCCCCATGTCTTGGTTGACTTGACCACGTACAGGCGGAGTGGAGCAGGGTCAGAGGATGCTGATACTCCCCAGGGCTCCCTCAGGTGAGCACTCCTTACCTCCCCCCTTCTCTCATATTTCGAGGCGCCTCAGAAATTGTCAGACGATGCTGATACCCCCCAGGGCTCCCTCAGGTTAGCACTCCTTACCTCCCCCCTTCTCTCAAATTTGAAGGCTCCTCGGGAACTGCTGCTTGTCAGAGGATGTTGATACCCCCAAGGGCCCCCTCAGGTTCGCTCGCACCCTTTGCCTCCCCCCACCTCCCACATTCCTAATTCTTGCAGTCCTCTTTCGCACGCACCCTTGCTACTTGTTCTCCTGCTCGTTTGCTCTTGCCTCTCCCTTTGTGCACTAAAGCTTTGCACAAGACGGCTGACTCTCTCCCTCCCCCTCACACCCTCTTTCCACCTCATTCCCTATCCCTCCCCTCACCCCTTCCTCACCCTCTCCCCCCTCCCCTTTTACTACGTAGCACTACTAACTCAGAAGGCCACCTGCCTTCTGCCCCAGGCTTGTCTGACCTGAAACCCCGTGCCACCATGCCACCATGTCTGATCTTTTTGTTCACCTCAACCCCACTCTCCCTATCTCCTCCGCACCCCGTTCCCCGCCTCGTCCTTCCCCCCCAGCTCCATCAACTCAGAGGGGCACCTGTCGTCGGGCCCAGGCTCGTCCGGCCTGGACCCCATGCCACTGCCCTTCTCTCACCCCCTTCTCCCCTCTCGCACCCTCTCTCCCCCCTCACCCTCTCTCCCTCTCGTCCCCCCCCCCCCCCCTCCCAGCTCCATCAACTCAGAGGGGCACCTGTCGTCTGCGCCAGGCTCGTCTGGCCTGGAGCCCATGCCACCGCCACACAGACGCTCAATATCGCTAGCACAAGGGCCGGGGCTAGGGCAGGGGCAAGGGCTGGGACAGGGCCAGGGGCAGGGGGACAGTGCAGGGGAGGGGGGAGGGGGTGAGCAGGGAGGGGCGGCACCTGCTGCTGCTGCACCTTCTCTCAGTGGCACGGGTAGCGGCTCTGGGAGCGGAAGCGAGCACCAGTTACGATCCTCCTCCTCCCTTTTCTTTTCTCGCTGTGACTCCCATGCTCTGCTTCTGCTCCTCCAAGTTTTCGTGCTCGTCCCCTCGATGTTGCCGTTCCGTCCTCTCCACTCCATGCATGCACCATCGCTTCCCTCCTCTCCTCCACCCTACCCCACCCTAAGCCACGAGCCTGTTTGACTTTGTCATATTCTCACTCCTCTTCCACCTCACCTCACCTCACCTCACCTCACTGCACCTCACCTCACCTCACCTCACCTCACCTCACCTCACCTCACCTCACCTCACCACACCACACCTCACCTCACCTCATCTCACCTCACCACACCACACCTCACCTCACCTCCCTCCCCACCCACGTGCCCACCACCAGGAGCACCACGTTCAAGCCCACCCCTCCTCCGCGGCGCAACATGGGCGAGCCATCAGCCCCCCGGTAACACAATGACCCAATAGCCCAATAACCCAATACACCAGCAATTTAACAACCGAACCCCATCCCTTCATTGCTTCCCACGTCAACCGCTCTCCGCAAAACTTTTCTGCCTCAACCCTTCTCTCCATCCCTGTTCCTTGCTGTGTTGATTCAAGCCTGTTCTCGCTGCTTCTTTTGAGGCGCCTCAAAAGCCTGTCCTCGCCGCCTCCCGCACCCAACGCTGTTCCTATCCTTGCCGCTGTCTGTCGTTGCTCATTCCCATCCATCCTCCCACCCACCCTTGCTGCTTTCTTTGTGCTGCTAGCGAATCAGCACCAGCCATGCTGTTCAGTGCGCCCCTCATTGCGCCCCAGTGTCTGTCCCCTTATCTCAACCGACCTTCATGCCTCATTCATTCCAATGCCAATCGCTGCTCTCACCGCCCGCATTGCCCCTTTCTCTGGTCCTGTTTCAGGCGCATTTCATGTCACACACTAACCTACTCTTCCTGTCCCCTCCATCCCCCACTCCTCCCTCTTCTCCTTTCTTCCCTTCTCCCCTTACTGTGTGTGCCTTCTCCCTTTCCTCCTAAAGCGGTCGTCGGCGCGCCACACTGGAAGTCAGTGACGAGGTGGCCAAGTGAGTCACATGTTGCTGAAATCACTTTTGATGTTTCTCAAAACCTCACACGCCCGCACATCTCCCTCCCTTCCCATCTCCCTTCCTTTCCACGCTGGAAGTCAGTGACCAAGTGGCCAAGTGAGTCACGTTGTTCACACGCCCTCTCACAACTCCCTCCCTCCCGCCATCCCTCCCTCCCTCTCTCCCTTCCTCCCTCACTCCCTTACTCCCTCACTCCCGCTCTCTCACTGCCAGCCCCATTCTGCCCCCTCCCTTACCCCCCATGCCCTCCTGCTTCCCCTAAGCGTACTCCCCACCCCACGCATGCGCCCTCCCCTCCCCTCCTACCGCCTTAACCCTTCTTGCTTCAAGACGTCTCAAACTCCCTTCCCCTCATCCCATCCCTTCGTATCCTCCTCGCACATTCCATGCGCATCTTACTTTTGCGTCAACCCAAGAGACACTGTCATATCATATCATATCATATCATATCCCCACACGCTGCCTCCACACTTTTCTCATCCAGTATATTCAACCATCACCCTCTTTCCTCCTGGTGCCTTTCCATGCCCCCTCTGCGACCCACCTTCCACCTTCCACCCTCCACCTTCCAGGAAGGTGCGTGAGTACAACGAGCTAATCCGGAGGGACAGGAGGGCGTTGAGGGTGGAGCCCCCAGCACCACCCGATGCAGCAGCGCCAGGGGATGGATCAGACCCCTCTGTGCTACCATCCCCCCTTCCGCTCGTGCTGCCCGCTGCTGCTGCTGCCGCTGCTGCCTCTGCCATGGTGGGTTGGGGTGAACGTTTCTGGCTTTGTCTGTGCCTGTGCCTGTGCCTGTGCCTGTGCCTGTGCCCGTGCGGTCCTGAGGCGCCTCAGAAGTTGTCTGTGTGTGCTTGCTTCTGCATCTGCTTCTGCCTTCGGGCCTCGTTCTCACCCTCTTCCTCTCTCCTCACCTCCCTCCTCTCTCCCCCCTCCCTCCCTTCTCCCGCCCCCGTCCCTCCCCCATCCCTCTCCCCTCTTCCTCCCTCCGCCAGCGGGTGTGCCCCATGTGTCACCAGCCGTTGCCTCGAGGCTCTTCATTAGCCACCACCCCGGCCACTCCCGCCCCGACTGCCGCTCTCGGGCCTGACCCATTTGCCCTCACGCCCAGCTCTGCTGCTGCCGCTGCTGCTGCTGCCGCCGCCCCAGATGCACCCAGCCTGGGTGCCTCTGGTGGGTTCAGGGATTCTTTGGAGCAACGGACTGTTGCTACTGCTGCGGGGGGAGCAGCAGCAGCGGCAGGGGCGGGACAAGCAGCGGCGGCAGCGGCAGGACTATCAGGAGGAGTAGGAGGAGGAGGAGGAGAAGGGGTTGCAGGGCTAGAAGGGTTTGGAGGGCGTGGTGAAGGGGCGGGAGAGCAGATGACAGCAGCAGGAGCAGATGGGGTGGGGCAGGCGGAGAGAAGGGAGGGGGATGAAGCAGGAGCGAGTGATCAAACAGGTGGTGAGGGAGTGGAGGGGTTGGGGAGGAGTGCGGTGCTTGAGAGAGTGAGGGAGACGGGGAGTGGTGCAGTGTTGAATAGCCTTGAGAGATTGGTGGAAGAGGAGGGTGAGACAACGCGTGAGGATGGGGGATCAGGGGCAGGGGAGAGGCAGGGCGAGGGAAGCAGCAGTGCGAGGAGGGGCATGGATGGGGGGCAAGGGGAGAAGGGTGATGGACATGGGCGTATGGGGACAGTCGGGGGAGAAAGAGAGTCTATACAAGGTAGTGAAGGGCGAGAAGGTGGGGGTGGGGGAGCTAGTGAGGGAGAGGGACGAAGAGGAGGAGGTGGAGCAGAGGGAGGTGCAGAGAGCGAAGCAGAGAGAGGAATGACAGAGGATGCAGGGGGCAGAAGGCATGACAGAGGGCCGGATGGGCGTGAGGGAAGAGAAGCGGGTGCGGTGGAGGCGAGAGGGAGAGAAAAGGTTGATACAAGGGAAGGGAAGCGTGAGAGCGGTGGGGGCGAGGACAGGGAAGGAGGCAAGGGTGACGTTTCTAAGAGCGCAGATGATGGGGATGAAGGGGATGTGGCTAGCAGAGGAGATGAGAGTTCAAAGGAAGCTATTCAACAACAAGTGCCGGCTCCCCCAGCACTGTCGCTGCAGCAGGAACAGAAGCAGCTGGAGCAGAAGGAGGAGAAGGAGCAGCAGCAGCAGCAGCAGCAGCAGCAGCAGCAGCAACAACAACAACAACAACAACAACAGCCGCAGCCGCCACAGCAGCCGCGGATACAGCAGCTGCTGGTTCGGCAGCAGACAGACTCTGCAGAAACCACCCCCTTGTCCTCCCCGCCCAAAGCACACTCCACCAACCCCCACACACCCACCACTGGCCTCTCACCGCAACCCCCTTCCTCCCTCGCCATCTCCTCTCACCACCCCTCCTCCTCCTCTCTCTCCCCCCACCCTCCTCCCTCTGGCAACCCCCTGGTCTCGCAACATGGTGCAGCCCCCTTATTGGGATCAGCTAGTCACGTGGGGGGGACAGTGGTGGGGGGAGTGAGGGTTGGGGCAGGAGCAGGGTCAGGGTGGGTGGGGCCGGGGGCAGCGGCGGGTGCGGTGCAGCAGCTGTCGTTGCTGCCGCAGCAGGAGTGGACCATTGAGTTCTCGGAGCTCAGGCTGGGGATTCGCGTGGGCGTTGGTAAGACCTGCTTGCTTTTGGTGATTCATTGTGGTGCTTGTTTGTGGTGCTGGTTTGTGGTCCTTGTTTGAGCGATAGACTGGGGATAGAGCGCAGGAGTGGACCATTGAGTTCTCGGAGCTCAGGCTGGGGATTCGCGTCGGCGTTGGTAAGGGCTGCTTGCTGCGCTGCTTGCTGCACTGCTTGCTGCACTGCTTGGTGCACTGCTTGCGGCTCTGCTTGCTGCGCTGCTTGCTGCGCTGCTTGCTGTGCTGCTTGCTGCGTCAGCACAGCCAAATTTTGTAACGTCTCACACTACCTAGAGGTTATTTTTTAATTCGTTCACTAGAAATATCGCTCGTTCCAACCCACCGACCCTCCCTTTTCCTCCCCCTTTCCCCATTCCGCCACTTCCTGTCCACCCCTGCAGGGTCGTTCGGGGAGGTGTTCAGAGCGGTGTGGCGCGGCACAGAGGTGGCGGTGAAGATGCTGTGGGAGCAGGACGCCAAGCCCGAGGACACGGAGGACTTTTACAACGAAATTGCTCTGCTCAGCCGCCTGCGCCACCCCAACGGTACGTGCCTGTGCCTGCCTGCTTCTGAGGTATAGGCTCCGATATAGGATCACCCACCTCAGGTGCTCCAAGGGCAAGTGAGTGTCTGCTGCGCAGTGCCCACTGTGTGAGTCGACTCAAGCTAGCCCGAGGACACAGAGGACTTTTACAACGAGATTGCTCTGCTCAGCCGCCTGCGCCACCCCAACGGTACGTGCCTGTGCCTGCCTGCGCTCCACTTTGTGAGTCGACTAGAGAAAATGAGCACCACGCCAAGCCCGAGGACACGGAGGATTTTTACAACGAGATTGCACTGCTCAGCCGCCTCAGACACCCCAATGGTCCGTGCGTGGTGCCTCACTCTCTTTTTCCCTCACTCTCTTTTTCCCTCACTCTCGTTTCCCCTCATTCTCTTTTCCAGTGCCTGTGCCTGCTTCAGAAAATAACACCCCTTGCAACCCGCGTCAGTTCCCAATTCCCCCTCCTCCTCTCTCCCCCTACTCCACCCCCCAACCAATTTCAACCACCCACGTCCCCCCAACCCCATGATGCGGCAGTGATTCTGTTCATGGGGGCGTGCACGGTGCCCCCGCACCTCTCCATGGTGACAGAGTACATGCACATGGGGTCGCTCTACCGCATCATCCACTCCAGTCGCTATGCGAGGCCCAACCCCAGCCCGGGACAGAGCACACCTGCTTCCCCCCTCCAACTCCCCTCACTCTCTCTTCCTTCAGTAATTTCCTGCCCGCGACCCACCTCACTCCCTGTTCCCCTTTCCCCTGGCTCCCCTGCCCCCATCCTGCTTCCCCCTCCCCCACGCTCCCCACCCACCCAACTTGTTTTGCAGTGATTCTGTTCATGGGGGCGTGCACGGTGCCCCCGCACCTCTCCATGGTGACAGAGTACATGCACATGGGGTCGCTCTACCGCATCATCCACTCGCGCGAGCCCGGCCAGGGCGGCGAGTCCCTCAGCTGGAAGCGCCGCTACAAGATGCTCAGGGATATCTGCAGGTACAGAGGGGTGGAGGGGAGTGGGATGGAGGGGAGTGGGGTGGAGTGGAGTGAAGTGGAGTGAAGTGGAGTGAAGTGGGGTGAAGTGAAGTGGAGTGGAGTGGAACGGAATGGCGTGTGTGTTATGGGATGGCTCTCTCCACATCTTCCCTCTCCCTCTACTGGCCTCCAGGGGCACGCTGTGTCTGCACTGCAGCTCTCAACTGTACTCCGCCCTTTGTTTGACATTCCGGGTCTGTGCTTTTCCAGAGACAACTCACATGCGCTCCTAACTCCTGCCACCTGTTTCCCCACCCTCTACCCACTCCTTCCCCCCCACCACCATCCCAGGGGCATGCATGCTGTGCCTGCTCAGCTCAGCAGCGCATGAGCATCATACATCCACTGAGTCCGCAAGTCGCAAGTCAAGTTCGCCCACATACCCCACCTTCACATACCCCACCTTCACATACCCCACCTTCACATACCCCACCTTCACCTGCCAAAACGCACGTGCCTGACATGCTCACTCTCTCTTTCCCTTTTCCCTTTTCCCGTTCCCCCGCACCCCCCCCATACCACACCACCCTCCCTCCCTCCCAGGGGCATGCTGTGTGTGCAGTGCAGTGCAGCGCATGAGCATCATTCACCTCAACCTCAAGTCCGCCAACATACCCCTCCGTCACCTGCCAGACGCACTTGACTGGCATGCTGCTGACTCTCCCTGTCCCCTTTCACCCTCCCTACCCCCATCCCTCCTCTCTTCCCCAGGGGCATGCTGTGTCTGCAGCGCATGAGCATCATTCACCGCGACTTGAAATCAGCCAACTGTTTGGTGGACCGGCACTGGTGTGTGAAGGTGTGCGACTTTGGGCTGTCGCGCATCGCCACCAACGGCCACGTGGTGGGCCGCACCGCTGCCGGCACGCCCGAGTGGATGGCGCCGGAGCTGCTGCGCAACGAGCGGTGCTCCTTCAAGTGCGATGTGTTCAGCTTGGGAGTGATCATGTGGGAGCTTGCTACACTGCGCCGCCCCTGGGAGGACTGCAACGGGCCGCTGGAGGTTAGTTCATAGGGTGGGAGGGGCGGAAGAGTGGGAGGATCGAATGGGAAGGGATTGGATAGCTTGCAGAATTTTCCAGCTTGAGTCTGTCTCAATGCGCCCGAGTGGATGGCACCGGAGCTGCTGCGCAACGAGCGGTGCTCCTTCAAGTGCGACGTGTTCAGCCTGGGTGTCATCATGTGGGAGCTTGCCACGCTGCGCCGCCCCTGGGAGGATTGTAATGGGCCGCTGGAGGTGCGTGCAGTGCGGTGATAAGAGTAGTGTGAGGGATGAGGACGGCTGAGAAGGGTTGGTGAAGGTGGAGGAGGGTCGAGGACGGATGGGAAGGGATGGGTGAATTTGCCCCATAGCACACGCTAAGCTGAGTCACCTGAATCCACCACTCTGTTTCCTCCCCTCCCTTCACTCGTTGTGTTGCCCCATTACCCACTTCCCGGCTTGCCCCCTTCCCTCTGCCCCCACTTGCCCCCCATTGCGTGGCCCCCTTTGTTCCCCATGCCCCCTCCGGCCCCGATTCCACAGGTGGCATATGCTGTTGCGCATCACAACTCGCGCCTCCCTGTCCCCAGTACCAGCCTAGGCCGCCTCATCTCAGGTATGCACCTCTATACCTCTCTCTTATACACACACACACACACACACACACACACACACACACACACACACACTCACACACACTCACACTCACACACACACACACACACCCTCTCACTTTTATCCTCACCCTTTCTGTCGCCCTTCTCTCCTTACTGCACCCTGCCACGCGGCAGCACGTGTTTGCTCTGTCTTTCAGGCGTCTGCCAAACATGCACACCACACACTGTTCTCTTGCCCCCCCATCCATCACACTTAGAAGCCTTTGGCGCCTCTTCTCAAACCCTGTGCACGGCCAGATTGCTGGAAGGAAGACCCTGACCAGAGGCCTGATTATGAGGAGATTCTGGAGAGGTTGCACGAGTGCGAATACATGGACTCGTAACCTGTGAGGGTGCTTGCTCGCTCATGGTCTCAATTACAGGACTCATATCGTAACCTCTTGATTTTGACCTTAAGGGTGTCCTGTCCTGTTAGGGCGTGGGCCGTGACGTGATCCGTGAGGTGAGGAGTGAAGGTGGATGTGTATGCGGTGATTGTTGTTGGCCCTTCTGCATGGCTTGCAGTTGTGCTGCACCAACTGCTGGTGGGTAGGTATGTGCAGCTGTCGTGTCGATCATCCATTTTTTATTTAATTCAAATGTTTGTTCGTTCTTTCTGAGATTCTTGCAGACCCATACCGGTAAATAAAAAGCAAAGATCATTCTCAAGGGTGTCTTTCAACATAGTAAAGCACACTATACCACACCAGTTTCTAAATGTAAGCAATGTCCTTCTAATGACACATGTCAAGATTCGGTACAGTAGCAATCAGCAATACAGCAAATCAAGATACTATACTAGGAAGATGTACCTCCTGTATTCAAACAATGGAGAAGCAAGCAACACACCCCTCAGGCCAACTCAATTGCTGTTGCCCGTTTTCCCCTCCCTTCAACATCTGTACCATATCCCCTTTATCCCTCTCCACCCCTCTAAACTTCCCTCCACCCCTCTCCACCGCTCTTCACCGCTGGTTGGCCAGCTGCATCAGCCTCTGGAGCTCCGCCACCTGCTCCAGCAGGTTTTTGTTCTCGTGCTGCAGCACTGCCAGCCTGGCAGTGGCGTCCGCCAGGCCCTTGCGTGCGTCCGCCCCGTCCACCTGCAGGTGCGCCGCCATCACTTCAAGCTCCTCCAGCCGCTGCTGCCGCCGCTGCCGCGACCGCTTGGCTGACGCCCGGTTGGACACAATGCTGGGGTAGAGCGGGAGAGTGGGGGGGGGGGGGGGGGGGGATGGAGGCGGAGGGAGGATTTTTTAAGGCGTCTCAAAATTGACGCTACCGCTTGGCTGATGCCCGGTTGGACACGATGCTGCGTGGGGGATGGGAAAGAGAGGGGGAGGAGCGAGAGGTTGGGGAGGCCGAGTGAGAGGTGACGGTAGTGGAAATGGGAGAAGTAGGTCCATGCAGTGTTACGCCCAACCCCAACCTCCTGCGTGCGGGTGCGGGTGCAGGTGCAGGTGCAGTGCAGGTGCGGGTGCAGGTGCGGGTGCAGGTGCGGGTGCAGGTGCGGGTGCAGGTGCGGGTGCGGGTGCAGAGGCGCGGTCTCACCGTTTATGCTTCTTCTCGCTCATGACGGGGATCCTTCCCGCGTCGTGCCCTACCGCTTGCGCCGCACCCGATCGCACTAGAAACCCTTGCGGCATGGAGCCCATTGCTAGGGACGGACCCATAAACGACATCCACGGTGCCGCTCCTGTTCCCATTCCTGCCCCCATTCCTGCTCCTACTCCCGCTCCTGCTCCTCCCCCCGCTGCTGCGCCGGCCGTCGCCGTCGCCGCCGCAGCTGCCGTCTGCGCGGCGGCCAGCGCGCTGGTTGCCGTGGCGGCGGCAGGGGAAGGCGGCGACCCGCGCATGGCGGCGGGGTTAGCGGCGGATGTCCAGGCGCCGCGCGGGCTGGTGAGGCCGTGAGAAGCGGAGAGACGCGCAGTCATGTCGCTAGCAGGGTTGGAAGCGTCGAGGAGAGGCGGTGGGGCGAGCAGCGGGCTGGCGGGATGGTGGTGTGGGGAGAGACGAGAAGGGGGAAGGGGGAGGGGGACAGGGGGAAGGGGACAGGGTGGATTGGCGAGGAAGTGAGGAGAAGTGAGGCCGGGAGATGCGAGGGGGAAAGAGGAGAAAAGCATGTGGCCGAAGCGCGCAGCGTCTACTAGTATTATCAGTGGCGCGTGCACCCGTGCATTGGCGCGCGCGGTACTACCGCCATTCCCTGTTAATTGGCGTGCTTACCCAGGCGAGGGGAACGCGGGGAGGAGGCTGACAGGCGACAGGAACGCCGGGCCGCACGCCAGCCAGTCTAGATGCTGCGACGCTGCAGCGTGAGAGGCGGCGGCTGGGGAGGCAGTGGGATAATGCAGGGTGAAGGGCGGCATAGCGAGTTGCGATGAGGTGAGGTGCGCGGCGGCGGCAGCGCCATGCGCGCCCGGGGTCCAGCCGGACTGTGGTTGCGCGGGAAATTCGAGGCCGATGGAGTCGTCGCCCGTGATGTCCGCCGGGAAATCCGGTCGCTTGCACATGGTGCAGTTGAGGATGAATATGCGGGGCGGGTGGTTCTAACGGCGGGGCGGCTTGTGCGCGGAGGCCGGAATATAGCGATGCGAGCAGGAGTGGAGATACGGGTAGACTGCCGAATAATAAGGTGGTCGGACAACGGCTTTCGTTTCGAGGCGGGTTACCAGAGCGAAGCAGGCCGAGCGAGGACGGTATACTAAGGTAGGAGACGGCAGATATGGTGAGACGAAACGAGACGAAACGAGAGCTGATGGGAATTAGTCCTGGAGGAAAATCAAATCTGGCGTAGTACGTGTATTAACGCGTTGCTGTCGTGTCAGTGTCCTATGACGAGACCAGGAATTTCGCGGGACGAGGAATCGATGGCTGGATGCGCGGAATCAGAATACACGGGCGAGAAGGGAGGGGAGCAATTGGTGGCAGTGCCACACTGGCGTGAGAGGAGAAAGGGGGATAGTAGGCGAGCGATTCGTGATGTGGATCAGGTGTGGTGGTAGTGGTGGTTTCGGTGGGGTGGGGGTGCAAAGCGGGGGATATTAGGAGGAGGAGGTGGCACTGGCACGTGACACGGAGTCACGCGTGCCTGAGCGCGCAACTGAACGTCAACTGATCCACTCCACCACACCACACAACACGATCACGGAGGTTGTGGAGGTACGCGAGCGGGTGGTAGGGAGGGGCGAGTGCGCGGAGCGCGCGCGCGACCTGTCCCGCAGGGCTCAGCGCAACACATGCAAGATGAGAAAGGCGATTCGATCTCGCTTGGTCGCAAAGAATCGATACACGTTGTAGACACTGTAGCTGCGCTGCCATCCAATCTAGAAAAATGTAGAACGCCACACCGCAATTGCTCCCGGAGCTGCCCGAAACAAGATCATAATGCACGGAAATACACTGACTAGCAAGGCCCTTCACTGATTGTACACTGTCTTGCTGGGTTGTTAAAATTGACTGTCAAGAAAGACCCGCAACTACCTCCAGTGACGTTTAGTTTTTCTTCTTTTCTGGATAACATCTCCACCAGGCAACATTTGAGACCGAAGTCGGCTTGTTTTCAAAAATTCCTTGCAATGCTGTACAGCCGCTCGAGGCTTTATTGGTGAATTTAAGATGCGTCAGCAAAAGTCTGTGCGGATCGTTGCGCAACGCAAGAACGCATTCCACGCTGGCTGCACACGTTTTGAGGGTCACGTTAGCGGAAGCGACATGGGATGAAAGAACATGTTCAACTTAGCTATACCTAAACAGTCACCATTTCATATTTATTGGTGAATATGAATATTGTGAATGCGCAGTTATGGCTATAATAACTAGGAAACTCCAAAACATAAATTTACACAAAAAAAAACTGTCCGTGTGTGTATTGAGCACATATACTAGGTGTACATACAACTACTACAAATGGTATATGCGTGAATAGCTATGGTTTCATCAGAAACTCAAAACGCCAACTGAGCACACAATTTCTCAACTGAGAAACTATATCGGAACATTTTATTGTGCAGTTGATGAAATTGTCTGACGATCAACGGAAAACGGTTAATGGTCAACTGTTTGTGACTGACAGCGCAGCTGGCTGGCGAATATTGTAGCCTGTTGTGTAACGCCACCTCAACGTTCATGTAGACAGAATGTTAAAGCGACGGTGCACATTTGCCACCCAAAACCCAGAACCCTGGCGAACTGTTACTGCGGATGGAAAGTGTCCGCACGAAATCCTGGTTTTCGCCAGCCAGCACTTTCGCGCTGGCAAGCCTGGTTCAAAAAAAAAACTTCTGAACCCAACACTGCCAAAAGTTGCCCGTTTGACCAGCTGATTGTTCATTGGATAAAACGTCGAGGCGCAACCGTCTCAATGTACTTGTACGAGTCGCACATTCATCTCCTTTTTGCATAGAGCAGCGGCTCGATGCAAAGTGCAAGAATGCCGCGACTCCTCGACTTCTTTTTCAAATGTCCACAGTTCGCCCTTCAGCTGAACGTGTGAGTGAGACTGTTTGCTGTTGTCTGCTACTGCTGGGTCTGGCCCTACCCTCACCTTGCGCCCCAATTCCGACTGGTTGTTCTTCTGTGCTGCCATCGTGTGTCTGTGTTTGATACAGTGGTATTTTGGTCACCCGCGCGACAGGAGCAAGCGACAAACGAGACCGGTTTTCGGAGAACGAATCCACGCAACGCGGATCGATTGGTGAGAAATAGAAAGGGAAGGTGGACAGATGGGTCTGCATTCTGGCGAGGCGAGCTCAGCCCACCACAGGCGCATCTCTTCCCTAGTCCAAAAACTGGGGCCCGGCAGAAATCTCTGGTCGTTTCAAGTGCGAGCATTACCTCACTAGAATCTCTGGTCCTTTCCGCTAGGATATACAACTAAGTACCTCGCCGTACTTGTGTGGTGTGGGCGTACTTCACTCCGAGCCGCCTCTTTCTCACTCGACGACGGTTGACCTGCGCGGTTCCCTTCCCTTCCCTTCCCTTCCTTCGCCTTGTCTCGCCTCACCTCGCTCCCTCTCTCACGTGGTCAGGTCATCCCTCCTGTACTGCTGCTACCTGCTCTCCCCGCCGACAGTACCAGCCACTGGCAGGCCAGCTGAAGGGAAACGGACGAACTCCTCCGAATCGAAAGGAGACGCTCTTCCCAGCCTAGCGTACCATCCAGTGCTCGGCGGGCCGAGAGCCGCGCAAACCCTCTGCGGTTCCGTAGTAATTTGTAGTGAAAGTAGTACACCCCTGAGTTACAGAAGCAGCCACCTCTCCCACTCACCCACCCACCCTTCCATCCATCCCCACTTTCTGCTTTTTGGAGTTTGAAAGAGCAAACTCTTTTTTGCCCTGGGCCGATGCGAGGCCGCCGCGAGACTGCGAGAGCAGAATCCACCCACCCACTGCAACTCGCCTCGCCACCACTCAATCCCGTCCTGCCACGACCAAACCCCGATCTGTTGCTTCAATGCGTCAATGCACGCACGCAGGCTAGCAAGTAAGCACACCCGCGCTCCACGTGAAGTCAGAGGTGCTTCTCCTTCCCACCCTCCCCTCCCCTCCCCTCCCCTCCCCCCTCCTCCTTTCCCATCCCCTCCCCTTTCCATCTTTCCCCTCCCCTCCTCTCCTTTCCTCTCGTCTCCCCTCCGCTCCTCTCCTCCCCTCACCCTCCCCCCAAATCCCCTACAATCGCTACTAACCTACCTGGAAGTTGCTCGTTTGGTCCTCAATACAGAGTGATCACTACGGTACAGTAATGGTCAGAGCCTCTGACGCAGAGGCCCCACGGGACAACACGACTCGGTGGCCCCTGTCACCCCTGTGAGGGTGTGACCAGCAGCAGTTCTAGACATTGCTCGACCACCCCCTCTGCCCCCTGCGAGGGTGTGCAAGTCTGACCCAAAACGGAGAACACGGAAAAGCGGACCCACCAACGCGCCTCCTCCGTTCCCCCGCACCTTTCCGCCCTCCCTACCATTCCCCCTTCCCTCCCCTCCTCTCCCCCCACCCTTCACCCGCTTGCAGCGAGCAGCGAGAGCAGTGTGCGTGAGCGGTGAGAAGGTGAGCGGGACGGTTTGACCCGATCCGTTTCTCTGCGCCGCACTTGCTGCCTGCATGCCTGCTGCACTTCCCCGGTGTCGCTCGTCTCTCATCTCGTATTCAATACTGCCACCCACACCGGTCCCCTACCCCTAGTAGTACGCGACCGATCCGAACCCCCAGTAACGCGCGCTAAGTCAAGGCAAACGAGCAACGGGCGAGCGAGCAAGGGAGGCGATAAGATCCTCCCCTGTATTTGGTCTCTCCGCACGCCCGTCGCCCAGGAATGCCAAGACACTTTTCGACTGTAGGGGAAGCAGACGCATAAGATCCCCTCTGCTTCCTCACCTCCTCATTTCCCCGTTTCTTCCCGAGAGTCTCTCGTCAGCCTGTGTCTCGCCACTGGCACGGCTCTTCCCTTTCGCTCTTATCGCGGAGACCCGACCTGCGTGTTTCGCGCACCCCTACTATCAACACTAGAAGTACTACCAATGCTGGTATCTGCGGCGGGCTTTGAAAAGCATTAACTAGTGGCTACTTCGACTTCCACTAGCGGAAACCACCACGACCATCCACTAGTAGCTACTAGTACCTCCGAAGGTATTAACCTTTAATCCCTGGAAGGCTCATTGACACTCGAAGCGCGTTCGTCCACGCGCGCCCTCCTTGGCTCGGCGCTCTTCTCCGCGCGTGCTCATCTCCTCGTGCCACGTGGCACGTGGTCAGTGATCCCTCCCGTGACGGTCACCTGCTGCCGCGAGTGCAGCCGTGCTGTGCTGCTGTGAGGCACAGTACAAGGGGGGCAGCACACACATCTTCACAAGACGACTTCTTCGACACCTCCTCTCCCCACTTCCCCCTTCCCCCTTCCCTGGTGAACGGCCAGTGGGAGACAGAAGGGGTGCTTTCCAGAATGAAACTCGCCTTCCTGGGAACGGCAGTTTGCAATCGGGGCGGCAACAGCAACAGCAGCAGCGGCGGAAGCAGCAGCAGCAGCAGCAGCAGCAGTAGCGGCAGCATCGGCGGTGGCGGCGGCGGTGGTGGCGTGAGGGACGCGAAGCACAAGATAAAGAGCGGAAGCCAAGGCAGCTGCAGCAGCAGCAGCAGCGACTCGGACATTGCCTTTGAGACTACCAAGAATCATCTCCTCCCTCTCAAGTTCCAGTACCACACTGGTAACCACACCTGTAACGACGCTGCTAACGAGGCTGCCAACGACGCTGGTAACCACACGGAGGTTTCTATTGGTCCCTGCCACCCATTCTACCGCCACCTCGGCAGGAGCAGCCGTCCAGGCGGCAGTCCCAGGCACTTGCACGCGCCGTGCTCTCTGCACCGCCCCGCCAGAGCCCAGCCCACAGTCGCCATGCCTCCGCCTCTTCATCTGGACGGCTCTCCCTGCGTCTCCCCGCCCACGGCGCTTGCATGGGATAGGCTTGGATCAGTAGCAACGACAACAGCGGCAGCCACAGCAGAAACAGCAGCACCGGAAGGATTGGGAGGGCTGACAGGCAGCCCACGGCACACGAAGAGACCCAGGGCGCGTAGCAGGCTGCAGTGTGCCGTGCTGCTGGCAGGGTTGAAGGATACTCACGCTGCAGCGGACGTAGAGTGTTCTGCTGCTGCTCACTCCACTATCATCGCTGCTGGTGTCGCTGCTGCTGCTTCTGCTGCTGCTGTTACTGCTGCTGAAGGCGACATGGATTGGTCAAACAACAACAAGAGGAGCAAGAAGCAGAAGAAGGAGGGCCCGACTGTGGGCTTTGGAGTGAGGCGCATGCTGCAGTTGAGTCTACACGAGGGGGAGCACCGCGAGGAGGAGAGCGGGGAGATGCAGCTGCAGCCGCAACAGCAACAGACACAGCAACAGCGGAGTTTTACCTCTGCCGGTTCCGGTCCCGGGTCCGATCCCGGGTCCGATCCCGGTTCCGATTCCGGTTCCGCCTGTATCACTCCTGGCCCCGCTGTGATATTGCAAGCTCCTGCTGCTGCAGGCAATGCGTCTGAGGGTAAGTGGATTTTTTATGGCACACAAATGGCTGTCACCTCCTTCGCAGCTGCCATTTGCGCGCGCCCTTGCTCCTCCATTCTCTCTCTCTCATTCTCCCTCCCTCGCACCCTTGCTTCTTCGCACTCACACTCCCCCCCCCCCCCCCCCCCCCGTTACCCTCTTGCTCTCTTCCTTTCTCCCTCTTCTCCACAGGAAACCAGTCCATGCTCCCACCTTCAGCACCCTCCCAGCCCGGCCCACTGGCGCTTATACCTGCTAACTTTCTTGAACCGGCACCAGCAGCATCAGCACCAGCAGTACCGGCAGTACCGGCACCAGCGGCACCACCACCACCACCCGCACCATCACCACCAGCACCAGCGGCACCAGCAGCACCGCCAGCACTGGCAGCACCAGAAGCCACAGCGGCAGAAGAAGAGCCTCCCCACTCCCCTTCCAGCCTGCAGTCCCCTCGGCGGCTGTTTGACCCTTTTGCTGCGCCGCTCACCTGCCCCAGCACTCCCCGCAAGCCCAGACTACCTGCTGGGTCGGCGTCTGCGCATCTGCTGCGGGCAGCAGAAGCCGGCACTCCAGCCAGGCGTGTCATGCGGCGCTTGCTCTTCCACTGATAATGTGCTGCTCCGCTTCGTGCTGCTCACGCACTTGCCACTGACGCTGCTCAACTGACCCTCCGTTTGACCACAGGCGTGTCATGCGGCGCTTGCTCTTCCATTGATATGTGCTGCTCCGCTTCATGCTCACGCTCTCGCCGCTGACGCTCCTCCTTTGACCTTCTTCCACTGACGCTCCTCCTTTTACCTTCCTTCCGCTGACGCTCCTCCTTTTACCTTCCTTCCGCTGATGCTCCTCCTTTTACCTTCTTTCCACTGACGCTCCTCCTTCGACCTTCCTCCACTGATGCTCCTCCATTTACCTTCCTCCACTGACATTACACCCCTGACGCTGCTCAAGTGACTCTCATACCGCCTGTCCAATCCATGCTGGTGCGGGAAAGCACCAAGTGCCATGGATTGGACCATATACCGTTTGTTAGAGTCAGCCTGCCAGCAAGCAAGAAACATCCTACCTACCAACCTGATCCACCCTGACTTGACATGAATCATCCATGAGAAGTCAAGTCAAGCTCGTGCCAAGCAGTGAGCAGCAGTGTCTGTGCCACAAGTCGCGGCTGCTGCTAATTGCTGCAGTGCACACTGCACTGCTCCTCTCTCTCTCTCTCTCTCTCCGTCTCATCTGTACCATTCCACTCCTACAGCTGCACCACACCTCTCCATACTTACGGTAAACTTTCCCCCGTGATGAGGGATCTTTTCCCTACTGACATTTGCTGCCTAAACTCTTGATTTCCTTCTCAGCTGCCTCTGTACATCCATGAGAGGGTTCTAATGTGAATGGTTCTGTATTAGAACAGGATGAATCTCTCATGTATGTACTCTGCAATGTATATATATTTATGTTTTCTCTCATCCTGTGTGATGGCTGATTTGAACAATGTCTTCTATGTCGGTTTACCCGATTACGCAACAGCAATTGACCTTGCTCCCAAACTGCAAAACACTAGGGAGAGCAAAGTGAAAACAATAAACGGCACTTACATAGTTCAGTTCAGTTCCCACAATTCAGGCCCAACTCTTCCAACTGCAATTGCAATTCCTTTACCCACCACCCTAAGGCAAGCACCGCAAGATCCTGCATGGTATCAGTCTTGGAGCTTGTAGTCACTAGCCTACCTCAGAAATCTCCTTCCACCCCTAAGAATCGCACTCAAATTCTCCCGTCCCGGGCCCCCCTGAACCAAAAGTCAACTCCACACGGTGCTTCTTTTCAAAATGCACCAAGAGCCAACCTTCACAGCACATTCAGACACCCCGTCCAAACCCCAGAGCAGATAAGACAGGTTTCAATAAGCCCCAACCCTTAGAACAACCAACCAACCAACCAGAACCTGTAGTCTCCCCATTTCTCCCAAGGGTACCAATGAAAGAAGCTATCGAGTCACTACAAACGAAATCACTTGGAAGATTCTGCCTTGGTAGGAGCAGCTCCAGAATCCACAGCTGCCGGGGCAGCAGCAGCAGCAGTGGAGTCAGCACCACCTGCAGCAGCAGCAGCACCCCCACCCACCTTCAAGGAACCCAGTGCTTCAGTCACCTCACCAACAGTGACAGACGTGGCGCCAGCAGCGGCAGACACCCCTTCTGCCGCCGCAGAACCGGAATCGGCAGCACCAGCAGGGGCAGCAGCAGCAGGAGCCTTGTCAGCAGTAGGGGCAGCAGAAGCCTGGCCTGAAGCAACAGGGGCAGTGGTGGCTGCTCCAGCTGCTGCTGCCTCAGCTGCTGCAGGGGGGGCTCCTGCAGGCCCCCCTGGGGCAGGCGGCTGGGTTGACTGCATGGGCTGGCCCCGGCCTTGGTTGGGAGGGTACGCACGCTGTGGGGTGGTGAAAGCACAAGGTACCACAGTGGGGGCACAAGCAGGACTCGTGTTGAGACACCAAGGAAGGGACAGAAAACACGTGTATAAGAACAATCTAGCTGGGGCGAGGAAGGTTAAGGACGCACAACGAGAAGCCCATCAGACAGTGCAGTGCAGTGCGAGACGAAACAAAGCATAGCAGGAAGAGACGATAGCAGAAAGGGTGATAGGCGCATACCTGGTGTCGGTGCATGCCCCCGCGGCCATACGGGCCACCATGGTAATGCGGGTGCGGCTGCTGGTTGTGGTGCTGCAGAGGCGGGAACGCCAGCATGTGTTGCTGCTGGCGGTGGTGCGGGTGCTGCTGCATGTGCTGCTGCTGCTGCTGCTGCTGCTGATGCGGGTGCTGCTGCTGCTGTGGGTGCTGGGGGTGCGGGTGGTGCTGCTGGTACTGCAGCCGCTCCTTGCGGGCCTGCATGGCCTTCTGCCTCTTGTCATAAAAGTCAAAGTCGTCGAGAATGGAGGTGCGGGACATGTAGTCTTTGAATATGCGCAGCATCTGCTGCCCTTGCTCTTGCGGCACCTGCACAGATGCAAGCATGCACACACACGCATACACACGCACACACGAACACACACGCACACACGCACACACACGCACACACGCACACATGCACACACACGCACACACACCCACATCCACACATGCATGCACACCGACAATATCACATGCAGCATGCGTGCATACAAACACAAGAACGCAACAACCATTGAACCCGAAACCCTTCCAAAACACCTACATAACATCAGCATCATCCCACCCAGCTCTCACCACCCCACCTCCACTTCCCCCAACCGCACACCACCAACCCTTCACCCAACCCCCCCCCCCCCCATCCACTCCCCTCCCTCCCATCCGCCCCCTTTCCCTCACAAAAAAAAATCCCTCCGCCACCTCCGACCACCTCCCACTCTCCCTCATCCAAAACCCCTACCTCCTGGGTGTCGCGGCTGTTGGTGACGGGCTTGTTCTCGTTGGCCGCAATGATCATGTGGCGGAAGTGCGCGTTGGGCACGTCCTTGATCACGTGCCAGCGCACCGTGAACAGCCCATTCCACTTGTCCTGCTGCCAGAACGACACCGACCGCTGGAAGTCCACAGGGGACATCATCTCCGCCACGCCGCAGAACTGACCACTCGCGTTCACCTGGCGGGGGGGAAGCAAGGTGGGGTGTTGGGGAGAAAGGACGGGATAAAGGGCCGGGAGAGGGGAAGAGGAAGCATGTGAGGGGACATTATCTCCGCCAGCCACCGGGACTGCCGGAGGGGCGACGCAGGGCGCAGAGACGCGCGGTGGGGTGAAGCGCGGAGGAGGTAAGGGTGGTGGTGCGGGTGAGAACAGGATGACGAGGGCAGTTGGCAACAGGTGGTTATTCTTTTGAACAATGCATATGTTTTTGCTGAAATGTGAGATCAGAAAGCGAGGACAAAGAGAAAGGAGCTGGGGGTTGGCGGGAAGGTTCAGGGGGGAGAGGAGAGAGGGCAGGGTACAATGAAAGAGAGACATGGCATGGCAAAATGCAGAACGGCTAGCAGAACCAATGGTGAGAATCAGGGACAGGCCATGCAAAGGAGATTGCACGCACCGAGAAAAAGAGGAACACGGGGCATCGCGACCCGGTCGCAGCGGTCTTCGCGGCAGCTTCCTGGAACGCGGCGTTGAGCCGCTTGTTGCCGTTGGGGGTGGACGCCCACGCGCCGTACTTAATACTTTTGTGCACGTCGTCCTCGCTGTAACTCTTGATCACGAAAAACTTTGCCGCCTGGTACGTCACCGGGAAATCCGCCCTATTAATCTCCTCCATACCCTGTACAAGGCTCCAGGGATTCGGCGCGCCAACGCCCGCAACACCAGCGGCGGCGGCGGCGGCGGCAGCAGGATTGGCGGGGGGGGCTCCCATGGCGGGAGTGGCATACGATCCGGGCGCAGGACCGCCGGGCATGCCAGGAAACGCGAGGAACCCGGGCGTGCCGGCGAGAGCAGGGAGCGCAGCGGCATTGCTTGCATTCGCAGCGCCGCCTTCTGCCGCTGCAGTGTTAGCAGCAGCACCGCCAGCAGCAGCGCCAGTAGCGGTGCCGGCGGCAGCAGAGGAAGACGCACCGCTGTTAGCCGCTCCTTCTGACCCTGCTACCCCACCCTGCGCCCCTGCTGCTCCTGCCGCTGCAGCAGCACCTGCCTGCGCACTGCCGTCAGCAGGTGCACCCGCCGCACCTGCTGCTCCCATTGCCTGCTGCGGCTGCTTCCCCCGCCCCGCCCGGTTGGTCCTAGGCCCGCGGTTCTGCTCGTTCACGGCCTCATGCATCCCGTTGCCTTGCATCCCACGCCCCCCACCAGGTGCGCCCATCATCATCATCCCCCCCGGATACCCGCCGTACCCTCCCCTGGCACCTCTCGCTCCCCTTCCGCCTCTTCCCTTGTCATACCCCCCGGGGCCTCCGCCCCAGCCCCGTCCTCCCCGGCCCCCATCCCCCCTTCCACGCCCGCCAACTCCCCCGGGGCCCATTCCGCCGCGGCCGTGCATGCCCGCGGGCATGTTTCCGAGGTGCGCGCCAGGGGGGCCGCGCATGGGAATTGGCGCCCCCGGTGCGGCGCCTGGGCCTCCGGGGGGCGGCGGCCCGCCGGGAAGCGGGACGCCTTGAGGTGGCATGACACCGTTAGGGGGGACGCCGTGCATCTGGGAAAGTGCAGGGGTGACATGCACGAAGGCAAGGAGCGGAAACGGAGAAAGCGCGTTTGTGTTTCGAGAGGGGCAGACCACCAGTTTTTACAAACCCTCGGACGGCATGAATGGTGCGGTGGCGGCAAGAGTAGCAAATCATGCCTTGGTAAGCAGCCAGCAGCGCCGGAGACTATACAGGAATCGTACATCCTAGAACAGCAATCCTACGACGCAAGAAGAAGCCGGAGACTGTAAACCACCGTTGTGGACGCAAGCCCACGGAAACAGCAGCAAGGCAAGATCCGCAGCAGCGAGAGCACGGACCTGCATGTGCGCAAGGTGCGGCGGCGGGGCGATTCCCGCGGGCAGGGGCTGGCCTGGAAGGAGCGGCATGGGACCCGCCATGGCGTCCGCTGGTGCGGGCGCGGACGAGCTGGCGGGCTGAGTCAGCTGATCGGGCAGTGCCGCGAGCTTCGATGGATCTGACGGGAAGGAGGGGAGGAAGGGAGAAGATGCACAAGATTTAGCAAGGCCGATGATTCTTGACAAATAAAAAAACACAAGGCGGAAGACGGGAAGGCCACAGGCGGAGCTGGACAGAAATTGTTTGATCGGTCGGAAGTTGTTCGTTGTTTCCCAGTAGTGGAAAGCTTACCAGCAGGAGGGGGAGGAACAGGCGGTGGGAAGACGGGCGGCTGGAACTGGAAGTGGTGTGGCGCGTACATCTGAAGCGCATCAGAATCACACACAGGAAACAAGGCCGGTGAAGGGAACGGAACGACACAGGGTGAGCACAGGAAGTAAACAAACGAGCACGCAAATGGATAGTTAAGGAATCAGAAGGAAACACGCATGCAATGAAGAAAACAATATTTCGCAAGCCGAACATCAATCGATTCTCACCTGGGGAGGATGGCCTTCTATGCCTTCAGGCATGAGACCGACGAGAGGGGGGCCCCCTCCGGGAGCACCGCTGTTGGCCATGCGCATGTATTCCTCCCACTGCTCGTGGGATAACCTTCCAGGATCTGCGCCGACGGGAACACGGAAAAGCGGATTCGACAACGCGAAGACGAAAATTAGAAAATGAGTTTGACAGCGCGACAGCAGCGAATGTGGTCAAAACGCAGGGGAAATGGATCCATGTTTTTGAAAGCGTTCTGAATGTGTGGGTTTCTAAAATCAAACTGAACGGGGAACGTACCTGCAGAATAATCATAAAAGTAGTGCGGAACGAATCCGTTCCCCGCCGCATAAAACACATTCCCGTTGGGGTCTGATCCTGGAACCATCTGAACGTGCTGCTGTTGCTGCTGCTGCTGCTGCATGTGCTGCTGCTGTTGCAGATGCAGCTGATCTGGCGTTTGCGAAATGCCCGGGTGTGGCTGCTGTGGTTGCTGCTGCTGCTGCTGCTGCTGCTGGGAAGGCTGCTGTGATTGCTGCGCATTGCCGCTTCCCGAAACTGCCTCCCCGCTCTGGCTGGATTGGACGACCGCATCGCCTGCTGGCTGATGGCGAAAATGCCGAAGAACGGGGTTTTGGAAACAAGAGTGGGAACCGCAATGACAATGCTTGTATGCAATCAGAACTCATTTCTTCAAATGCAATCGCAAGTCATTTCTTCGTTGAGCCGGCTGAGCAATGGTTCCTATATAGTGGATTTATCAAGTTGAAACGCGAAGATGAAAAATGGGGAAAGGGGCCTTGAATGACGTCGTAATAGTCAGAAAAAGAAGCGGGTTTAACGGAAAGGTACACGGACCTCTGCACCAATGGATGAAGACCCAGGGGTGGGTGCGTTAGTCTGATCTGCATAAGACGGGAAAAAAAAAAGGCGGAGAAGGGCAAGCCGTTGTGAGAAATATTCAACAGCCACAATCGTGGCAAAGTAAAAAAACAAAAATCGTGATCTATACTTGTGCAAGCGACTCTTGCACGAGATTTCATGTAAAACAAAGACGACAGATGATATCCCTATCTTGTCGAAAAACCTCGTTAAATCACGATTTTTCTTGCGAGATACGTTGCAGCCTAAAAAGATCCTGTCTATGCTTTTAGCGAAAATTGAAAATGAGGACAGCGGACAACCAACTTGGGACGACGGCGTCCTGTACATCAAAAGGCTCTTAGATCTATTCCAAACACAATAGAAAGGCTTTAACACAAAACCCTCGCACGTGACTTCCACCCTAACCCCCTAGTACATCCAACGTGCAAAGCCCTATAATTACTTGAGTCTGAAGGACCTGGAGCCGCAACTCCGGCCATTGTAACGCGGGATTGAAGGACGGAGGAAGAAACTAAGGAATGAAGAGTCAGATCGTAAGGTAGGTGCGAAGGGTATGGCGGCTAGAGAAGGCGACTGCTAACGAACAGGGAGAGCGGGTGTTAGAAAGACAAACGGGGAGACGGAGAGAAGAGTCAGCGGAGTAAGGGTTGTGGTTGTGATGCGAACGGAAGACAGCTGGGGGAAGCTGCTGGACACTTCTGGGTGGGGGGTTCTTGGGGTATTCCACAGAAGCTGCCGCGTCCGGAACATTTTTTTCATTATCCGCAAAAACTCCTGGATCTTGTCATTTAGATGAATGAACGGCTGGATGGACACCGGTGGAGAGGAAAGGGCAGGAACGCACTTTCCTGACCCAAAGCGCGAAGATCTCTGTGTTCCACCTTGATCTTGTGCTGGTTGGGCTTGGGGGGAGGATGTGACGTGGCACCAGCAAATCAACGTCACAGCGCCGCCACCCGCAAGTGCAGGCCATGGGGCAGCTTGCAAAAGAAACATGGGGCTTCCAGAGCCTTTCTCTCCAGTGGCGTGGGAGTTGCATTCCACACCAGCCAAACAGATATTTGCAAACACCAATCCCCGAGATTTTCGTTCAACCACCATCTCGTCCCCAACTGTTCCTTAGAACCAGGATAATGAATTCTGCTGTCGCAATGTTGTACATCTATTTATTCGGCCTACGTACATTTCTACGTGAACCTAGACCGCAGAATCTCTAAAATGTACAAATGACAACTGCTGTATGTGCAATGCTCTGCTACCCACTTAGGAATATTTTTGATATTCTTACAATCCACACAACTTAAATACATGTCTGCGAGATGTGGAAGGCCATTAGATATTGCTGCTGCGGTTGTGTTTACCTGCCACAGGCAGAGATGGCCCAACACAAGATGGAGTGCATATGACACGGAAATTTGAGCGGGAACAACTAAGCAAAACTGGCAAAAATGGGATTTATTGCAACTAGCAGAGAAAGCTCCAAGGCATGAGAGTGAGGGGGAATGCTGGAAGCTGCGAGTCTCACCGGAAGCGCCAAAGATGGCATACTGGCGGGAGCTGCGAGTGAAGCGGGCGGCCAGGAGCCATGCAAGGAGCAGCACAAAAATGACACCAAAGACGCACGCCATCACAATGCCTGCAATGTCACTGCCTGTCACGCCTGCATGACCACCCCGGGATTAAGAAGAAGAGCAACACCACAAAAGAGAAGTAAGACACAGCAATTCAGCGCACTTCCTTAAGTGAAAGTAAACCACCAGCACCCCCAAGGACAAAGTTCAGAAAAACACAAGCAGCCATCACCTCGGTACACGTATCCATCAACAGGTGTGCGCGTGATCTCGTAGAGCTCCACAGCAGACAGCAGAGGGGGCTTGGGCGATTCGGGCATAGCAGGCAGCCACACCCGCAGCTCCCGTCCGTAATTCTCCGCATACACCGAGTAATTGAAGAATATCGGCAGTGTAACCCCCGTAAAGGCAGACCCGTTAGCAGCCTCAATGATGTCAAACCCGTTGGGCCAGAGCTTTCCTTGCTGGTCTACTGTATCTTCGTCCAGGTGCTGACCCTCGTGACCAAAAATGCTGTCCTCTGACAGTTTAATGTCAAACCGTCGGTCTCCCTGCTTCACACCCTCCTCTATCTCCGCAAAGTGTAGCCGCACGTAGAACAGGTGGAGGGGGTTCTGTGGGTCCATTCGGTAAATAAACCCCGTTGCGCGGCCCACACCTGCGTCCTTACCCACCCGGGCAGACTGAAAGATTTGCGCGGGCAGCTCGTCGGGCGGCGACCCTGCATTTGAAATGGACTGGGTGGTGGATAGGGTGGCAAATTGCAGAGGCTGTAGGCCCCTGGTGGGGCCTCCTCCTGGAACGCCAGGGTTGACGTCGCGAGCCCAGGTTCGGTAACCAACATCCTCAGCATCGGTAACCTCCGGGCCTCCAAAGTTGATTCGGAGCAGGGTGGAGAGGATAGCATCGGTGCCGATGCTAGCTGCGTCGTATGACTCTGGGTGGATCGGGAGGAACTCGAGGGAATTGACCAATGGGGTGGAAGATGGGGCGCCGAGGAACGGTGTAAAGCAGACGGAGATGGAACCTTGTAGCGCGTATACCAGGAAATCGGAGTAGAAAGCAGACGATGGGAACTGCGGCTCGACGGCTGGGAGAGTGAGGGTCTTCACGAGTAGCCCGTTGATCTTAATGTCGAAAAAAGGAGGCGACGACGCGCCATCGTAGTTCCGATACGCGACGCCGACGCGGACGAGGTATCGCGCGCCGGTGGTGAGCGGGACGTTGTAGCAGCCGCCGCCCTGGCCGGACTGGCTGGTGGACGGGGGGAAGGCGCGCAGCGAGGACTCGACGGAGGATGCGAGGCGCGACTCGTTGCCCGCGGGAAGCTGCACTGCCTCCCCGCCGTCGAAAAACGCGTCCGCCTGCCACTCCACTCCGTTTGCCACGGATGGCTGTGCGCTGCCGCAGTCAATGCGCACGGGGACTGGCGCGCGGTGGAAGGGCGGGGGGACGGTGTGGAGGTGGGCGGGTGGACGGGAGAAGGGGGGATGAGGGGAGGGGCAGGAAGGGGAGGGTAGAGTAGCGCGAGAGAGGGGAGAGGGGAAAGGAAAAGGGAAGAGAAGGGGCATGGGGAGTGGGACCCGGAATGGCGCAGGAAGTGGGGGACGGAAGGAGGCTGGCGCAATCAGCGCGTACAGCAATGTCGGAAAATCCCGATGGAATGAGTACGAGTGAGGTGAACAGAAACGGAGGTTGCGGTTGAGGTTGCGTCGAAAAACGGAATGAAGCGAGACAGATTGGAAGAGAAGGAAGGCTGAACGTTTAAAGCGGGCTGAGGGTCACGAAACACGAGCGAGCCTCATTTACGGGCTCTAAAAGCTTATCAGCACAAAAACACCGATTTGAGTACGCAAAAGGTGTTCTGTTAGCGACTGATACCGGCATCGAGGCCTCCTGTGGACGCGCCAGCGGCGGAGATAGCAGCGAGCAACGAAAGAGCGAGAACGGTCACGGACCCGGACGCCACCTTCCAGGGAACCTTCATTGTGCCAACCATCAGCCGCGATGCGCACACGGTTTGTCGAATCTCAAGTAGAAGAAGAGCGAATGCAGTTATGCTAAGCAATGCGTGCCAGCATTGAACGAGACGGCGGTGGAGCTTCACCGCGGATCAAGCAAAGCGGTGCAGCGTAGCACCTGGCGCGGACTGCGATGACGGATGTTGATTCCTAGTGCTAAGCGCTAAGTGGGTGATAGGTAGTATTGCTGCCGTACAATATCGAGGGGAGTGGGTGGATGATGAACATTCTTGGGATTGCCCCGCGGTGTGCGCAAGTCCGCTTTTCCGCTAAGGACCATTTTGCGGATTCGCAGAGAAGTTGCCCAGACGGCGGAAAAGAAGGGGGAAGTGATAGCTCCGCCCGCCTATGCGATGACAGGCGCGGGGGAAGGAGAATGTTTGGTTTGTGTTTTCAAGGGCAATTGACGCTGGTGAAAGGCCAGGCAGGGCAGGTTACGACCAGGTTGAGCCAATCAGATCGCGGAACAAGTGATGGTCCCATTCAACAGTGAACTGCACAGTAAGCGCCAAATCCTCTTTGTTGTCAAACCCACCATGTATGAAAAACCAATCTATCTACTCTACTGCTTCTAGTGTGTTAAAGAGATGGATGAATCAAAGGTTCATCCCAACATATAAGCTGCCCCTAAGATCCGCTACACATGCTTGTTGAGGAGGAAAGCAACAGCTGCCTCACCCAACTCCCGACCGTGGATCCTGAAGTTATGACAGGCACCGTCAATGATGTGAAGGTGATGGTTGGGAACATCTGTGTGGAAAAAGCTCGCGTCTTCGACTGGCACTGTGGCGTCTTCTGATCCATGGATTGTACACACACTGTTAATGAGCACAGGAGTCAGGGCATAGCATTTGATTCTGACGAGTCAAGACGAGATTCCGATGCGAAGTGAGGGATAATGACATACTTCTAAGATAAGGAAGATAAACTGGAGAGGACCACATGGCAGAACTCAACATTGATTTTTTTCCAGAAAAGAAAATCAGGCAGCACATTTAGCAAGTACAGTAGGATATCGCATACCTGCAAGATGTTGGGATGGCGCGTGCCGCAGCAGCCATGTCCGTTGCAAGGCGCTCTTGAATACTCTCTTTTGTTACAATGTATGAGCCTATGTACGGGTCGATGAGTGTGACAGTACGAGTAGGGTGGATACAGGTTGGAAAAAGTGCAGCAGCAAGAGATGGTGCATAAAATGAGGAAGAAGGGGAAATAACAAACGCAGTAGAGACAAGAGACTTGATCCCAGTGTACCAGCAACACACCATATTTGTCCTGCTGGGTTAGCTGCCCCTCCTTCTCCAGCTTCGCCATTCCCTCCTCCCCGAATCGCTCCCTGATGCCCCTTGAGAGGTCGTAGCGGCCACTGACATTGATGACCTTGGGCACGTCCTTGTACAAGGAGGCATACAGCACCACACAGTTGCCACCTGAACACGGGCATGCGTGTGTGTGTGAGTGTGTGCGTGCGTGAGTGAGAGAGAGACAGAGAGAGGGATTGGGAAACACTGTGGCCACTGGTGATTCGTTGAGTACAGGTAGCGGCCACTGACATTGATGACCTTGGGCACGTCCTTGTACAAGGACGCATACAGCACCACACAGCACCACACAGTTGATTAAGGAATACTGCTGCCAATGGTGATTCAATGGTTTTAATAGCAGCCTTTAGCTCATCACCCCTACTGAACCAACAAGCAAAATGCAACACATAATCCTTCATTTTCCTTATCCCAGCAGCACCTTTGCTGTGCCCAACCACCGCCTCCACATGCCTGCCCTGCGCCCGCACCCACTCCACCACGGAGTGCAGGTCTGCTGCCTCATGCCGGTAGTTGCCCGTCGCGAATGCGCCCTCGCTCTCCCTGCCGAATGGCGCGGGAGGGGGACAGCGCGGGAGTGGCACAGTGCGGGAGTGGCACAGCGCGGGAGTGGCACAGCGCGGGAGTGGCACAGCGCGGGAATGGCAAAGCGTGGGAGTGGCAAAGCGCAGGAGTGGCACAGCGTGGGAGTGGCACAGCGTGGGAGTGGCACAGCGTGGGAGTGGCACAGCGTGGGAGAGAGACAGTGTGGAGAAGGGACAATTCGAGGGTTGGGGAGTGGAGAGACTTTAGATTCGACTCAAAGTGCCCGGGCCCATGGTACGGAGGAAACAAAACGTACGAGGGGGGAGTGGGGAGTGATGGGAGAGGAGGAACAAGCATAGTTGCGTGCGTTCCTCACCCGTTGCCGGAGAAGTCGAATCGCACAGTGGCGAATCCTGCGGCCAGGATCGCATCCGACAGCTTCTGGACCGTAGAGCTCAGCTGCACCGGTCAGTCAGTCAGTCAGTCAGACAGTCAGTCAGTCACCGCCACACAGTGGGGTGGGGATGGGAGAGGAAGCGGAGGGGTGGGGTTAAGGCGTGGAAAGAGGTCAGCTGCCAGTCAGTCACCACCACCCACGGCACGCGCAACTGGAACACGGACGAATTGGCGGGGCGTGGAAGTCGGTGAAAGGGCCACGCGGGAAAGGGTGGGGGAGCGGGGTTGGCGCCTCTCTGCTGAGGCGGCATTGGGAATAGGGAATGCGACTACTGGGGTAGACTATTGATCTGTCACGAAAAAAGCAAGTGGGAGGGGCGAGGAGAGAGGAGAGTGCGTATGATCCAATTTCTTTCAGCATGTCAGACCGTTGCGGCACAGATTCTGTCGCACACCTTGGTAGACCGGAATCCATGGCAGATGATCACCACTTTCGCTCTGCCATCCGCGACGCTGCGATCGCCGCCATTCGCGCTTCCACGGATCGCACCGTCCGGGAACGTCGTATCGGGGAGAGCCGCGTTCGGCTCCACGAGAAACGCGGAGAGCTTGCTGCCGTCGCCGTTAGTTACTGTAAAGCGGACGGCACGCTCCGGCACAGTTGCCGGCGACTGAGATTCCGCGGCAGACATTCCGGGAAACTCGGGGGATTGAGACGAGGATGGGAAGGATGAGGAGGAGATGGTTGCAGCGATGCGAAATTGGCGGGAGATGCGGTGAGGACACGCGTGCGAGAAGACAAGACGTTTCAGCAGTGGCGATGGATGCGCGAATGCGACGCCTGAACGAAGTTCAGGTAACCTGTGGTGATTGTGATTAGCTGCGACACTAGTCGCAATGCTGCTGACGGCGGACGACGACGGGGAATGACCAAGCTTCGACGCGGCTGCGACGGAAATGACATCAAATGGTAGAAGAGTGGACATGAGGAAAGATCACAGTCTGCTCTGATCGCGGCGGAAGATGCGGAGAGGCGATGGAAAGTTGGATGCTGCAAGGTGGAAAAATCATCACTGTTACGGGTGCAATGAATCGAAGTAGCGAGAATTGCACTAAAGTGTCAAACGAGTCCAAAATGTGAGCGAACATTTATACGCGAAACAGGCAAACGGTAACGCGGTGCGTGCGAGCTAGCTAGTGCTACGCTGGAAGCGAGGCTCGGGCTAGTCCCGAAGCGTAGGCCGACACGGCCGGTCCAGCAGTACGAGGTTTGGGAAAACAGTGCGCGCAAAGTTGGCGAAGCCCCGTTAGCGGTAACGGGCGAACAACGGCTGCTGCTGTACGCGATGTTGCAGGGCGCGCTAAGGAATATCGAGAAAATTCCTTACACTACCCCCCCCCCTCAAGAAGCCCCCTCGGCTACGCGAGTGCGAATATATCGCGGAAACCCCGTCTCCTCGAGTACACTTGCAGGGCACGGTGGTTTTCGATGTTGGCCAGGGGCACCCATCTATCCTCAGTTGGCGTGCGATCCTTCCAGCGAACGAGGAATTCAATCCTCCTGATTCCCGTGGGGTGTCGAATTCGATGGCTCAGGATTTTTTCGGGCTCGATGATCGGCTCCGATGCAGGGCGAGTCATGGATGGCTGGCAGTGACGAGGCGGTTGGCTTGTGGTTGGGATGTATGGGCGAAGCAGGCTGACGTGGAACGAAGGGCTGATGTACCAGTCCGTCGGCAACAGTAGATGAGCTCTCGCTGGGGTAATCATGTGGCTGATTTGGAATGGTCCACAGTAGCGGGGTCGTAATTTCGGTACGACAGGCAGTCTTAAGTTTTGTAAGTCGAGCAGTACGTAGTCTCCTGACTAGTACGTGACTGGGCGGCGGTGGCGGTCAGCGTTGCGTTTAGCGATGGCATTAGCTTTTTTTATTGCTTCAGCGGCTCTAGTGCGGGCAGCTGCAGAATTTCGGCGAATTGCTGTGCACGTGGTGTTGGGTTGTCCGGACTCGGCGTCATGGGCACTGTAGGGTTTTGCCCGGAGTTCAGGTAGAAGGGGGACTGCTGCGTCGTCGCTGACGTGGCGTTGTTATACGCGAACTCGATCAGCGGCAGCTGCTGCTCCCAAGTGGTCGGGTCGTCGCACGTGGCATGAATCAACTGTTCCATCGTCTGATTCGTCCGCTCCGTTTGACCGTCGATCTCGGGGTGGTACGACGAGCTGAACTGTAGCTTTGTCCCGAACTGCTCCCAGAGGTTCTTCCAGAAGTTGCTGGTGAACTTCGTGTCGCGATCGCTGATTATCGCGGCTGGTATCCCGTGCAGTCGAACGACGGCTGCGATGAACAGGCGAGCGGTTTCCTCGGCTGAGATCGTTTTCTTGCACGCAGCGAAGTGTGCCATCTTCGTCAATCTGTCAACGACGACCATAACTGCGTCGTTACCCCCAGGGTTCCAAGGTAACCCCGTGACGAAATCCATGGTAACCTGCTGCCAGGCATGCTCAGGCGGTGGAATCGGCTGCAACTGACCCGCCTTTCTTTTTTCGCGAGCTCTTCATCACCTGACACGTAGGACACGAGCCCACGTGGTGCTGTACGTCGGTCAACAGCTCCGGCCAGTAGTAATACCGCTGCAGTTGCTGTCGCGTTTTTTCCACCCCGAAATGTCCCGAGGTAATCCCGTCGTGTGCCTCCTGTAGTAGCAGTTCCCTCAGTAGCGAGTACGCGGGTACCCAGATGCGGTTGGTGCCTGTTTTTACGTAATAGACTCATCTGGCCTGTGCTAGTTGCTGTGAATTTCCGGTTGTGAAAAATGGGTCGGTACTGTATCCGTGGGTGAATAGGCCTGTTAACATTGGGTTGGTTTGGGCGAGTAAGATGGCGTGCAGTTGGGCGGTGGGGCGTGTGAGTGCGTGGGCGATGTTGGATGCGCCTTTTTTGTACGTGACCGTGTAGTGAAAATTGGACTCCAGGTAGTCCAACCAGCGGATCTGTCGTGGGTTGAGATTCGGTTGGGCGCGCAGGTCCTGTAGTGATCGGTGGTCTGCCCGTACTGTCACATCTGCTCTCGTGAGGTAACATCGCCACACCTTGAACGCGTGCACGATTGCCAACATTTCGCGGTCGTGTATCGAGTAGTTGCGTTCGGGCGGGTGAAGCTTGCGGGACTCGTACGCGATTGGCTGAAGGCCGTTCCCGAAGTCCTGCAACAGTACCGCTCCCACAGCGATGTTGCTAGCGTCGGTGATCAGCTCGAACGGACTGTGCGGATCTGCGATGTGAAGCACGAGCGGTGAGCACAAAATATTTTTGAGGGCCGAGAAGGCAGCTTGCTCTTTCTCCCCCCACGTCTACTCAACCCCCTTCCTCAGCAGGTCAGTCAACGGGGCAGTCAGCTTCGCCATGTCGGGGACGAACCGGCGCACGTAGTTGACGAACCCCAGAAAACTCTGCAACTCGGTCAAGTTGGTCGGCTCGTGCCATGCTTGGATCGTCGCAATCCTTTTCGGGTCTATTTCCACTCCTGCAGCTGAAATGATGTGTCCCAAAAACTCCAGTCGGTCCTGTAAAAACTCACACTTGTACGCTTTTGTCAGTGGGCGGTTCTCACTCAGTATCTTAAAAACTGCTTCGATGTCCTATAAGTGCTGTGCTCTGTCAGGGCTGTAGATCAGTATGTCGTCCATGTATACGATGACGCACTTATCTAAAAGCGGGTGGAAGGCTTCGTTCATGGTCATTTGGAAAGTGGCGGGGGCGTTGGTTAGTCCGAAGGGCATGACGGTGTATTCGAAGGTTCCGTAGCGTGTTCGGAAGGCTGTCTTAGGGCAGTCGGGTGGGTTGACGCGAATCTGGTGGTAGCCTCCTCGAAGGTTGATTTTCGAGAAAACCCGGGCTGTGCGTAGTTGGTCGATCAGTTCGTCGGCTCGCGGGATGGGGTAACGGGATTTGATGGTAACCCTGTTTAGTGCTCTGTAATCTATGCACATGCGAAATCCCCCGTCTTTTTTCGGCGTGAACAGTATCGGTGCTGCGAAGGGCGACGAACTAGGGCGAAAGAACTCCTTCTCGAGCAGGTAATCCAGCTGCTTCCTCAGTTCGTCCAGTTCGGGTTGGGTCAGTCGGAACTGTCGCTGTACTGTCGGCTGTGCCCCCGGTTCTAGTTCTATCATGTGGTCGTGTGGTCGCTGAGGTGGCAGTCCCGTCGGTAGGTCATCCGGGAAGATGTCCCTGTACTGCTTCAACAGTGCTGCCAGATCACTCGGTACGTCAGCTAGCAGTTTCTGTAAATCCCCTCCTTTGTCTGCTGCCTCGGCTTCCTGAATGTCGACCGCGTACACTTCACCTCCTGCCGCTACGGCGCGTTTCATCGTGATCGCGTTGACACGCACCGACGAAGACTCAGGCGAGCCCCAGCGAGGTAAGGCGATGTTGTTACTGTTCACTCGCACAGTGCAGTCACCCGTCGTCCAGTCGATTCGTGGATTGTGTCGTCGCAGCCAATCACGCCCGAGTAAAATATCGGTTCCGTCGAGGGTCGTTGCGAGCATTTCCTGGCTAAACGTGAAGTTACCCCCGCATCGAATCCGAACTCGGTCCACCCGTTCCCGTATTGCCAATGGCGTGCCGTCGACCAGTCTTGCGTCAATCTCAGGTAAGCATCTGTCCAGTGGCAGTCGCAGTCTTCGTGCTGTAGAAGTGTTGATAAGGCTGTTGCTGGCCCCTTCGTCTACGAAGATTTTTACTAAGTCCGTCCCAATTTTCTCACAAAGCAGTATGGGGCTGTCTACCGTAGTACCCTCCTTATTCGCCCGGGTGTGGTCGATGTCAGATTTATATGACATAGCTACTGTGACTATTAGTGATGAGGGTGACTGTTACCGGTGTTTTCCGCCCGACCCGGGCATTGAGACTGCTGCTCTAGGTACTGGTGAGGCTGCTGCTCTAGGTGCTAGCGAGGCTGCTGCTCTAGGTGCGTCTACTCCCTCAGGTGCTGGTGAGTCTGCTCTCTCAGGTTCTGCGTCGGCTTCGGCCTCCCACACCTTCACACTTGACTCGGGGGCTTCTCGCTCCTTCTTTCGAGACCGCACCACACTCACGCCGCTTGGCCGGCCAGTTGCGGTCTCCCTGGCAGACCCCTCTGGGGGTCCTGTCCTTGCTCACTTCTCCACTGTCCTCCCGTGTCCGGCGGCCCCCTCTGGCACCCTGTCTGGTCTCTACCTCCCCTCGTTCTCTACGAACTTTGTGAGTGGTGCTGACCTACAGGATGCGGGGGTTCACCAGTTCACTCCTGCGAGTCAGCGGGTGACCCACTGCACGGACGCTCGGACAGGCCGCCACCTGGCCACGTTTACACGTCGGCCAGGGTCGAGCCTGTACACACTGACCACTGCGTCTCCTCCAGTCCCTGCGTCTGGTCAGGTAGCTGCGTCGGGTCAGGTGTTTGCTGCAGCGTCCAGGTCTGGTCCTGAGTCTGCCCCCTGCTCGTGTCGCCTCCTGTCTCACGAGACTCTCCTCTGGCACCACCGCCTTGGCCACCCCTCCCTGCTTCGTCTCCGGAGCATGGCCTCCCGTGTCCTTGTCTCTGGTCTTCCCCGGTCCCTCCCTCCCCTTCCTCCGGGGCCAGGCCCTACCTGCGTCCCCTGTGTCGAGGGACGGCAGCGGGCTACCCCTCACTCCTCCCAGTTTCCTCCGACAGAGGCCCCGCTGCAGACGCTTCACATGGACGTGTGGGGCCCGGCCCGCGTCCGTGGACAGGGTCACGAGCGCTACTTCCTGCTGGTGGTTGACGACTACTCGCGTTACACCACAGTCTTCCCCTTGCGCAGCAAGGGTGATGTCATTGAGGTGTTGATCGACTGGATCCGCGCAGCTCGTCTCCAGCTCAGGCGGAGCTTTGGCTCGGACTTTCCTGTTCTGCGTCTGCACTCTGACAGAGGCGGAGAGTTCTCCTCTGGCCTTCTGCGAGCCTACTGTCGTGCACGAGGCATCCGCCAGACCTTCACGCTTCCGGACTCTCCACAGCAAAATGGGATTGCTGAGCGCCGCATTGGCATGGTCATGGACGTCGCCCGTACGTCCATGATGCATGCGGCTGCCCCCCATTTTCTGTGGCCGTTTGCGGTTCGGTACGCGGCGCATCAGATCAACCTTCAGCTCAGGGTCTCCATGCCGGAGACCTCCCCAGCTTTGCTGTGGACGGGGAAGGTTGGCGATGCGTCTGCGTTCCGTGTCTGGGGATCTCGGGCGTTTGTCCGCGACTTGTCTGCGGACAAGCTGTCCCCTCGTGCTGCTCCTTGCGTCTTCCTGGGTTTCCCCCCTGACGCCCCAGGGTGGCAGTTCTACCACCCCACCTCTCGCCGTGTTCTGTCCTCCCAGGACGTCACGTTCGACGAGTCGGTCCCCTACTACCGCCTCTTCCCCTACCGCACTCCGTCCCTCCCCCCGCCACCGCTCTTCCTTGTACCAGGTCCCCCCCCGGTAGACCCCCTCCCCCCTCAGGGTCCTGCCCCTTCAGGTGTGTCCCAGGTAGACGCTGTTGAGCCTGTCGAGGTCGCTGGTGACTCTGGTGCTGCTGAGGGTGCTGAGCCTGGGGGTGCTGAGCCTGGGGGTGCTGAGTCTGGGGGTACTACGACTGGGGGTGCTGAGCCTGGGGGTACTACGCCTGGGGGTGCTGAGCCTGGGGGTGCTGCGTCTGGGGGTGCTGAGCCTGGGGGTACTCCGCCTGGAGGTGCTGAGCCTGGGGGTACTACGCCTGGTGGTGCTGTGCCTGGCGGTTCACCGGGTGCTCCCTCTCGCCGAGAGCCACTCTCTCCCGAGGAGCTGCGTGAGTGGTTTGCCCGGCGCTGGAGGCGAGCTGCTGGAGCTGCTGGAGCTGGAGGTGCTGCGGGTACTGGAGGTTCTGTTGCTTCTGAGGGAGCTGGTGCCACGGGTCCCGGAGGTGCTCGTACTGGGAGTTCTGGAGCTGCTGGACCTGCGGGTACTTCTGGAGCTGGAGTTGCTGCGGGTGTTGGCGCGGAGGCTACTGCTGTCGGTCCTGGAGGCAGTCCTGCTGGGGGTACTACTGGTGCTGCTGGGGGTTCTGGAGCTGGAGCTGCTACTGGTGCTGGTGCTGCCCCTGCGGGTGCTAGTGCTGTCCCTCCTGTGTCTGGAGTCGCCGCGCGGCCTCGGCCGTACTTCGTTCCGCTCCTTCAGCAGGTTCTTGGTCTCCCGCCTTCTACTGGTCCTCCTCCTCCCTTAGAGTGCCCACAGCCTGTCCCGTCGCAGTTACAGTTACAGCCGGCCTCCCCACTGCCTGCTCCGTCTCCCTACACTGGTCCTACTGGAGGTCTTGCTGAGCGTCGTGAGCCTGCGTCTCGCCCTGCGTCGCCTGTCCGTGCTGCTCGCACTAGTGGTCGCGGTTCGCGTCAGCGTCCTCCTCCTGTCCCTGGCACGCACCGGATGTCTCTGCGTCCGTCCACTGCTCCTCTGCGTGCCCCTTTGCCTTCTCCTCCTGAGTCTTCTCTTCCTACTCTTGCCGACCCGGAGTCGGACTCTCTTCGCGCTGCCAGTCCTACTGTCACGCGTCTCCTTGCTACGGTTGTCACTGACCCTTCCTTTGAGTCCACTGCTGCGTCTGCTCTAGTTGCTGAGCTCGTCGACTTTGCTGCTCGCTGTCGCCTAGACTACGTCGCCAGTCTTGTTGCTGAGTCTGAGTCTGTCTGTCCTCCGTCCGTCGGGGGTGAGTGTGCCCTTGGCACGGACGTCCTTGAGGACAGGCAGGAGGAGTTCCAGTGCTTGGCCGCTGCTTCACCTCATCTCGTGTCCGTACTGCTTACCCCTGAGGGAGACCCGGATGCACTTGACATCCCGATTCCACGCTCTTACGCGGAGGCGATAGAGGGTCCCTACTCCTCTCAGTGGCAGGCAGCTATGGACGCAGAGATGGCTTCCTGGAAGTCCACAGGCACCTACGTTGACGCTGTTCCCCCTCCTGGGGCGAACATCGTCAGTGGCATGTGGATTTTCAGGGTGAAGCGACCGCCGGGTTCTCCGCCTGTCTTCAAGGCGCGTTACGTGGCTCGTGGCTTCAGTCAGCGGCAGGGAGTTGACTACTTTCAGACCTTCTCTCCCACCCCGAAGATGACCACTCTTCGGGTACTGTTGCACGTAGCTGCTCACCGTGACTACGAGCTACACTCTCTTGACTTCAGCACTGCTTTCTTGCAGGGCAGCCTGCACGAGGAGATCTGGCTGCGTCGCCCACCTGGCTTCACTGGGTCTTTTCCTCCTGGCACCCAGCGGAGCCTACGGCGGCCAGTCTACGGTCTCCGCCAGGCACCGCGTGAGTGGCACGACACACTGAGGACTACACTTGCGGCTCTTGGGTTTGCTCCCTCTACTGCCGACCCGTCACTGTTTCTGCGCACCGACACTTCTTTGCCGCCGTTCTACATCCTCGTGTACGTCGACGACTTGGTCTTTGCCACAGCTGACACTGCTGGACTAGCCCACGTGAAGTCCGAGCTGCAGAAGAGACACACGTGCACTGACCTGGGTGAACTGCGCAGCTACCTTGGCTTGCAGATCACTCGGGACAGAGCACGCCGCACCATTATCTTGACTCAGTCACACATGGTGCAGCAGGTCCTTCAGCGCTTCGGCTTCACGTACTCCTCGCCTCAGGCCACTCCTCTGCCTACTCGCCACTCGCTCTCAGCTCTGCCTTCGGATGAGTCCGTAGAGTCGAGTGGCCCGTACCCAGAGCTTGTTGGCTGCCTCATGTACCTGATGACCTGCACACGACCTGACCTTGCATACCCTCTTAGCATTCTTGCACGCTATGTTGCTCCTGGGAGACACAGACCGGAGCACATGGCTGCAGCGAAGAGGGTGTTGCGCTACTTGTGCAGTACGTCGGGCATGGGGCTTGTGCTTGGAGGGCAGAGTCCAGTGGTCCTTACTGGGCACGCAGACGCTTCTTGGGCTGACGACCAGGCTACGCAGCGGTCGTCGCAGGGTTACACCTTCAGCCTTGGTTCCGGCTCTGTTTCGTGGCGGGCTACTCGCTCGTCTTCTGTTCTCGGCTCCAGTTATGAGGCTGAGATCTACGCAGGAGCCATGGCTGCACAGGAGCTTCGCTGGCTCACCTACCTGCTGACTGACCTCGGAGAGTTGCCTCGTTCTCCTCCAGTGCTGTACGTAGACAACAAGGCCATGCTGGCCTTGTGTCGGGAGCAGCGACTGGAGCACAGAACGAAGCACGTTGCTCTCCGCTACTTTCTTGCTCGTGAGCTGCAGCAGCGTGGTCAGCTGCGTCTTGCGTACGTGGCCTCTGAGGCCAACACTGCTGATATCTTCACCAAGGCACTTGCGCCTTGTGACCATCAGCGCTTCTGTACTCAGCTGGGCCTTGTGCCTACCTTGCCTCACTTGCTCACCTCTTGATCTTGCTTGTACTGTTATATATATATATACCTGCTCTTGTTTGTCTAGCCTTTTTTATATATATGTGTACTCCTGCTTGTGAACTGGCCTTGTGGCCTTGAACTTGTGCTCGGAATGTGTGGTGACTTTGTGATCCACCCTGAGCTTGTTTTTTGCTTTGCTTTGCTTGACTGGTCTTGTGACCCCTTGTTCTCCCCCACTTTGCCTATGGGGGTGTGTCAGATTTATATGACATAGCTACTGTAGGCTAGAGTGGGGTAGCACATATGGGGTACAGTTTTCTAGGGTTTGCTTCTTGTACCCAACTTTCACTTAGTCATTCTCATTCCTGTTTTTCTTGATTCACAGTCGACTGCGTGAACCGGCACAATCACTCGGTGAGGGTCGGTTGGGTCGGGCGAGCGGCGTGACCTGTCAGTAGAGGGCCCGTCTGCTACTGACTCCCAGCGTTTCCCTGCTGCTTGGTCTGTTTCTGCTGCTCAGCTTCCCCCTTTCCCTTAGCGTTTTCCGGGCATTCGCTCTTGCGGTGTCCCGGCCGATTGCACGCAAAGCAGCGCCCTTTGAATGGTACAGCAGCGGCATTTGCGGCGACGGCACGTATCGTAGCGCCCTCGTTCGTCCCACGAGACCAATGTCCCCAATTGATGCTTCCGTAGGACCCCGGTCTCGGTCGGCGGAAGAAATCGAGTTTCTCCGCCATGGCGAGAATCTCCTGAAAATCGGTGACGCCGCGAAGCTGGATTTCCTGCGCGATGTCCTGCTTCAGGCCGCCGATGTAGCGGTCGATGCGCTCGCTCTCGTGCATGTATCCCACCTGCTCGCATAGCGCCAGAAACCCGCTCGTGTAGTCTTGGACGGAACCGAGTTGGCGCCAAGTGCGGAGCCTCTGTCGCGCCGCGATCGAAGCCGCAATTGGCTCGAAACGAGCGCGCAGACCTGCGCACCACGCGTCCCACGTGCGATACTGGGGCACCTCCACGAAATACGACGGCGCCCAGGGTCCGGTTTGTCCTTCCCGTGTCGGTAGAGTCGCGTAGTCCACCTGCTTCGTGACGATGACACGCCACCAGTCCATGGCGGGTCCTCGCAGCAACGACACGGCGTATCGAATCTTCGCCGTATCCTCCGAGACGTAGTTCGCGTCGAAGAAAACGTTCAACGTGAAGAGCGACGCCTGAACGGTAGGACCACCCCGCTGACTTGGGTCAAAGCATGGCGGACGCTGCGGCTTCAGCGACATCGGCGACGGTAAGGTTGATTCGCCGGCTTGCACCGAAATGGTGACTCGAGGCTGATTTCTGGCCGGCGTCGGGGTGTGTCGTGCCGTGGTCGTCGTCTCCGTAATGGCGGACGACGCCATCACTTGCGGCGCTCGCGGGATGCCCCACGCTTCCGTGTTGCGATGTCTGTGGTGCGTGCTGAATCGGAGTGCCAGGTGCTTGGGATTGTGCTCGTGCGAGGTCATTTTGCAGGGACGTGCGTTCTGCCGTCAGCGCCGTGATTTCTTCAGAGCTTTCGCGGATTTGCCGCAGCAGTTCGTTCAAGTGCTCCTGCGTGAGAGTCGTGACATCGATATGCTCAGCCATTACGAGGGACGTCGACTCGGCTTAGTCTAGGCGCAGTCGTGGCTGCACGCGTTTACGTGAGAACGTGAGGACAGCGGCTCCTAGAGGCTAAGGTGCGTGAGAGTGAAAAATCAAAAGTTAATTTCCTGGGGTTCGGAGATCCGCGGTCCGAGAAGAAAGAGGCTCTGAATACCAAGTGTTGCGAGTGCAATGAATCGAAGTAGCGATAATCGCACTAAGGTGTCAAACGAGTACAAAATGTGAGCGAAGGCATGAGCGAACATTTATACGCGAAACATGCAAACGGTAACGCGGTGCGTGCGAGCTAGCTAGTGCTACGCTGGAAGCGAGGCTCGGGCTAGTCCCGAAGTGTAGGCCAACACGGCCGGTCTAGCAGTGCAAGGTTTGGGAAAACAGTGCGCGCGAAGTTGGCGAAGCCCCGTGAGCAGTAACGCGCGAACAACGGCTGCTGCTGTGCGCTAAGGAATATCGAGAAAATTCCTTAGAATCACACAGCTATTTTGTTTATGTTAATCAGAATTTCAGAATGTACTATGTTTAATCATCGAGATGTAGCTTTATGCAGCCGTCGATGTAACGAAACCGTCTCAAACAAGAACAGCCAGCTAGTTGTCGTTGCGTCATCCGCACGAGACGGGCGGGCGAAGGACTGCTAGTTCGCAAGTGGAAGGACGGGTGACTGAGACAGCTTGCGACGCAGGCGATTCGATCGTTCAGCAGTGATGTTTTGACTTCTGTGTTTTGCCCAGCTCGATTCCCTTCCATCGTTGGCAGCAAGGTCGCAAGCAGACCATGTGCGACAGCATTTCATCATCTTCGTCGCAAGCGTGTTCATCGCAGCCATCATGACACTCGCCACCGACCACTAGACGCACACAGTCTGAAATTGACCGACTTGCTCATCGCATCGCATAGCCCAACCTTCTGCGTCAGCACAGCATTTCACGTCAGTGCTGGCACTGTTCCTTGCACACCTCCTCGCAGGATCCTTCCCTCCCCAAACCCACGCATCGCCAACACTGTTGCTGGAAAACGCATGTCGCATGGTCTCGCACAGACGACGCTGCAAGGGTGAGGCGAATCTGCTGCACTCCGCCGTGCCGTGCAGTTAGCCTTTCGAATCGCGTTTTGCCGTCGTCAACATCCGAGCCGACGCGCGAGAGCGAAACCCCGACGCAACCTATGGGACCGACGAAAAAACGAAATTTGTGCACTGATGAAAACTCCATCTGCGGGCGACTCGCTGGCAGAAGCTGTGGTGGACGACGCAGGGCACAAAAATGTTTATCCTTTGCCTTATTTTTTTACAACCAAAGAGTTTGCACGGACGTCACTTGGCCAGTTTCCGTTCTGCCCAGCGAGCCACGCTGCCCACTTTCCAGCACACTCCCACACCCGCTCAAACCACCAGTCGTTTTCTAGCACTGACCTGACCTCCCGTCACAGTCTGCCCAGCACCACCCTACCAGCCATCACATGCCACGCCGCAGTGGATTTTGGCCACAAAGACCAACAATCGAAACCTAAAACTTTGTCGAGGACAGTGTGGTTAGTTTGAGAACGTTGTTTTACGTTACGTCGCGGTTTGTTTGTCATAATCTTCGAGCACTGAAACTTTATCAGGCCATTGTGTCATTCCCCTCCTCTCCTCACGCCATCCTTTCCACGACACAGCAGCACGGTGCTGCCCCCCCACCACACACCACTCACTGTTCCCCTCAACCTACCACCACACGCAGCCCAGACGTCCTGGCTCTGCTCTGTCGACTCGAATACGTAGCTTGTGCCTCTCGCTCCCAGCAAGACTTGGCCCTGCATTCCTTCCAACTCCATTCTAGCAGTCAGCATCACTGTCTAGTTCTACAATCTCTATTTTCACTCCATCGCATCGCAGCACCCCTCCCCCCAACTTCTCCAGCCATGTTTTTAGACTCCGAGCGTCCGCTCTTCACATCCCCTCCTCCTGGTGTTTGCTCGCCGCCGCGCATGCCAATGTCCCCGCAATTGGCTGCCTGGATGTCTGGGGGATCAGCACCAATGTTAATGGACCATATGTCACCCCCGTCGTTCTATGACGGTCAATTCGACTCGTGTTACGCCGGCCCGTGCCCCGCGGGATTGCCGCTGGCGGGTTCCCCTTCCCCGCCATTGTTGGACTCCCCGCCTCCCCCCAACCCCGTCCATTATTTCGCGCAGCCGCGCCCGCCAATGCACCTTCCGCCTAGCGCGCACAACGGCATGGCGCAAATGCTTCCGCAAATACCTCACCATCTCCCGCCGAACGCGCACGAGATGGCAGCTGCGCAGGGAATGCGTGCGCTCTTGCCGCCGTCGGCGCAGCAGTTGCAAGGAGCGCACGGATATTGCGGCGGGGACCTCTGCGACTTGGAAGACCCGTCGTACTACTCGACGCTATTGTACCGACCGGACCAGCAAGTCGTAGTGCTCACGTCGCGGATTAAGGTGCGGCGCGTTACCTCCCGTCTCCCCCTTCGTCCCTCGCCGCCTCGCGCCCTGGCCCCCGCCACTTCCCCCCCCGACTTCTCGGCCCCTTAGCTTCCTCTTTCCGCCATTCGACGACACCTTGATCGCTTCTCAGACTCGCCGTTCGTCCTCGTTTCTGTGTAGCGCCATGCGTTTACTCGCCTGCGCCCTGCCGCGTCGGAACTATATCCGTAATCTCCAGTGCCACCCCTCTCCTGTCTCGCCCAGCTCTCAACGCCCTTCTTCGCTCATTCGTCAATCGTCTTCCATCCCTTCTCTCCCTCGCCCTTCTTCCATCCCTCTCCTCCTTCCCTTCCTCTCGTTGTTTTCGCCATGGCAGGACAAGGTATCGGCGCAGGAGAAGACGCGGTGGTTGGACCAGCAACTATCGTACCGCCAGTGCCCCTACCCCATTCGACACATCGAGTTCACTCACTCAGGCGATGCCGGTGCGCTTCCCTGCTTGCCCGCCTGCTTGCCTCCCTGCCTCCCCTGCTCGCCTTTGCGCGCTCGTCCGTCGCCCTCCGCTTACCCCTCGCGCTTCTCCTTTCCGCCGTTCACGAGCTTCCCGCGCATGTGCACCCGCCCTCTCCATTCCGCCGTCCCATTCTCCACCAATGTCAATGTTTCTCCTTCGTCACGTATTGTTGGTGCCAGAATGTCAACGTTCTCCCAACGTCAACGTTCTCCCAACGTCAACGTTCTCCCAACGTCAACGTTCTCCCAACGTCAACGTTCTCCCAACGTCAACGTTCTCCCAACGTCAACGTTCTCCCAACGTCAACGTTCTCCCAACGTCAACGTTCTCCCAACGTCAACGTTCTCCCAACGTCAACGTTCTCCCAACGTCAACGTTCTCCCAACGTCAACGTTCTCCCAACGTCAACGTTCTCCCAACGTCAACGTTCTCCCAACGTCAACGTTCTCCCAACGTCAACGTTCTCCCAACGTCAACGTTCTCCCAACGTCAACGTTCTCCCAACGTCAACGTTCTCCCAACGTCAACGTTCTCCCAACGTCAACGTTCTCCCAACGTCAACGTTCTCCCAACGTCAACGTTCTCCCAACGTCAACGTTCTCCCAACGTCAACGTTCTCCCAACGTCAACGTTCTCCCAACGTCAACGTTCTCCCAACGTCAACGTTCTCCCAACGTCAACGTTCTCCCAACGTCAACGTTCTCCCAACATCAACGTTCTCCCAACATCAACGTTCTCCCAACATCAACGTTCTCCCAACATCAACGTTCTCCCAACATCAACGTTCTCCCAACATCAACGTTCTCCCAACATCAACGTTCTCCCAACGTCAACGTTCTCCCAACGTCAACGTTCTCCCAACATCAACGTTCTCCCAACATCAACGTTCTCCCAACAGCAACGTTCTCCCAACATCAACGTTCTCCCCACATCAACGTTCTCCCCACATCAACGTTCTCCCCACATCAACGTTCTCCCAACATCAACGTTCTCCCAACATCAACGTTCTCCCAACATCAACGTTCTCCCAACATCAACGTTCTCCCAACATCAACGTTCTCCCAACGTCAACGTTCTCCCAACGTCAACGTTCTCCCAACATCAACGTTCTCCCAACGTCAACGTTCTCCCAACATCAACGTTCTCCCAACATCAACGTTCTCCCAACATCAACGTTCTCCCAACATCAACGTTCTCCCAACATCAACGTTCTCCCAACATCAACGTTCTCCCAACATCAACGTTCTCCCAACATCAACGTTCTCCCAACATCAACGTTCTCCCAACATCAACGTTCTCCCAACATCAACGTTCTCCCAACATCAACGTTCTCCCAACATCAACGTTCTCCCAACATCAACGTTCTCCCAACATCAACGTTCTCCCAACATCAACGTTCTCCCAACATCAACGTTCTCCCAACATCAACGTTCTCCCAACATCAACGTTCTCCCAACATCAACGTTCTCCCAACATCAACGTTCTCCCAACATCAACGTTCTCCCAACATCAACGTTCTCCCAACATCAACGTTCTCCCAACATCAACGTTCTCCCAACATCAACGTTCTCCCAACATCAACGTTCTCCCAACATCAACGTTCTCCCAACATCAACGTTCTCCCAACATCAACGTTCTCCCAACATCAACGTTCTCCCAACATCAACGTTCTCCCAACATCAACGTTCTCCCAACATCAACGTTCTCCCAACATCAACGTTCTCCCAACATCAACGTTCTCCCAACATCAACGTTCTCCCAACATCAACGTTCTCCCAACATCAACGTTCTCCCAACATCAACGTTCTCCCAACATCAACGTTCTCCCAACATCAACGTTCTCCCAACATCAACGTTCTCCCAACATCAACGTTCTCCCAACATCAACGTTCTCCCAACATCAACGTTCTCCCAACATCAACGTTCTCCCAACATCAACGTTCTCCCAACATCAACGTTCTCCCAACATCAACGTTCTCCCAACATCAACGTTCTCCCAACATCAACGTTCTCCCAACATCAACGTTCTCCCAACATCAACGTTCTCCCAACATCAACGTTCTCCCAACATCAACGTTCTCCCAACATCAACGTTCTCCCAACATCAACGTTCTCCCAACATCAACGTTCTCCCAACATCAACGTTCTCCCAACATCAACGTTCTCCCAACATCAACGTTCTCCCAACATCAACGTTCTCCCAACATCAACGTTCTCCCAACATCAACGTTCTCCCAACATCAACGTTCTCCCAACATCAACGTTCTCCCAACATCAACGTTCTCCCAACATCAACGTTCTCCCAACATCAACGTTCTCCCAACATCAACGTTCTCCCAACATCAACGTTCTCCCAACATCAACGTTCTCCCAACATCAACGTTCTCCCAACATCAACGTTCTCCCAACATCAACGTTCTCCCAACATCAACGTTCTCCCAACATCAACGTTCTCCCAACATCAACGTTCTCCCAACATCAACGTTCTCCCAACATCAACGTTCTCCCAACATCAACGTTCTCCCAACATCAACGTTCTCCCAACATCAACGTCAACGTTCTCCCAACGTCAACGTTCTCCCAACGTCAACGTTCTCCCAACGTCAACGTTCTCCCAACGTCAACGTTCTCCCAACGTCAACGTTCTCCCAACGTCAACGTTCTCCCAACGTCAACGTTCTCCCAACGTCAACGTTCTCCCAACATCAACGTTCTCCCAACATCAACGTTCTCCCAACATCAACGTTCTCCCAACATCAACGTTCTCCCAACATCAACGTTCTCCCAACATCAACGTTCTCCCAACATCAACGTTCTCCTCTCCCAACATCAACGTTCTCCCAACATCAACGTTCTCCCAACATCAACGTTCTCCCAACATCAACGTTCTCCCAACATCAACGTTCTCCCAACATCAACGTTCTCCCAACATCAACGTTCTCCCAACATCAACGTTCTCCCAACATCAACGTTCTCCCAACATCAACGTTCTCCCAACATCAACGTTCTCCCAACATCAACGTTCTCCCAACATCAACGTTCTCCCAACATCAACGTTCTCCCAACGTCAACGTTCTCCCAACATCAACGTTCTCCCAACGTCAACGTTCTCCCAACGTCAACGTTCTCCCAACGTCAACGTTCTCCCAACGTCAACGTTCTCCCAACGTCAACGTTCTCCCAACGTCAACGTTCTCCCTACGTCAACGTTCTCCCAACGTCAACGTTCTCCCAACGTCAACGTTCTCCACGTCAACGTCACATCAACGTTCTCCCAACATCAACGTTCTCCCAACATCAACGTTCTCCCAACATCAACGTTCTCCCAACATCAACGTTCTCCCAACATCAACGTTCTCCCAACATCAACGTTCTCCCAACATCAACGTTCTCCCAACATCAACGTTCTCCCAACATCAACGTTCTCCCAACATCAACGTTCTCCCAACATCAACGTTCTCCCAACATCAACGTTCTCCCAACATCAACGTTCTCCCAACATCAACGTTCTCCCAACATCAACGTTCTCCCAACATCAACGTTCTCCCAACATCAACGTTCTCCCAACATCAACGTTCTCCCAACATCAACGTTCTCCCAACATCAACGTTCTCCCAACATCAACGTTCTCCCAACATCAACGTTCTCCCAACATCAACGTTCTCCCAACATCAACGTTCTCCCAACATCAACGTTCTCCCAACATCAACGTTCTCCCAACATCAACGTTCTCCCAACATCAACGTTCTCCCAACATCAACGTTCTCCCAACATCAACGTTCTCCCAACATCAACGTTCTCCCAACATCAACGTTCTCCCAACATCAACGTTCTCCCAACATCAACGTTCTCCCAACATCAACGTTCTCCCAACATCAACGTTCTCCCAACATCAACGTTCTCCCAACATCAACGTTCTCCCAACATCAACGTTCTCCCAACATCAACGTTCTCCCAACATCAACGTTCTCCCAACATCAACGTTCTCCCAACATCAACGTTCTCCCAACATCAACGTTCTCCCAACATCAACGTTCTCCCAACATCAACGTTCTCCCAACATCAACGTTCTCCCAACATCAACGTTCTCCCAACATCAACGTTCTCCCAACATCAACGTTCTCCCAACATCAACGTTCTCCCAACATCAACGTTCTCCCAACATCAACGTTCTCCCAACATCAACGTTCTCCCAACCCAACATCAACGTTCTCCCAACATCAACGTTCTCCCAACATCAACGTTCTCCCAACATCAACGTTCTCCCAACATCAACGTTCTCCCAACATCAACGTTCTCCCAACATCAACGTTCTCCCAACATCAACGTTCTCCCAACATCAACGTTCTCCCAACATCAACGTTCTCCCAACATCAACGTTCTCCCAACATCAACGTTCTCCCAACATCAACGTTCTCCCAACGTCAACGTTCTCCCAACGTCAACGTTCTCCCAACATCAACGTTCTCCCAACATCAACGTTCTCCCAACATCAACGTTCTCCCAACATCAACGTTCTCCCAACATCAACGTTCTCCCAACATCAACGTTCTCCCAACATCAACGTTCTCCCAACATCAACGTTCTCCCAACATCAACGTTCTCCCAACATCAACGTTCTCCCAACATCAACGTTCTCCCAACATCAACGTTCTCCCAACATCAACGTTCTCCCAACATCAACGTTCTCCCAACATCAACGTTCTCCCAACATCAACGTTCTCCCAACATCAACGTTCTCCCAACATCAACGTTCTCCCAACATCAACGTTCTCCCAACATCAACGTTCTCCCAACATCAACGTTCTCCCAACATCAACGTTCTCCCAACATCAACGTTCTCCCAACATCAACGTTCTCCCAACATCAACGTTCTCCCAACATCAACGTTCTCCCAACATCAACGTTCTCCCAACATCAACGTTCTCCCAACATCAACGTTCTCCCAACATCAACGTTCTCCCAACATCAACGTTCTCCCAACATCAACGTTCTCCCAACATCAACGTTCTCCCAACATCAACGTTCTCCCAACATCAACGTTCTCCCAACATCAACGTTCTCCCAACATCAACGTTCTCCCAACATCAACGTTCTCCCAACATCAACGTTCTCCCAACATCAACGTTCTCCCAACATCAACGTTCTCCCAACATCAACGTTCTCCCAACATCAACGTTCTCCCAACATCAACGTTCTCCCAACATCAACGTTCTCCCAACATCAACGTTCTCCCAACATCAACGTTCTCCCCACATCAACGTTCTCCCCACATCAACGTTCTCCCCACATCAACGTTCTCCCCACATCAACGTTCTCCCAACATCAACGTTCTCCCAACATCAACGTTCTCCCAACATCAACGTTCTCCCAACATCAACGTTCTCCCAACATCAACGTTCTCCCAACATCAACGTTCTCCCAACATCAACGTTCTCCCAACATCAACGTTCTCCCAACATCAACGTTCTCCCAACATCAACGTTCTCCCAACATCAACGTTCTCCCAACATCAACGTTCTCCCAACATCAACGTTCTCCCAACATCAACGTTCTCCCAACATCAACGTTCTCCCAACATCAACGTTCTCCCAACATCAACGTTCTCCCAACATCAACGTTCTCCCAACATCAACGTTCTCCCAACATCAACGTTCTCCCAACATCAACGTTCTCCCAACATCAACGTTCTCCCAACATCAACGTTCTCCCAACATCAACGTTCTCCCAACATCAACGTTCTCCCAACATCAACGTTCTCCCAACGTCAACGTTCTCCCAACGTCAACGTTCTCCCAACGTCAACGTTCTCCCAACGTCAACGTTCTCCCAACGTCAACGTTCTCCCAACGTCAACGTTCTCCCAACGTCAACGTTCTCCCAACGTCAACGTTCTCCCAACATCAACGTTCTCCCAACATCAACGTTCTCCCAACATCAACGTTCTCCCAACATCAACGTTCTCCCAACATCAACGTTCTCCCAACATCAACGTTCTCCCAACATCAACGTTCTCCCAACATCAACGTTCTCCCAACATCAACGTTCTCCCAACATCAACGTTCTCCCAACATCAACGTTCTCCCAACATCAACGTTCTCCCAACATCAACGTTCTCCCAACATCAACGTTCTCCCAACATCAACGTTCTCCCAACATCAACGTTCTCCCAACATCAACGTTCTCCCAACATCAACGTTCTCCCAACATCAACGTTCTCCCAACATCAACGTTCTCCCAACATCAACGTTCTCCCAACATCAACGTTCTCCCAACATCAACGTTCTCCCAACATCAACGTTCTCCCAACATCAACGTTCTCCCAACATCAACGTTCTCCCAACATCAACGTTCTCCCAACATCAAACGTTCTCCCCATCAACGTTCTCCCACATCAACGTTCTCCCAACATCAACGTTCTCCCCACATCAACGTTCTCCCAACATCAACGTTCTCCCAACATCAACGTTCTCCCAACATCAACGTTCTCCCAACATCAACGTTCTCCCAACATCAACGTTCTCCCAACATCAACGTTCTCCCAACATCAACGTTCTCCCAACATCAACGTTCTCCCAACATCAACGTTCTCCCAACATCAACGTTCTCCCAACATCAACGTTCTCCCAACATCAACGTTCTCCCAACATCAACGTTCTCCCAACATCAACGTTCTCCCAACATCAACGTTCTCCCAACATCAACGTTCTCCCAACATCAACGTTCTCCCAACATCAACGTTCTCCCAACATCAACGTTCTCCCAACATCAACGTTCTCCCAACATCAACGTTCTCCCAACATCAACGTTCTCCCAACATCAACGTTCTCCGTTCTCCCAACGTCAACGTTCTCCCAACGTCAACGTTCTCCCAACATCAACGTTCTCCCCAACATCAACGTTCTCCCAACATCAACGTTCTCCCAACATCAACGTTCTCCCAACATCAACGTTCTCCCAACATCAACGTTCTCCCAACATCAACGTTCTCCCAACATCAACGTTCTCCCAACATCAACGTTCTCCCAACATCAACGTTCTCCCAACATCAACGTTCTCCCAACATCAACGTTCTCCCAACATCAACGTTCTCCCAACATCAACGTTCTCCCAACATCAACGTTCTCCCAACATCAACGTTCTCCCAACATCAACGTTCTCCCAACATCAACGTTCTCCCAACATCAACGTTCTCCCAACATCAACGTTCTCCCAACATCAACGTTCTCCCAACATCAACGTTCTCCCAACATCAACGTTCTCCCAACATCAACGTTCTCCCAACATCAACGTTCTCCCAACATCAACGTTCTCCCAACATCAACGTTCTCCCAACATCAACGTTCTCCCAACATCAACGTTCTCCCAACATCAACGTTCTCCCAACATCAACGTTCTCCCAACATCAACGTTCTCCCAACATCAACGTTCTCCCAACATCAACGTTCTCCCAACATCAACGTTCTCCCAACATCAACGTTCTCCCAACATCAACGTTCTCCCAACATCAACGTTCTCCCAACATCAACGTTCTCCCAACATCAACGTTCTCCCAACATCAACGTTCTCCCAACATCAACGTTCTCCCAACATCAACGTTCTCCCAACATCAACGTTCTCCCAACATCAACGTTCTCCCAACATCAACGTTCTCCCAACATCAACGTTCTCCCAACAGTCAACGTTCTCCCAACATCAACGTTCTCCCAACATCAACGTTCTCCCAACATCAACGTTCTCCCAACATCAACGTTCTCCCAACATCAACGTTCTCCCAACATCAACGTTCTCCCAACATCAACGTTCTCCCAACATCAACGTTCTCCCAACATCAACGTTCTCCCAACATCAACGTTCTCCCAACATCAACGTTCTCCCAACATCAACGTTCTCCCAACATCAACGTTCTCCCAACATCAACGTTCTCCCAACATCAACGTTCTCCCCACATCAACGTTCTCCCAACATCAACGTTCTCCCAACATCAACGTTCTCCCAACATCAACGTTCTCCCAACATCAACGTTCTCCCAACATCAACGTTCTCCCAACATCAACGTTCTCCCAACATCAACGTTCTCCCAACATCAACGTTCTCCCAACATCAACGTTCTCCCAACATCAACGTTCTCCCAACATCAACGTTCTCCCAACATCAACGTTCTCCCAACATCAACGTTCTCCCAACATCAACGTTCTCCCAACATCAACGTTCTCCCAACATCAACGTTCTCCCAACATCAACGTTCTCCCAACATCAACGTTCTCCCAACATCAACGTTCTCCCAACATCAACGTTCTCCCAACATCAACGTTCTCCCAACATCAACGTTCTCCCAACATCAACGTTCTCCCAACATCAACGTTCTCCCAACATCAACGTTCTCCCAACATCAACGTTCTCCCAACATCAACGTTCTCCCAACATCAACGTTCTCCCAACATCAACGTTCTCCCAACATCAACGTTCTCCCAACATCAACGTTCTCCCAACATCAACGTTCTCCCAACATCAACGTTCTCCCAACATCAACGTTCTCCCAACATCAACGTTCTCCCAACATCAACGTTCTCCCAACATCAACGTTCTCCCAACATCAACGTTCTCCCAACATCAACGTTCTCCCAACATCAACGTTCTCCCAACATCAACGTTCTCCCAACATCAACGTTCTCCCAACATCAACGTTCTCCCAACATCAACGTTCTCCCAACATCAACGTTCTCCCAACATCAACGTTCTCCCAACATCAACGTTCTCCCAACATCAACGTTCTCCCAACATCAACGTTCTCCCAACATCAACGTTCTCCCAACATCAACGTTCTCCCAACATCAACGTTCTCCCAACATCAACGTTCTCCCAACATCAACGTTCTCCCAACATCAACGTTCTCCCAACATCAACGTTCTCCCAACATCAACGTTCTCCCAACATCAACGTTCTCCCAACATCAACGTTCTCCCAACATCAACGTTCTCCCAACATCAACGTTTCTCCCAACATCAACGTTCTCCCAACATCAACGTTCTCCCAACATCAACGTTCTCCCAACATCAACGTTCTCCCAACATCAACGTTCTCCCAACATCAACGTTCTCCCAACATCAACGTTCTCCCAACATCAACGTTCTCCCAACATCAACGTTCTCCCAACATCAACGTTCTCCCAACATCAACGTTCTCCCAACATCAACGTTCTCCCCAACATCAACGTTCTCCCAACATCAACGTTCTCCCAACATCAACGTTCTCCCAACATCAACGTTCTCCCAACATCAACGTTCTCCCAACATCAACGTTCTCCCAACATCAACGTTCTCCCAACATCAACGTTCTCCCAACATCAACGTTCTCCCAACATCAACGTTCTCCCAACATCAACGTTCTCCCAACATCAACGTTCTCCCAACATCAACGTTCTCCCAACATCAACGTTCTCCCAACATCAACGTTCTCCCAACATCAACGTTCTCCCAACATCAACGTTCTCCCAACATCAACGTTCTCCCAACATCAACGTTCTCCCAACATCAACGTTCTCCCAACATCAACGTTCTCCCAACATCAACGTTCTCCCAACATCAACGTTCTCCCAACATCAACGTTCTCCCAACATCAACGTTCTCCCAACATCAACGTTCTCCCAACATCAACGTTCTCCCAACATCAACGTTCTCCCAACATCAACGTTCTCCCAACATCAACGTTCTCCCAACATCAACGTTCTCCCAACATCAACGTTCTCCCAACATCAACGTTCTCCCAACATCAACGTTCTCCCAACATCAACGTTCTCCCAACATCAACGTTCTCCCAACATCAACGTTCTCCCAACATCAACGTTCTCCCAACATCAACGTTCTCCCAACATCAACGTTCTCCCAACATCAACGTTCTCCCAACATCAACGTTCTCCCAACATCAACGTTCTCCCAACATCAACGTTCTCCCAACATCAACGTTCTCCCCACATCAACGTTCTCCCCACATCAACGTTCTCCCAACATCAACGTTCTCCCAACATCAACGTTCTCCCAACATCAACGTTCTCCCAACATCAACGTTCTCCCAACATCAACGTTCTCCCAACATCAACGTTCTCCCAACATCAACGTTCTCCCAACATCAACGTTCTCCCAACATCAACGTTCTCCCAACATCAACGTTCTCCCCACATCAACGTTCTCCCCACATCAACGTTCTCCCCACATCAACGTTCTCCCCACATCAACGTTCTCCCAACATCAACGTTCTCCCAACATCAACGTTCTCCCAACATCAACGTTCTCCCAACATCAACGTTCTCCCAACATCAACGTTCTCCCAACATCAACGTTCTCCCAACATCAACGTTCTCCCAACATCAACGTTCTCCCAACATCAACGTTCTCCCAACATCAACGTTCTCCCAACATCAACGTTCTCCCAACATCAACGTTCTCCCCACATCAACGTTCTCCCCACATCAACGTTCTCCCAACATCAACGTTCTCCCAACATCAACGTTCTCCCAACATCAACGTTCTCCCAACATCAACGTTCTCCCAACATCAACGTTCTCCCAACATCAACGTTCTCCCAACATCAACGTTCTCCCAACATCAACGTTCTCCCAACATCAACGTTCTCCCAACATCAACGTTCTCCCCACATCAACGTTCTCCCAACATCAACGTTCTCCCAACATCAACGTTCTCCCAACATCAACGTTCTCCCAACATCAACGTTCTCCCAACATCAACGTTCTCCCCACATCAACGTTCTCCCCACATCAACGTTCTCCCCACATCAACGTTCTCCCAACATCAACGTTCTCCCAACATCAACGTTCTCCCAACATCAACGTTCTCCCAACATCAACGTTCTCCCAACATCAACGTTCTCCCAACATCAACGTTCTCCCAACATCAACGTTCTCCCAACATCAACGTTCTCCCAACATCAACGTTCTCCCAACATCAACGTTCTCCCAACATCAACGTTCTCCCCACATCAACGTTCTCCCCACATCAACGTTCTCCCAACATCAACGTTCTCCCAACATCAACGTTCTCCCAACATCAACGTTCTCCCAACATCAACGTTCTCCCAACATCAACGTTCTCCCAACATCAACGTTCTCCCAACATCAACGTTCTCCCAACATCAACGTTCTCCCAACATCAACGTTCTCCCAACATCAACGTTCTCCCAACATCAACGTTCTCCCAACATCAACGTTCTCCCAACATCAACGTTCTCCCAACATCAACGTTCTCCCAACATCAACGTTCTCCCAACATCAACGTTCTCCCAACATCAACGTTCTCCCAACATCAACGTTCTCCCAACATCAACGTTCTCCCAACATCAACGTTCTCCCCACATCAACGTTCTCCCCACATCAACGTTCTCCCCACATCAACGTTCTCCCAACATCAACGTTCTCCCAACATCAACGTTCTCCCAACATCAACGTTCTCCCAACATCAACGTTCTCCCAACATCAACGTTCTCCCAACATCAACGTTCTCCCAACATCAACGTTCTCCCCACATCAACGTTCTCCCAACATCAACGTTCTCCCCACATCAACGTGCCATGGTTCCTGTCCCTTGGTCCTCCCCTCAGTCGTCGAATTCGTGTCCAATGTCGCAATGGCCAAGTCGCTGAAGCAGTCGTCGCTCAAGTGGGATCGCCCGGCGTCGCAGGACGTCTCCACGCGGCCGTGCACGGAGGATGACATTCGCGCGCTCTTCTGGGTGGGTGTCGCGGCGACCGGCGCGACGAGCGCATCGCTGCTGGAGCTGCTGCCGCAAGTCAGACAGGTGAGCGCGTCTCGCAGCGCGGATGGCGCATCGCCTATGGCGCATCGCCGATGGCACACGTGAGGACGAGTGACACTGGGGCACTGTGGGGGAAGGCAACGGGAGAAGGGTGGGGATTCGGGGGAAAGGGACGCGGACGAGGGGGGGAGGGTACATGACGGGCGTGGAACTCGACGCGAAGGACAAGCAGCAGCACGAGCAGCAGCTAACAAGGCATTCTTCTCGCACGCCCACTCTCTCCTTTCATGACACTCACTTCCTTGACTCCCTCCCTCTGCCTCATCCGTTTCGCCCTCCTGAACAGGCCTTGCAGCAATTCGGCGAAGTGAGAGGGGAGTACGCGCCCCATCCTTCCTCCTCGGACCCCAGCACTCCCCCGCACCTGCGCGCCCCCCCGCCGTCCATGCTCAAGCTCTACTTCGCGCCGTCTGGCCGCCGCCGCCTCCCGCCCTCTATCCACGTGTCGCGGCCTGATAGGTGAGCCCGCGGGTGGCAAGGGGCGAGGCTACCGTGTCGGAGATAGGGGACGTTTGTTGGGAAAGGGCTGATGGCTGTTGCGGTTTGATCACCATTGAATGTGTCTACACCTGCATTCACGAGTTGTACTTACAACTCCCTCCCTGGACCTATCCTTCACTTACTCTCTCCAACTCACCCCCGCCTCGCTCTCCAACCCATCTCATTCGCTGTTGTCCCCCGCCAGGCCTAAGGGATTCCCCCCCATGATAGCCCGCGTGTTCACGCCGCACGGGCACGGCCCGCTGGCGGTCAAGTGCGCGGACTTTGGCACCTTCCACTCTGAGTACGGCTGCCCTGACTGCTGTAGCCGCCACTTCAACGGCTGGGGCGCCTAGCTGGCGCTGCAAAAGCAGTAGCAGCAGCGGCGGCAGCAGCAGCAGCAGCAGCAGCAGCAGAAGACAGAGACAGCAGGGCAAAGACTCACAGCAGCCAGAGACAGCGAACAAGACGTTATTAGCAAGGTAGCACTACAGTAGCAGAAGTTCACACTCCGCGCCAATGGATTGGAAACGCCTGATTGACCTCTCGACTCTACACTGCACTGACCAGGGAAGAAGCACCCCTTGGGGTGCCGTGCAAGCAGGGATAGCTCTAGCTCCACTACCCCCGCCTACCCTGTCTCCAGACAAGATAGCCCATCCGTATGTGTGATCGAGGTGACTTTTGAGTCGACTCAAAAGTCACCTCCAGACAAGACAGCCCATCCGTATGTGTGATCGAGTGTGGGTGGGTGGAAGGGAGGGGTGGCGTCTACTTACCTAACACATGGGCCTGCCACTATACTGAGGAGTTTGAGGATTCACTTCTGCTGGCTATTATAATGGCAGCTAGCTGCATGGATGGAGTAATGATGCCGGGTGAGTAGAGTTTAGCGTGATTGTCGCTGGCTTGTGGCCGGGCACACCATGCATGGTGATTGAAAGGAGTCGTGCATGTCTGAAGGATAGCAACTTGGTGTAACAGGTTTCGCTGTGGCTTACTGGTTTGTGCCAAGCCAGTGGTGTTGCAGCTGGAGTTGCGTTGCATCTGATATTGCAATGGATGTGCAGTGTGTAGGTTCAGCTGGGTTTCTTTTGGCTTTTCTTTATTTCCTCCTTTTTTCCCTTGTTCACTATTAGCTTGCTTCCTTGAGTTGCAAGATTCATTCTGAATCTATAGATGAATGGATCTGATAGGAAGTGTGCAAATTGTAGTTGCTTCACGATGTGGTAATATGCTCTTGCCATAATGGTAGATATTTGGAAATTGGAAGGCTCACAACAACAGCTTGGTTCATCAATTGTGCTTACAGCAAGTATTCGTAGGGAGAGTATGACATTAGCTGGTGTCTGATTGTGTAGCATCACGATGACTGTCCAGCTGTGAAAATAGAGAAGGCAAAAGCAAAACACACCATAATGCCGTTCATGGCCCAAACGCAAATTTAGCACGAATTTGTCAGATTATATGTTTATTATTGTTATCTAGGCTGTAGTGGGTTTAGCCTTAGGGGGTACAGTAAGTTGCTCGACACTTCATTGTATCCCCCTCCTTGCCCTAATCCACATCATTCCTTCCTACCTATCTCAACATGGTATCAGAGCGAAATGGTCCTTAGGACCGAATTTTTAAACGGGCCCACCATTACAATTTCAATCTGCTGCCCGAGTCGCGCCCTAGGCGAGACGGTTTTTCTGCCCTAGGCGCGTCCCGTCCCCTAGCTGCCCTAGGCGCGTCCCGTCCCCTAGCTGCCCTAGGCGCGTCCCGTCCCCTAGCTGCCCTAGGCGCGATTCTTCTGCCTAATCACGTGCGACCCCTCCTGACCGCGCCCTAGCTGCTCCGCGCGCCACTCGCGCGGCTCGTCAGCCCCTACGCCCGCCCCCCCCTCGTTCCTGCTGCTGCGCGCGCCACTCACGCTGCCCGCCAGCCCCTAGCGCGCACCTGCTGCGCGCCCTTTTTGAGCTGCTCCGCGCGCACCTGTTGCGCGCCCCTGGTCTGCTAGCCCACAGCCCGCGCGCGCCTACTGCTGTTGTGCGCCGGCTGCTGCTGCTACGTGCCGCTGCTGCTCTGCCACTGCGCCCGAGCCGCGTCGCCCAGCCCGAGCTGTCACTGCTAGTGCTACTGCAACTACTGCTGCTACAGCTAGTGCTACTGCTGCTGCTGCTACTACTGCACTTGCTACAGCTGCTACTGCTGCCCTGCTCTTGCTGTACTACTGCACTGCTGCCCTGCTGCCCTGCTGTTACTGCACTAACTGCCACTCCTGCAACTTGCTGCCGTTCATGCTGCTATGGCGATTCCCACTGTTCTAGCCTTTGACGCAGTGGGGCAACCTACAGGGTTTGACTCCTGGCTAGAGGGGCTGCACCTGTACCTCCGGAGTGTCAAACGGGACAACGTCTCCCTGTTCGAGCACACGTCGGGGTCCCTTCCGGCCCCAGAGGCTCATGCTGAACCTACTACTGACGCTGAGGAGGAGGAGCGGACGCAGTTCCGCGCAGCTCACCTTGCCTACAACCGGTGGATGGCGCGAGACGCTGCCGCCTCACTTGCAGTCCGCCTTCACCTCTCGTTCTACCAACGAGCCTTCTTCCCCAGGAGCCAGGTGCCGTCGGCCCATGCTTTGTATTCCGCTGTGGTTAGGCACTACTCCCCCCCCCTCTCTTGCAGTCCTAGGCTGACTTGCGCTGCCTCTTACCTTCCCTGCGTTGTCAGACCTCACCACTGTAGCTAACGAGGGTCGTAGTGGAGCTGGCGGGAGTGGCGGGGGCAGGCACCAGGAGTTAGAGCCTTTGTGTGTCGCTGCTTGTGCGCCTACTAGCACAGTCTATGCGCACCCCTCCACTGTTCTCCCGTGTCTCGTAGTCCCCTCTGCCTCCTCTGGCTTGACCGAGGGGGATGACCCTACTGCTGCTGACACAGCGACCTCTCGCCGCTCACCGCGCTTGGAGACACCTCCGGGTTTTCCGCCCCTGACGTCTTCGCCCTTCTCTGCAGCCTGTCGCTGCGGACTTCGGGGGCCCAGGTGTTGTTGGGGGTGGTGACGTTGAGGGTTTTGGTTCTGAGGGTGCTAATTCTGGGGGTGGTGCCTCTGGGGGTGTTAGGAGTCCTCTTGTTGGTGGAGTTGGAGGTACTGGCGCTAGAGGTGTGGGTCTGGGGGTGCATTGCAGTCGCTGCCACGGCAGTCTATCTTCTTTGAGCAGCCGTCGTCGTGGCTACCTGAGCCGACGCCCACTTGTACTACTCCTCCTCTGTTTTTTCCGCCGCCTGCCTCCCCACTGCCTGCTCCTGCTCGATATGTCCTGCTGTCCGTCTTCCTGACTGGGCGTCGGGAGCCTGTGTCTTGTGCCGCCTCCCCTGCTCCCTCTCGTGTTACTCGGGAGCCTGTTGTCCTGCCGTTACCTCCCCCGTCTTCTCTTCCTCCTGTTCCTGACCCTGTGTCTGACCTTGCTCGTGCTGCCAGCCCGACTGTCCCTCGTAGTCTAGCCGCGCTTGTGACTGCACCTGCTTCTTCGACTGCTGCTGCTTCTGCCTTAGTAGCTGATCTCGCTGGTTTTGCCGCTACTTGCCGTCGTACCTACCTTACTGGTCTCGTCTCTGCCTCTTCGTGTCCTCCGTCCGTTGAGGGTGAGTTTGCCCTTGGCTGTGACATCCTTGAGGACACGCAGTTCGAGCTGGTATACCATCCTGCGCACTGGCGGGCTGCTAGGAGGGTGTTGCGCTACCTGGTCAGACTAGCGAGCAGAACGTAGCACTTTGCACTTCGTTCCTTTGCCATGCGAGTGTTGCAGCAGCGTTCCCAGCTTCGCCTTTGTACGTGGCCACACGAGCCAACACTGCTTGTCTCTTGATTCTGTCTTGTACTCTGACATATAAACCTCCATGTATCCCCCTCCTTGCCCTAATCCATGTCATTCCTTCCTACCTATCTCAACAGAATTCGATGTTTCTGTTAGAGGCAAAAACAAGCAAATGTAGGGATTGTTCATGTTATGGTGTACTTTACTGTTCAAGGGTATTTTACCCTAAACAGTCCTCCAATCTCATCCCAACCTTATCTTCATCCAACTCATCCAAGATTTCCAAGATTTTCTAGTGCCACGTGGCACTCTAGCCTTCTTGCCTTCTACTTTCTAGTCCCACGAAGTACTTTCCAACAATCGCTCTTGCATGCTACTTAAACCTCGCTTGTACTTGCCATTATCAACCAATTCTCATTCAACTCTTCCATTACTCATTAACTCCTTCGCCTATTTCGCCAATATTTCTTTCGCCGAAGTATTCCACCGCGTTTCGTCCTCGGCTTAGTCGACCCCGCTAATCTTTAGCGGATTTATGCCAAGGGGCCTAAAACTTGGTATCAGGAGCCTTCGCGGGGAGCGACTTCCAACGAGCGACCGTCGACGACTTGACTACGTCGTCATCGTCCCGCGGTGCCGACTTACAGACTCGGAGTCGTCGAGCCGACATGGATCAAACCATGAATGCTGTCCCCAACGACATGGGCAGCACGCTTGCTCAGCTCATGCGCCAACTCCAAATGTTGACGCTGGAAAATCGTCAGGTACGGGCTGAAATGCAACAGCTTCGTGAATTCGTGTCAATTTCTCATGGTCATGCCGCACCATCTCCTGCACCCAACACGTCGACTGGTGCGGAAGCGCTGCCGGAACGCCGAACCGCGCTGAAGCCGCAGAAACCCGAGCCGTTCGACCTAAGCCAACGCGACGCGAACGTGCGGACGTGGATCTTCATGCTGAACAACTACTTCGCCGCAAGCGGGGTGCAAGAGGCAGACGCGCAGCAGCGGATCGAGTACTCCGTTACGCTGCTAAGGGGCCCGGCCTTTGAAGTGGTGGCGCCAACTCACGCAAACTGCTGTAAGAAGGGCTCATTTGGACGGGCATCAACAGGGCGAGGGGCATGCAGCTGCAACTTCGAGCTTAGGGAGTCTAGCTTTGGGTGTTACCACGGTTCCGATGAAATGGGAAGGATTTGAAGCGGTGCTGAAAAGTAGGTTCGACCTGAAAACGCCTCCGAAGCTGCTAGGAAGCGTCAGCGTAATTTCCAAGAGATAGGAAACGTCCAGGGATATACACGACGGTTCTTGAGCAGCTGCAACGAAATAGATGACATCACGGAAGCAGAGATGCGCGATCGCTACCTCGAAGGGTTGAAACCGGACATAGTGGAAGTTATAGCGATTCACGGGCTGTCCACCTTCGATTCAGTTGTCGCAGCCGCAGAACGCGTCGACGTAGTACGAAGCCGACGGGGTCGTGACGATCGCGATAAGGGATACAATAGACCGATCAACGACGCTCGATCGAGGGATGGACCGTCGCCCATGGAGATTGGTAAAGTTAACAGTAACGGCTCACAGAAAATGGGCTCTAGGGGGAACTGTCAATACTGCAAAAAGCCGGGACACATGAAGCGGGACTGCCTACAGTTTAAGGAGCGGCAGCAGGGAAACGGAAACCGCTAGTAGATAGTGTTAACGGGAATGGAGTGTTGGCCCCGCCCTCACTTGGGCAACGCCGACGACTTGGTCGTACGGGAGTAGCAGCCGACCATTCACAGGGGGGAGAGCTGCTCGACAGGCTTCGTCGAGCTGTCGAGGATCGCTGTGGTATTGTTGTCGGCCAGGGAGCTCGACAGCTGCAACTGACTAGTCTGGGCGACAAGTGGGTCGTCGACCAGGGGGGGCAGTTCAACCGGGAGGTCGACAGAGCAGTCTGTCGACCTGACAAGTGAGCAGCGGTCGACGAGGGGAGCTCTGCGACAATAGCTGACGGTTCTGGTCAACAAGAGGGGTCCATCGACCAGGGGGTAGCTCGACGGGAGTTGTGGTTGACCAGAGGCACCTGGTGGTCGACCAGAGGGACCCGGTGGTCGACCGGAGACACCTGGGGGTCGATCAGAGCACCTGGGGGTCTACCAGGTCGACCGGGTAACCTGCTCGATGAGTTCTGCGGAAGCACGCGAACGTCGTCAAGGTCGCAATGACGCAGGCGACCTCGGGCTGGTATCCCGAAGTCAATGTGGCTCGTCAGGCGCAGACAACAGCCGACGGATGCCCAACGAGGCAAATCATTCCAATCGTCTGCACGCACCTGCGAGCGTGCGCACTGCTGTGTTCTATGGGGCAACGCTGGACAACCGCTCTGCTGCAGCGTTGGTACGCCGTCAACCTGCTCTGTTGGCAGGTCGCCCTTCTACAGTGCTGGCGCGGCTCCTCTACGCAACGCTGGCAGGCGGTCGACCGAGCTGTGCTGGCGGTCGACCAGGCTAGCTGCAGGGTTGCTAGGTGCCTGATGTAATCATTCTGTCATTGCTTGTTTAATCATTCTGTAATTTCGACATTGCCTAGTGAAAATTCTTGCCAATTTCCCCCGTGAATGTGGATGCACTAAGGAACTAAGCAAAACTGCGATCACTCCTAGTAGTTCGTGCCAACCCTCGTAGTCTAGCTCACTATCGTTGTAAAATCTCTCTTCGCAAAGAGCGGGTCGCTAGCTGGTGTGGAGGCTTCTGTACCCGCCGAGTCTACCAATGTAGAGGAGACGGCCTTGCAGCAGTCATCTACGATGAACGAGGTAGAGATTGTTGATCGTCCAGTCGTGCTTCTAGGAAAGCTTCGCGGTGTTCCAGTCAAGATTCTCGTAGATAGCGGAGCTAGCCACTCGTTCATTTCTTCGTCGCTAGTTAGTCGTCTCCATCTTGAAGCAGATTCCGCAATGAACTTCAAAGACGCTCGCATGGTAGATGGGACGCCGCTTCACATAGGACCGATCATTCGCAAGTTGCGCGTAGTGCTAGGATCGATCACAGTTAGGCGTGATTTCGACTCTGCGACGCTGGACGGATACGATTTCATCTTCGGGAGAGATTGGCTATGTACGGTTAGTACACAGTTTGATTCGGCTCATGGAAGCTGCAGCGTCAAGGTAGACAGGGAGTTCCGGGAGCTGCCACAGTGGAGTGATGGGGCCACATCCTCCACAGCCATCATCCATGCTATTCGTGTGCGGCAGATGGTGAAGCGAGCAGCACGGATCTTCGCGGTTTTCCTTGAGGAGGTGGAAGCTGAGGAGGGGAAAGGAGGGAGTGCAGTAGTAGGTGAGAAGGCAACTCTTCCTGCTGTGGTGAGTGCACTGTTAGCGAAGTTTAGAGGCGTCTTCCCCGACGAGTTGCCCCCATGGTTACCTCCTAGCCGAGCAGTCGACCATCGGATAGAGTTAGAGCCAGGGAGCAGGCCAGTAGTAAAGCCGCAGTGGAGGTTGAGTCCAGCAGAGACAGAGGAGATGACGCAGCAGGTTAGGCACTTTCTCGCGCAGGGTTTCTAGATCCCTTTGGGCAGCACCGATCCTTTTCGCGCCTAAGAAAGACGAAGGGTTGCGGATGTGCATAGACTATCACGCACTGAACGCCACCACCGTCAAGAATAGATTCCCAGTACCGAGAGTAGAGGATCTCCTAGATGCAGCGCAGGGCGCTTGAATCTTCTCAAACATCAACCTTCGTTCGGGTTACCATCAGATTCGAGTAGTTCCAGAGGACCAGCACAAGATGGCTTTTCGTACGAAGCAGGGGTTGTACGAGTTTAGGGTTCTACCGTTCAGTTTGACCAACACCCCAGCGACGTTTCAGACGCTCATAAACACGGTCCTCTCCGAGTTCCTAGGGTCGTTCGTTGTAGTTTACCTATACGACATCCTAGTCTTCTCCAAGACGAAAGAGGAGCATGTGCAGCACTTGCAGAAGGACATCGAGGTCTTACGGAGGGAGCAGCTGTACACTAAGCAGTCGAAGTGCAAATTCTTTCTCCCCGAGGTCGAGTTCCTAGGACACGTCATATCCGCTAGTGGCATTAGGACCGACCCGAAGAAGATCGCAGCGGTACAGGATTTGGTAACATGGACCTCAGTCAAGGAACTGCAGAGCTTCCTCGGTTTCGCGAATTACTACCGTCGTTTCGTTCAGGGTTACGCATCGATCGCTAGTGCACTCACCGACCTACTTCGGAAAGGCGTATAGTTTCTTTGGGGTCCAGCGTAGCAGGAGGCATTCGAGCAGATGGAGCAGTCGCTTACGTCTTCACCGACACTGTCGTACCCTGATCCCACTCGCCCATACGTTGTAGTGACCAACGTTTCAGATCAAGCCACAGGAACAGTGCTTCTTCAGGACCAGGTACATGGGTTGCAGCCGATCGTGTTATAAGGTGTGGAGGTGCTACCTAGAGGGGGCAGATAGTGTTATACGCACGGACCATTGCTCGCTTCGTTTCCTCAAATCGCAACCGCAGCTGAGTCGTCGCCAGGCTAGGTGGATGGAGTTTATGGAGGGGAGTTTTCACTACAGGATAGAGTACCAGCCAGGCGTGCGCAATCCAGCAGATCCGCGCACTCACCCTAGTTGCCAACTCGCTAGTCTCACAGTCACTGCCGGCCATCCACTTCTCACAGCACTCTTCGAGCACGGTTACACAGTAGATCCCGATTTCACACCGCAGCCGCCCGCAGGAGCGGAGGTGCAGGGTAGTGTCTACATTAAGAATGGTACCACACGGATTTGGGTTCCAGCCTACCGCCCTCTTCGACAGTTTCTTCTTTCCGAGGCACACGACGTCGTTAGTGCAGGGCACTTCGTAGCAGATAAGACGGTTAAGACGCTTAGTCGCACGTACTACTGGCCAGGGCTTGCAGCAACCGTAAAGGATTACATTCGCTTGTGCGACACGTGTCAGCGTACAAAGTCGTCTCGCCAGTGCAAGGCAGGACTTTTGCAGCCGATTCCACCGTCCGACCGCCCTTGGCAGGTTGTTACCATGGATTTCATCATGACATTACCGCGCACAGTTAGGGGTCACGACGCTATCTCCGTGGTAGTGGATAAGTTTTCTCGAGCAGCGCACTTCATCCCAACGCACGGCAAGGTTACAGCAGAGGAAGTCGCGACACTGTTCGTAGATAACGTAGTTCTGGAAGCAACTTTTTGCACTGTTTGGAACTCGCTTAGCCATGTCATCTGCGTACCATCCAGAGATAGATGGATAGACTAAGCGCGTGAACCAGACTCTGGAGCAGATTCTTCGCAGCATCACGATGCACGACACAACAACTTCGGACAAGAAGCTGAGCATGGCAGAGTTCGCCTACAACAACACGCACCACTCCGCCACAGGCATGTCACCATTCTTCGCACTGTATGGTCAGCACCCCAATGTCCCCACTCGTGTCGATCTCACACCCACAGTCCCTCGTGCGGACAACTTCCACTAGCATCTCACATTCATCCACGATCACGTGAGGAAGCACCTTGAGCTCGCAAATGCACGCATGGCACGCATCACCAACCGTAGTCGTCGTGAGGTGTCGTTCGTAGTCGGCGACCGTGTTCTTTTGGATAGCCGCAACCTCCGACTTCCACAGGACAACAAGCTTCGTCCTCGCTTCATTGGTCCATTCGTCATTGAGCGTGCACTATGACTAGTCGCATACCGCCTTCGCCTTCCCGCTCATTTTCGCATGCCCCCGTCATTCCGTGTGTTGCTTCTTTGTCCTTACACCGATCCCAACGCCACCTTCTCGGGCCGTGGTCGCACTCCACTGCCGGAAGCTGTTGACACCGACGAGCCCGACTACCAGAACCAGCGCATCCTCAGGCACCGTCGCCGTGTTCAAGGGGGGTATCTCTTTCATCGACTTCTTGGTTCGTTGGCATGGTTACGATGCAGCCGACAACAGCTGGGTTCCTTCGTCCTCGTTGTCTCCCGACAACGCTTGTCTTCAAGCATTCCTTCAGTCTGCAGGCACCGCGGATGTCGCCTCCTTGGGAGGGGGGTAGTGTTACGGGGAACTTTACTGTTCAAGGGTATTTTACCCTAAACAGTTCCCCAACCTCATCCCAACCTTATCCTCATCCAACTCATCCAAGATTTCCAAGATTTCATAGTGTCACGTGGCACCCTTGCTTTCTTGCCTTCTACTTTCTAGTCCCACAAAGTACTTTCAAACAATCGCTCTTGCATGCTACTTAAACCTTGCTAGTACTCGCCATTATCAGCCAATTCTCATTCAACTCCCCCATTACTCAGTAACTCATTTGCCTATTTCGCCAATAGTTCTTTCGCCAAAGTCTTCCGCGTTTCGTCCTAGACTTAGTTGACCCCGCTAATCTTAGCGGATTTAGGCCAAGGGGCCTAAAATTTCAAGTCAGTACATGCGCATGTGTGGTTTCCTCGCCAAGCAGTACACATGATGCTCACCCCCTGCAAGCGAAATTGCCTTGCACCGGATGGAAACCTTGCACCCGTGGGTTTTGTGCCGTGAGGTTGCACCCACGGTACAAGCACGTCGACCAATACGAACCACAGAAACTGAAGTCTGACTGAAGAGACTGCAGTCAAACAGTCAACGGTGAGTTACGAAAATTTTTATAAGCCCTTTTTGCCCGAAGCGAATTGACAAACCTTCGCGAAATGCAAGAATCGCTTATAAGCCCAGAGGGTAAAAGGGTGTTCAAAGTACTGCACCAGCTCGACGTCGAGGAAGGTCGGTGAATTTCGACCGTCGGATAAAAACTTCCAACCGTCAGGATTCACCGACGTTCTCGACGTCGAGTTTTTGCAGCACTTTGTACACGCCATAAGGCAAGGTCGGGGGGCTCAACCGGGCATCGTGTGTATATCAAGACGATCTCACGCTCTGATGGAACTGCCCAATGTGCGGTAGTGCATTGAGCACGTGGTCCCCTGATGTGTGGATGTCGTTCAAATAATGCCACCCCTTGACTTCAGCGTGGTTATCGGTGAGTCCGACCTGCTGACCCCATGTCAGGATGACTGCTGAGGGAACTCGCCATCTAGGAAAGTTATCTCTGTTCAAGAACCAATCGGATGGTAGATTTCCACGTAGGGCGGATGAGGATCGCTCCCTCCAATCAAATCTCTGGAAGCCGCATGTGACTTTGCGGTTGGATGGGTCACTTCCACACAATCCTGGATACAGCGGCAGAACCCCACAGATTCCGAGGGAGGTCGTTGGGTTGTGGGTGTCTGTATCTGCTGTTGAACCACGCCACTCCACCAATACGCTACTGTATACGAAAGGAATGGATCATACAGTACGAGCCGAAAAGTTCCTCCTACACCTCTGGTTCCAAATTACTGTAGATGAGGTTCCTCCACCTCCGTTCACGCACACTATTGGCTTAGGAGATTTTCGTCCTGCCAGAATTTGCTTTCTGGATAGAGGCCCAAAGGTCTTACGGCATGTTGCAAGGGAACACGATGGGATCTGCTTGTCAAATCGGATGGGCTGAATGACCTCAGCTCTGGCCCTTCTCATTCCAGAAGACGGTTGCAAAACATTTGGTTGCGCCTCGTCCCCACTCCGTTTGAACCACATAGGGGCTACAGTATATCGTTCCTTCTAGACCGAACCGAAACCTAGTACGCAACACACGTTTGGCTCGTACTTCTGTCGAACCTTGGTGCCCGTGTTTAGCACCTTCCAAACGAACCTCTAAAGGCTCGCTCAGGCCAGTCGGACATGACCAAGGTTCCAAACCTACTGGTTCGTTTCCGCCTTGAGATTAGTTTTCCGTCAAGTGACCCCCTGGACTGGTGTGGTAGGGTTTGAAACAGCAGTGGCAGGCACCCCTTTGCTGGCATTCATCTGCGTTTGCTAGCCTTTTCCCTCCACATTTGTTTCTCAGAATTTGGTCAGGATGTAGATTGACATTGCGGCATCTCTGTCTGGCTCGCACATCTTGAGCTTTCTGCTACGATTGACCTACTTTTCGTCACGAGCTGGCTGCATCACACCGCGTGCCGTCTTCGTGCCTTTGCTTCTGTCTTGGTCTGTCCCGACGCCATGGCTCTTCATGCCAGCCTGGCGACACCTGCTCCACCAGCCGCCTCAATATGGTCCCCAGATTGCATGTGGTACGCGAAACATCGCACATTCTACTCTTTAGTTGACTTCCGCAGCTACTTTGCAACCGTCATAGCAGCTTGGCGAATCCAAGGGATATGAGCGTTTCTCAGATACGGTTTTTATCGCTCAGCTTGGGGAATTTCTGGCCTGAACGAGCTTTCTGGTCTGGGTTATGCGTTTTCTGTTTCCCATAACAGCCTTCTCTTGATGAAGTCTCTTGTCGTTCTTATCAGCATTCTCTCATCATCATCATCTCATCATCACCGCTCCCATCCCGCAGTGAGCCCTGGGAGCTTCTGGCCGTCGACTTCGGGACCGTCTCCGGGCAAACTTCCGACGAAGAAAGCCTTTGCAGCGGCGACAGCGAGAGCGTTCGCACAGAAACCGACTGCAGCGGCGCAGAGGACGCTGTTGACGACTTTCCTATCGATCCAGCGGAGGTTACGTCGGAAAGGGGAAAAAACAGTATCATTCTCCAGGTGCAGCCGTGTTCCAAGCCCATTGCCGACGAGGTTCAGGGTGTAGAGGAGCCGACGGTGGTGGTGGCTAGGCCAGTTGAACCAGAGGAAACTGTGGGGATAAAGGAAAAGAATCCTTCGACTGATAGCCCAGGCGATAATGCTTGTGAGCAGAGTGGGCCAGAAATCTCCGCCGCAGCCGCATCAACTATCGACGTCCTCCCTCAATATGTGTAAGTTTGTCGTGACACCTCCTTGTGTTTGTGTGTGTTTTTTTTTGGCCCCCCATGCATGGTCGAGGCTGAGGGTTTACGCGCCTGGCACGGTTGGCATGCAGGTACAGCCGTAGGAGACCGAGAGCTGCCCTCCAGGTCGTAGCGGAAGAAGGCCTCTCTACCTCCTTTGCGTATACCGCGTCTGCTTGTAACGCATCCGTGTCGGCCAGGCCCGCGGTGCCCGCGCAGGGAGCGACACAGGCATACGCGCTAGGCGTTATTAGCACCTCGGTTATCCCGACAGATTTCTCGCTTCAAGTGCAAGGGCAGTGCGCTCGCGCCATCCAATGGCCTGCAGTGACTGCGGGTCCCACGAACGCGGAAGTGGCTGACGTGGCAGTAATGGAGGAGGTGGCTGGGGGGGCAGCAGCAGCCGGGGGGGGGAAGGGGAAGGAGAAGCGGTGGGGTTACAAGCGGCCTTTCTGCCAAGTGACCCTTCAACTGGAGGAGATCGAGCAGGTGGGTCATCTTCATTCGATGAGGGGTTTGTGTCCTAGTTTTTGCCTCTTGCGGTTCTGTGGCGTTTTAGGTCTGTCGGGTGTCTGAGGGGGTGTTGGGTTTAACGCCGCAATGAAGGAGAGCGGTCTGTAGCCCATGGAAAGCGTGGGAATAGTTGGAAAGCGGTGCTCGAACGGAGAGGGCAAGGGGGAAAGGGGAGAGGGGGAGAGGTTTAACGTGTGGCTTGCTTGTAGGGTCAATAGAGGTGAAGGGAAAGCGTAGGTGGGTGGGCGGTTAGTGGGAGCAAGGGGTGGCGAGACTGGTTAGCTTTTATGGTTAAGAGTCCTCTGAAAGTTGCAGATGTGGAATCTTGGCGTTCTTTCATGGCAGCACCTAGTGAGTTCTCCTCGCGTTTCTTCCCTCTTGAACCCGCTATCGTTCCTCGCACTTGTTAGCAGGACATCTCGCTTATATCATGCGCGAAGAGGCGACGTCGGCAGCAGCAGCAGCAGCAGCAGCAGCAGCAGCAGCAGCAGCAACATCATCAGCAGCAGCAGCACGTGAAGGAGCAGCGGCAGAGGCATGGGAAGTATGCATATGCGGGCGTGGGGGGTCGGCGAGAGGACGACGCTGCCGCTGCAGCTGACGATGACTGTGAAATGAGCGACCTGCAGCGATGCGCCATCCTGCTGCTGCGCCTGAGGAACCACAGGTCCGTGTCTTTGGGGGGGACTACAGGGGCTGGCTGGTGGGTCACCCTACATGGTCGCCTCGTGCCCTCGTCTGCTCCGCAGGCCTTTCCGCTTGACCAAAGCGCACCACCCGTTTTAAATTCCAGTGCTGGTGTCATAATACGTTTTCAGCTGCGTGTTGTGCTGCTTCCTCCCCGCCCTTGTGTTCGTTCACCGATCACCAGCATCGGCAGCTTCTTCAGCTCACCAGTGGCGTCCTCGGATCTCTGGCCGGAAGATGCCCGGCGCTGCTATGCTGCCACGGTCGACCGCCCAACAGACCTCTCCGTTATACAGGTCTCTCTCTCTCTCTCCACCCCGCCCCACCTCGCCCCACCTCGCCCCACGACATCCCCATCCCATCCTCAGCGCACCCCCACCCCATCCCCACCCCGTCCCCACCCATCTCCGACCCCAACCCGTCCCTCCCACCCGTCTCCATCCTCAACCCACCCTGTCGCGTTTTTCTCCTGCTATTGTTTTGCCCTCCATCTTGCCTCTCCTCCCCCCGCCCCCCGTTCGCACACCCCCAACCCACACATTAATGTTCCGGCCTCTTGGAAGGCGAGCGGCCATTCCTGCATTGAACCCCACTTCGTGCATATCACCATCCGATCTTCTACGCGCCTCAACTCAACACTCCACTGACACGTCCCGCCCGTTCTCCACATGTTGTATGTCATGCTCGAAAAAACCACTCCCACGTCGCGCCATCCTGCACATGGCAGGCGCGGCTGAGCTCGGGGTACTACGCGGACCCGCCATCGTTCGTGGACGATGTGCGCGCTGTGTTTGCCGATGCCACACGCTGCCTCCCCGCCGGATACTGCCTCCGAGTAAGCCACCTGCCTCCCACCACTTGCTGCCTCCCTCCTGGCAGCACACATTCGGAAATGTCTCGAAACGCCTCGAAATGTCTCGAAAATGCCTCGAAAGTGTGAGCTGCTGTTAGCCTTCTGTTACACTCGTACCAGCTCCTTTTGCTGCTGCTCCTGGACAGTCGCATGTGTTGTTTGTCACAACATCCATGCAGAATAAAGAAACCCAGATTCCTGAGTTGGCCACCAGATACACACCAGTGCGTCTCAAGAAAAAAAAACCCTAAGCCCTATACCTCCTGTTTTTTTGCATTATATCTGGTCTTTCTACAGGCTCATGCCCTGTCCCTATGGCAGATGTTCGAGGCGGATGTGGGCCACTTCCGCATCACAGCCCCTGCTGACCTCTCCCTGTTGTTGCTTGACAATCCCCTCCCTGCAACCGACACCACTCTTTGCGCGACTACCACCGCTGCTACTACTACCACTGCCACTGCGCCTCATTCTCCTGCTGCCACCATCGCCACGGCCACTACTGCTGCCATTGCGTCTTCTTCTCCTTCTCCTGCTCCCGCCGCTGCTGCTGCTGCTCCCGCCGCTGCTGCTGCTGCTCCCGCCGCTGCTGCTGCTCCTTCCATGGGTTCTCCTGGCCGCCTTCCCGGTCGTGATGCCCTTCCTCGGCCCGCGTGCACTCCCCCTTGCCAGCATCTATCAGCGCGCTTCTTCTCCCACCACTCATGCGAGCCAGATCCGCCTGTAGATCTAGAGGGCGTTCGTCTGCTAGACGTGGACCCGCAGGCGTGCTTACAGTCGTCGCACAGCGATTCTGGCGGCGATTCAAGTGGCGGCTACTTAAGTGCTGGCGAATCACGCCGTGCTGGGGGGGTCGGGGGGGACGGGAAGAGGGAGGGGGACGAGGAGGGAGAGAGTGACGAGGTAGGGACGGGAAGCGGCGGGGTGGCAAGGGGGAATCGCGGGTCATTGTGGCAGCGGGAGGAGGGTGGGACGAAGGGGAAGGAAAGAGAGCAGGAGGGGAGTAGGAGACGTGCGATGGTGTGGGTGGGAGGAGGCAGTGGGAGGAAGGGCGGCAGGAACGAGAGGCTGGTGTTGCTGCCGCAGAAGAGGCGGACGAGGAGGGAAAAGGGGCGGAGGAGAGGCGCGGATGGGTGGGATGCGGCATGCGCGGAGGAGACAGTGGTGGGGAAGGGCGCGGGGAGGGGATGTGCAAGGGCCCGAGTGCATTCTGTGGCAGGGCAGCTGAAAGGGAGGCAAATATTAGCCCGGTTGTCACAGGCTGAACGGGCGGGTTTTGATGGTGGGAGGCGGGCGAGGGTGGGACGGGAAGAGGAGGCGAAGGCAGGGCTTGTAGAGGTCAAGGCGGAGGCTGGAGAGTGCAGGGATGGGGGTGGGGACTGTCGAGGGTTCTGGGTTTTGGGGAAGGAGGGTGGTCTTGTGAAGGAGGAGGGTGTGGGTTTAGCAGAGGTTGACACAGGAGTGGCGATGGAATCGTGTGGTTTGGCAGGAAAGGAGCATGCTGGTTCGGGTGCGGAGCAGCAGCATTGCGAAATACTGCTGGAGCAGACGCGCAAGGGAGAGACACAGCCATACTTACACGCCAGCCCAGAAGCAGAAGCCGCAGGGGAGACAAGCGTGGGGCGTGAAGGGACGTGCAGGCGAGACGCAGGGCCAAAACAAGAAGAAGCATCGGAGCAGCAGGCTTCTATCAAGCGAGGGCCTTATGACTGCGGTGATGCATTTCCTGATAGTGGGGAAACGATTGGGGAGGGGAAGAGACTGGTTGCTAGTGGAACGCAGCAACAGCATGCTGGGGAGGATTCACAAGGAGCGACAGGTGAAGGGGAGGGGGCGGTAAGCCAGGTGCTGTTACTGCCGGAGGCATTATCTGATGCCGGAGCAATGTGTGCTGCTGGGGCGCTGGCTCCTTGTGATCCCAGGAGCTGCGTAGCCGCTGTGGCCACTTGTGCGGCTGCTAGTTCGAGTGGTGTGAGCATCTGTCCCGCTGGTCCTGTCACTGCTGCCAATACAGCAGCAGCAGCAGCAGCAGTAGAAGGGGCGGGGTCGGCAGGGACGGCGGCAGCTGCAGAAGCGTTGGCTTGTGAAACAGATGCAGTGGCGATTGGGCCTGTGGTGGCAGCGCAACTGCGTGTGGTAGAAGGGGGCAAAGAAGGAGAGGGCGTGAAGGGAGACCAGAGCAAGCGGCTGCACGTGGAAGCTAGTGAAGTCGAGCAGGGGCGCGGAGCAGCAGTGCCTATTAGCCTTCCCCTTGTGGTCGAAGCCTTGGGGGACCTTATGGCCGAGGTTGTGGGTGACAGTGTGGGCGAGTCTGCTGGTGAGTCGCAGCAGTCTCTTGTGCCTCTGCAATCCGCACAGGAGCTTGTAATGGAGAAGATGCGGCAGCACTCCTTGGCTTCTGCTCATGCTGCTGCTACTATGAACAATGGCGTGGGAGTAGGAGTGGGAGAGGGAGATGGAGAGGGGAATGGGGAGGGGGAGGGGGAGCAGGGGGAAGCGGAAGGAGAGGGAAGGGAGGGCGCGATTCAGCGGTTTTGCTGTGGGGATGGTGGTGGGTGCGTGGATGTAGACGTGGGGGTGGTTGGCGTGGTGGGGTGTGACGGCGGGGAGATGGGCGAGGAGGGGCAATCAGTGCAAGTGCAGGTGGTGGTTGAATTCGCTCTGGACGACTGTAGCGGAGTGGGACTGGAGCAGCAGCACCTGCAAGGGTACGTGCAGCAAGAGCAGCAGGAGCAGCAGCAGGAGCGGGAGCAGCAGCAGCAGCTGCTGTGGGGGGGAGGGCCGGAATGTACTGTTCTGAGTGTGCAGGGGGGAGGCGTGGACGTGGAGGGGTTTTTTGGCGGGCAGTCTGGGAGTGGGGGCGTAGAGTTGGCATTATTAGAACCGAGCGAGGACTTGGGTAGCACGAGGCGATGTCATGACAAGGCAATCCCAATTAGTTGTGGTTATGGCGAGAGCAGCACCAGGAGTGGCTGTAGGAGTGAGCGCAAGTGTGGAAGCGACGAGGGGGGTGATGAGGGAGGGAGAGTGGGGGACGTGGGCTCTTGTGCTCGTGCTCTGCCGTGTGGACCCAGGCAGAATGCACTCAAGGCGCTGAAAAGCAGGCCAGGGGCGGTTAAGGGTGTGGAGTGTGGTTGGGAGGAGAAAGGCGAGGCATACGGGACGGAGGCAGGGGGTTCTGACACCCTTCAATGCTGTTTACAAGGAGGGAATTCTGGGGTGGCTGGGACCTCTGGGGTTGCTGATGCTCCTAGTTTGGGTGCGAAGTGTGGAGTGGATGGGGCTGCTGGTTTGGACGGGTTATTTGCTCTGAGTGCTGCTGTTGAGGTGGCGCTATGGGACTCGGACGATGCGATACCTGCCAGTCATGCCATGCACGGGCATGCGAATCAAGTGACACTGGCATGTGCACACACACATGCACATACTCACCCAGACGCATGTGCACCTGCACCTGCTCATGCGCTTGAGTGGGCGCAAGAGGAAGAGGCAGCAGATGCAGCGGCACAGGGGCATGGGGGGGCGCGTGCACATGAGCCTTGTATCGGACCCTTGGAGGTTGAAGGCAGGGGCGGAGGTGCGCTTGTGCATGGATTGCTTGCATGCGGGCTCGCTGCTGGGATGACGGATGGGTCTCCAGACCAGCAGACTGAATGCAACCGTGCCCATGGCCTGGGGAATGCATGGGAAGCGGGGGATGCGAGGCAAGCTGGGGTAGGGGGGGAAGAACGTGAAGGAAACGGGTGTGTGGTTAGCTCGAGCAATAAGGAACTAGAAAAGGGGGAATCCGGTGAGGAGGGGTGTGTAGCAGTGGCGGTCCTAGAAAGCGAGGGGTTGGGAGGCATAAGAGGAGGGGATGAAGGGGAGGCTGTGGGGTCGAGAATGCGAGTGTGGGAGGGCAAGGCTAGGGACTGCCGAGTGCAGGTGCGAGTGGGGTTCTTTCCAGAGTCACGGGTTGGGCCTTGCGCGGGGAGGTCTGCAGGGGAGAGTGGGGTCGAGGCTGTAGGAGTGGCTGAGATGAGGGTTGGAGGTGAGGAGCTGGCGTTTGGTGAAACAGCAGGAGCAGCAGCGGGAGAGGGCGATGTTGCGGGCAAGTTTGGTAGTGATGATGGTGGTGCAGGTGGGAGTGATGGCATGTGGAGTGCACGCACCCATGTGCTCATGGCGTGGGGAAAGCAGAAGGGGCGATCAAGCGGGCACGCATCGAAAGAGGTCAACAGGGAGGCAGGAGGAGATGGGCTGATGATGCAAGTGGTGGTGGAAGGGAGTAGAGAGGAAGGCGTGTGGGTGCCTTGCAGGGTCGAAGGAGGGACGGGTGCTGCTGCTGTGACGGAGCTGGGAGGAGCAAGGCCAGAGGAGGTGCACACGCTACAGAGCCTCAAAGATTTTGTTAGAGATGCCCCTGCGGCAGGAGAAGCAGCGGCAGGAGGAGGAGGAGGAGGAGGAGGAGGAGGAGGAGGCGGAGCAATAGGAGAAGGAACAGCAGCAGGAGGAGCAGCAGGAGGAGAAGGGGTGATTGAGCTCGAGCGGAAGAAACGAAGCAGTGGAGTGGTAGTGCCAGCTATCCTGGGTGCTACCCATGTGCATGCTGAAGCACAGCTGGGGATGCAGGAAGAGTGCATACGTGCAGCAGAGGGGTCTGCTGCCCGCACCAGGCCCTTCCTCCCATCGCAACGGAAAGCAGTAGGTCAAAGGAAAGTGGTGGCGGGGTTTGGAATAGGAACGAGTGGGTTCATGGAGGGCTTGGGTAGGAGGCGCAGTGGGGGAAGCTTCGGTGGGGGAGGGCGTGGGGGAAAGATGGGGGGAGGAGAGTGTGGGGACGGTGAGAGTGGTGGTGCTGAAATGGAAGAGGGCAGAGTAGGGAATGGAGAGCGCTGTTGCATGGGAAAGGGTGTCGGGGGACAGCGAGGGGTACACGAGGGTAAAGGGAAGGAGGTTGAGGTTTGGGGGGGGGATTCTGCAATGGAAGTCGACAAGGGGAAGGAGGATCTGCAGAAGCAGGAGGGTGGGGAGAGACAAGAAGAGTGTGGCGATGTGGAGGAGGAAGAGGAGGATGTGTTGCAGTCTCTTCACTTGCTGGCCCTCGCAACCAGCTGCACTGCCACTGCCACTCCCATTCCCACTGCCGCTTCCACTGCCGCTGCCACTGCCACTATCACTGCTTCTCCGACTGCCGCTGCCACCTCCGCCGCCCCCTCTGCCCCTGCCGGTGCCACTGGCACTGGCACCTGCGCTGCCCCTGCCTCTGCCACTGGTGCTGCCACTTGCTCTGTCCCCAGAAGCAGTGAGCACCCTAGCAGTGCCATGGAAGCTGTTGCTGTGCCCACTCCAGCACACCCCGAGTCCCTATACTTGTCCCGTAAAGGCGTGGCAGGCCCTGTACGCGTTGCCAGCCATGGGAAAAGGCATTGGGGGGGGTCGTGTGCACGCACCCGCCCTCGCTCTTTACGTGACTCTCACTTGTCCTCTCCTCCTGTTCCTCTTCCTTTTCTTTCTCCGGCTGCTGCTTCTCTTGCTGCTGCTTCTGCTGCCGATGCTACTGTTATTCCCGCTTCCGCTGCTGCTACATCAGCAGCCCTAGTATCAGTGACAGTTTCCATGGTTGCAGTGACAGTGGAGGGACCGCAAGCATTGGCAGGTGTGGGCACACAGCAGGTGGTGTCCCTTGCAAGCCAGGCCGAGGTGCCCTGTGAAGTCGTCTCCTTCTCCCTCTGCCCCTCAGATCATTCCCCTGTGCGCACCACGCACGCCACACACACCAGCATCAGCGCCGGCGGTAGCAGCAGGAGAAGCACCGGCATCACCACTGGTACAGCCACCGCCACTGCCGCCGCCTCTGCCAACGCCACGGCTGACACGGCTCTCATACCTGAGAGACCCTGCTTCTTGCCATGCATTTCGGCCCATGCCCATGATCATGCTAATGGTCATGCCCATACTCCTTCTCGTGCAGGCACCACCGCTGCAAGCAGCATGGAGCAGTGCTCATTAATTGAGTTGAATGGCCTTGTATGCAGTGAGGCTGAGTCGCCACTGGCGTGCTTGCAGCTACCCAGCACAGCAGCAGCAACCGTTCTAGGGAAAGCGGAGGAGGCAGAGGAAGCAGCAGGAACAGAAGGAGCAGTGGTAGCAGCTAGGGTGGGAGGCGGCAGTGTGAGTGGAGATGGTGGAGAACGAGGAGGAGGAGGAGCGGGAGGGGCGGGAGGGGAGTGTATCCGCAGGCAGAGGCTTACCAGGTGGAGAACAAGCATTCATGCCGCTGAGAAGCTCAACAATAGCCCGGTCAATCCTGTGAGTGCTCATGCGGCCGGTTTCCAAAGTTACCACATGCCTCCCTTCCCTCTCCTTCCCCTCCCCCCCCTCCCCTCCCCTCCCCCTTCCTCCCCCCCGATCCTCTCATTCTCCCGCCCCTTCCCCCATCTCGTTCATTCCCCACTCTTTTTGTTTTCTCTGCCTCGATTGTTTCTTTTCTATCAACGGCCTTGGAACCTAGCCTTCCCTTACCACCACCTCACTTGCCTGTGAGAGTTCGCATCACGGACCTGGCTTGCTGTTGTTCTGTGTTGTGTGCAGGTGCATTGTTGGGACACAGTGCCGTTCATTGAAGGCTGCAGCAACGGCAACAGAAATTAAGCCTGCCATGTACATACGAGGTCTGGTATTACCAGTATTGTCTCCAATGTGGTTTACCGCACTGCTTGGAATATCTTCCACCTCCCCCATCCTCTCCCCACTCCCCTCCCCTCCTTTATTTTTTATCCCATTTTGTTCCCTGGTTACTTTGCGGGTCCGTAACGCTTCAACGCACGCCAGTTAATAGTGTATTGTACAAGAGAAGGAACTTCGTACCTTTTGTTATGGTGTAATTTGTGGGGTTATGTGGGTGTGGTATGGTGTTCTCTTAGGACGGTGTATGCTCTTGCTCCTCCCGCTGCTCAAAGTTTCACCACCTACGGTAATATTGCACGCGTTATGACACCCCACCTTTCCCCTGCCTGTCCCCTTCCCTGCTCCAACCCCACACTCCTTATCCACACATCTTGGCCCCTGCACGCACACCTCACAAGCATGCACCACCCCTTGCACAGTTTCTTTCCCCCCTTCCTCCTCTCGCTCTACCCCACCCCATGCCCCTCCCTCCCCCCTCCTTTTCCCAAGCCGGTTCCCACGTCCCCCTTTGCCTGACTCATGTCTCTACTCTAGCCTGCGGCGGGCTAACTTTAGTAAAATGACCCGTCTGATGTCAAGACCGGGTCCTGGCTCCTTGTCTGATTGTCAGACGAAAGCTGTAACATTGTCTAGCTTTTCAGACGAATCCTAAATACTTGTCTGAGATTTCTGAGAAGATATAAAGCTAGCAAGCAATATACTATCAAAATATGAATAGGGAAGTCAGGTACCAGCCCTAATGCTCCAGCCAGTAGAATAGAGAGTTGTGAAAACTGAGATTTCCGGTTGGAATCTTGTCTCCTGCTACTGCCAGGCAGGTGCAGACATCCTTCGAGAGTTTTGCCTTCAGACGAAAAAGACACTATATCTGCAGTCTCAGATGAACTGTATAAGGCTGTCTGAGAAATCAGATGAATAGAAAAAGCTTCTCTTAAAAATCAGACGAAATTAAACAGCATGTCTGCGACATCAGATGAATCAGTAAAAATGTGTTCAGAATCCAGAAATTCAGACCAAAAATGTCTGATAAAGTAAGCCCCGGCCTGCGCCACCTATGCCCCAGTGTGCTTCTTGTTTCTGCCCCCCCCGCATCTGCATGCCCCTTGCCCACCCGTCACCCTTTCATCCTCTAGCTTGCATCCATGCCCCTCTCGTCAGGCTTGCTCCGTGCATGGCTCTCGCTTGTTCCATACCCTCCACTGCACCAATGCAGCAAATTATCCACGTACCCTGCTGAACTTACGAAAGTAGGCCTTGAAGTGAAATGTTTTCAGGGTGGTGCCTCTGATTCACACCTGAATTAGTTAGTTGTCCAGGGCTGCCTCATCCCAAAAAAGGGTAATGATGTTATTGGAAGGTTTTGCGGATATCTGCAGTGTTTTATGCACCCTCGGAGCGTGGAACATCCTTTTGAACAAGGGCTTGGTCGCCCAACTACGACAGCAACCACTGTTGCGACCATCGCCGTTGACCTACGAAACATGTCAAAACATAGAGCTATGTCTATTTCACTCTAGGTTGTGTAGGGGTCATCCCTTAGAGGGTACAACCCAATTCTCTCGATACTCTTGTACTCTCTCTCCCTTACCTAACCCCACTCCTCACCTAGCTAGTGATTCTAACATGGTATTACCGTAAGAGCACAATGCTCCTTAGGACCGAATTTTTAAAAGGGCCCACCACTACTATTTCGATCTACTGCCCGAGACGCGCCCCTAGGAGAAACGCGAAATTCGAAACCGTGCTCTAGGCGAGACGGTTCCTTTTTCTGCCCTAGACGCGATTTTCCTTCCTAGTCACATGCGACCCCCCCTGACCGCGCCCTAGCTGCCAGTACAGCCCGCGTAGGCCCGTCGCGAAGCCCATACAGCCCGCGCCAGGCCGTCGCGCAGCCCGTACAGCCCACGTCAGGCCCGCACCCAGCTCGTAAAGCCCGCGCCTGGCCCGCACGCGGCCCGTGTTACTGCTGCACTTGCTGCTGCTGCTACACTGCTGCGCCTGAACTGCTGCTGCAGTGCTGCTGCCGCCTGTACTGCCCTGCAACTGCTGCTGCTACTTGCTGCAGTTTTTCCTCCTTGCTGCTGCTGCTACTTTCTGCAGCTGCTCCTCCTTGCTACTGCTGCTACAGCTAGCGCTACTCACTGCTGCTGCTACTGACGCTACTCCTGTTACAGCTAGCGCTACTCACTGCTGCTGCTACTGAAGCTAGTGCTGCTACAGCTAGTGCTACTGCTGCTGCTGCTACTACGGCACTTGCTACAGCTGCTACTGACTGAAGCTATGGCTGCTACAGCTAGTGCTACTGCTGCAGCTTCTACTCCAGCACTTACTGCAGCTGCTCCTGACTGAAGCTACTGCTGCTACAGCTAGTACTACTGCTGCAGCTCCTACTACTTCACTTGCTACAGCTAGTGCTACTGCTGCAGCTCCTACTCCAGCACTTGCTACAGCTGCTCCTGACTGAAGCTACTGCTGCTTGACTGAAGCTACTGCTGCTACAGCTAGTACTACTACTGCAGCTCCTACGACTTCACTTGCTACAGCTAGTGCTACTGCTGCAGCTCCTACTAGTGCACTTGCTACAGCTAATGCTACTGCTGCTCTGCCACTGTGTCCGAGCCGCGCCGCCCAGCCCGAGCTGTCACTAATGCTGCTACTGCAACTACTACTGCTACAGCTAGTGCTACTCGGTCTACTGCTGCTGCTGCTGCTGCTTGATCTGCTGCTGCTGCCTGAGCCGCCCTGCTACTGCTGCTACTGGAGGGAGTACTGCTGGGAGTGGTGGAGGTGCGGCCTCCCACCCCCACCGAACCGCCCTGCTGCTGTTACTACTGCTGCTGCTGCTGCTACTTGTGCTACTGGGAGTGGAGGAGGTGCTGCTGGGAGTGCAGGAGGTGCTGCTGGCGCTGTAGGAGCTGGAGGTGCTGGACCTACTCCTGACAGTCACTGTCTGTCATGGCCACTTCCGCGGCAGTCGCTGCGGCCAGGGGTGGACAGCAGCGGGCACTGCTTCTCCCGGACGACCCCACGGCTTGGCAGCTTCGTGAGTGGGTTATTCAGCGAGGTCATCCTGGTGGTGGAGGTTATCGTTCTGTTAAGACCGCTGCTCTTGGTGTTAGTGAGTCTGCTGCCACTCCAGGTGTTAGTCAGTCTGCTGCCACTCCAGGTGTTAGTGAGTCTGCTGCCACTCCAGGTGCTAGTGAGTCTGCTGCAGCTCTAGGTGCCCGTGAGTCTACCGGCGCTCTAGTTGCTAGTGCGTCTACTACCACAGGTCCTGCCTCAGCTGAGGTCTTGCACACTTTCACGCTTAACTCCGGCGCGTCACGTTGCTTCTTCTGTTATTGCACCACAGTCACACCACTCACAGCACCTGTCCCAGTCTCACTGGCTGACCCCTCTGGGGGCCCAGTGGTTGCGAGAGCCTCCACGGTCCTCCCTTGTCCAGCAGTCCCCTCAGGCTCTTTGTCAGGTCTCCACCTCCCCACGTTCTCGACGAACTTGGTGAGCAACGCTGCCATTCAGGATGTCTGGGTTGATACCTTTATTCCTGGAGGGCAGCGTGTGGCGATCTGTACGTGCTCCCGGACTGGCCGTCACCTGGCTACGTTCACTCGACAGCCTGGGTCTAGTCTGTACACACTGACCACTGCGTCTGCACAGGTGGCTGAGTCAGGTCAGGTAGCTACGTCGAGTCGAGCGTCTGCGTCAGGGCAGTTAGCTGCGTCTTGCTCGTGCCGAGTACTCACGCACGAGATTCAGCGCTGGCACCACCGTCTTGGTCACCCCTCCCTGCAGCGTCTGCGCGGCATGCACTCCCGGTTCCTGGTCTCTGGCCTCCCTGAGACCCTGCCCCCCGCCGTGCCTTCCTTGCGCCGAGGGGCGGCTTGCGCCGCCGTGCCTTCCTTGCGTCGAGGGGCGGCAGCGCGCCGCTCCTCACTCCTCCGAGTTTCCTCCGACCACTGCTCCTCTGCAGACTTTCCATCTGGACGTGTGGGGCCCGGCCCCCGTCGGTGGAACGGACCAGGAGCGCTACTTCCTGCTGGTTGTTGACAACTACACACGCTACACCACCGTCTTCCCCTTGCGTCGCAAGACGGACGTCAGTGGTGTTTTGATCCCCTGGATCCGTGCTACTCGTCTTCAGCTGCACGACCGCTTTCAGTAGGACTTCCCAGTCCTGCGTCTGCACTCTGACAGGGGTCGTGAGTTCAGCTCTGGCGTCCTTGAGACGTTCTGCCAGGATGAGGGCATCGCCTAGTCGTTCACGCTTCCGGCCTCTCCGCAGCAAAATGGGATCGCTGAGCGTCGCATTGGCCTGATCATGGAGGTTGCTCGTGCCTCCATGATCCATGCGGCTGCTCCCCATTTCCTGTGGCCGTTTGCGGTCCGATACGCCGCGCATCAGCTCAACCTCTGGCCCCGTGTCTCTGCTCCAGAGACCTCGCCCACACTCCGTTGGACGGGAAAGCCTGGTGATGCGTCGTCGTTTCGGGTCTGGGGCGCGCTCTCCCTTGTTCGCGATACCAAAGCGAGCAAGCTCTCCCCTCGCACGCTCCGCTGTGTCTTCCTGGGCTTCGCCACCGACGCTCCACCCTGGCAGTTCTACCACCCTGCCTTGTGTCGTATTCTGTCCTCTCAGGATGTCACCTTTGACGAGTCGGTCTGTTACTACCGACTTCACCCGCACGCGTCCCACCCGGTCCCTCTCGCACCTCTCTTCCTGGTACCAGTCCCCCCCCCCGGTAGACCCCCTTCCCCCACAGGGTCTTGCTCCCTCAGGTGTGTCCCAGGTAGACCCACCCCCCTTGGATGAGCCAGTTGAGATCTCTTCTAACTCCTCTGACTCACCTGAGGGGGGTGACGCCGTCGCCGACGACACGGCGACCACTCGCTGCACTCCTCGCTTGGAGACCCCCCCGGGTTTCCCGCCATGGCCGTCTTCGCCGCCTCCGCAGCGTGCTGCTGTGGACTCTGGAGCTGAGACTACTGGAGCTGGGGCTGGGGGTGGTGAGTCCGGGGGTGCCCGCTCTCCTCGTCTGGCTACACCCCCCGGGTTCCCACCTCTGCCGTCTTCGCCGCCTCTGCAGCCTGCTGCTGTGGACACTCGAGCAGAGACTGAGGGTACTGAGCCTGGGGGTGCTGGGACTAGGGGTACTGAGCCTGGGGGTGCTGGGACTGAGGGTACTGAGCCTGGGGGTGCTGGGTCTGAGGGTACTGAGCCTGCGAGTGCTGAGACCGAGGGTCCTGCCTCTGGGGGTGCTGCGAGTTCGGGTGCTGAGTCTGGGGGTGTTGCGAGTCCTTCTGGTGTTGGTGTCGTCGGAGCTCCTACCGGAGGACCTGGAGCTACTGGTGCTGGAGGTACTGGAGGTACTGCTGGTGCTGGAGGTCGGGGAGTTGCAGGTGCTGCTGGTCCTGGTGGAGCTGCTGGTGCTGGAGGTACTGGAGGTGCTGCTGGTGCTGGAGGTCGTGGAGCTGCTGGTGCTGGAGGTACTGGAGGTACTGCTGGTGCTGGAGGTCGTGGAGCAGCTGGAGCTGCTGGGGCTGGAGGTGCTGGGGGTGCTGGAGGTCCTGGTGGAGCTACTGGTGCTCTTCGCCACCTTCTCAGTCTTCAGCCAGGTGCTACTGGCTTCCCTGTGGCAGGTACTACTCCTCCGTTGCTGCTACCACACTCCCCACTGCCTGCTCCTGCTCCTTACACTGCGGTGTCAGAGTCCCTGACTGAGCGTCGAGAGCCTGAGACTCGTGCTTCCACCCCTGAGCGTCGAGAGCCTGAGTCTAGCTTTGACCTTGAGCCTAAGCCTAGAGCTGCTGTCCGTGCTCGTTTTCCTCGTGTTCGTCGTCAGCGTGCTCCGGCTGTCCCCGGCACTCACGATATGACACTCCGTCCTTCCTCTGTTCCTTAGCGTGTTGTCCTACCGTTACCTCCTGCGTCCTCTTTGCCTGACGTTGCTGACCCTCCGTCTGACCTTGCTCGTGCGTCCAGTCCTTTTGTTACTCGCCTTCTTGCTACGGTTAAGACGGACCCTACGTTCTCGTCTCCTGCTGCGTCTACCCTAGTAGCTGAGCTCATTGACTTTGCTGCTGTGTACCGCCTCGACTACCTTGCGAGTCTTGTCTCTGACCCTGTCCCTGCCTGTCCTCCGTTCCTCGGGGGTGAGACTGCTCTTGGCTGCACAGGAGCTCCACTGGCTGACCTACCTGCTGACCGACTTGGGGGAGCGGCCTTGTTCTCCTCCGGTTCTGTACGTCGACAACAAGGCAATGCTTGCCTTGTGTCGCGAGCAGAGACTGGAGCACAGAACAAAGCACATTGCTCTGCGCTACTTCCTTGCGCGTGAGCTGCAGCAGCGTGGTCAGCTGCGCCTTGCTTTCGTGGCCTTTCGGGCCAACACTGCTGATGTCTTCACCAAGGCCCTTGGGGCTGGTGATCATCAGCGTTTCTGCACTGCTCTTGGGCTTGTGCCCACTCTACCTCATGGCCGAGGTTGTGGGTGACAGTGTGGGCGAGTCTGCTGGTGAGTCGCAGCAGTCTCTTGTGCCTCTGCAATCCGCACAGGAGCTTGTAATGGAGAAGATGCGGCAGCACTCCTTGGCTTCTGCTCATGCTGCTGCTACTATGAACAATGGCGTGGGAGTAGGAGTGGGAGAGGGAGATGGAGAGGGGAATGGGGAGGGGGAGGGGGAGCAGGGGGAAGCGGAAGGAGAGGGAAGGGAGGGCGCGATTCAGCGGTTTTGCTGTGGGGATGGTGGTGGGTGCGTGGATGTAGACGTGGGGGTGGTTGGCGTGGTGGGGTGTGACGGCGGGGAGATGGGCGAGGAGGGGCAATCAGTGCAAGTGCAGGTGGTGGTTGAATTCGCTCTGGACGACTGTAGCGGAGTGGGACTGGAGCAGCAGCACCTGCAAGGGTACGTGCAGCAAGAGCAGCAGGAGCAGCAGCAGGAGCGGGAGCAGCAGCAGCAGCTGCTGTGGGGGGGAGGGCCGGAATGTACTGTTCTGAGTGTGCAGGGGGGAGGCGTGGACGTGGAGGGGTTTTTTGGCGGGCAGTCTGGGAGTGGGGGCGTAGAGTTGGCATTATTAGAACCGAGCGAGGACTTGGGTAGCACGAGGCGATGTCATGACAAGGCAATCCCAATTAGTTGTGGTTATGGCGAGAGCAGCACCAGGAGTGGCTGTAGGAGTGAGCGCAAGTGTGGAAGCGACGAGGGGGGTGATGAGGGAGGGAGAGTGGGGGACGTGGGCTCTTGTGCTCGTGCTCTGCCGTGTGGACCCAGGCAGAATGCACTCAAGGCGCTGAAAAGCAGGCCAGGGGCGGTTAAGGGTGTGGAGTGTGGTTGGGAGGAGAAAGGCGAGGCATACGGGACGGAGGCAGGGGGTTCTGACACCCTTCAATGCTGTTTACAAGGAGGGAATTCTGGGGTGGCTGGGACCTCTGGGGTTGCTGATGCTCCTAGTTTGGGTGCGAAGTGTGGAGTGGATGGGGCTGCTGGTTTGGACGGGTTATTTGCTCTGAGTGCTGCTGTTGAGGTGGCGCTATGGGACTCGGACGATGCGATACCTGCCAGTCATGCCATGCACGGGCATGCGAATCAAGTGACACTGGCATGTGCACACACACATGCACATACTCACCCAGACGCATGTGCACCTGCACCTGCTCATGCGCTTGAGTGGGCGCAAGAGGAAGAGGCAGCAGATGCAGCGGCACAGGGGCATGGGGGGGCGCGTGCACATGAGCCTTGTATCGGACCCTTGGAGGTTGAAGGCAGGGGCGGAGGTGCGCTTGTGCATGGATTGCTTGCATGCGGGCTCGCTGCTGGGATGACGGATGGGTCTCCAGACCAGCAGACTGAATGCAACCGTGCCCATGGCCTGGGGAATGCATGGGAAGCGGGGGATGCGAGGCAAGCTGGGGTAGGGGGGGAAGAACGTGAAGGAAACGGGTGTGTGGTTAGCTCGAGCAATAAGGAACTAGAAAAGGGGGAATCCGGTGAGGAGGGGTGTGTAGCAGTGGCGGTCCTAGAAAGCGAGGGGTTGGGAGGCATAAGAGGAGGGGATGAAGGGGAGGCTGTGGGGTCGAGAATGCGAGTGTGGGAGGGCAAGGCTAGGGACTGCCGAGTGCAGGTGCGAGTGGGGTTCTTTCCAGAGTCACGGGTTGGGCCTTGCGCGGGGAGGTCTGCAGGGGAGAGTGGGGTCGAGGCTGTAGGAGTGGCTGAGATGAGGGTTGGAGGTGAGGAGCTGGCGTTTGGTGAAACAGCAGGAGCAGCAGCGGGAGAGGGCGATGTTGCGGGCAAGTTTGGTAGTGATGATGGTGGTGCAGGTGGGAGTGATGGCATGTGGAGTGCACGCACCCATGTGCTCATGGCGTGGGGAAAGCAGAAGGGGCGATCAAGCGGGCACGCATCGAAAGAGGTCAACAGGGAGGCAGGAGGAGATGGGCTGATGATGCAAGTGGTGGTGGAAGGGAGTAGAGAGGAAGGCGTGTGGGTGCCTTGCAGGGTCGAAGGAGGGACGGGTGCTGCTGCTGTGACGGAGCTGGGAGGAGCAAGGCCAGAGGAGGTGCACACGCTACAGAGCCTCAAAGATTTTGTTAGAGATGCCCCTGCGGCAGGAGAAGCAGCGGCAGCAGGAGGAGGAGGAGGAGGAGGAGGAGGAGGAGGCGGAGCAATAGGAGAAGGAACAGCAGCAGGAGGAGCAGCAGGAGGAGAAGGGGTGATTGAGCTCGAGCGGAAGAAACGAAGCAGTGGAGTGGTAGTGCCAGCTATCCTGGGTGCTACCCATGTGCATGCTGAAGCACAGCTGGGGATGCAGGAAGAGTGCATACGTGCAGCAGAGGGGTCTGCTGCCCGCACCAGGCCCTTCCTCCCATCGCAACGGAAAGCAGTAGGTCAAAGGAAAGTGGTGGCGGGGTTTGGAATAGGAACGAGTGGGTTCATGGAGGGCTTGGGTAGGAGGCGCAGTGGGGGAAGCTTCGGTGGGGGAGGGCGTGGGGGAAAGATGGGGGGAGGAGAGTGTGGGGACGGTGAGAGTGGTGGTGCTGAAATGGAAGAGGGCAGAGTAGGGAATGGAGAGCGCTGTTGCATGGGAAAGGGTGTCGGGGGACAGCGAGGGGTACACGAGGGTAAAGGGAAGGAGGTTGAGGTTTGGGGGGGGATTCTGCAATGGAAGTCGACAAGGGGAAGGAGGATCTGCAGAAGCAGGAGGGCGGGGAGAGACAAGAAGAGTGTGGCGATGTGGAGGAGGAAGAGGAGGATGTGTTGCAGTCTCTTCACTTGCTGGCCCTCGCAACCAGCTGCACTGCCACTGCCACTCCCATTCCCACTGCCGCTTCCACTGCCGCTGCCACTGCCACTATCACTGCTTCTCCGACTGCCGCTGCCACCTCCGCCGCCCCCTCTGCCCCTGCCGGTGCCACTGGCACTGGCACCTGCGCTGCCCCTGCCTCTGCCACTGGTGCTGCCACTTGCTCTGTCCCCAGAAGCAGTGAGCACCCTAGCAGTGCCATGGAAGCTGTTGCTGTGCCCACTCCAGCACACCCCGAGTCCCTATACTTGTCCCGTAAAGGCGTGGCAGGCCCTGTACGCGTTGCCAGCCATGGGAAAAGGCATTGGGGGGGGTCGTGTGCACGCACCCGCCCTCGCTCTTTACGTGACTCTCACTTGTCCTCTCCTCCTGTTCCTCTTCCTTTTCTTTCTCCGGCTGCTGCTTCTCTTGTTGCTGCTTCTGCTGCCGATGCTACTGTTATTCCCGCTTCCGCTGCTGCTACATCAGCAGCCCTAGTATCAGTGACAGTTTCCATGGTTGCAGTGACAGTGGAGGGACCGCAAGCATTGGCAGGTGTGGGCACACAGCAGGTGGTGTCCCTTGCAAGCCAGGCCGAGGTGCCCTGTGAAGTCGTCTCCTTCTCCCTCTGCCCCTCAGATCATTCCCCTGTGCGCACCACGCACGCCACACACACCAGCATCAGCGCCGGCGGTAGCAGCAGGAGAAGCACCGGCATCACCACTGGTACAGCCACCGCCACTGCCGCCGCCTCTGCCAACGCCACGGCTGACACGGCTCTCATACCTGAGAGACCCTGCTTCTTGCCATGCATTTCGGCCCATGCCCATGATCATGCTAATGGTCATGCCCATACTCCTTCTCGTGCAGGCACCACCGCTGCAAGCAGCATGGAGCAGTGCTCATTAATTGAGTTGAATGGCCTTGTATGCAGTGAGGCTGAGTCGCCACTGGCGTGCTTGCAGCTACCCAGCACAGCAGCAGCAACCGTTCTAGGGAAAGCGGAGGAGGCAGAGGAAGCAGCAGGAACAGAAGGAGCAGTGGTAGCAGCTGGGGTGGGAGGCGGCAGTGTGAGTGGAGATGGTGGAGAACGAGGAGGAGGAGGAGCGGGAGGGGCGGGAGGGGAGTGTATCCGCAGGCAGAGGCTTACCAGGTGGAGAACAAGCATTCATGCCGCTGAGAAGCTCAACAATAGCCCGGTCAATCCTGTGAGTGCTCATGCGGCCGGTTTCCAAAGTTACCACATGCCTCCCTTCCCTCTCCTTCCCCTCCCCCCCTCCCCTCCCCTCCCCCTTCCTCCCCCCCGATCCTCTCATTCTCCCGCCCCTTCCCCCATCTCGTTCGTTCCCCACTCTTTTTGTTTTCTCTGCCTCGATTGTTTCTTTTCTATCAACGGCCTTGGAACCTAGCCTTCCCTTACCACCACCTCACTTGCCTGTGAGAGTTCGCATCACGGACCTGGCTTGCTGTTGTTCTGTGTTGTGTGCAGGTGCATTGTTGGGACACAGTGCCGTTCATTGAAGGCTGCAGCAACGGCAACAGAAATTAAGCCTGCCATGTACATACGAGGTCTGGTATTACCAGTATTGTCTCCAATGTGGTTTACCGCACTGCTTGGAATATCTTCCACCTCCCCCATCCTCTCCCCACTCCCCTCCCCTCCTTTCTTTTTTATCCCATTTTGTTCCCTGGTTACTTTGCGGGTCCGTAACGCTTCAACGCACGCCGGTTAATAGTGTATTGTACAAGAGAAGGAACTTCGTACCTTTTGTTATGGTGTAATTTGTGGGGTTATGTGGGTGTGGTATGGTGTTCTCTTAGGACGGTGTATGCTCTTGCTCCTCCCGCTGCTCAAAGTTTCACCACCTACGGTAATATTGCACGCGTTATGACACCCCACCTTTCCCCTGCCTGTCCCCTTCCCTGCTCCAACCCCACACTCCTTATCCACACATCTTGGCCCCTGCACGCACACCTCACAAGCATGCACCACCCCTTGCACAGTTTCTTTCCCCCCTTCCTCCTCTCGCTCTACCCCACCCCATGCCCCTCCCTCCCCCCTCCTTTTCCCAAGCCGGTTCCCACGTCCCCCTTTGCCTGACTCATGTCTCTACTCTAGCCTGCGGCGGGCTAACTTTAGTAAAATGACCCGTCTGATGTCAAGACCGGGTCCTGGCTCCTTGTCTGATTGTCAGACGAAAGCTGTAACATTGTCTAGCTTTTCAGACGAATCCTAAATACTTGTCTGAGATTTCTGAGAAGATATAAAGCTAGCAAGCAATATACTATCAAAATATGAATAGGGAAGTCAGGTACCAGCCCTAATGCTCCAGCCAGTAGAATAGAGAGTTGTGAAAACTGAGATTTCCGGTTGGAATCTTGTCTCCTGCTACTGCCAGGCAGGTGCAGACATCCTTCGAGAGTTTTGCCTTCAGACGAAAAAGACACTATATCTGCAGTCTCAGATGAACTGTATAAGGCTGTCTGAGAAATCAGATGAATAGAAAAAGCTTCTCTTAAAAATCAGACGAAATTAAACAGCATGTCTGCGACATCAGATGAATCAGTAAAAATGTGTTCAGAATCCAGAAATTCAGACCAAAAATGTCTGATAAAGTAAGCCCCGGCCTGCGCCACCTATGCCCCAGTGTGCTTCTTGTTTCTGCCCCCCCCGCATCTGCATGCCCCTTGCCCACCCGTCACCCTTTCATCCTCTAGCTTGCATCCATGCCCCTCTCGTCAGGCTTGCTCCGTGCATGGCTCTCGCTTGTTCCATACCCTCCACTGCACCAATGCAGCAAATTATCCACGTACCCTGCTGAACTTACGAAAGTAGGCCTTGAAGTGAAATGTTTTCAGGGTGGTGCCTCTGATTCACACCTGAATTAGTTAGTTGTCCAGGGCTGCCTCATCCCAAAAAAGGGTAATGATGTTATTGGAAGGTTTTGCGGATATCTGCAGTGTTTTATGCACCCTCGGAGCGTGGAACATCCTTTTGAACAAGGGCTTGGTCGCCCAACTACGACAGCAACCACTGTTGCGACCATCGCCGTTGACCTACGAAACATGTCAAAACATAGAGCTATGTCTATTTCACTCTAGGTTGTGTAGGGGTCATCCCTTAGAGGGTACAACCCAATTCTCTCGATACTCTTGTACTCTCTCTCCCTTACCTAACCCCACTCCTCACCTAGCTAGTGATTCTAACATGGTATTACCGTAAGAGCACAATGCTCCTTAGGACCGAATTTTTAAAAGGGCCCACCACTACTATTTCGATCTACTGCCCGAGACGCGCCCCTAGGAGAAACGCGAAATTCGAAACCGTGCTCTAGGCGAGACGGTTCCTTTTTCTGCCCTAGACGCGATTTTCCTTCCTAGTCACGTGCGACCCCCCCTGACCGCGCCCTAGCTGCCAGTACAGCCCGCGTAGGCCCGTCGCGAAGCCCATACAGCCCGCGCCAGGCCGTCGCGCAGCCCGTACAGCCCACGTCAGGCCCGCACCCAGCTCGTAAAGCCCGCGCCTGGCCCGCACGCGGCCCGTGTTACTGCTGCACTTGCTGCTGCTGCTACACTGCTGCGCCTGAACTGCTGCTGCAGTGCTGCTGCCGCCTGTACTGCCCTGCAACTGCTGCTGCTACTTGCTGCAGTTTTTCCTCCTTGCTGCTGCTGCTACTTTCTGCAGCTGCTCCTCCTTGCTACTGCTGCTACAGCTAGCGCTACTCACTGCTGCTGCTACTGACGCTACTCCTGTTACAGCTAGCGCTACTCACTGCTGCTGCTACTGAAGCTAGTGCTGCTACAGCTAGTGCTACTGCTGCTGCTGCTACTACGGCACTTGCTACAGCTGCTACTGACTGAAGCTATGGCTGCTACAGCTAGTGCTACTGCTGCAGCTTCTACTCCAGCACTTACTGCAGCTGCTCCTGACTGAAGCTACTGCTGCTACAGCTAGTACTACTGCTGCAGCTCCTACTACTTCACTTGCTACAGCTAGTGCTACTGCTGCAGCTCCTACTCCAGCACTTGCTACAGCTGCTCCTGACTGAAGCTACTGCTGCTTGACTGAAGCTACTGCTGCTACAGCTAGTACTACTACTGCAGCTCCTACGACTTCACTTGCTACAGCTAGTGCTACTGCTGCAGCTCCTACTAGTGCACTTGCTACAGCTAATGCTACTGCTGCTCTGCCACTGTGTCCGAGCCGCGCCGCCCAGCCCGAGCTGTCACTAATGCTGCTACTGCAACTACTACTGCTACAGCTAGTGCTACTCGGTCTACTGCTGCTGCTGCTGCTGCTTGATCTGCTGCTGCTGCCTGAGCCGCCCTGCTACTGCTGCTACTGGAGGGAGTACTGCTGGGAGTGGTGGAGGTGCGGCCTCCCACCCCCACCGAACCGCCCTGCTGCTGTTACTACTGCTGCTGCTGCTGCTACTTGTGCTACTGGGAGTGGAGGAGGTGCTGCTGGGAGTGCAGGAGGTGCTGCTGGCGCTGTAGGAGCTGGAGGTGCTGGACCTACTCCTGACAGTCACTGTCTGTCATGGCCACTTCCGCGGCAGTCGCTGCGGCCAGGGGTGGACAGCAGCGGGCACTGCTTCTCCCGGACGACCCCACCGCTTGGCAGCTTCGTGAGTGGGTTATTCAGCGAGGTCATCCTGGTGGTGGAGGTTATCGTTCTGTTAAGACCGCTGCTCTTGGTGTTAGTGAGTCTGCTGCCACTCCAGGTGTTAGTCAGTCTGCTGCCACTCCAGGTGTTAGTGAGTCTGCTGCCACTCCAGGTGCTAGTGAGTCTGCTGCAGCTCTAGGTGCCCGTGAGTCTACCGGCGCTCTAGTTGCTAGTGCGTCTACTACCACAGGTCCTGCCTCAGCTGAGGTCTTGCACACTTTCACGCTTAACTCCGGCGCGTCACGTTGCTTCTTCTGTTATTGCACCACAGTCACACCACTCACAGCACCTGTCCCAGTCTCACTGGCTGACCCCTCTGGGGGCCCAGTGGTTGCGAGAGCCTCCACGGTCCTCCCTTGTCCAGCAGTCCCCTCAGGCTCTTTGTCAGGTCTCCACCTCCCCACGTTCTCGACGAACTTGGTGAGCAACGCTGCCATTCAGGATGTCTGGGTTGATACCTTTATTCCTGGAGGGCAGCGTGTGGCGATCTGTACGTGCTCCCGGACTGGCCGTCACCTGGCTACGTTCACTCGACAGCCTGGGTCTAGTCTGTACACACTGACCACTGCGTCTGCACAGGTGGCTGAGTCAGGTCAGGTAGCTACGTCGAGTCGAGCGTCTGCGTCAGGGCAGTTAGCTGCGTCTTGCTCGTGCCGAGTACTCACGCACGAGATTCAGCGCTGGCACCACCGTCTTGGTCACCCCTCCCTGCAGCGTCTGCGCGGCATGCACTCCCGGTTCCTGGTCTCTGGCCTCCCTGAGACCCTGCCCCCCGCCGTGCCTTCCTTGCGCCGAGGGGCGGCTTGCGCCGCCGTGCCTTCCTTGCGTCGAGGGGCGGCAGCGCGCCGCTCCTCACTCCTCCGAGTTTCCTCCGACCACTGCTCCTCTGCAGACTTTCCATCTGGACGTGTGGGGCCCGGCCCCCGTCGGTGGAACGGACCAGGAGCGCTACTTCCTGCTGGTTGTTGACAACTACACACGCTACACCATCGTCTTCCCCTTGCGTCGCAAGACGGACGTCAGTGGTGTTTTGATCCCCTGGATCCGTGCTACTCGTCTTCAGCTGCACGACCGCTTTCAGTAGGACTTCCCAGTCCTGCGTCTGCACTCTGACAGGGGTCGTGAGTTCAGCTCTGGCGTCCTTGAGACGTTCTGCCAGGATGAGGGCATCGCCTAGTCGTTCACGCTTCCGGCCTCTCCGCAGCAAAATGGGATCGCTGAGCGTCGCATTGGCCTGATCATGGAGGTTGCTCGTGCCTCCATGATCCATGCGGCTGCTCCCCATTTCCTGTGGCCGTTTGCGGTCCGATACGCCGCGCATCAGCTCAACCTCTGGCCCCGTGTCTCTGCTCCAGAGACCTCGCCCACACTCCGTTGGACGGGAAAGCCTGGTGATGCGTCGTCGTTTCGGGTCTGGGGCGCGCTCTCCCTTGTTCGCGATACCAAAGCGAGCAAGCTCTCCCCTCGCACGCTCCGCTGTGTCTTCCTGGGCTTCGCCACCGACGCTCCACCCTGGCAGTTCTACCACCCTGCCTTGTGTCGTATTCTGTCCTCTCAGGATGTCACCTTTGACGAGTCGGTCTGTTACTACCGACTTCACCCGCACGCGTCCCACCCGGTCCCTCTCGCACCTCTCTTCCTGGTACCAGTCCCCCCCCCCGGTAGACCCCCTTCCCCCACAGGGTCTTGCTCCCTCAGGTGTATCCCAGGTAGACCCACCCCCCTTGGATGAGCCAGTTGAGATCTCTTCTAACTCCTCTGACTCACCTGAGGGGGGTGACGCCGTCGCCGACGACACGGCGACCACTCGCTGCACTCCTCGCTTGGAGACCCCCCCGGGTTTCCCGCCATGGCCGTCTTCGCCGCCTCCGCAGCGTGCTGCTGTGGACTCTGGAGCTGAGACTACTGGAGCTGGGGCTGGGGGTGGTGAGTCCGGGGGTGCCCGCTCTCCTCGTCTGGCTACACCCCCCGGGTTCCCACCTCTGCCGTCTTCGCCGCCTCTGCAGCCTGCTGCTGTGGACACTCGAGCAGAGACTGAGGGTACTGAGCCTGGGGGTGCTGGGACTAGGGGTACTGAGCCTGGGGGTGCTGGGACTGAGGGTACTGAGCCTGGGGGTGCTGGGTCTGAGGGTACTGAGCCTGCGAGTGCTGAGACCGAGGGTCCTGCCTCTGGGGGTGCTGCGAGTTCGGGTGCTGAGTCTGGGGGTGTTGCGAGTCCTTCTGGTGTTGGTGTCGTCGGAGCTCCTACCGGAGGACCTGGAGCTACTGGTGCTGGAGGTACTGGAGGTACTGCTGGTGCTGGAGGTCGGGGAGTTGCAGGTGCTGCTGGTCCTGGTGGAGCTGCTGGTGCTGGAGGTACTGGAGGTGCTGCTGGTGCTGGAGGTCGTGGAGCTGCTGGTGCTGGAGGTACTGGAGGTACTGCTGGTGCTGGAGGTCGTGGAGCAGCTGGAGCTGCTGGGGCTGGAGGTGCTGGGGGTGCTGGAGGTCCTGGTGGAGCTACTGGTGCTCTTCGCCACCTTCTCAGTCTTCAGCCAGGTGCTACTGGCTTCCCTGTGGCAGGTACTACTCCTCCGTTGCTGCTACCACACTCCCCACTGCCTGCTCCTGCTCCTTACACTGCGGTGTCAGAGTCCCTGACTGAGCGTCGAGAGCCTGAGACTCGTGCTTCCACCCCTGAGCGTCGAGAGCCTGAGTCTAGCTTTGACCTTGAGCCTAAGCCTAGAGCTGCTGTCCGTGCTCGTTTTCCTCGTGTTCGTCGTCAGCGTGCTCCGGCTGTCCCCGGCACTCACGATATGACACTCCGTCCTTCCTCTGTTCCTTAGCGTGTTGTCCTACCGTTACCTCCTGCGTCCTCTTTGCCTGACGTTGCTGACCCTCCGTCTGACCTTGCTCGTGCGTCCAGTCCTTTTGTTACTCGCCTTCTTGCTACGGTTAAGACGGACCCTACGTTCTCGTCTCCTGCTGCGTCTACCCTAGTAGCTGAGCTCATTGACTTTGCTGCTGTGTACCGCCTCGACTACCTTGCGAGTCTTGTCTCTGACCCTGTCCCTGCCTGTCCTCCGTTCCTCGGGGGTGAGACTGCTCTTGGCTGCACAGGAGCTCCACTGGCTGACCTACCTGCTGACCGACTTGGGGGAGCGGCCTTGTTCTCCTCCGGTTCTGTACGTCGACAACAAGGCAATGCTTGCCTTGTGTCGCGAGCAGAGACTGGAGCACAGAACGAAGCACATTGCTCTGCGCTACTTCCTTGCGCGTGAGCTGCAGCAGCGTGGTCAGCTGCGCCTTGCTTTCGTGGCCTTTCGGGCCAACACTGCTGATGTCTTCACCAAGGCCCTTGGGGCTGGTGATCATCAGCGTTTCTGCACTGCTCTTGGGCTTGTGCCCACTCTACCTCATGGCCGAGGTTGTGGGTGACAGTGTGGGCGAGTCTGCTGGTGAGTCGCAGCAGTCTCTTGTGCCTCTGCAATCCGCACAGGAGCTTGTAATGGAGAAGATGCGGCAGCACTCCTTGGCTTCTGCTCATGCTGCTGCTACTATGAACAATGGCGTGGGAGTAGGAGTGGGAGAGGGAGATGGAGAGGGGAATGGGGAGGGGGAGGGGGAGCAGGGGGAAGCGGAAGGAGAGGGAAGGGAGGGCGCGATTCAGCGGTTTTGCTGTGGGGATGGTGGTGGGTGCGTGGATGTAGACGTGGGGGTGGTTGGCGTGGTGGGGTGTGACGGCGGGGAGATGGGCGAGGAGGGGCAATCAGTGCAAGTGCAGGTGGTGGTTGAATTCGCTCTGGACGACTGTAGCGGAGTGGGACTGGAGCAGCAGCACCTGCAAGGGTACGTGCAGCAAGAGCAGCAGGAGCAGCAGCAGGAGCGGGAGCAGCAGCAGCAGCTGCTGTGGGGGGGAGGGCCGGAATGTACTGTTCTGAGTGTGCAGGGGGGAGGCGTGGACGTGGAGGGGTTTTTTGGCGGGCAGTCTGGGAGTGGGGGCGTAGAGTTGGCATTATTAGAACCGAGCGAGGACTTGGGTAGCACGAGGCGATGTCATGACAAGGCAATCCCAATTAGTTGTGGTTATGGCGAGAGCAGCACCAGGAGTGGCTGTAGGAGTGAGCGCAAGTGTGGAAGCGACGAGGGGGGTGATGAGGGAGGGAGAGTGGGGGACGTGGGCTCTTGTGCTCGTGCTCTGCCGTGTGGACCCAGGCAGAATGCACTCAAGGCGCTGAAAAGCAGGCCAGGGGCGGTTAAGGGTGTGGAGTGTGGTTGGGAGGAGAAAGGCGAGGCATACGGGACGGAGGCAGGGGGTTCTGACACCCTTCAATGCTGTTTACAAGGAGGGAATTCTGGGGTGGCTGGGACCTCTGGGGTTGCTGATGCTCCTAGTTTGGGTGCGAAGTGTGGAGTGGATGGGGCTGCTGGTTTGGACGGGTTATTTGCTCTGAGTGCTGCTGTTGAGGTGGCGCTATGGGACTCGGACGATGCGATACCTGCCAGTCATGCCATGCACGGGCATGCGAATCAAGTGACACTGGCATGTGCACACACACATGCACATACTCACCCAGACGCATGTGCACCTGCACCTGCTCATGCGCTTGAGTGGGCGCAAGAGGAAGAGGCAGCAGATGCAGCGGCACAGGGGCATGGGGGGGCGCGTGCACATGAGCCTTGTATCGGACCCTTGGAGGTTGAAGGCAGGGGCGGAGGTGCGCTTGTGCATGGATTGCTTGCATGCGGGCTCGCTGCTGGGATGACGGATGGGTCTCCAGACCAGCAGACTGAATGCAACCGTGCCCATGGCCTGGGGAATGCATGGGAAGCGGGGGATGCGAGGCAAGCTGGGGTAGGGGGGGAAGAACGTGAAGGAAACGGGTGTGTGGTTAGCTCGAGCAATAAGGAACTAGAAAAGGGGGAATCCGGTGAGGAGGGGTGTGTAGCAGTGGCGGTCCTAGAAAGCGAGGGGTTGGGAGGCATAAGAGGAGGGGATGAAGGGGAGGCTGTGGGGTCGAGAATGCGAGTGTGGGAGGGCAAGGCTAGGGACTGCCGAGTGCAGGTGCGAGTGGGGTTCTTTCCAGAGTCACGGGTTGGGCCTTGCGCGGGGAGGTCTGCAGGGGAGAGTGGGGTCGAGGCTGTAGGAGTGGCTGAGATGAGGGTTGGAGGTGAGGAGCTGGCGTTTGGTGAAACAGCAGGAGCAGCAGCGGGAGAGGGCGATGTTGCGGGCAAGTTTGGTAGTGATGATGGTGGTGCAGGTGGGAGTGATGGCATGTGGAGTGCACGCACCCATGTGCTCATGGCGTGGGGAAAGCAGAAGGGGCGATCAAGCGGGCACGCATCGAAAGAGGTCAACAGGGAGGCAGGAGGAGATGGGCTGATGATGCAAGTGGTGGTGGAAGGGAGTAGAGAGGAAGGCGTGTGGGTGCCTTGCAGGGTCGAAGGAGGGACGGGTGCTGCTGCTGTGACGGAGCTGGGAGGAGCAAGGCCAGAGGAGGTGCACACGCTACAGAGCCTCAAAGATTTTGTTAGAGATGCCCCTGCGGCAGGAGAAGCAGCGGCAGCAGGAGGAGGAGGAGGAGGAGGAGGAGGAGGAGGAGGCGGAGCAATAGGAGAAGGAACAGCAGCAGGAGGAGCAGCAGGAGGAGAAGGGGTGATTGAGCTCGAGCGGAAGAAACGAAGCAGTGGAGTGGTAGTGCCAGCTATCCTGGGTGCTACCCATGTGCATGCTGAAGCACAGCTGGGGATGCAGGAAGAGTGCATACGTGCAGCAGAGGGGTCTGCTGCCCGCACCAGGCCCTTCCTCCCATCGCAACGGAAAGCAGTAGGTCAAAGGAAAGTGGTGGCGGGGTTTGGAATAGGAACGAGTGGGTTCATGGAGGGCTTGGGTAGGAGGCGCAGTGGGGGAAGCTTCGGTGGGGGAGGGCGTGGGGGAAAGATGGGGGGAGGAGAGTGTGGGGACGGTGAGAGTGGTGGTGCTGAAATGGAAGAGGGCAGAGTAGGGAATGGAGAGCGCTGTTGCATGGGAAAGGGTGTCGGGGGACAGCGAGGGGTACACGAGGGTAAAGGGAAGGAGGTTGAGGTTTGGGGGGGGGATTCTGCAATGGAAGTCGACAAGGGGAAGGAGGATCTGCAGAAGCAGGAGGGTGGGGAGAGACAAGAAGAGTGTGGCGATGTGGAGGAGGAAGAGGAGGATGTGTTGCAGTCTCTTCACTTGCTGGCCCTCGCAACCAGCTGCACTGCCACTGCCACTCCCATTCCCACTGCCGCTTCCACTGCCGCTGCCACTGCCACTATCACTGCTTCTCCGACTGCCGCTGCCACCTCCGCCGCCCCCTCTGCCCCTGCCGGTGCCACTGGCACTGGCACCTGCGCTGCCCCTGCCTCTGCCACTGGTGCTGCCACTTGCTCTGTCCCCAGAAGCAGTGAGCACCCTAGCAGTGCCATGGAAGCTGTTGCTGTGCCCACTCCAGCACACCCCGAGTCCCTATACTTGTCCCGTAAAGGCGTGGCAGGCCCTGTACGCGTTGCCAGCCATGGGAAAAGGCATTGGGGGGGGTCGTGTGCACGCACCCGCCCTCGCTCTTTACGTGACTCTCACTTGTCCTCTCCTCCTGTTCCTCTTCCTTTTCTTTCTCCGGCTGCTGCTTCTCTTGCTGCTGCTTCTGCTGCCGATGCTACTGTTATTCCCGCTTCCGCTGCTGCTACATCAGCAGCCCTAGTATCAGTGACAGTTTCCATGGTTGCAGTGACAGTGGAGGGACCGCAAGCATTGGCAGGTGTGGGCACACAGCAGGTGGTGTCCCTTGCAAGCCAGGCCGAGGTGCCCTGTGAAGTCGTCTCCTTCTCCCTCTGCCCCTCAGATCATTCCCCTGTGCGCACCACGCACGCCACACACACCAGCATCAGCGCCGGCGGTAGCAGCAGGAGAAGCACCGGCATCACCACTGGTACAGCCACCGCCACTGCCGCCGCCTCTGCCAACGCCACGGCTGACACGGCTCTCATACCTGAGAGACCCTGCTTCTTGCCATGCATTTCGGCCCATGCCCATGATCATGCTAATGGTCATGCCCATACTCCTTCTCGTGCAGGCACCACCGCTGCAAGCAGCATGGAGCAGTGCTCATTAATTGAGTTGAATGGCCTTGTATGCAGTGAGGCTGAGTCGCCACTGGCGTGCTTGCAGCTACCCAGCACAGCAGCAGCAACCGTTCTAGGGAAAGCGGAGGAGGCAGAGGAAGCAGCAGGAACAGAAGGAGCAGTGGTAGCAGCTGGGGTGGGAGGCGGCAGTGTGAGTGGAGATGGTGGAGAACGAGGAGGAGGAGGAGCGGGAGGGGCGGGAGGGGAGTGTATCCGCAGGCAGAGGCTTACCAGGTGGAGAACAAGCATTCATGCCGCTGAGAAGCTCAACAATAGCCCGGTCAATCCTGTGAGTGCTCATGCGGCCGGTTTCCAAAGTTACCACATGCCTCCCTTCCCTCTCCTTCCCCTCCCCCCCCTCCCCTCCCCTCCCCCTTCCTCCCCCCCGATCCTCTCATTCTCCCGCCCCTTCCCCCATCTCGTTCGTTCCCCACTCTTTTTGTTTTCTCTGCCTCGATTGTTTCTTTTCTATCAACGGCCTTGGAACCTAGCCTTCCCTTACCACCACCTCACTTGCCTGTGAGAGTTCGCATCACGGACCTGGCTTGCTGTTGTTCTGTGTTGTGTGCAGGTGCATTGTTGGGACACAGTGCCGTTCATTGAAGGCTGCAGCAACGGCAACAGAAATTAAGCCTGCCATGTACATACGAGGTCTGGTATTACCAGTATTGTCTCCAATGTGGTTTACCGCACTGCTTGGAATATCTTCCACCTCCCCCATCCTCTCCCCACTCCCCTCCCCTCCTTTCTTTTTTATCCCATTTTGTTCCCTGGTTACTTTGCGGGTCCGTAACGCTTCAACGCACGCCAGTTAATAGTGTATTGTACAAGAGAAGGAACTTCGTACCTTTTGTTATGGTGTAATTTGTGGGGTTATGTGGGTGTGGTATGGTGTTCTCTTAGGACGGTGTATGCTCTTGCTCCTCCCGCTGCTCAAAGTTTCACCACCTACGGTAATATTGCACGCGTTATGACACCCCACCTTTCCCCTGCCTGTCCCCTTCCCTGCTCCAACCCCACACTCCTTATCCACACATCTTGGCCCCTGCACGCACACCTCACAAGCATGCACCACCCCTTGCACAGTTTCTTTCCCCCCTTCCTCCTCTCGCTCTACCCCACCCCATGCCCCTCCCTCCCCCCTCCTTTTCCCAAGCCGGTTCCCACGTCCCCCTTTGCCTGACTCATGTCTCTACTCTAGCCTGCGGCGGGCTAACTTTAGTAAAATGACCCGTCTGATGTCAAGACCGGGTCCTGGCTCCTTGTCTGATTGTCAGACGAAAGCTGTAACATTGTCTAGCTTTTCAGACGAATCCTAAATACTTGTCTGAGATTTCTGAGAAGATATAAAGCTAGCAAGCAATATACTATCAAAATATGAATAGGGAAGTCAGGTACCAGCCCTAATGCTCCAGCCAGTAGAATAGAGAGTTGTGAAAACTGAGATTTCCGGTTGGAATCTTGTCTCCTGCTACTGCCAGGCAGGTGCAGACATCCTTCGAGAGTTTTGCCTTCAGACGAAAAAGACACTATATCTGCAGTCTCAGATGAACTGTATAAGGCTGTCTGAGAAATCAGATGAATAGAAAAAGCTTCTCTTAAAAATCAGACGAAATTAAACAGCATGTCTGCGACATCAGATGAATCAGTAAAAATGTGTTCAGAATCCAGAAATTCAGACCAAAAATGTCTGATAAAGTAAGCCCCGGCCTGCGCCACCTATGCCCCAGTGTGCTTCTTGTTTCTGCCCCCCCCGCATCTGCATGCCCCTTGCCCACCCGTCACCCTTTCATCCTCTAGCTTGCATCCATGCCCCTCTCGTCAGGCTTGCTCCGTGCATGGCTCTCGCTTGTTCCATACCCTCCACTGCACCAATGCAGCAAATTATCCACGTACCCTGCTGAACTTACGAAAGTAGGCCTTGAAGTGAAATGTTTTCAGGGTGGTGCCTCTGATTCACACCTGAATTAGTTAGTTGTCCAGGGCTGCCTCATCCCAAAAAAGGGTAATGATGTTATTGGAAGGTTTTGCGGATATCTGCAGTGTTTTATGCACCCTCGGAGCGTGGAACATCCTTTTGAACAAGGGCTTGGTCGCCCAACTACGACAGCAACCACTGTTGCGACCATCGCCGTTGACCTACGAAACATGTCAAAACATAGAGCTATGTCTATTTCACTCTAGGTTGTGTAGGGGTCATCCCTTAGAGGGTACAACCCAATTCTCTCGATACTCTTGTACTCTCTCTCCCTTACCTAACCCCACTCCTCACCTAGCTAGTGATTCTAACATGGTATTACTGTAAGAGCACAATGCTCCTTAGGACCGAATTTTTAAAAGGGCCCACCACTACTATTTCGATCTACTGCCCGAGACGCGCCCCTAGGAGAAACGCGAAATTCGAAACCGTGCTCTAGGCGAGACGGTTCCTTTTTCTGCCCTAGACGCGATTTTCCTTCCTAGTCACGTGCGACCCCCCCTGACCGCGCCCTAGCTGCCAGTACAGCCCACGTAGGCCCGTCGCGAAGCCCATACAGCCCGTGCCAGGCCGTTGCGCAGCCCGTACAGCCCACGTCAGGCCCGCACCCAGCTCGTAAAGCCCGCGCCTGGCCCGCACGCGGCCCGTGTTACTGCTGCACTTGCTGCTGCTGCTACACTGCTGCGCCTGAACTGCTGCTGCAGTGCTGCTGCCGCCTGTACTGCCCTGCAACTGCTGCTGCTACTTGCTGCAGTTTTTCCTCCTTGCTGCTGCTGCTACTTGCTGCAGCTGCTCCTCCTTGCTACTGCTGCTACAGCTAGCGCTACTCACTGCTGCTGCTACTGACGCTACTCCTGTTACAGCTAGCGCTACTCACTGCTGCTGCTACTGAAGCTAGTGCTGCTACAGCTAGTGCTACTGCTGCTGCTGCTACTACGGCACTTGCTACAGCTGCTACTGACTGAAGCTATGGCTGCTACAGCTAGTGCTACTGCTGCAGCTTCTACTCCAGCACTTACTGCAGCTGCTCCTGACTGAAGCTACTGCTGCTACAGCTAGTACTACTGCTGCAGCTCCTACTACTTCACTTGCTACAGCTAGTGCTACTGCTGCAGCTCCTACTCCAGCACTTGCTACAGCTGCTCCTGACTGAAGCTACTGCTGCTTGACTGAAGCTACTGCTGCTACAGCTAGTACTACTACTGCAGCTCCTACGACTTCACTTGCTACAGCTAGTGCTACTGCTGCAGCTCCTACTAGTGCACTTGCTACAGCTAATGCTACTGCTGCTCTGCCACTGTGTCCGAGCCGCGCCGCCCAGCCCGAGCTGTCACTAATGCTGCTACTGCAACTACTACTGCTACAGCTAGTGCTACTCGGTCTACTGCTGCTGCTGCTGCTGCTGCTGCTTGATCTGCTGCTGCTGCCTGAGCCGCCCTGCTACTGCTGCTACTGGAGGGAGTACTGCTGGGAGTGGTGGAGGTGCGGCCTCCCACCCCCACCGAACCGCCCTGCTGCTGTTACTACTGCTGCTGCTGCTGCTACTTGTGCTACTGGGAGTGGAGGAGGTGCTGCTGGGAGTGCAGGAGATGCTGCTGGCGCTGTAGGAGCTGGAGGTGCTGGACCTACTCCTGACAGTCACTGTCTGTCATGGCCACTTCCGCGGCAGTCGCTGCGGCCAGGGGTGGACAGCAGCGGGCACTGCTTCTCCCGGACGACCCCACCGCTTGGCAGCTTCGTGAGTGGGTTATTCAGCGAGGTCATCCTGGTGGTGGAGGTTATCGTTCTGTTAAGACCGCTGCTCTTGGTGTTAGTGAGTCTGCTGCCACTCCAGGTGTTAGTCAGTCTGCTGCCACTCCAGGTGTTAGTGAGTCTGCTGCCACTCCAGGTGCTAGTGAGTCTGCTGCAGCTCTAGGTGCCCGTGAGTCTACCGGCGCTCTAGTTGCTAGTGCGTCTACTACCACAGGTCCTGCCTCAGCTGAGGTCTTGCACACTTTCACGCTTAACTCCGGCGCGTCACGTTGCTTCTTCTGTTATTGCACCACAGTCACACCACTCACAGCACCTGTCCCAGTCTCACTGGCTGACCCCTCTGGGGGCCCAGTGGTTGCGAGAGCCTCCACGGTCCTCCCTTGTCCAGCAGTCCCCTCAGGCTCTTTGTCAGGTCTCCACCTCCCCACGTTCTCGACGAACTTGGTGAGCAACGCTGCCATTCAGGATGTCTGGGTTGATACCTTTATTCCTGGAGGGCAGCGTGTGGCGATCTGTACGTGCTCCCGGACTGGCCGTCACCTGGCTACGTTCACTCGACAGCCTGGGTCTAGTCTGTACACACTGACCACTGCGTCTGCACAGGTGGCTGAGTCAGGTCAGGTAGCTACGTCGAGTCGAGCGTCTGCGTCAGGGCAGTTAGCTGCGTCTTGCTCGTGCCGAGTACTCACGCACGAGATTCAGCGCTGGCACCACCGTCTTGGTCACCCCTCCCTGCAGCGTCTGCGCGGCATGCACTCCCGGTTCCTGGTCTCTGGCCTCCCTGAGACCCTGCCCCCCGCCGTGCCTTCCTTGCGCCGAGGGGCGGCTTGCGCCGCCGTGCCTTCCTTGCGTCGAGGGGCGGCAGCGCGCCGCTCCTCACTCCTCCGAGTTTCCTCCGACCACTGCTCCTCTGCAGACTTTCCATCTGGACGTGTGGGGCCCGGCCCCCGTCGGTGGAACGGACCAGGAGCGCTACTTCCTGCTGGTTGTTGACAACTACACACGCTACACCACCGTCTTCCCCTTGCGTCGCAAGACGGACGTCAGTGGTGTTTTGATCCCCTGGATCCGTGCTACTCGTCTTCAGCTGCACGACCGCTTTCAGTAGGACTTCCCAGTCCTGCGTCTGCACTCTGACAGGGGTCGTGAGTTCAGCTCTGGCGTCCTTGAGACGTTCTGCCAGGATGAGGGCATCGCCTAGTCGTTCACGCTTCCGGCCTCTCCGCAGCAAAATGGGATCGCTGAGCGTCGCATTGGCCTGATCATGGAGGTTGCTCGTGCCTCCATGATCCATGCGGCTGCTCCCCATTTCCTGTGGCCGTTTGCGGTCCGATACGCCGCGCATCAGCTCAACCTCTGGCCCCGTGTCTCTGCTCCAGAGACCTCGCCCACACTCCGTTGGACGGGAAAGCCTGGTGATGCGTCGTCGTTTCGGGTCTGGGGCGCGCTCTCCCTTGTTCGCGATACCAAAGCGAGCAAGCTCTCCCCTCGCACGCTCCGCTGTGTCTTCCTGGGCTTCGCCACCGACGCTCCACCCTGGCAGTTCTACCACCCTGCCTTGTGTCGTATTCTGTCCTCTCAGGATGTCACCTTTGACGAGTCGGTCTGTTACTACCGACTTCACCCGCACGCGTCCCACCCGGTCCCTCTCGCACCTCTCTTCCTGGTACCAGTCCCCCCCCCCGGTAGACCCCCTTCCCCCACAGGGTCTTGCTCCCTCAGGTGTATCCCAGGTAGACCCACCCCCCTTGGATGAGCCAGTTGAGATCTCTTCTAACTCCTCTGACTCACCTGAGGGGGGTGACGCCGTCGCCGACGACACGGCGACCACTCGCTGCACTCCTCGCTTGGAGACCCCCCCGGGTTTCCCGCCATGGCCGTCTTCGCCGCCTCCGCAGCGTGCTGCTGTGGACTCTGGAGCTGAGACTACTGGAGCTGGGGCTGGGGGTGGTGAGTCCGGGGGTGCCCGCTCTCCTCGTCTGGCTACACCCCCCGGGTTCCCACCTCTGCCGTCTTCGCCGCCTCTGCAGCCTGCTGCTGTGGACACTCGAGCAGAGACTGAGGGTACTGAGCCTGGGGGTGCTGGGACTAGGGGTACTGAGCCTGGGGGTGCTGGGACTGAGGGTACTGAGCCTGGGGGTGCTGGGTCTGAGGGTACTGAGCCTGCGAGTGCTGAGACCGAGGGTCCTGCCTCTGGGGGTGCTGCGAGTTCGGGTGCTGAGTCTGGGGGTGTTGCGAGTCCTTCTGGTGTTGGTGTCGTCGGAGCTCCTACCGGAGGACCTGGAGCTACTGGTGCTGGAGGTACTGGAGGTACTGCTGGTGCTGGAGGTCGGGGAGTTGCAGGTGCTGCTGGTCCTGGTGGAGCTGCTGGTGCTGGAGGTACTGGAGGTGCTGCTGGTGCTGGAGGTCGTGGAGCTGCTGGTGCTGGAGGTACTGGAGGTACTGCTGGTGCTGGAGGTCGTGGAGCAGCTGGAGCTGCTGGGGCTGGAGGTGCTGGGGGTGCTGGAGGTCCTGGTGGAGCTACTGGTGCTCTTCGCCACCTTCTCAGTCTTCAGCCAGGTGCTACTGGCTTCCCTGTGGCAGGTACTACTCCTCCGTTGCTGCTACCACACTCCCCACTGCCTGCTCCTGCTCCTTACACTGCGGTGTCAGAGTCCCTGACTGAGCGTCGAGAGCCCGAGACTCGTGCTTCCACCCCTGAGCGTCGAGAGCCTGAGTCTAGCTTTGACCTTGAGCCTAAGCCTAGAGCTGCTGTCCGTGCTCGTTTTCCTCGTGTTCGTCGTCAGCGTGCTCCGGCTGTCCCCGGCACTCACGATATGACACTCCGTCCTTCCTCTGTTCCTTAGCGTGTTGTCCTACCGTTACCTCCTGCGTCCTCTTTGCCTGACGTTGCTGACCCTCCGTCTGACCTTGCTCGTGCGTCCAGTCCTTTTGTTACTCGCCTTCTTGCTACGGTTAAGACGGACCCTACGTTCTCGTCTCCTGCTGCGTCTACCCTAGTAGCTGAGCTCATTGACTTTGCTGCTGTGTACCGCCTCGACTACCTTGCGAGTCTTGTCTCTGACCCTGTCCCTGCCTGTCCTCCGTTCCTCGGGGGTGAGACTGCTCTTGGCTGCACAGGAGCTCCACTGGCTGACCTACCTGCTGACCGACTTGGGGGAGCGGCCTTGTTCTCCTCCGGTTCTGTACGTCGACAACAAGGCAATGCTTGCCTTGTGTCGCGAGCAGAGACTGGAGCACAGAACGAAGCACATTGCTCTGCGCTACTTCCTTGCGCGTGAGCTGCAGCAGCGTGGTCAGCTGCGCCTTGCTTTCGTGGCCTTTCGGGCCAACACTGCTGATGTCTTCACCAAGGCCCTTGGGGCTGGTGATCATCAGCGTTTCTGCACTGCTCTTGGGCTTGTGCCCACTCTACCTCATGGCCGAGGTTGTGGGTGACAGTGTGGGCGAGTCTGCTGGTGAGTCGCAGCAGTCTCTTGTGCCTCTGCAATCCGCACAGGAGCTTGTAATGGAGAAGATGCGGCAGCACTCCTTGGCTTCTGCTCATGCTGCTGCTACTATGAACAATGGCGTGGGAGTAGGAGTGGGAGAGGGAGATGGAGAGGGGAATGGGGAGGGGGAGGGGGAGCAGGGGGAAGCGGAAGGAGAGGGAAGGGAGGGCGCGATTCAGCGGTTTTGCTGTGGGGATGGTGGTGGGTGCGTGGATGTAGACGTGGGGGTGGTTGGCGTGGTGGGGTGTGACGGCGGGGAGATGGGCGAGGAGGGGCAATCAGTGCAAGTGCAGGTGGTGGTTGAATTCGCTCTGGACGACTGTAGCGGAGTGGGACTGGAGCAGCAGCACCTGCAAGGGTACGTGCAGCAAGAGCAGCAGGAGCAGCAGCAGGAGCGGGAGCAGCAGCAGCAGCTGCTGTGGGGGGGAGGGCCGGAATGTACTGTTCTGAGTGTGCAGGGGGGAGGCGTGGACGTGGAGGGGTTTTTTGGCGGGCAGTCTGGGAGTGGGGGCGTAGAGTTGGCATTATTAGAACCGAGCGAGGACTTGGGTAGCACGAGGCGATGTCATGACAAGGCAATCCCAATTAGTTGTGGTTATGGCGAGAGCAGCACCAGGAGTGGCTGTAGGAGTGAGCGCAAGTGTGGAAGCGACGAGGGGGGTGATGAGGGAGGGAGAGTGGGGGACGTGGGCTCTTGTGCTCGTGCTCTGCCGTGTGGACCCAGGCAGAATGCACTCAAGGCGCTGAAAAGCAGGCCATGGGCGGTTAAGGGTGTGGAGTGTGGTTGGGAGGAGAAAGGCGAGGCATACGGGACGGAGGCAGGGGGTTCTGACACCCTTCAATGCTGTTTACAAGGAGGGAATTCTGGGGTGGCTGGGACCTCTGGGGTTGCTGATGCTCCTAGTTTGGGTGCGAAGTGTGGAGTGGATGGGGCTGCTGGTTTGGACGGGTTATTTGCTCTGAGTGCTGCTGTTGAGGTGGCGCTATGGGACTCGGACGATGCGATACCTGCCAGTCATGCCATGCACGGGCATGCGAATCAAGTGACACTGGCATGTGCACACACACATGCACATACTCACCCAGACGCATGTGCACCTGCACCTGCTCATGCGCTTGAGTGGGCGCAAGAGGAAGAGGCAGCAGATGCAGCGGCACAGGGGCATGGGGGGGCGCGTGCACATGAGCCTTGTATCGGACCCTTGGAGGTTGAAGGCAGGGGCGGAGGTGCGCTTGTGCATGGATTGCTTGCATGCGGGCTCGCTGCTGGGATGACGGATGGGTCTCCAGACCAGCAGACTGAATGCAACCGTGCCCATGGCCTGGGGAATGCATGGGAAGCGGGGGATGCGAGGCAAGCTGGGGTAGGGGGGGAAGAACGTGAAGGAAACGGGTGTGTGGTTAGCTCGAGCAATAAGGAACTAGAAAAGGGGGAATCCGGTGAGGAGGGGTGTGTAGCAGTGGCGGTCCTAGAAAGCGAGGGGTTGGGAGGCATAAGAGGAGGGGATGAAGGGGAGGCTGTGGGGTCGAGAATGCGAGTGTGGGAGGGCAAGGCTAGGGACTGCCGAGTGCAGGTGCGAGTGGGGTTCTTTCCAGAGTCACGGGTTGGGCCTTGCGCGGGGAGGTCTGCAGGGGAGAGTGGGGTCGAGGCTGTAGGAGTGGCTGAGATGAGGGTTGGAGGTGAGGAGCTGGCGTTTGGTGAAACAGCAGGAGCAGCAGCGGGAGAGGGCGATGTTGCGGGCAAGTTTGGTAGTGATGATGGTGGTGCAGGTGGGAGTGATGGCATGTGGAGTGCACGCACCCATGTGCTCATGGCGTGGGGAAAGCAGAAGGGGCGATCAAGCGGGCACGCATCGAAAGAGGTCAACAGGGAGGCAGGAGGAGATGGGCTGATGATGCAAGTGGTGGTGGAAGGGAGTAGAGAGGAAGGCGTGTGGGTGCCTTGCAGGGTCGAAGGAGGGACGGGTGCTGCTGCTGTGACGGAGCTGGGAGGAGCAAGGCCAGAGGAGGTGCACACGCTACAGAGCCTCAAAGATTTTGTTAGAGATGCCCCTGCGGCAGGAGAAGCAGCGGCAGCAGGAGGAGGAGGAGGAGGAGGAGGAGGAGGAGGAGGAGGAGGAGGAGGAGGAGGAGGAGGAGGAGGAGGCGGAGCAATAGGAGAAGGAACAGCAGCAGGAGGAGCAGCAGGAGGAGAAGGGGTGATTGAGCTCGAGCGGAAGAAACGAAGCAGTGGAGTGGTAGTGCCAGCTATCCTGGGTGCTACCCATGTGCATGCTGAAGCACAGCTGGGGATGCAGGAAGAGTGCATACGTGCAGCAGAGGGGTCTGCTGCCCGCACCAGGCCCTTCCTCCCATCGCAACGGAAAGCAGTAGGTCAAAGGAAAGTGGTGGCGGGGTTTGGAATAGGAACGAGTGGGTTCATGGAGGGCTTGGGTAGGAGGCGCAGTGGGGGAAGCTTCGGTGGGGGAGGGCGTGGGGGAAAGATGGGGGGAGGAGAGTGTGGGGACGGTGAGAGTGGTGGTGCTGAAATGGAAGAGGGCAGAGTAGGGAATGGAGAGCGCTGTTGCATGGGAAAGGGTGTCGGGGGACAGCGAGGGGTACACGAGGGTAAAGGGAAGGAGGTTGAGGTTTGGGGGGGGGATTCTGCAATGGAAGTCGACAAGGGGAAGGAGGATCTGCAGAAGCAGGAGGGTGGGGAGAGACAAGAAGAGTGTGGCGATGTGGAGGAGGAAGAGGAGGATGTGTTGCAGTCTCTTCACTTGCTGGCCCTCGCAACCAGCTGCACTGCCACTGCCACTCCCATTCCCACTGCCGCTTCCACTGCCGCTGCCACTGCCACTATCACTGCTTCTCCGACTGCCGCTGCCACCTCCGCCGCCCCCTCTGCCCCTGCCGGTGCCACTGGCACTGGCACCTGCGCTGCCCCTGCCTCTGCCACTGGTGCTGCCACTTGCTCTGTCCCCAGAAGCAGTGAGCACCCTAGCAGTGCCATGGAAGCTGTTGCTGTGCCCACTCCAGCACACCTCGAGTCCCTATACTTGTCCCGTAAAGGCGTGGCAGGCCCTGTACGCGTTGCCAGCCATGGGAAAAGGCATTGGGGGGGGTCGTGTGCACGCACCCGCCCTCGCTCTTTACGTGACTCTCACTTGTCCTCTCCTCCTGTTCCTCTTCCTTTTCTTTCTCCGGCTGCTGCTTCTCTTGCTGCTGCTTCTGCTGCCGATGCTACTGTTATTCCCGCTTCTGCTGCTGCTACATCAGCAGCCCTAGTATCAGTGACAGTTTCCATGGTTGCAGTGACAGTGGAGGGACCGCAAGCATTGGCAGGTGTGGGCACACAGCAGGTGGTGTCCCTTGCAAGCCAGGCCGAGGTGCCCTGTGAAGTCGTCTCCTTCTCCCTCTGCCCCTCAGATCATTCCCCTGTGCGCACCACGCACGCCACACACACCAGCATCAGCGCCGGCGGTAGCAGCAGGAGAAGCACCGGCATCACCACTGGTACAGCCACCGCCACTGCCGCCGCCTCTGCCAACGCCACGGCTGACACGGCTCTCATACCTGAGAGACCCTGCTTCTTGCCATGCATTTCGGCCCATGCCCATGATCATGCTAATGGTCATGCCCATACTCCTTCTCGTGCAGGCACCACCGCTGCAAGCAGCATGGAGCAGTGCTCATTAATTGAGTTGAATGGCCTTGTATGCAGTGAGGCTGAGTCGCCACTGGCGTGCTTGCAGCTACCCAGCACAGCAGCAGCAACCGTTCTAGGGAAAGCGGAGGAGGCAGAGGAAGCAGCAGGAACAGAAGGAGCAGTGGTAGCAGCTGGGGTGGGAGGCGGCAGTGTGAGTGGAGATGGTGGAGAACGAGGAGGAGGAGGAGCGAGAGGGGCGGGAGGGGAGTGTATCCGCAGGCAGAGGCTTACCAGGTGGAGAACAAGCATTCATGCCGCTGAGAAGCTCAACAATAGCCCGGTCAATCCTGTGAGTGCTCATGCGGCCGGTTTCCAAAGTTACCACATGCCTCCCTTCCCTCTCCTTCCCCTCCCCCCCCTCCCCTCCCCTCCCCCTTCCTCCCCCCCGATCCTCTCATTCTCCCGCCCCTTCCCCCATCTCGTTCGTTCCCCACTCTTTTTGTTTTCTCTGCCTCGATTGTTTCTTTTCTATCAACGGCCTTGGAACCTAGCCTTCCCTTACCACCACCTCACTTGCCTGTGAGAGTTCGCATCACGGACCTGGCTTGCTGTTGTTCTGTGTTGTGTGCAGGTGCATTGTTGGGACACAGTGCCGTTCATTGAAGGCTGCAGCAACGGCAACAGAAATTAAGCCTGCCATGTACATACGAGGTCTGGTATTACCAGTATTGTCTCCAATGTGGTTTACCGCACTGCTTGGAATATCTTCCACCTCCCCCATCCTCTCCCCACTCCCCTCCCCTCCTTTCTTTTTTATCCCATTTTGTTCCCTGGTTACTTTGCGGGTCCGTAACGCTTCAACGCACGCCAGTTAATAGTGTATTGTACAAGAGAAGGAACTTCGTACCTTTTGTTATGGTGTAATTTGTGGGGTTATGTGGGTGTGGTATGGTGTTCTCTTAGGACGGTGTATGCTCTTGCACCTCCCGCTGCTCAAAGTTTCACCACCTACGGTAATATTGCACGCGTTATGACACCCCACCTTTCCCCTGCCTGTCCCCTTCCCTGCTCCAACCCCACACTCCTTATCCACACATCTTGGCCCCTGCACGCACACCTCACAAGCATGCACCACCCCTTGCACAGTTTCTTTCCCCCCTTCCTCCTCTCGCTCTACCCCACCCCATGCCCCTCCCTCCCCCCTCCTTTTCCCAAGCCGGTTCCCACGTCCCCCTTTGCCTGACTCATGTCTCTACTCTAGCCTGCGGCGGGCTAACTTTAGTAAAATGACCCGTCTGATGTCAAGACCGGGTCCTGGCTCCTTGTCTGATTGTCAGACGAAAGCTGTAACATTGTCTAGCTTTTCAGACGAATCCTAAATACTTGTCTGAGATTTCTGAGAAGATATAAAGCTAGCAAGCAATATACTATCAAAATATGAATAGGGAAGTCAGGTACCAGCCCTAATGCTCCAGCCAGTAGAATAGAGAGTTGTGAAAACTGAGATTTCCGGTTGGAATCTTGTCTCCTGCTACTGCCAGGCAGGTGCAGACATCCTTCGAGAGTTTTGCCTTCAGACGAAAAAGACACTATATCTGCAGTCTCAGATGAACTGTATAAGGCTGTCTGAGAAATCAGATGAATAGAAAAAGCTTCTCTTAAAAATCAGACGAAATTAAACAGCATGTCTGCGACATCAGATGAATCAGTAAAAATGTGTTCAGAATCCAGAAATTCAGACCAAAAATGTCTGATAAAGTAAGCCCCGGCCTGCGCCACCTATGCCCCAGTGTGCTTCTTGTTTCTGCCCCCCCCGCATCTGCATGCCCCTTGCCCACCCGTCACCCTTTCATCCTCTAGCTTGCATCCATGCCCCTCTCGTCAGGCTTGCTCCGTGCATGGCTCTCGCTTGTTCCATACCCTCCACTGCACCAATGCAGCAAATTATCCACGTACCCTGCTGAACTTACGAAAGTAGGCCTTGAAGTGAAATGTTTTCAGGGTGGTGCCTCTGATTCACACCTGAATTAGTTAGTTGTCCAGGGCTGCCTCATCCCAAAAAATGGTAATGATGTTATTGGAAGGTTTTGCGGATATCTGCAGTGTTTTATGCACCCTCGGAGCGTGGAACATCCTTTTGAACAAGGGCTTGGTCGCCCAACTACGACAGCAACCACTGTTGCGACCATCGCCGTTGACCTACGAAACATGTCAAAACATAGAGCTATGTCTATTTCACTCTAGGTTGTGTAGGGGTCATCCCTTAGAGGGTACAACCCAATTCTCTCGATACTCTTGTACTCTCTCTCCCTTACCTAACCCCACTCCTCACCTAGCTAGTGATTCTAACATGGTATTACCGTAAGAGCACAATGCTCCTTAGGACCGAATTTTTAAAAGGGCCCACCACTACTATTTCGATCTACTGCCCGAGACGCGCCCCTAGGAGAAACGCGAAATTCGAAACCGTGCTCTAGGCGAGACGGTTCCTTTTTCTGCCCTAGACGCGATTTTCCTTCCTAGTCACGTGCGACCCCCCCTGACCGCGCCCTAGCTGCCAGTACAGCCTGCGTAGGCCCGTCGCGAAGCCCATACAGCCCGCGCCAGGCCGTCGCGCAGCCCGTACAGCCCACGTCAGGCCCGCACCCAGCTCGTAAAGCCCGCGCCTGGCCCGCACGCGGCCCGTGTTACTGCTGCACTTGCTGCTGCTGCTACACTGCTGCGCCTGAACTGCTGCTGCAGTGCTGCTGCCGCCTGTACTGCCCTGCAACTGCTGCTGCTACTTGCTGCAGTTTTTCCTCCTTGCTGCTGCTGCTACTTGCTGCAGCTGCTCCTCCTTGCTACTGCTGCTACAGCTAGCGCTACTCACTGCTGCTGCTACTGACGCTACTCCTGTTACAGCTAGCGCTACTCACTGCTGCTGCTACTGAAGCTAGTGCTGCTACAGCTAGTGCTACTGCTGCTGCTGCTACTACGGCACTTGCTACAGCTGCTACTGACTGAAGCTATGGCTGCTACAGCTAGTGCTACTGCTGCAGCTTCTACTCCAGCACTTACTGCAGCTGCTCCTGACTGAAGCTACTGCTGCTACAGCTAGTACTACTGCTGCAGCTCCTACTACTTCACTTGCTACAGCTAGTGCTACTACTGCAGCTCCTACTCCAGCACTTGCTACAGCTGCTCCTGACTGAAGCTACTGCTGCTTGACTGAAGCTACTGCTGCTACAGCTAGTACTACTACTGCAGCTCCTACGACTTCACTTGCTACAGCTAGTGCTACTGCTGCAGCTCCTACTAGTGCACTTGCTACAGCTAATGCTACTGCTGCTCTGCCACTGTGTCCGAGCCGCGCCGCCCAGCCCGAGCTGTCACTAATGCTGCTACTGCAACTACTACTGCTACAGCTAGTGCTACTCGGTCTACTGCTGCTGCTGCTGCTGCTTGATCTGCTGCTGCTGCCTGAGCCGCCCTGCTACTGCTGCTACTGGAGGGAGTACTGCTGGGAGTGGTGGAGGTGCGGCCTCCCACCCCCACCGAACCGCCCTGCTGCTGTTACTACTGCTGCTGCTGCTGCTACTTGTGCTACTGGGAGTGGAGGAGGTGCTGCTGGGAGTGCAGGAGGTGCTGCTGGCGCTGTAGGAGCTGGAGGTGCTGGACCTACTCCTGACAGTCACTGTCTGTCATGGCCACTTCCGCGGCAGTCGCTGCGGCCAGGGGTGGACAGCAGCGGGCACTGCTTCTCCCGGACGACCCCACCGCTTGGCAGCTTCGTGAGTGGGTTATTCAGCGAGGTCATCCTGGTGGTGGAGGTTATCGTTCTGTTAAGACCGCTGCTCTTGGTGTTAGTGAGTCTGCTGCCACTCCAGGTGTTAGTCAGTCTGCTGCCACTCCAGGTGTTAGTGAGTCTGCTGCCACTCCAGGTGCTAGTGAGTCTGCTGCAGCTCTAGGTGCCCGTGAGTCTACCGGCGCTCTAGTTGCTAGTGCGTCTACTACCACAGGTCCTGCCTCAGCTGAGGTCTTGCACACTTTCACGCTTAACTCCGGCGCGTCACGTTGCTTCTTCTGTTATTGCACCACAGTCACACCACTCACAGCACCTGTCCCAGTCTCACTGGCTGACCCCTCTGGGGGCCCAGTGGTTGCGAGAGCCTCCACGGTCCTCCCTTGTCCAGCAGTCCCCTCAGGCTCTTTGTCAGGTCTCCACCTCCCCACGTTCTCGACGAACTTGGTGAGCAACGCTGCCATTCAGGATGTCTGGGTTGATACCTTTATTCCTGGAGGGCAGCGTGTGGCGATCTGTACGTGCTCCCGGACTGGCCGTCACCTGGCTACGTTCACTCGACAGCCTGGGTCTAGTCTGTACACACTGACCACTGCGTCTGCACAGGTGGCTGAGTCAGGTCAGGTAGCTACGTCGAGTCGAGCGTCTGCGTCAGGGCAGTTAGCTGCGTCTTGCTCGTGCCGAGTACTCACGCACGAGATTCAGCGCTGGCACCACCGTCTTGGTCACCCCTCCCTGCAGCGTCTGCGCGGCATGCACTCCCGGTTCCTGGTCTCTGGCCTCCCTGAGACCCTGCCCCCCGCCGTGCCTTCCTTGCGCCGAGGGGCGGCTTGCGCCGCCGTGCCTTCCTTGCGTCGAGGGGCGGCAGCGCGCCGCTCCTCACTCCTCCGAGTTTCCTCCGACCACTGCTCCTCTGCAGACTTTCCATCTGGACGTGTGGGGCCCGGCCCCCGTCGGTGGAACGGACCAGGAGCGCTACTTCCTGCTGGTTGTTGACAACTACACACGCTACACCACCGTCTTCCCCTTGCGTCGCAAGACGGACGTCAGTGGTGTTTTGATCCCCTGGATCCGTGCTACTCGTCTTCAGCTGCACGACCGCTTTCAGTAGGACTTCCCAGTCCTGCGTCTGCACTCTGACAGGGGTCGTGAGTTCAGCTCTGGCGTCCTTGAGACGTTCTGCCAGGATGAGGGCATCGCCTAGTCGTTCACGCTTCCGGCCTCTCCGCAGCAAAATGGGATCGCTGAGCGTCGCATTGGCCTGATCATGGAGGTTGCTCGTGCCTCCATGATCCATGCGGCTGCTCCCCATTTCCTGTGGCCGTTTGCGGTCCGATACGCCGCGCATCAGCTCAACCTCTGGCCCCGTGTCTCTGCTCCAGAGACCTCGCCCACACTCCGTTGGACGGGAAAGCCTGGTGATGCGTCGTCGTTTCGGGTCTGGGGCGCGCTCTCCCTTGTTCGCGATACCAAAGCGAGCAAGCTCTCCCCTCGCACGCTCCGCTGTGTCTTCCTGGGCTTCGCCACCGACGCTCCACCCTGGCAGTTCTACCACCCTGCCTTGTGTCGTATTCTGTCCTCTCAGGATGTCACCTTTGACGAGTCGGTCTGTTACTACCGACTTCACCCGCACGCGTCCCACCCGGTCCCTCTCGCACCTCTCTTCCTGGTACCAGTCCCCCCCCCCGGTAGACCCCCTTCCCCCACAGGGTCTTGCTCCCTCAGGTGTGTCCCAGGTAGACCCACCCCCCTTGGATGAGCCAGTTGAGATCTCTTCTAACTCCTCTGACTCACCTGAGGGGGGTGACGCCGTCGCCGACGACACGGCGACCACTCGCTGCACTCCTCGCTTGGAGACCCCCCCGGGTTTCCCGCCATGGCCGTCTTCGCCGCCTCCGCAGCGTGCTGCTGTGGACTCTGGAGCTGAGACTACTGGAGCTGGGGCTGGGGGTGGTGAGTCCGGGGGTGCCCGCTCTCCTCGTCTGGCTACACCCCCCGGGTTCCCACCTCTGCCGTCTTCGCCGCCTCTGCAGCCTGCTGCTGTGGACACTCGAGCAGAGACTGAGGGTACTGAGCCTGGGGGTGCTGGGACTAGGGGTACTGAGCCTGGGGGTGCTGGGACTGAGGGTACTGAGCCTGGGGGTGCTGGGTCTGAGGGTACTGAGCCTGCGAGTGCTGAGACCGAGGGTCCTGCCTCTGGGGGTGCTGCGAGTTCGGGTGCTGAGTCTGGGGGTGTTGCGAGTCCTTCTGGTGTTGGTGTCGTCGGAGCTCCTACCGGAGGACCTGGAGCTACTGGTGCTGGAGGTACTGGAGGTACTGCTGGTGCTGGAGGTCGGGGAGTTGCAGGTGCTGCTGGTCCTGGTGGAGCTGCTGGTGCTGGAGGTACTGGAGGTGCTGCTGGTGCTGGAGGTCGTGGAGCTGCTGGTGCTGGAGGTACTGGAGGTACTGCTGGTGCTGGAGGTCGTGGAGCAGCTGGAGCTGCTGGGGCTGGAGGTGCTGGGGGTGCTGGAGGTCCTGGTGGAGCTACTGGTGCTCTTCGCCACCTTCTCAGTCTTCAGCCAGGTGCTACTGGCTTCCCTGTGGCAGGTACTACTCCTCCGTTGCTGCTACCACACTCCCCACTGCCTGCTCCTGCTCCTTACACTGCGGTGTCAGAGTCCCTGACTGAGCGTCGAGAGCCTGAGACTCGTGCTTCCACCCCTGAGCGTCGAGAGCCTGAGTCTAGCTTTGACCTTGAGCCTAAGCCTAGAGCTGCTGTCCGTGCTCGTTTTCCTCGTGTTCGTCGTCAGCGTGCTCCGGCTGTCCCCGGCACTCACGATATGACACTCCGTCCTTCCTCTGTTCCTTAGCGTGTTGTCCTACCGTTACCTCCTGCGTCCTCTTTGCCTGACGTTGCTGACCCTCCGTCTGACCTTGCTCGTGCGTCCAGTCCTTTTGTTACTCGCCTTCTTGCTACGGTTAAGACGGACCCTACGTTCTCGTCTCCTGCTGCGTCTACCCTAGTAGCTGAGCTCATTGACTTTGCTGCTGTGTACCGCCTCGACTACCTTGCGAGTCTTGTCTCTGACCCTGTCCCTGCCTGTCCTCCGTTCCTCGGGGGTGAGACTGCTCTTGGCTGCACAGGAGCTCCACTGGCTGACCTACCTGCTGACCGACTTGGGGGAGCGGCCTTGTTCTCCTCCGGTTCTGTACGTCGACAACAAGGCAATGCTTGCCTTGTGTCGCGAGCAGAGACTGGAGCACAGAACGAAGCACATTGCTCTGCGCTACTTCCTTGCGCGTGAGCTGCAGCAGCGTGGTCAGCTGCGCCTTGCTTTCGTGGCCTTTCGGGCCAACACTGCTGATGTCTTCACCAAGGCCCTTGGGGCTGGTGATCATCAGCGTTTCTGCACTGCTCTTGGGCTTGTGCCCACTCTACCTCATGGCCGAGGTTGTGGGTGACAGTGTGGGCGAGTCTGCTGGTGAGTCGCAGCAGTCTCTTGTGCCTCTGCAATCCGCACAGGAGCTTGTAATGGAGAAGATGCGGCAGCACTCCTTGGCTTCTGCTCATGCTGCTGCTACTATGAACAATGGCGTGGGAGTAGGAGTGGGAGAGGGAGATGGAGAGGGGAATGGGGAGGGGGAGGGGGCGATTCAGCGGTTTTGCTGTGGGGATGGTGGTGGGTGCGTGGATGTAGACGTGGGGGTGGTTGGCGTGGTGGGGTGTGACGGCGGGGAGATGGGCGAGGAGGGGCAATCAGTGCAAGTGCAGGTGGTGGTTGAATTCGCTCTGGACGACTGTAGCGGAGTGGGACTGGAGCAGCAGCACCTGCAAGGGTACGTGCAGCAAGAGCAGCAGGAGCAGCAGCAGGAGCGGGAGCAGCAGCAGCAGCTGCTGTGGGGGGGAGGGCCGGAATGTACTGTTCTGAGTGTGCAGGGGGGAGGCGTGGACGTGGAGGGGTTTTTTGGCGGGCAGTCTGGGAGTGGGGGCGTAGAGTTGGCATTATTAGAACCGAGCGAGGACTTGGGTAGCACGAGGCGATGTCATGACAAGGCAATCCCAATTAGTTGTGGTTATGGCGAGAGCAGCACCAGGAGTGGCTGTAGGAGTGAGCGCAAGTGTGGAAGCGACGAGGGGGGTGATGAGGGAGGGAGAGTGGGGGACGTGGGCTCTTGTGCTCGTGCTCTGCCGTGTGGACCCAGGCAGAATGCACTCAAGGCGCTGAAAAGCAGGCCAGGGGCGGTTAAGGGTGTGGAGTGTGGTTGGGAGGAGAAAGGCGAGGCATACGGGACGGAGGCAGGGGGTTCTGACACCCTTCAATGCTGTTTACAAGGAGGGAATTCTAGGGTGGCTGGGACCTCTGGGGTTGCTGATGCTCCTAGTTTGGGTGCGAAGTGTGGAGTGGATGGGGCTGCTGGTTTGGACGGGTTATTTGCTCTGAGTGCTGCTGTTGAGGTGGCGCTATGGGACTCGGACGATGCGATACCTGCCAGTCATGCCATGCACGGGCATGCGAATCAAGTGACACTGGCATGTGCACACACACATGCACATACTCACCCAGACGCATGTGCACCTGCACCTGCTCGTGCGCTTGAGTGGGCGCAAGAGGAAGAGGCAGCAGATGCAGCGGCACAGGGGCATGGGGGGGCGCGTGCACATGAGCCTTGTATCGGACCCTTGGAGGTTGAAGGCAGGGGCGGAGGTGCGCTTGTGCATGGATTGCTTGCATGCGGGCTCGCTGCTGGGATGACGGATGGGTCTCCAGACCAGCAGACTGAATGCAACCGTGCCCATGGCCTGGGGAATGCATGGGAAGCGGGGGATGCGAGGCAAGCTGGGGTAGGGGGGGAAGAACGTGAAGGAAACGGGTGTGTGGTTAGCTCGAGCAATAAGGAACTAGAAAAGGGGGAATCCGGTGAGGAGGGGTGTGTAGCAGTGGCGGTCCTAGAAAGCGAGGGGTTGGGAGGCATAAGAGGAGGGGATGAAGGGGAGGCTGTGGGGTCGAGAATGCGAGTGTGGGAGGGCAAGGCTAGGGACTGCCGAGTGCAGGTGCGAGTGGGGTTCTTTCCAGAGTCACGGGTTGGGCCTTGCGCGGGGAGGTCTGCAGGGGAGAGTGGGGTCGAGGCTGTAGGAGTGGCTGAGATGAGGGTTGGAGGTGAGGAGCTGGCGTTTGGTGAAACAGCAGGAGCAGCAGCGGGAGAGGGCGATGTTGCGGGCAAGTTTGGTAGTGATGATGGTGGTGCAGGTGGGAGTGATGGCATGTGGAGTGCACGCACCCATGTGCTCATGGCGTGGGGAAAGCAGAAGGGGCGATCAAGCGGGCACGCATCGAAAGAGGTCAACAGGGAGGCAGGAGGAGATGGGCTGATGATGCAAGTGGTGGTGGAAGGGAGTAGAGAGGAAGGCGTGTGGGTGCCTTGCAGGGTCGAAGGAGGGACGGGTGCTGCTGCTGTGACGGAGCTGGGAGGAGCAAGGCCAGAGGAGGTGCACACGCTACAGAGCCTCAAAGATTTTGTTAGAGATGCCCCTTCGGCAGGAGAAGCAGCGGCAGCAGGAGGAGGAGGAGGAGGAGGAGGAGGAGGAGGAGGAGGAGGAGGAGGAGGAGGAGGAGGAGGAGGCGGAGCAATAGGAGAAGGAACAGCAGCAGGAGGAGCAGCAGGAGGAGAAGGGGTGATTGAGCTCGAGCGGAAGAAACGAAGCAGTGGAGTGGTAGTGCCAGCTATCCTGGGTGCTACCCATGTGCATGCTGAAGCACAGCTGGGGATGCAGGAAGAGTGCATACGTGCAGCAGAGGGGTCTGCTGCCCGCACCAGGCCCTTCCTCCCATCGCAACGGAAAGCAGTAGGTCAAAGGAAAGTGGTGGCGGGGTTTGGAATAGGAACGAGTGGGTTCATGGAGGGCTTGGGTAGGAGGCGCAGTGGGGGAAGCTTCGGTGGGGGAGGGCGTGGGGGAAAGATGGGGGGAGGAGAGTGTGGGGACGGTGAGAGTGGTGGTGCTGAAATGGAAGAGGGCAGAGTAGGGAATGGAGAGCGCTGTTGCATGGGAAAGGGTGTCGGGGGACAGCGAGGGGTACACGAGGGTAAAGGGAAGGAGGTTGAGGTTTGGGGGGGGGATTCTGCAATGGAAGTCGACAAGGGGAAGGAGGATCTGCAGAAGCAGGAGGGTGGGGAGAGACAAGAAGAGTGTGGCGATGTGGAGGAGGAAGAGGAGGATGTGTTGCAGTCTCTTCACTTGCTGGCCCTCGCAACCAGCTGCACTGCCACTGCCACTCCCATTCCCACTGCCGCTTCCACTGCCGCTGCCACTGCCACTATCACTGCTTCTCCGACTGCCGCTGCCACCTCCGCCGCCCCCTCTGCCCCTGCCGGTGCCACTGGCACTGGCACCTGCGCTGCCCCTGCCTCTGCCACTGGTGCTGCCACTTGCTCTGTCCCCAGAAGCAGTGAGCACCCTAGCAGTGCCATGGAAGCTGTTGCTGTGCCCACTCCAGCACACCCCGAGTCCCTATACTTGTCCCGTAAAGGCGTGGCAGGCCCTGTACGCGTTGCCAGCCATGGGAAAAGGCATTGGGGGGGGTCGTGTGCACGCACCCGCCCTCGCTCTTTACGTGACTCTCACTTGTCCTCTCCTCCTGTTCCTCTTCCTTTTCTTTCTCCGGCTGCTGCTTCTCTTGCTGCTGCTTCTGCTGCCGATGCTACTGTTATTCCCGCTGCCGCTGCTGCTACATCAGCAGCCCTAGTATCAGTGACAGTTTCCATGGTTGCAGTGACAGTGGAGGGACCGCAAGCATTGGCAGGTGTGGGCACACAGCAGGTGGTGTCCCTTGCAAGCCAGGCCGAGGTGCCCTGTGAAGTCGTCTCCTTCTCCCTCTGCCCCTCAGATCATTCCCCTGTGCGCACCACGCACGCCACACACACCAGCATCAGCGCCGGCGGTAGCAGCAGGAGAAGCACCGGCATCACCACTGGTACAGCCACCGCCACTGCCGCCGCCTCTGCCAACGCCACGGCTGACACGGCTCTCATACCTGAGAGACCCTGCTTCTTGCCATGCATTTCGGCCCATGCCCATGATCATGCTAATGGTCATGCCCATACTCCTTCTCGTGCAGGCACCACCGCTGCAAGCAGCATGGAGCAGTGCTCATTAATTGAGTTGAATGGCCTTGTATGCAGTGAGGCTGAGTCGCCACTGGCGTGCTTGCAGCTACCCAGCACAGCAGCAGCAACCGTTCTAGGGAAAGCGGAGGAGGCAGAGGAAGCAGCAGGAACAGAAGGAGCAGTGGTAGCAGCTGGGGTGGGAGGCGGCAGTGTGAGTGGAGATGGTGGAGAACGAGGAGGAGGAGGAGCGGGAGGGGCGGGAGGGGAGTGTATCCGCAGGCAGAGGCTTACCAGGTGGAGAACAAGCATTCATGCCGCTGAGAAGCTCAACAATAGCCCGGTCAATCCTGTGAGTGCTCATGCGGCCGGTTTCCAAAGTTACCACATGCCTCCCTTCCCTCTCCTTCCCCTCCCCCCCCTCCCCTCCCCTCCCCCTTCCTCCCCCCCGATCCTCTCATTCTCCCGCCCCTTCCCCCATCTCGTTCGTTCCCCACTCTTTTTGTTTTCTCTGCCTCGATTGTTTCTTTTCTATCAACGGCCTTGGAACCTAGCCTTCCCTTACCACCACCTCACTTGCCTGTGAGAGTTCGCATCACGGACCTGGCTTGCTGTTGTTCTGTGTTGTGTGCAGGTGCATTGTTGGGACACAGTGCCGTTCATTGAAGGCTGCAGCAACGGCAACAGAAATTAAGCCTGCCATGTACATACGAGGTCTGGTATTACCAGTATTGTCTCCAATGTGGTTTACCGCACTGCTTGGAATATCTTCCACCTCCCCCATCCTCTCCCCACTCCCCTCCCCTCCTTTCTTTTTTATCCCATTTTGTTCCCTGGTTACTTTGCGGGTCCGTAACGCTTCAACGCACGCCAGTTAATAGTGTATTGTACAAGAGAAGGAACTTCGTACCTTTTGTTATGGTGTAATTTGTGGGGTTATGTGGGTGTGGTATGGTGTTCTCTTAGGACGGTGTATGCTCTTGCACCTCCCGCTGCTCAAAGTTTCACCACCTACGGTAATATTGCACGCGTTATGACACCCCACCTTTCCCCTGCCTGTCCCCTTCCCTGCTCCAACCCCACACTCCTTATCCACACATCTTGGCCCCTGCACGCACACCTCACAAGCATGCACCACCCCTTGCACAGTTTCTTTCCCCCCTTCCTCCTCTCGCTCTACCCCACCCCATGCCCCTCCCTCCCCCCTCCTTTTCCCAAGCCGGTTCCCACGTCCCCCTTTGCCTGACTCATGTCTCTACTCTAGCCTGCGGCGGGCTAACTTTAGTAAAATGACCCGTCTGATGTCAAGACCGGGTCCTGGCTCCTTGTCTGATTGTCAGACGAAAGCTGTAACATTGTCTAGCTTTTCAGACGAATCCTAAATACTTGTCTGAGATTTCTGAGAAGATATAAAGCTAGCAAGCAATATACTATCAAAATATGAATAGGGAAGTCAGGTACCAGCCCTAATGCTCCAGCCAGTAGAATAGAGAGTTGTGAAAACTGAGATTTCCGGTTGGAATCTTGTCTCCTGCTACTGCCAGGCAGGTGCAGACATCCTTCGAGAGTTTTGCCTTCAGACGAAAAAGACACTATATCTGCAGTCTCAGATGAACTGTATAAGGCTGTCTGAGAAATCAGATGAATAGAAAAAGCTTCTCTTAAAAATCAGACGAAATTAAACAGCATGTCTGCGACATCAGATGAATCAGTAAAAATGTGTTCAGAATCCAGAAATTCAGACCAAAAATGTCTGATAAAGTAAGCCCCGGCCTGCGCCACCTATGCCCCAGTGTGCTTCTTGTTTCTGCCCCCCCCCGCATCTGCATGCCCCTTGCCCACCCGTCACCCTTTCATCCTCTAGCTTGCATCCATGCCCCTCTCGTCAGGCTTGCTCCGTGCATGGCTCTCGCTTGTTCCATACCCTCCACTGCACCAATGCAGCAAATTATCCACGTACCCTGCTGAACTTACGAAAGTAGGCCTTGAAGTGAAATGTTTTCAGGGTGGTGCCTCTGATTCACACCTGAATTAGTTAGTTGTCCAGGGCTGCCTCATCCCAAAAAAGGGTAATGATGTTATTGGAAGGTTTTGCGGATATCTGCAGTGTTTTATGCACCCTCGGAGCGTGGAACATCCTTTTGAACAAGGGCTTGGTCGCCCAACTACGACAGCAACCACTGTTGCGACCATCGCCGTTGACCTACGAAACATGTCAAAACATAGAGCTATGTCTATTTCACTCTAGGTTGTGTAGGGGTCATCCCTTAGAGGGTACAACCCAATTCTCTCGATACTCTTGTACTCTCTCTCCCTTACCTAACCCCACTCCTCACCTAGCTAGTGATTCTAACATGGTATTACCGTAAGAGCACAATGCTCCTTAGGACCGAATTTTTAAAAGGGCCCACCACTACTATTTCGATCTACTGCCCGAGACGCGCCCCTAGGAGAAACGCGAAATTCGAAACCGTGCTCTAGGCGAGACGGTTCCTTTTTCTGCCCTAGACGCGATTTTCCTTCCTAGTCACGTGCGACCCCCCCTGACCGCGCCCTAGCTGCCAGTACAGCCCGCGTAGGCCCGTCGCGAAGCCCATACAGCCCGCGCCAGGCCGTCGCGCAGCCCGTACAGCCCACGTCAGGCCCGCACCCAGCTCGTAAAGCCCGCGCCTGGCCCGCACGCGGCCCGTGTTACTGCTGCACTTGCTGCTGCTGCTACACTGCTGCGCCTGAACTGCTGCTGCAGTGCTGCTGCCGCCTGTACTGCCCTGCAACTGCTGCTGCTACTTGCTGCAGTTTTTCCTCCTTGCTGCTGCTGCTACTTGCTGCAGCTGCTCCTCCTTGCTACTGCTGCTACAGCTAGCGCTACTCACTGCTGCTGCTACTGACGCTACTCCTGTTACAGCTAGCGCTACTCACTGCTGCTGCTACTGAAGCTAGTGCTGCTACAGCTAGTGCTACTGCTGCTGCTGCTACTACGGCACTTGCTACAGCTGCTACTGACTGAAGCTATGGCTGCTACAGCTAGTGCTACTGCTGCAGCTTCTACTCCAGCACTTACTGCAGCTGCTCCTGACTGAAGCTACTGCTGCTACAGCTAGTACTACTGCTGCAGCTCCTACTACTTCACTTGCTACAGCTAGTGCTACTGCTGCAGCTCCTACTCCAGCACTTGCTACAGCTGCTCCTGACTGAAGCTACTGCTGCTTGACTGAAGCTACTGCTGCTACAGCTAGTACTACTACTGCAGCTCCTACGACTTCACTTGCTACAGCTAGTGCTACTGCTGCAACTCCTACTAGTGCACTTGCTACAGCTAATGCTACTGCTGCTCTGCCACTGTGTCCGAGCCGCGCCGCCCAGCCCGAGCTGTCACTAATGCTGCTACTGCAACTACTACTGCTACAGCTAGTGCTACTCGGTCTACTGCTGCTGCTGCTGCTGCTTGATCTGCTGCTGCTGCCTGAGCCGCCCTGCTACTGCTGCTACTGGAGGGAGTACTGCTGGGAGTGGTGGAGGTGCGGCCTCCCACCCCCACCGAACCGCCCTGCTGCTGTTACTACTGCTGCTGCTGCTGCTGCTACTTGTGCTACTGGGAGTGGAGGAGGTGCTGCTGGGAGTGCAGGAGGTGCTGCTGGCGCTGTAGGAGCTGGAGGTGCTGGACCTACTCCTGACAGTCACTGTCTGTCATGGCCACTTCCGCGGCAGTCGCTGCGGCCAGGGGTGGACAGCAGCGGGCACTGCTTCTCCCGGACGACCCCACCGCTTGGCAGCTTCGTGAGTGGGTTATTCAGCGAGGTCATCCTGGTGGTGGAGGTTATCGTTCTGTTAAGACCGCTGCTCTTGGTGTTAGTGAGTCTGCTGCCACTCCAGGTGTTAGTCAGTCTGCTGCCACTCCAGGTGTTAGTGAGTCTGCTGCCACTCTAGGTGCTAGTGAGTCTGCTGCAGCTCTAGGTGCCCGTGAGTCTACCGGCGCTCTAGTTGCTAGTGCGTCTACTACCACAGGTCCTGCCTCAGCTGAGGTCTTGCACACTTTCACGCTTAACTCCGGCGCGTCACGTTGCTTCTTCTGTTATTGCACCACAGTCACACCACTCACAGCACCTGTCCCAGTCTCACTGGCTGACCCCTCTGGGGGCCCAGTGGTTGCGAGAGCCTCCACGGTCCTCCCTTGTCCAGCAGTCCCCTCAGGCTCTTTGTCAGGTCTCCACCTCCCCACGTTCTCGACGAACTTGGTGAGCAACGCTGCCATTCAGGATGTCTGGGTTGATACCTTTATTCCTGGAGGGCAGCGTGTGGCGATCTGTACGTGCTCCCGGACTGGCCGTCACCTGGCTACGTTCACTCGACAGCCTGGGTCTAGTCTGTACACACTGACCACTGCGTCTGCACAGGTGGCTGAGTCAGGTCAGGTAGCTACGTCGAGTCGAGCGTCTGCGTCAGGGCAGTTAGCTGCGTCTTGCTCGTGCCGAGTACTCACGCACGAGATTCAGCGCTGGCACCACCGTCTTGGTCACCCCTCCCTGCAGCGTCTGCGCGGCATGCACTCCCGGTTCCTGGTCTCTGGCCTCCCTGAGACCCTGCCCCCCGCCGTGCCTTCCTTGCGCCGAGGGGCGGCTTGCGCCGCCGTGCCTTCCTTGCGTCGAGGGGCGGCAGCGCGCCGCTCCTCACTCCTCCGAATTTCCTCCGACCACTGCTCCTCTGCAGACTTTCCATCTGGACGTGTGGGGCCCGGCCCCCGTCGGTGGAACGGACCAGGAGCGCTACTTCCTGCTGGTTGTTGACAACTACACACGCTACACCACCGTCTTCCCCTTGCGTCGCAAGACGGACGTCAGTGGTGTTTTGATCCCCTGGATCCGTGCTACTCGTCTTCAGCTGCACGACCGCTTTCAGTAGGACTTCCCAGTCCTGCGTCTGCACTCTGACAGGGGTCGTGAGTTCAGCTCTGGCGTCCTTGAGACGTTCTGCCAGGATGAGGGCATCGCCTAGTCGTTCACGCTTCCGGCCTCTCCGCAGCAAAATGGGATCGCTGAGCGTCGCATTGGCCTGATCATGGAGGTTGCTCGTGCCTCCATGATCCATGCGGCTGCTCCCCATTTCCTGTGGCCGTTTGCGGTCCGATACGCCGCGCATCAGCTCAACCTCTGGCCCCGTGTCTCTGCTCCAGAGACCTCGCCCACACTCCGTTGGACGGGAAAGCCTGGTGATGCGTCGTCGTTTCGGGTCTGGGGCGCGCTCTCCCTTGTTCGCGATACCAAAGCGAGCAAGCTCTCCCCTCGCACGCTCCGCTGTGTCTTCCTGGGCTTCGCCACCGACGCTCCACCCTGGCAGTTCTACCACCCTGCCTTGTGTCGTATTCTGTCCTCTCAGGATGTCACCTTTGACGAGTCGGTCTGTTACTACCGACTTCACCCGCACGCGTCCCACCCGGTCCCTCTCGCACCTCTCTTCCTGGTACCAGTCCCCCCCCCCGGTAGACCCCCTTCCCCCACAGGGTCTTGCTCCCTCAGGTGTGTCCCAGGTAGACCCACCCCCCTTGGATGAGCCAGTTGAGATCTCTTCTAACTCCTCTGACTCACCTGAGGGGGGTGACGCCGTCGCCGACGACACGGCGACCACTCGCTGCACTCCTCGCTTGGAGACCCCCCCGGGTTTCCCGCCATGGCCGTCTTCGCCGCCTCCGCAGCGTGCTGCTGTGGACTCTGGAGCTGAGACTACTGGAGCTGGGGCTGGGGGTGGTGAGTCCGGGGGTGCCCGCTCTCCTCGTCTGGCTACACCCCCCGGGTTCCCACCTCTGCCGTCTTCGCCGCCTCTGCAGCCTGCTGCTGTGGACACTCGAGCAGAGACTGAGGGTACTGAGCCTGGGGGTGCTGGGACTAGGGGTACTGAGCCTGGGGGTGCTGGGACTGAGGGTACTGAGCCTGGGGGTGCTGGGTCTGAGGGTACTGAGCCTGCGAGTGCTGAGACCGAGGGTCCTGCCTCTGGGGGTGCTGCGAGTTCGGGTGCTGAGTCTGGGGGTGTTGCGAGTCCTTCTGGTGTTGGTGTCGTCGGAGCTCCTACCGGAGGACCTGGAGCTACTGGTGCTGGAGGTACTGGAGGTACTGCTGGTGCTGGAGGTCGGGGAGTTGCAGGTGCTGCTGGTCCTGGTGGAGCTGCTGGTGCTGGAGGTACTGGAGGTGCTGCTGGTGCTGGAGGTCGTGGAGCTGCTGGTGCTGGAGGTCGTGGAGCTGCTGGTGCTGGAGGTACTGGAGGTACTGCTGGTGCTGGAGGTCGTGGAGCAGCTGGAGCTGCTGGGGCTAGAGGTGCTGGGGGTGCTGGAGGTCCTGGTGGAGCTACTGGTGCTCTTCGCCACCTTCTCAGTCTTCAGCCAGGTGCTACTGGCTTCCCTGTGGCAGGTACTACTCCTCCGTTGCTGCTACCACACTCCCTACTGCCTGCTCCTGCTCCTTACACTGCGGTGTCAGAGTCCCTGACTGAGCGTCGAGAGCCTGAGACTCGTTCTTCCACCCCTGAGCGTCGAGAGCCTGAGTCTAGCTTTGACCTTGAGCCTAAGCCTAGAGCTGCTGTCCGTGCTCGTTTTCCTCGTGTTCATCGTCAGCGTGCTCCGGCTGTCCCCGGCACTCACGATATGACACTCCGTCCTTCCTCTGTTCCTTAGCGTGTTGTCCTACCGTTACCTCCTGCGTCCTCTTTGCCTGACGTTGCTGACCCTCCGTCTGACCTTGCTCGTGCGTCCAGTCCTTTTGTTACTCGCCTTCTTGCTACGGTTAAGACAGACCCTACGTTCTCGTCTCCTGCTGCGTCTACCCTAGTAGCTGAGCTCATTGACTTTGCTGCTGTGTACCGCCTCGACTACCTTGCGAGTCTTGTCTCTGACCCTGTCCCTGCCTGTCCTCCGTTCCTCGGGGGTGAGACTGCTCTTGGCTGCACAGGAGCTCCACTGGCTGACCTACCTGCTGACCGACTTGGGGGAGCGGCCTTGTTCTCCTCCGGTTCTGTACGTCGACAACAAGGCAATGCTTGCCTTGTGTCGCGAGCAGAGACTGGAGCACAGAACGAAGCACATTGCTCTGCGCTACTTCCTTGCGCGTGAGCTGCAGCAGCGTGGTCAGCTGCGCCTTGCTTTCGTGGCCTTTCGGGCCAACACTGCTGATGTCTTCACCAAGGCCCTTGGGGCTGGTGATCATCAGCGTTTCTGCACTGCTCTTGGGCTTGTGCCCACTCTACCTCACCTGCTGGTTACTTGACTTGCTCTTGTTGTACACTGCTATATATATTTATGCCTGCATGTTTACTCTTGCTAGGTTGTGATCAGTGTACTGCCTTGCTATTATAACTCTGCATGTGAACTGGCCTTGTGGCTGCCTGCTTGTGCTCAGATTGTGTGGTGTCCTTGATGTTAAAGGAAGTTGGCCCCGCCCTCGCATGGGCAAAACTGAATTTGTGGTCGGGTGTGCGGGAGGTGCAGCCGACCTTCTGCAGGTGTACGAGGGTGGCCTGTACACGAGGTGTACTAGGGAATCCATGCAAGAGTAATTGAAGCATCCGCGAGTGCAACACAGTCTTCCCGTGCGCATGTACAAGTGGCGCAGCTGGTGCAGAGGTTCGCGGGTGTTCGTCTGCGCAGGGTCGCGTCTGACCCTGCGCAACCTTGAGACTGCACAGGCGAATTTTGGCCAGAAATTCGAATGTGCCCTAATTTCGACCAATCAGGAGCTGAGGTGTTCAACCGAGGTGTTCAACGAAGGTGTTCGACGAAGGTCGTCGAGCAGCAACGACGAAGGTCGTCAACCTGCGACGACGAAGGTCGTCAACCGGTGATGACGAAGGTCATCATCCTGCAGAGATGTCAGGGACTTCGTCTGGTTGACCAAGTTACCTGCTCGACGAGTGCGCGAAGGTGTGCGAACGTCGTCGAGGCTGCTGTGGCGAAGTCGACCGACGTGGCAGCACGTGGTCGACGTGGCTCATCATGTGCAACCGTCAGCATGTGGCTGACAACATGCGCAATGTGCATGACAATGCACGTCGTGCATAACTGTCGACAAGCACCTGCGAAGTAGGTGCTTGCACATGCGCTTACAATCACCTGCGGATGCAATGTTGGCAAGCCGCGCGGATACTGCGTTGGCAAGCCGCGCGGATGCTGCGTTGGCAAGCCGCGCGGGTGCAGCGTTGGCAGGCCGCCATTCTGCAGCGTTGGCAAGTCGCACACAAGCTGCGTTGGCGGACAGTGGAGATGCTACGTTGGCAGGTCGACAACTCTGTCACGCTGGCAGTCAACCTGCCTGAGCACTAGCAAACCTTGCATGTGATGTAGTCAATCTTTGCCATTGCTTTCTCATTCTGAACTCTGTATTCTCAACTTTTCCTTAATGAAACTCTTGCTGTTTTGCCCTGTGAAAACACAAGTCCTAGAGAACACAGACAGAGCTACGATCACTCCTACAACTCGTGCCAACCCCATAGTCTAGCTCCCACCGTTGTAGAGTTAATCTCCTCACTTGAGATCCACCCTGGGCTTTGTCTTGCTTGTTATCTTGCTTGACTGGTCTTGTGACCACTGTTAGGTTTGGATATCCCCTACTTCACCTATGGGGGTGTGTCAAAACATAGAGCTATGTCTATTTCACTCTAGGTTGTGTAGGGGTCATCCCTTAGAGGGTACAACCCAATTCTCTCGATACTCTTGTACTCTCTCTCCCTTACCTAACCCCACTCCTCACCTAGCTAGTGATTCTAACAAAACAGAGTGACGAAAACGGCAGGATGCACGCACGTTCCACAGCCCATGCATGTTGGTCGCCCCACTTTCAGACCTCGCGGATAGGACAAGAAGTGGCGACGTCAGGAGAAACACACGACAATCAACCGGGTGTAGTTGTGTTGCAATCTGTAAGGAAAATTCCTTTTCCTTACTTCGCATCCCTGATCAACGCGTACATCACTGTAGCACCACAGTCAGCACCATTACCACTCGCAACCCTCGCATCGACAATCCACCCGCCACCTTCGCACATCGCACCCCGACCTCACGGCTCGGCGGGTAACCCGCGCTCCGGGCCTCCGCTTCGACACTTTTTCCCAACCTCAGTCCCAGGCCCATCGCGCGACAACCACAGTCCATTACCGTTACCACTGTAGTTTCGCTATATATTCTTCGCTCATGCCTTCGCTCATTGTACTCTTGCTTCGATAGTGCAATTCTCGTTCGTTCACTCAATTGCACTCGTAACACTTGGTATTCAGAGCCTACGATCTCCTCTCGGACCGCACCCACACCTTCGCTTCCCCACTATCTCAATTTTTTGGTGGGGGTAGACGTCTCTCAGCGACACAGCACCGCCGCTCGTAGTGCTCTCTCGTAAGCACGCACAGCCACGACCGAGGCTCTCGCTGAGCTCGCCCGACACCCCCGCCATGGCCGAATTCACGCTCACCACATTGACGCAGGAGCAGCTCGACCGTCTGGTGCGCCAACTTGAAGATTCGGCGCTCGAAATTGCGTCGCTCACGTCGGAACGTGACTCCGCGCGTCAGCAATCAACGATGAACACTCCAGCGCCACCACACGCACCGACAAATGCATCTGCACAATCAGACGAGCCGATCGTCATCTCGTCCGGCACACCAACACAAAACAACAGCGTGGGACAGCGCTCAGGCGCAGCCAGCGATGGCGCCGCCCAGCCGATGCCTGGCATGGGAGGAAACAGGGTCGCACCAAGCCCGCGGGAGCCTCGCGAAGCCCGTCGGCATGTGGAGTTCGCGGCGACAAGTGGCGAATAGACCGTTATGGCACCAATGCCACTCAAGCCGCAACGCCCGCCCTGCTTTGACCCGAGCCATCGTGGAGGTCCGACGGTTCAATCGTGGGTCTTCACGATGAACGTCTTCTTCGACGCGAATTACGTCGAGTCGGACGCAACGAAGATTCGGTATGCCGTTTCGCTGCTAAGGGGCCCCGCCATGGACTGTTGGCGAGTCATCGTGACGTCGCCACGCGCCTACGAGCCACCGTCGCAAGAGGAAGGGCCTACGGGCCCAGCTGTCACCTGGAGTTCATTCTGCGAGACCGCCCAATACAGCACGTGGGATGCGTGGTGCGCAGGGCTTCGGGCGCGCTTCGAGCCGATCGCGGCTTCTATTTCGGCGCGTCAGAGATTGCGCACTTGGCGGCAGCTTGGATCGGTTCAAGACTATGCGAGTGGTTTTCTCGCATTATGCGAGCAAGTCGGCTACATGCACGAAGCGGAGCGGGTGGACCGTTACGTCGGAGGGCTGAAGCTGGACATCTCGCACGAAATCATGCTACGCGGGCTCTCGAACTTCAACGAGATTCTCGCGCTCGCCGAGAAAATCGACATTTTACGCCGTCCGAGACCGGGGTCCTACTATGGACATCGTCCTCGAGGACCGATCGAGCACGCCACTGTACACGCTGTTGCGACGAATGCAGCTGCTGCGCCGTTTAAGGGGCGCTGCTTTGCTTGCAACAAGCCGGGTCATTGCAAGAGCGAATGCCCAGATGAGCTAAGGCGCCGCGGAGCAGAGCAGGAAGGGGGGAGTCTCCAAAGCAGGGAAACACCAGCAGTCAGTAGGAATCGGGCCAACTACTGACGAGACTGCCTGCTCGCCCAACCCCACCGACCCTCACCGAGTCACAGTACCGATTCACGCTATCGATCGGACTCGGACGAATAAGGAGGGTACAGCAACGGATTGCCCAGTACTGATCCACGGGAAAATACAGGGAGCAGCAGTGAAGATTTTTATCGACGGAGGAGCAAGCCGCAGTTTAGTTAATACCGCAACCGCACGAAAACTGCAGCTGACACTTAGCCGTTGCTTACCGGAGATAGACGCACGCTTAGTCGACTGCACGCCACTGGCCATACGGGAAAAGTAGAGAGAGTCAAAGTCCGCTGCGGGGGAAATTTCGGGTTTACACAGGAAATGCTCGCAACGACACTGGATGGGCACGATATTTTACTGGGACGTGATTGGCTGCGACGGTATAACCCGCGAATTGACTGGACGACGGGTAGCTGCACCGTGCGAAGTAGTGGTAACTGGGTCGAGCTACCTCGCTGGCAGTCGCCCGAGTCTTCAACGGTACACGTCAACGCCATCACAATGAAACGGGCTGTCGCTGCTGGAGCTGACGTGTACGCAGTAGACATCGCAGTAGTAGAGGAAGCAGAGCAGCCGAGTGATTTCAAGAAACTGCTGGCAGCCGTACCGCCCGAATTTCAGGAACTGTTGAAACGATACCCCGGGATTTTCCCCGACGACTTACCGGAAGAACTGCCACCTCAGCGAGCACATGACCACCGAATCGAATTAGAACCGGGGGCACAGCCAACCGTACAGCGCCAGTTCAGACTGACACAGCCCGAGCTCGACGAACTAAGGAAGCAGTTAGATTACCTGTTCGAGAAAAAAATCATCAGACCGAGCTCGTCACCGTTCGCCGCACCGATACTATTCACGCCGAAAAAAGACGGGGGTTTTCGCATGTGTATCGACTACAGAGCACTGAACAGGGTAACAGTCAAGTCGCGGTACCCCATTCCCCGCGCCGACAAACTGATCGACCAACTGCGAACAGCACGGGTTTTTTCGAAAATAGATTTACGGGGAGGTTACCATCAGATTAGGGTCGAACCATCGGACTGCGCCAAAACAGCTTTCAGGACTAGGTACGGGTCGTTCGAGTACACTGTGATGCCATTCGGGCTGACCAACGCACCGGAGACTTTTCAGATGACCATGAACGAGGCATTTAAGCCGCTCTTAGATAAATGTGTAATAGTTTACCTCGACGACATCCTAGTGTACAGTCGGGATAAGCAGCATCACTTAGCAGATCTGGAAGCAGTTTTTATGGTTTTAGACGAGCACAGATTACTGACCAAGGGTTCCAAGTGCGAGTTCTTCCAGGATAGGTTAGAATTTTTTGGGCACGTTATTTCGGAGGCTGGAGTTGAAATCGACCCAAAGAAGCTGGATACGGTAAAAGCGTGGCATCCCTCGACGAACATCACGGAGCTGCAGAGCTTTTTAGGGTTCGTAAATTATGTGCGTCGGCTCGTCCCCGATATGGCACGGTTAACTGCCCCACTGACGGATTTACTGCGGAAGGGGGTCGCTTTTACGTGGGGGGAGAAAGAGCATGCTGCCTTCTCTGCCCTGAAAATTATTCTTTGTTCACCGCCCGTCCTGCGCATCGCCGACCCACACCGCCCATTCGAAGTAGTTACCGACGCAAGCGATATCGCCATCGGAGCCGTACTGCTACAGGATTTCGGCAATGGCCTACAGCCTATCGCATACGAGTCACGAAAACTGCATCCGCCCGAGAAAAATTACCCGATACACGACCGCGAAATGCTTGCGATCGTGCACGCGTTCAAAGTATGGTGCTGTTACTTGACTGGCGCGGACGTGACAGTACGGACAGACCATAAATCATTACAGTACCTTCGCGCACAGCCACACCTCAACCCACGACAGATTCGCTGGCTCGATTTCCTCGAGTCCAACTTTCAATACACGGTCACTTACAAAAAGGGAGCCTCGAACATCGCCGACGCACTGACCCGCCCCACTGCCCAGATCCACACAATACTACTCGCCCAGACAAGCCCGCTACTGACAGGCCTATTCACCCACGGGTACCAAACGGATCCATTCTTCACAGGAGGAAACTCGCAGCAGTTCGCAGCAGCAAAGGGAGTCTATTACGTAAAAACCGGGACTGACCGCATTTGGGTGCCTGGGTATACATGAGAAACTGAACGAGAATGGATTGACTAAGGGAAAGTTGGGTACAAATGCAAACCCTAGAAAACTGTACCCCATATGTGCTACCCCACTATAGCCTACAGTAGCTATGTCATATAAATCTGACACACCCCCATAGGCAAAGTGGGGGAGAACAAGGGGTCACAAGACCAGTCAAGCAAAGCAAAGCAAGCTCAGGGTGTATCACAAAGTCACCACACATTCCGAGCACAAGTTCAAGGCCACAAGGCCAGTTCACATGCAGGATTACATATACATATATAAGGCTAGACAAGCAAGAGCAGGAATATATATATATGCAACAGTACAAACAAGGTCAAGGGGTGAGCAAGTGAGGCAAGGTAGGCACAAGACCCAGCTGAGTACAGAAGCGCTGATGATCACAAGGCGCAAGTGCCTTGGTGAAGATATCAGCAGTGTTGGCCTGAGGGGCCACGTACGCAAGCCGCAGCTGACCACGCTGCTGTAGCTCACGAGCAAGGAAGTAGCGGAGAGCAATGTGCTACGTTCTGTGCTCCAGTCTCTGCTCTCGACACAAGGCCAGCATGGCCTTGTTGTCTACGTACAGCACTGGAGGAGAACGAGGCGGCTCTCCGAGGTCAGTCAGCAGGTAGGTGAGCCAGCGAAGCTCCTGTGCAGCCATGGCCCCGGCGTAGATCTCAGCCTCACAACTGGAGCCGAGAACAGAAGACGAGCGGGTAGCCCGCCACGAAACAGAGCCGGAACCAAGGCTGAAGGTGTAACCGTGTGACGACCGCTGCGTAGCCTGGTCGTCAGCCCAAGAAGCGTCTGCGTGCCCAGTGAGGACCACTGGACTCTGCCCTCCAAGCACAAGCCCCATGCCCGACGTACTGCACAAGTAGCGCAACACCCTCTTCGCTGCAGCCATGTGCTCCGGTCTGTGTCTCCCAGGAGCAACATAGCGTGCGAGAATGCTAAGAGGGTATGCAAGGTGAGGTCGTGTGCAGGTCATCAGGTACATGAGGCAGCCAACAAGCTCTGGGTACGGGCCACTCGACTCTACGGACTCATCCGAAGGCAGAGCTGAGAGCGAGTGGCGAGTAGGCAGAGGAGTGGCCTGAGGCGAGGAGTACGTGAAGCCGAAGCGCTGAAGGACCTGCTGCACCATGTGTGACTGAGTCAGGGTAATGGTGCGGCGTGCTCTGTCCCGGGTGATCTGCAAGCCAAGGTAGCTGCGCAGTTCACCCAGGTCTGTGCACGTGTGTCTCTTCTGCAGCTCGGACTTCACGTGGGCGAGTCCAGCAGTGTCAGCTGTGGCAAAGACCAAGTCGTCGACGTACACGAGGATGTAGAACGGCGGCAAAGAAGTGTCGGTGCGCAGAAACAGCGACGGGTCGGCAGTAGAGGGAGCAAACCCAAGAGCCGCAAGTGTAGTCCTCAGTGTGTCGTGCCACTCACGCGGTGCCTGGCGGAGACCGTAGACTGGCCGCCGGAGGCTCCACTGGGTGCCAGGAGGAAAAGACCCAGTGAAGCCAGGTGGGCGACGCAGCCAGATCTCCTCGTGCAGGCTGCCCTGCAAGAAAGCAGTGCTGAAGTCAAGAGAGTGCAGCTCGTAGTCGCGGTCAGCAGCTATGTGCAGCAGTACCCGAAGAGTGGTCATCTTCGGGGTGGGAGAGAAGGTCTGAAAGTAGTCAACTCCCTGCCGCTGACTGAAGCCACGAGCCACGTAACGCGCCTTGAAGACAGGCGGAGAACCCGGCGGTCGCTTCACCCTGAAAATCCACATGCCACTGACGATGTTCGCCCCAGGCGGGGGAACCTCGTCAACGTAGGTGCCTGTGGACTTCCAGGAAGCCATCTCTGTGTCCATAGCTGCCTGCCACTGAGAGGAGTAGGGACCCTCTATCGCCTCCGCGTAAGAGCGCGGAGTCGGGATGTCAAGTGCATCCGGGTCTCCCTCAGGGGTAAGCAGTACGGACACGAGATGAGGTGAAGCAGCAGCCAAACACTGGAACTCCTCCTGCCTGTCCTCAAGGACGTCCGTGCCAAGGGCACACTCACCCCCGATGAACGGAGGACAGACAGACTCAGACTCATCGACAAGACTAGCAGCGTAGTCTAGACGACAGCGAGCAGCAAAGTCGACGAGCTCAGCAACTAGGGCAGACGCATCAGTGGACTCAAAGGAAGGGTCAGTGACGACAGTAGCAAGGAGACGCGTGACAGTAGGACTGGCAGCACGAAGAGAGTCCGACTCCGGGTCGGGAAGAGCAGGAAGAGAGGACTCAGGAGGAGAAGGCAAAGGGGCACGCAGAGGAGCAGTGGACGGACGCAGAGACATCCGGTGCGTGCCAGGGACAGGAGGAGGACGCTGACGCAAACCACGACCACTAGTGCGAGCAGGACGGACAGGCGACGCAGGGCGAGACGCAGGCTCACGACGCTCAGCAAGACCTCCAGTAGGACCAGTGTAGGGAGAAGGAGCGGGCAGTGGGGAGGCCGGCTGTAACTGTAACTGTGACGGGACAGGCTGTGGACACTCTAAGGGAGGAGGAGGACCAGTAGAAGGCGGGAGACCAAGAACCTGCTGAAGGAGCGAAACGAAGTACGGCCGAGGCCGCGCGGCGACTCCAGACACAGCAGGGACAGCACCAGTACCCCCAGCGGCAGCACCAGCGCCAGCAGCACCTCCAGCTCCAGTACCTCCAGCAGCACCAGTAGCACCCCCAGCAGGACCGCCTCCAGGACCGACAGCAGTAGCCTCAGCGTCAACACCCTCAGCAGCTCCAGCTCCAATCGTACCCGCAGGCCCAGCAGCTCCAGTACTCCCAGTACGAGCACCTCCGGGACCCGCGGCACCAGCACCCTCAGCAGCCGAAGAACCTCCAGCTCCAGCAGCACGCCTCCAGCGCCGGGCAAACCACTCGCGCAGCTCCTGTGGAGAGAGTGGCTCCCGCCGAGACGAAGCACCCGGAGAACCTCCAGGCTCAGCACCGCCAGACGCCACACGAGCAGGCCCAGCTCCCTCAGGCTCCGCACCCCCAGGCTCAGCACCTCCAGGCGTAGCACCCCCAGGCTCAGCACCCCCAGGCTCAGCACCCCCAGTAGTAGCACCCCCAGGCTCAGCACCCCCAGTAGTAGCACCCTCAGGCTCAGCACCCCCAGGCGTAGCACCCACACGCTCAGCACCCCCAGAGTCAGCACCCCCAGGCTCAGCACCCTCAGCAGCACCAGAGTCACCAGTAACCTCGACAGGCTCGACTGCGTCTACCTGGGACACACCTGAAGGGGCAGGACCCTGAGGGGGGAGGGGGTCTACCGGGGGGGGACCTGGCACAAGGAAGAGCGGTGGCGGGGGGAGGGACGGAGTGCGGTAGGGGAAGAGGCGGTAGTAGGGGACCGACTCGTCAAACGTGACGTCCTGGGAGGACAGAACACGGCGAGAGGTGGGGTGGTAGAACTGCCACCCTGGCGCGTCAGGGGGGAAGCCAAGGAAGACGCAAGGAGCAGCACGAGGGGACAGCTTGTCCGCAGACAAGTCGCGGACAAACGCCCGAGATCCCCAGACACGGAACGCAGACGCATCGCCAACCTTCCCCGTCCACAGCAAAGCTGGGGAGGTCTCCGGCATGGAGACCCTGGGCTGAAGGTTGATCTGATGCGCCGCGTACCGAACCGCAAACGGCCACAGAAAATGGGGGGCAGCCGCATGCATCATGGACGTACGGGCGACGTCCATGACCATGCCAATGCGGCGCTCAGCAATCCCATTTTGCTGTGGAGAGTCCGGAAGCGTGAAGGTCTGGCGGATGCCTCGTGCACGACAGTAGGCTCGCAGAAGGCCAGAGGAGAACTCTCCACCTCTGTCAGAGTGCAGACGCAGAACAGGAAAGTCCGAGCCGAAGCTCTGCCTGAGCTGGAGACGAGCTGCGCGGATCCAGTCGATCAACACCTCAGTGACATCACCTTTGCTGCGCAAGGGGAAGACTGTGGTGTAACGCGAGTAGTCGTCAACCACCAGCAGGAAGTAGCGCTCGTGACCCTGTCCACGGACGCGGGCCGGGCCCCACATGTCCATGTGAAGCGTCTGCAGCGGGGCCTCTGTCGGAGGAAACTGGGAGGAGTGAGGGGAAGCACGCTGCCGCCCCTCGACACAGGGGACGCAGGTAGGGCCAGGCCCCGGAGGAAGGGGAGGGAGGGACCGGGGAAGACCAGAGACAAGGACACGGGAGGCCATGCCTCGGAGACGAAGCAGGGAGGGGTGACCAAGGCGGTGGTGCCAGAGGAGAGTCTCGTGAGACAGGAGGCGACACGAACAGGGGGCAGACTCATGACCAGACCTGGACGCTGCAGCAAACACCTGACCCGACGCAGCTACCTGACCAGACGCAGTGACTGGAGGAGACGCAGTGGTCAGTGTGTACAGGCTCGACCCCGGCCGACGTGTCAACGTGGCCAGGTGTCGGCCTGTCCGAGCGTCCGTGCAGTGGGTCACCCGCTGACTCGCAGGAGTGAACTGGTGAACCCCCGCATCCTGTAGGTCAGCACCACTCACCAAGTTCGTAGAGAACGAGGGGAGGTAAAGACCAGACAGGGTGCCAGAGGGGGCCGCCGGACACGGGAGGACAGTGGAGAAGTGAGCAAGGACAGGATCCCCAGAGGGGTCTGCCAGAGAGACTGCAACTGGCCGGCCAAGCGGCGTGAGTGTGGTGCGGTCTCGAAAGAAGGAGCGAGAAGCCCCCGAGTCAAGGTTGAAGGTGTGGGAGGCCGAAGCCGACGCAGTACCTGAGAGAGCAGACTCACCAGCACCTGAGGGAGCAGACGCACGAGCACCTAGAGCAGCAGCCTCGCTAGCACCTAGAGCAGCAGCCTCACCAGTACCTAGAGCAGCAGTCTCAATGCCCGGGTCGGGCGGAAAACACCGGTAACAGTCACCCTCATCACTAATAGTCACAGCATACATGGCAGCAAGAATAGCATCAAAGTCAAGGTCAAAGACAGCTACACCCGCCCTAGACAGCTCGCCCCAGCGGGGGATCTCAGTGGCCTCAGGGAACTGGTGACACCAAGCGTCCGTCAGGCGGCCAAAGCAGCGCTGGGTGGAGTGCGCACCCCCGCACTGCTCACCCGCGCGGTCGCCGGTGCGTAAGGCGTAGGTGCACGGACCAGTACCCCCACCCCGCTGGCGTGCAGCGTACCACTCACGGAGCTGCTGGGGGGGGGGGATGTCACGAGTGCGCTGCTGCCGCTGCTGCTGCTGCTGCTGGCGCTGACCACCACCAGAGCCGACCCTCTGCGCAGCGCCACCCCGACCAGCTCCACCTCCTCCGCCGCCGCATCCTCCACCGCCGCCACCTCCGCCACCTCCGCTCCCACCGCCACCGCCGCCGCCGCCTCCGCCTCCACTGCCGCCACCGACACCTCCACCCCCGCCACCACTCCCACCACCACCCCCACCCCCTCCACTGCCTCCACCGCCACCTCCGCCACCCCCGCCAGCCCCTCCAGCACCCTTGCCCCCCTTGCCCTTGCCGGTGTGGCGTCTCCCGCTCGGGGCAGACGCAGCGCCGACCGACTCAAAACCAACGAGGTCGGCCGCAGCAGCAGAGGCAATAGAGGGCAAAAGGGGGGAGGGGGAACACCCCTCAAAGACGGGGGTGCGAGGGTCACCACGAGAGGCTCCTACAGCGACTATGCTCTTCTCTGCTGCTAGGAGGGCCTTCTCGAGGAGGTCAACGGTGAGAGTGGTGGGGCAAACTGAGAGGAAGTGGTCCCTGACTACGCGAAGGGAGTCAGGGAGCCGGGTGACAATGTAGTAGAGGGTGATGTACATGGGGGGGGGGTTCTTGGCGCAGAATTCAGCAGGAAGCGCAGCGCGGTAGCGAGTGTCACTAGTGCGGAGGTGCGTAATGAGGTCAGAGACTGTGGGAAAGGCAGCTTGGTCAGGGAAGAGGTACGGTAGCATGAGGCGGCTCAGTGCAGCAGTGGCAGGGGAGGAGTAGCGCGCAACTACAGCGTCGTACAAGGTCTGAGCACTCTTGTACTGGCTAAAGTGCGCACGCTCAGAGGTAGGCAGGTGGCGACGCACAGCAAGACGTGCAGCAGCATCGCGTGTGGCCCACTGTGAGCGAACAGTGGCGTCGGCATCAGCAGCAGGGGCAGGAGAGGCACCAGAGGTGAGGTCAAAGAGGGAGAGACCGTCTTCCCTATCGCACTGTAGGAAAAGCTGCAGGTCATCTACCCAGACGTCAAAGTCAATGGCCCGACCCTCAGCGTCAAAAGCGATGACACTAGGGGTAGCCATGACAGCAGTAGACTAGCAGCGCGAACAGTAGGGTAAGGGCAGTGCAGTGACAGAGGCGCTGCTCTTACCGGACAGGGCGGCTCGGGCGGCTCGGTGGCTCGGCGGCTCGGCAACTCGGCGGCTCGGGCGGCTCGGGCGGCTCGGCGGTACGGCGGCTCGGCAGCAACTGCGGCTCGGCGACTCGGCGGCTCGGGCGGCTCGGGCGGCTCGGCGGTACGGCGGCTCGGCAGCAACTGCAGCTCGGCGGCTCGGCGACCCGGCGGCTCGGGCGGCTCAGGTGGCGCGGCGGCTCGGGCGGCTCGGGTGGATCGGGCGGCTCGGCAGTAGCTCGGCGGCGCCGGCCGCTCGGTGGTGACGGCGGGGCCGCGTGGGGACGGCGGCGGGGCCGGGTGGAGCGGCGGCGGGGCCGGGTGGAGCGGCGTCGGGGCCGGGTGGAGCGGCGTCGGGGCCAGTAGAGGCGGCGCCGGGGCCGGGAAGGGCAGCTCCGGGGCCGCAGGGGTAGGCGACGGGGCCAGCAGAGGCGGCGCCGAGGCAGGGAAGGGCGGCGCCGGGGCCGCTAGGGCGGCTAGGAGGGGGGGGTCGCGAGGGCGGCTTGAAGAGGCCGCGAGGGCGGCTAGAAAGGGCCGCGAGGGCGGCGTGAAAGGGCCGCGAGGGCGGCGCGACGCGAAGGAGCCGCGAGGGCGGCGGATCGGGGCCGCAAGGGCGGCGCGACGCGGCCGCTAGGGCGGCGCGACGTGAAGGGGCCGCGAGGGCGACGCGACGGGGCCGCAAGCGCGACGCGACGGGGCCGCTAAGGCGGCGCGACAGGGTCGAGAGAGGGGAGCGCGACTCGGGCAGTGTAGAGCGCGCTCCGGGCAGGAAAAAAAAGGTGGTGGGCCCTAGGAACAGTTCCCACAGGGGAACCTGCTCGATACCATGAGAAACTGAACGAGAATGGATTGACTAACGGAAAGTTGGGTACAAATGCAAACCCTAGAAAACTATACCCCATATGTGCTACCCCACTATAGCCTACAGTAGCTATGTCATATAAATCTGACAATACACTGCTACAGGAATTACTGTTACAGGAGGCACACGACGGAGTTACCTCGGGGCATTTCGGAGTAGAAAAGACACGGCAGCAGCTGCAGCAGTATTATTACTGGCCCGAAATGTTGACCGACGTACAACGACACGTGGCATCGTGTCCCACTTGTCAGCTCATGAAATCATCACGACAGCGGCCGGCGGGACAGTTGCAGCCGATACCACCCCCAGAGCGTGCTTCGCATCAGGTGACGATGGACTTCGTCACGGGGTTACCAGCCCGGGCGAGTGGGAACGACGCGATCCTGGTCGTCGTCGATCGACTGATGAAAATGGCACATTTCGCAGCCTGCAAAAAATCAATCACAGCCGAAGAAACAGCACGCCTCTTCATCTCCACCGTCGTTCGACTGCACGGGATACCAGCCGCGATCATCAGCGACCGCGACACGAAATTCACCAGCAACTTCTGGCGGAATCTGTGGCAGCAGTTCGGCACGCGACTACAGTTCAGTTCATCATACCACCCCGAAACTGACGGACAGACAGAACGGACAAATCAGACCATGGAACAGCTCATCAGGGCCACGTGTGACGACCCGACCACGTGGGAACAGCAACTGCCACTAATCGAATTCGCGTACAACAACTCGCCATCCGCCACGACCCAACAGTCACCATTTTACCTAAACTACGGACAAGACCCGACAGTACCCATGACCCCGAATCCCGACAACCCAGTACCACGAGCACAACAGTTCGCCGAAATATTACAAGCAGCACGGACCCGGGCAGTAGACGCAATAAAAAAACCGAACATCATCGCTAAACTCAACGCCGACCGCCACCGCAGACCTGTCACTTACAAGCCCGACGACTTAGTTTTACTTGACACTCAGAACCTCCGACTGCCCATCACCCCGAAACTCCGCACCCGATACTGCGGGCCATTTCGCATAAGCCACATGCTCACACCCGTCACCGCCCACCTCCTCCTCCCTGCTGACTGGTACGTCAGCCCCTCATTCCACGTCAGCCTACTTCGCCCTTACGTTCCGTCCACGAGCCAACTGCCACGCAATCGCCCAGCCAGCATGACCAGACCACCAACTGAACCAATCATCACCCCCGAGAAAATCCTGAGTCACAGAGTTCGCGACCCTCGAGGAGCCCGAAGGATCGAGTTCTTACTCCGCTGTAAGGACCGTACACCCATCGAAGACAATTGGGTTTGCCTGGACAGAATCGAAAACCACCCCGTCCTCACCGAGTATCTGCGCAGCCGAAATTTCAGGGATGTACACGCACTTTCGTAAGGAGGACCTCCTTAGGGGGGGGGTAGTGTAAGGAAAATTCCTTTTCCTTACTTCGCATCCCTGATCAACGCGTACATCACTGTAGCACCACAGTCAGCACCGTTACCACTCGCAACCCTCGCATCGACAATCCGCCCGCCACCTTCGCACATCGCACCCCGACCTCACGGCTCGGCGGGTAACCCGCGCTCCGGGCCTCCGCTTCGACACTTTTTCCCAACCTCAATCCCAGGCCCGTCGCGCGACAACTTCAGTCCATTACCGTTACCAATGTAGTTTCGCTATATATTCTTCGCTCATGCCTTCGCTCATTGACTATTGCTTCGATAGTGTCGTTCGTTCACTCAATTGCACTCGTAACACAATCCAACTCGTAGAAAGGTGTTTGACGAAGTCGGCGCCTTTAGTGTACCATCGCGACTCCGTATTTCTGGGCGACCAAGTGTTTCCGATTTGCAATGTGGGGTTTTGCAAGTTACCTGGCGAAAATCGTCGCAAACATTTGACGAGAGAAATGTCCGACCAAAGAGCCGACCAAACAGTTGTTCAAAAGGATGTTCCACGCTCTCAATTCGAGATCGCGACAAGCAGACACACTTGCACAAGGAGTGGCTACTCAGGAGCCCATCCGGCCAGCTGTAAATTGCAACGCAAAGCCTACTCTCGTCGACGCGCACCCAGGCCAACTTGCGGCTCACGCCGTCATCAACGAGCAGAACTATTGGACACTGTATTTCTCCTTGGCGTTCTTTGTTTGGTTCGGAAGTGTACTATTGCTGCCATATCTGATCTCAAGCTTGGGGGATGCCCGGAAGTGTACCTTCCGCTGAGAAATTCCAGAGGAACAAATGGAACTTCAGGGACCCACATAACCTGTTTCGCAGCATAGTTTCGTCGACTTGCGGGTGTGGCGTGAGAAAGAATCATGATCTACGACACAAAGAGGGGTGCAGCAACTTACGACACGTCATGTTACATTTTGCATCTAGCTTTCGTGCACCTGACTTCGCTAGAGTTTCCTGGGTGCCAAATTTGGCATCCAGCTAGCGGTCCAGGTCTTCGCACTGCAAGTACTGGCCAATAAGGGAAATTATATAGCCAGTCACAGACACTGGCACGATATCACGAATGGTCATCCGGCTATCGCGAACGGTCACAGAATCTAGGATCCTATCACGGACGATCACAAAATCTGGAATTCTATCACGGGGAGTCACAATGTTGCCCCACGATCTATCACGTACGGTCACACAATGAAACGCTCCATGGAAAGTTGAAATTTCACGAGTAACTGTAGAGATTCGGGGAAAGTTATATTGTGCGCGAAAAAAAGTGTTACCTCCGAATAAGTTCGCAACCACTTTCGCAAACTCGTTCAAAGCATGAAACAATTGTCTTTTTCCCGCAGCAGATTTGCATAACTTCAATTATATCCGTCCGCAAATAAAAAACATTTCTTTTTTAAACCTCGTACCTGTGGACTTTCTGTATCAACCCTAAACACCTTGTCGTATGGTGTTTAGGGTTGATGCTCTCTCGGATGGCATGCCATCCGAGTGGGTTTTAGTTTTTTTTTAAGCATGCAAAATTTTGTAACCTTCGCCTCCGCGACTCGCTACGGAATTAACCAGGCTAGCTACGCATATATGACAAGACCAGTCGCCAGTTGAATGTAACATGACTATGATAAGTTTTGGGGGCAGCGTGTGACTATTCGTGATAGAAATCCCTGATTTTGTGACCATCCGTGATCGATAGCTAGATTCTGTGCCCGTTCGAGATAGCAGTGTGACTTTTTGTGATAACGAGCCCCAGTTTGTGACCGCCTATATATTAACCCGGCCAATAATGTTTAGCCAGCTCACTAAATTGCATTGACAGACCCTGCTGCAAGCCTGCCATACGCAAATCAATGGGGCGAGAAACAGTGGCAAAAATAAACGGCGACTGTGCTTTACACCTTATTCTCGGTAGTTTTACACCAGGGCATGTGCGTGAAACGTGTTTCAGGCATTTCGCCCTTGTCACCACGGGCAAAAATGTGACTGTAATATGAAACTGCAATGTGAATAGAGTCAAGGGTTATAATTTCGTAACCAGGTAAACTTTTCAGATGACGGGCAACCGTTGTTGGTTATGAGCTGTAGATGTTTTTCTTCCTCACCTTGGTGACTGTACCCCGAAATCGGCATAATGGTCAATTTAGTCACTCACGGGCAAAACGTTCGCGAGTGAAAGTTCTAATTGCGGGGAGGAAATGTTTTGTGATAGGCTGAGCATCGACTGTACTGTAATTTCTAGGTCAGCTCACGGTTCTCCCTCGCTCGCTCGCAAAGCAATGCTCGCTCTGGCACCACTTGTGGAAGAGCTCACTCCCTCGCTCCTTTTCCTCCCCATCAACTGCTTCTTTTCTACTCGTCGTCAGCTTTCTCCGATCCGCCGCTCCGCGCCAATCAACTCATCCAGCCAGAGGCTTGCCGCCTTGCAGCGGTATCTAATCCCTAGTTTCATCCTGTTCATCTGTTGCTCTACGGTTATTTCAAGTTTTAGCTCAGTCCCCTCGAGTCAATCGCTGTCGAATGGCGAGCACCGGCATAGAGCATTGCCATCGCTCGTCGCATCATGCTGGGGTTTATGGCTGTAGCAGACCGTCGCGGGTCGAAAGTAATTCAGCTTGCGGGAATTTCTAGGTTTTCGCGCAAACACTATGGACTCTAGGTGTCCAGGTCCCTCTCATGAGATTCGCGTAGATTCGCTCTGAAAGGATTTTCCGTTACACGCAATTACGCGCGGATTTGATCGCCTTCGGCGCGTCAATTGGCGAGTTACAGGGCGAGACTCTAGGATTTCTAGCTGACTGCAAAGCGCGGGACTTTCCGTCCCGCGTGAAGAATCCTTTAGCGGACGCAAACCCTAGCTCAGACATCGCGGCGTGTTACTCTGCTCTCTATTTCTCGTGCCGTCGTCGCGCGCGCGAATGGCGGCGTTGCAAGAGGTTGTAGTGGCGGCGGCGTCGGTAGATTCGCCCGTGTGCGTCTGGGACCTCACCACCGGGTCGCTTCTCGCGTCGCTAGTGTCGTCCTCGTCGCAGCGGCGCGGGCTGTGCGCAATGGGACGCGACCACGTGGCGGTGTCGCAACTGACGCGCGGCGAGTCCAAGGCGGGCGCCGTGAACGTGTGGTCGTGGAGGAAGGTACGCGGATTTTTTTTCGAGCGCGCAATTACGCGACATCTGAACGCGACGACTCCTAAATTCAAGGCGCTCCGTTTTGGAGTCGACTCAGGCGTAGGCGGAGTTGGAGCTCCGAATAGTTACGTCGAAGCTTCCCTTTCAAAAACCCCTCCAAGAACAAATTTCACTCTGTAATTCCCGCCATCCTCTAGGATCAAGTTTCCGCGATTTTAGTTGGGTTTTTGTTCACTCTCCTCTTTCAACCCTCGCCCCTTCTGCGCTCTCCATTACCGCTCGCGCGCCGCATTCGTCATGCTCCGCATTTCCTGGCTCCATCGTTTTCCACGGGCGACTCTCTCCCCCACGAAATCCATTTCCTCCCCCCCCCCCCGCGCGCTCCCCGTCCCCGCGCAACCCCTCTCCCCGCGCAACCCCTCTCCCCGCGCAGTCCGCGGTGGCGGTGCGCAGCCCGACGTCGGAGGCCATAGGCCCGCTGGCGGCGACCGCGGACGGCGTGTACCTGTGCGGGGGCGGCGTGTCGGGGCGCGTTTACGTGTGGGAGGCGGCGACCGGGCGGCTGCTGCGCGTGTGGGCGGCGCACTACCGCGCGGTGACGTGTCTTGCGCTGTCGGACGACGACGCGCTGCTGGTGTCGGCGGGGGAGGACAGTATCATCCACGTCACACCCCTCGTGCGGTGCGTCAATGCAGCTGACGTGTGTGACCTGCGCGCGACTGGCGGGCGGTTACCGCGCCACTAGGGGGTTTAGTATCGTTTCTGGGCTTTAATTTTCCTGGAACGAGGTGCCTAAACCCTTTTTAAAAACTTCCAAGAACCCAGTCAGGGGTCCTCTGTCCTAGATTTCAGGTGTTGGGCGTCTAAAAGCTAAACCCTCTCAACCCTCTCAACGCTCTCAACCCTCTCAGTTCGTCTTAGATCGTTTACCCCTTTCAGGTGTTGGGCGTCAAGTCTGACGTGTACCTTTCAAACTTGACGGTCGGCACCTTTCCCGCCCAAATTCCCACCTTCCCGCCTCCCCGCTGTACCTTCCCCACTCCGTTTCATAACCCCCCAATGCCCCCCTCCAACGTCCCTCCCTCCCCACCCCTTCCTCTCCCCTCATCCCCTCCCCACTCCCCCCTCACCCCCCATCTCCCGCTCATGTGCGCAGGATACTAGACGGGGTGAATCAACCAGGCGGAGGGGGCGGGGGAACCGGGAGCGGCAAGGGCGGAGGGGGAGTGGAGGGGTCAGGGGGCGTGCAACCCATGTACACGTGGCAGCAGCACCAACAGGTAGGGCGGTGCGAGTTACGATGCACTCGTGAAAGGGGGTGAAGGGGGGGGGAAGAAGGGGGGGAAGGGGGAAGAAGCGGAGGGGTGATTCTGAGAAAGCGGGGTTAGGGTGTGAGTGAAGGGGTTTTCGAATGTCCGTGGGGATGCTAGAGGGGATAAGGGAAGGGGGGGGAAAGGGGAGGGTGAGGGGGTAATGGGGGGATGAGGAGAAGCAAGAGGTAGTGTTAGGAGAGCGATGTGGACGGGGTGCGGTGGGGTTTGGGCGAGAAGGAGAGGTGTGTGTGTGGGGGGGGGGTTGATCCATGCCCATGCCCTGGATGGGCATGGTTCGGTCCTGTCGTGCTGTCACAACCGACGATGGCCGTGATAGGATCTGCCTGCTCCTCCCGCTGTGCCCGCTCCCCGCGTTCCCCCTTTCCCCCCCGCTCCCCCCGCGTCCCCCACTCCCCACCTCTGCTCGCCCTGGCCGCTTTGCCCTGGTTGGTTGGTTGGTTGGTTGGTTGGCAAGGTACAGTTGGGCCAACGAGCTATGGCGCCGAGCTATCTTCTCGTGTCGTGCCATGCCGTGTCTCACCTTTTGAGTCCACTCAAAAGTTGGGCCAACGAGCTATGGCGCCGAGCTATCTTCTCGTGCCATGCCGTGTCTCACCTATGCTGTGCCTCCGCCCGCCCCTCCTCCTCCTCCCCTTCTCCTTTTCTCCTCTCAACTGTCGTACCAAATCTGTGCCCCCCTCTCACTGCTCTCTCTACTTCTCCCCCGCTGTCCCTCCCCTCCCCTCCCCTCCCCTCCCCTCCCCTCCCGTCCCGTCCCGTCTGGCCATCACGTCTCTGTGGATAGAAGTGCCGGAGGGTAATGAGTCGACTCAAAACACGACTTTCTCTGCTTCTCCCCTGCTGTCCCTCCCCTCCCCTCCCCTCCCCTCCCCTCCAACCCCCCTCCCGGCCCGGCAGGCCATCACGTCGCTGTGGATGGCAGCGGGCGGAGTCAATTCCGTGCTCGTCTCTTCGTCCTCCGACCACTCCTGCAAGGTGCGTCGCTGCCACCGCACCGCACCGCACAGCACCACTCAGCCCTGCTGCTTCTACACCACCTGCCTCCCTGCCTGCATGCATGCTCGCATGGTCAATCCCCCTCTTCTCCCTCCCTCCTCTTCGACCCGACCCCCCAGTCTCCCCTTCTCACTCCCCCCCACTCCATTCCCTCCCTGCCATTCTTTTATTATTCTCCCTATCCCCTCACCCCATTCCCCATCCCCTCCCCCTGTTCTTGCTGCATCAGATCTGGAGTCTAGCAATGGGTGCACTGCTGAGATTATACGTCTCCCCCATCCTGCCTTTCTCCCCTTCCCCTCTCTTCGCTCCCTCCCCTGGCCCCATCAGATCTGGAGTCTAGCAATGGGTGCACTGCTGCGATCGTACGTCTTCCCGGTGGCCGTGACAGCAGCAGCCATGGATCCCGGAGAGTACACGTTGTACGCGGGGGGCGCGGATGGCAACATCTACCTCACGGCGCTCAACTTCACGACCGTCAGCAGCAGCGCCATGGACCCCATGACCCACGACGACGCGCTCATCGGTCACAGGTGCGGTGTGATGTGGCGCGGTGCGGTGGGGTGAGTTGGGGTGTGTTGTGGTGTGGTGTGCTGGTGCACCCCTGCCTTCTCTTTCGGCAGCAGCGCCATGGACCCCATGACCCACGACGACGCGCTCATCGGTCACAGGTGTGTGTGTGATGTGGTGTGCGGTGCGGTGGGGTGGGGTGGGGTGTGTTGTGGTGTGGTGTGGTGGTGCACCCCGCCCCCCGCCGCACCCCTCAACCCCTGCCTTCTCTTTCGGCAGCAGCGCCATTGACCCCATGACCCACGATGACGCGCTGATTGGCCACAGGTGGGGTGCGGTGTCCTGCTGTGCGATGCTGTGCACCCCATCTCTCGGGGTGCGGTGTCACTGGTGTCCGCATCAGTGGACTGCACAGCTTGACGTCTCATCTCTCCCTTCCCGTCCATCTCCCCCGCTCCTCCCCCCCCCCCCCCCCCCCCCCCCACAACAACAACAGTCACAGCATCACAGCACTCGAGTTCAGTGCGGACGCGGTGTCACTGGTGTCTCAGCTCCCCGTAAGCTCACTGCACATGCTCACTCGCCTCCGCCCCTCTCGCCTCTCTCCTTACCTCACCACCTTCCCACCCCCGGCACCCTCCCTCTCTCTCCCCAACAGTCACAGCATCACGGCACTGGAGTTCAGTGCGGGCACCGTGTCGCTGGTGTCGGCATCAGAGGACTACACTGCACGGCTTGACGTCTCATCTCTCCCCTTCCGCCCTTCTCCTCCGCTGTCCCCCCTCAACAACAACAACAGTCACAGCATCACGGCGTTGGAGTTCAGTGCGGACGCGGTGTCACTGGTGTCGGCATCAGAGGACTGCACCGTGCGACGTCTCATCTCGCCCCTCCTGCCCTCCCTACACCCAACAGTCACAGCATCACGGCACTCGAGTTCAGTGCGGACGCGGTGTCACTGGTGTCGGCATCAGAGGACTGCACCGTGCGAGTGTGGGACACTGTAACACGCCAGCTGCTCCGCACCTTCACCAACTGCAAAGGTGCGCTCCCTCTCATTGCCCCAACCCCCCCCTGTCATTGCCTCCCTCTCTGCCTTGCTTGTGCCCACGCTTCCTACCACTTCTCCCTACTTCCTTTCCAAACCCCATTCTTCCCCTCTCCTATCCCTTCCCCCCTCTCCCCTTCCCCCTGTTCCCCATTCCCCCCCCAGGCCCCGTCTCGTGCCTGCTCGTCCTCCCCAAGCCCCCAACGCTCTTCCCCTCATCCGACATCTTCCGCTCCTCCGCGCCCTCCTCTGCGCGCAAGCCCTCCGCCCTCCCCCCCATGCCTCTCCACAAGTACGCCAACGCCGCTGCCACCGGCCTCACCGGCAGTGAACCCTGGGAGGAGGCGCCTCTGCTGCTGCCGAATGTTGCTGGAGGGGGAGGGGGAGGGGGAGGAGGAGGGGGAGGGGGAGTGAGTGGGGGGTTGGTGCCGGTTCCGGGGAGTGTGGGTGGGGAGAAAGAGGGCGAGGAGTGGGGGGGAGTGGACGGTTGTTACAGCAGCGAGGTGCTGGTGCGGACTGTGGTTGAGACCAAGGTGAGAGAGTGGGGCGGGTGGGTGCTTGGTTCTTTGAGAGTGGGGCGGGTGGGTGCTTGGTTCTTTGAGAGTGGGGCGAGTGGTTGCTGCTGGCGTTTGAGTCGACTCAAAAGGAATGGGTGTCACAGCAGCGAGGTGCTGGTGCGGACTGTGGTTGAGACCAAGGTGAGTGTGAGTGGGGCGAATGAGTGGTTCTTGTTGCCTGCCTGCCTGCTGCTTGGTGTGAGCTTTCTGGTTGTGTGAAGCGAGGTGCTGGTGCGGACTGTGGTTGAGACCAGGGTGAGTGTGAATCGGTGCTTTCTGGCTGCTGGCTGCTGGCTGCTGGCTGCTGGCTGCTGGCTGGTTGCTGGTGGGTTGGTGTGTGCTTGCTGCCTGCTTTCTGCTGGATAATTGCTGGTTGGTCGCCCGTGTTATCCGCCTGGCAGGCAGTCTTCAAAACTCCCTCTCCCTTCCACCTTCTCTCTTCTCCTTTCCACTTTCTCTCCCCTTCCTCTTCCACCTCCCCCTCATCCCCTTGTCCCCCGGTCCCCCTGTCCATCCCATCCTCCCCCTTTACCAGGAGGACCAATTGCTAGTAGCGCTGCAGCTGCAGAACGCGCGGCTGCACGCTTTTGAGATCTCTCCCCTTCGTACTTCTCCCCTCTCCCCCCCTCGTTTTCCCCCATCCCCTTCCCCACGCTCCCTCGTCCCCCCCGCCCCCACCCGCCCTGTGCCAGGAGGACCAATCGCTGGTAGCGCTGCAGCTGCAGAACGCGCGGCTGCTGAGCAACCTGCAGCGCGCCAATGAGGGGCTGCGACAGATGTACCGCCTGGCTGTGTCTGAGACCATGGTGGATCACCTGGGGCTGGGCATGGAGGGCGGAGGGACAGGGGGTAGTGAGGTGGACCGGAGCAAGCGCAAGAGAAGCGCGCCCGTGCTGTGATTGTTGAGAACTCGGATGTGAGATCTCTCAAAAAGGGAACCCTGATGGGCCAATGAGGGGCTGAGGCAGATGTACTGGCTGGCTGTGTCTGAGACCATGGTGGATCACCTGGGGCTGGGCATGGAGGGCGGAGGGGCCGCGGGGGGCAGTGAGGTCGACAGGAGCAAGCGCAAGAGAAGCGCGCCGGTGCTGTGAGGGTCGAGTTGAGTTGAGGCATCCCTCAGGAGGGAGGGGAGTGTGGACAGGACAGCAGGGTGGAGTGTTGCAGCAGCGATGGAGGGGGAGGTGCTGTGCTGCAGCTGAGACAGATGTACCGGCTGGCTGTGTCCGAGACCATGGTGGATCACCTGGGGTTGGGCATGGAAGGAGGAGGGGGGGCCATGGGGGGCAGTGAGGTCGGCAGGAGCAAGCACAAGAGAGGCGCGCCGGTGCAGTGACTGGGAGAGGGATATGGGGAGTGGGAAGCGGAGCAGATTGAAGAGAGAATGAGCGGGAGGGAAGGAAGTACGAGGGTGGAGTGGGGGGCGGCAAGGGCAAGAGTTGTTCCCGTTGGAGTACCAGCACCATTGTTGGAGTACCAACCATGCACCAGTTTGACTTGCCGGCTCAGCAGAAGTGAGCCAGCAACTGGTGTAGGTGGTAAGAAGCATTTCAGGGGACGGGAGGGTAGTGTAGGACAGGAGAACGATAAGGTAGGGTGGGTGGGTGAAGCACAGTGGGGTGGGGTATAGTGAATTGCAGTGGGGCGCAGGTTTTGCATTGCAGTAGATGGGATGGGATGAGGGCATGTGGATCGGGTGCTGCTACACTCGCTTGCAGTCTGGGTACCGTATTATAACTTGCATTTCCATGAACCCTGTTTCCAGGCAGGGTGGTGTGCTGCTGCTGCCGCTGCAGCTCTGGTGCTGTCAGCTTGATGCATGAGACTTCAGCTAACATAGCATTGCGTTGGGTGGTGTATAGTTTGGTTCCTTGTGCTTCAGATGCTTTATGTTACCGTAGATGTTCCTGCTAATCATACCAGAAACTCCTCTAGTTCTTTATACACTTGTGAAATTAACATGTGGAGTACAAACAAAAGAGAAGTCATCAGAGACAAGCAAGTAAAAGAGGAATCGTTGTGTGTGGTGGTGCTTGCATGAGGCAGGAACTAGGCAGTACCAGCTGCAGTAAAAAAAGCACCAGCACAGTGCCTATGATAAAGCAGTTGCGGCTAGTCATCCCTGCATCCCCCGCAACACTACTGTTACCGTATGTTTGCAGTCCCTCCCTCACAATTGAAGGAACAACGGAGATGGTAAAGAAAGGAGGACTGCGATGTGTGGGGGATGGAGCATCGGGCATGGTGCATGGTGCAAGGTGCATGGCGCAAGCTGCATGGTGCATGGGGAGGCAGAATGTGCGTGTCAGATGAATCGATTCATACCCCCACCACCACCCATAGTACCACCACCAGGGAAGAACCTGTCACCACGACCACCACCCCTCCTCCCCACTCCTCCCACTCCTCCTCCTCGCCCAACCCCACCTATCCCCCCCCCACCTCCCACTCCCCCATGCCCTCCCCCCAGGGCCTCCCTCATGGCTCTAGAACCACCCATCCCCCCATCCACATCCATCCCATCCCCTTCCCCTCCAATCACCCTCCCATCCGGTCCAAACATTCCCCCCATCATCCCATCCCCGCCCACCATCCCATCTCTGCCCATCCCCACCCCGCCCATGCCCCCAAACCCCCCAAACCCGCCTCCACCCCCTCCCCCGCCTGGGAAACGGTCATAATCCCCCCCGATCATCCGGGGAGGGGCAAATCCTCCCCCAGGCGGGGGGAGAAAGGGCTGGGGGCGGTGGAATGGGGGGAAGAAGCGGGAGCGAGCAGCACGAGCTGCTGCTTCACGCTGCCTCCTCTCCTCCTCCTCCGCCCGCTCTCTCTCCCGGCGCTTCTGCCACCATGACCCGAATGCGGCTTTCCAGTTGGTGTGCCCGGGGGGTGGGGGAGGGGGGAGCGGGAGCGCTGCAGTGGCCACAGCAGCACCAGCAGCAGCAGAGGTAGTAGCACCACCACCAGCCGCAGCAGCAGTGGCAGCAGTTGTGGCAGGAGTGGGAGAAGAGGGGGACGCAGGGAGGCAGAACTCAGTGGCAAAGAGCGCAAACCAGACCTCGTCTGCTGCGTCAACTGTGAAGTGCAGGTCCGAGCACGTGCACGCGAGGGATGCGAGGTCCACAGGAGGTAGCTTCCTGAGCAGCAGCAGGCGGAGCTCGTGGGGGAGCGCGAGCAGGGACGGCAGGAAGAGGAGCAGCGGCGCAGGGGGAGCAGGGGAGGGGATGCGGGAGGTTGGGGAGGAGGAAGGGTGATGGGTGGTGGTGGTGGTGGGCCTCGGGCAGGTGTGTGTGTGGATGTGCAGCGTGGGAGGCGCGGGGGAACCAGCACCAGCAGTCGAAGCAGGAGTGGCAGAGGCAGCAGAGCAGGCACAGAGGCGGAAGCGAAATGAGGCGTCGGAGAGGAGGGGGAGAGTGAGTTGGTCCTTGATGCAGCGCCACATGTCTCTCACACTCACGTACACCGCTGCTGCCACCCGTGCCGCCTCCATACTCGCCTGTGCGCCTCCCTGCTGCTGCTGCTGCTGGGATGGCTGTTGCAGCTGGGGCTGGGGCTGCGGCTGTTTCAGGAACGTGGAGAATGGCAGGACAAGGCGACGAATGGAGGGGGGAGAGGCGGCTGGGACGGAGGAAGAAGAGGTGGAGGGTGGGGTAGGGGAGAGAGTAGAGCCATAGACCAGCAGGGACTGGCCAAGGGTGCAGAATTTCAGTGAGACAAGAGGAGGGAGCAAGGAAGAGACGGCAATGGAATAGAGTATAGTGAGAGGCTTGGACGGATGAGTCCAACTGAGCGGCGCCAAACCGTTGCTGCTGCTGCTGCTGCTACTGCTGCTGCTGCTGCTGCTGCTGCTGCTGTTGTCATCGCCGCAGGCTGGTGCAGGACTGGGGCTAGTGGAGATAACAGGATTTACAGAGTTTTCAGAGTTCACGGTATTTACACCATTCACAGGGTTGACGGGAGTGAATCCGGACTCTATCATGGCAGCATGCACAGCCAGCGCCAGCCAGGCAGCTGGGGACAGGGCATGCTGCACATTCCTATCTTCCACTGCTCCGTCTATCACTTCCGCTCCTGCACCTGCACCTGCAGCTGCTCCTGCTGGTGCTGGTGCTGCTGGTATGGCAACTTTCCCCATGCCCACACCTAGCATCTCTGCACGAATCACTCGGCTCAGCGTCGCAGGAATTGCTGCTGCCGGTGCTGCTGCCGCCGGTGCTGCTGCTGCTGCTGCTGCTGTTGATGTTGCTGCTACTGCCGCTGATGGTGTGGATGGTGCTCCTGATGGTGGTGCTTCCGCTGCAGATGCTGGTGCTGTTGCTGGTGCCGGTACATCAACTTCCCCAGTTTCCACCTCCATTGCTGCCTCCCACTCTCCCTCTCCTGCGCGCCCTGTCGCGTCCTCTACTATTCTCGTCCCACCACCAGCCGGCCTTCCGATGCCGTCACTTCCGCCCGCCCCTGCGCGCCAATCCCCGCCCACAGCCCTGCTGAGCGCAGCACTGGCGCACCGTTCCCTGCGCTGCCGCTGCCACTCCTCGCTTCCGACCGCCACTGCCGCTGCTGCTGCTGCGGCAGGCGCTGTTGCTGCGGGCGCTCCGGCTGCTGGTGCTGCTGCTGTTGGCAGTGCTGGCGGTGTTGGTTGTACTGTTACCGCTGAATTCGCTCCGTCTGCACCAAAGCCAACAGTATTCCTCCTGATCCGTACGCTTCTCCGGCCGCCTTCCACTCCATCCGCATGAACCGTCCCCTCCGCGGTCGCTGCGCCCCCCGCGCCCTCGGTCAGCACAAAAATCAAATCGCCGCCGCGAATTCCGAGCTCCGAGATTGCCACGTCAGGGCCGGCGTCGCCACCGGTGAGCGCATCGCGTTTGTTCAGTGATAGGCGCAGGGCCGCGGGCGGAACGCCGAACGAGGCGGCGATGAGTTCCCGGAGCGCGCGGAGCGAGCAGAGCGGCGGCGCTTCGATGCGATGAGTGGCGCCGCCTTGGGCGGATCGCACACGGAGCTTCATGAAGGAGGATTATGCGGCAGAAACGGACGGTCGAGCCTGTCAAAGATGTTGACGCGCACGGTCAAATCCGATAAAAGATAGAGACGAAGTTCTCGTTCAGATAAAGAAGCGGGGATATAACGAGGTGATGGCAGACGTTAGCGTGGAAGACCGACGAAAAATGACGGGAGGGAAAGACAGCAGACTATTCAAGAAACGACATGAGTGGAAGCGAATATGCAAGTGAGGCTTGGAGCTCGTCCTTTTTTCGAGGGGCGAATTCGCGTGCCGAGGAAGACACTGTGATTCGCATGCACGAGGTTGGAGGGATGGAGGCGGAAAGTGCATGCGGGAGTTGCCAGAGACAAATGCCATGTGAATTTCTACTAAAGCGGTTTCTCGAAATGATTTCATTTCAACTGGTGGAATGAATCACTATCAGGTTCGAGTCGAATGTTTCCGTAGCGAGTACAGCTGTTCTCCCTCAAGTCGAGTCAAAGTGTGACGTGTGGACACGTTCTGGATAAAAAGCTTCTCCATGGTGGGCTACCACCGGGACATTTTCGCCACGCTTCGCCTAGAGTCGTCACACATTTCCTCACACCACGTTTCGCTCGTCTCGCCACGTTAGCTCAACAAACGCTCCAACATGGCAGCGAAAGCGCTGAATCAGCACGACCCAATCAGCTTTCGCCTCGCCCAATTCCCTGTGTTACGGGGGGTACAATTGGACAGACTCGGAAAATTCCGCTACTCTCTCCGCTGTGCACTCCCTGAGAGCTCCGCGTGCAACATTCCGCGCTTCTCCCCGCACACCCCCTCTTTGTATTTCTCCGCCTCAAGCCCCGCCTCCCGCGCATCTCAGCCATCACAACATCACAGCACCGCACGCCCTTGGGATTGTCAAGGGAGGGCCCCCATCTCCCCCATCCCACCGCACTTCACTCACGACCCACGGAGGAGTCTCCACTCCACACCACACTCACCCAGCCAGGAGGAATTGCCTTCGCCTTGCCTGGGCTTTCCTCTCCAAACTTCAGCCGTGTGCTGCTTCTCGAGATCCCAACAGTTGCTAGAATCTCCCTCCCTGCCGCAATGGCTACCGCCATGGCATCTTCCCTCTCTCTGGGACTCTCATCCCTCTCTCTCGCGCCCACCGCCGCGATCGACGGCCCTTCCACCGCGCGCCCTCTCAGCTTCTCCGCGAGCTCCCTCCGCGGATCCGCGCTCTCCCTGTCCGCCTCCGCGCCCCGCCAGCGCGCGGAAGCCGCATTCGTCTGCAAGGCAGCGTACGCTGACGTGGAGGGCGATCAGGAGGAGAGCGAGGAGGACATTCGCGCGGGCTACGAGGCGCTTTACGGAAAGCCGTTCGGCGTGGTCAAGGACTCTAAGAGCTTCACCTCTTCCGATGAGGACGACGAGGAGGCTCCCGCGCGCCGGCAGCGCAGGGGACCGCGAACCGGCGGCGATTCCGACAACAGCAGCGAGGGCGGCAGCGGCGGCGGTCGCGGCGGCCGGCGCGGGCTCCAGGCGTCCGACGGTATGTCGGAGCGCGTGCTCCAGGTGCGCCGCGTGACGAAGGTCGTGAAGGGTGGCAAGCAGCTGTCCTTCCGGGCGGTAGTCGTTGTCGGGGACCGCGGGGGCCAGGTCGGCGTGGGCGTCGGAAAGGCGAAGGAAGTTTCCACCGCAGTCCAGAAGGCGGTTAAGGACGCGCGTCGCCACATGGTGCGCGTGCCCATGACCAAGTACCGCACGTTCCCGCATCGCTCCGAGGGGACTTTCGGCGCGGCGGCGGTGATGCTGCGGCCCGCGGCGACCGGTACGGGTGTGATTGCGGGAGGTGCGGTGCGCGTGGTGCTGGAACTCGCGGGGCTGGAGAACGCGCTGGGGAAGTCGCTGGGGAGCCCGAACCCGCTGAACAACGCGCGCGCCGTGCTAGACGCGGTGAGCAAGATGAAGCAGTTCAAGGAGGTGTCGGAGGAGCGCAACATCCCCATGGAGGTGCTCTGGCAATGAACCACCCTTGTGGAGATGAGCGCGCAGTGGGGAGCGGGAGCGGGAGCGGGAGCGGGAAGAGGGAGATGGAGCAGCGGGGTAAGGGGAGAGGAGAATGCGGCTGCGGGAATGGGAGAGGAGAAGGACAGCAGGTGGAGTTGTGGGTGCTGGTCGCTGGTTGCTAGTTAGCGGCAGTGCATGGCGGGATATCTCGGACGGCTATTGGAGGATGCGGTAGGCGCGACGGTCGCTTTTGAAGAGCCTGATCGCTTTCTGTAGCTGTCGATAGCTGTCGTTAGTTGCTCCACCAGATCACCTTCAGGATTTCTCCAAAGTCCCGTCAGGATTCTTTCAGGATGTTCACCGGGTTGATCCCGCTTCCTCGTCGCTCGCTCATGGACAGTTGCTGGTTTACGCAATATATAATGCAGGTTTCAGTGCTCACTTTTTCAGCTTCCGCAAACCAGTTTCCTTCCTTCCGCCCTCACTCCTTCCCTCCCTCCTGTTCCCTCTCCCCTCCTTTTACCGGTACAAACTTATAGTCTTCCCGTGACAGACCAGAGTCTTTTAGAACAAGATCCTGTAAGAACGCATTTGTATTCCTAGAACATTTTTACTTTAGAAATGCTCCCTTTTTTTTATCCGCGTCGATGCAATTGCATGTCCAAACAAGCCGCACCAGAAACCACACTCGCGTCGTCAGTCACTGGGTTCAGTCAATGGAGTTCAGAAGAAAGGGAAGGGGGGGATTAACCTGACCCACTTTCCCTTCCTTCTCCACCTAGTGCTTTTGAAGGGGCCAGGGATTGCGAGAGGCCTTCGACCCATTGTGCATGGGTTGTGAGGGATTGAGCGGGGTTTTTGTGGGAATGCTGGGAGTTTTTGTAACCGTTTCGGTGGGGTGTATGTGCATGATATTTGTATCCATATGTGCGTGCATGTGCTTGTAATGGTTTGGCTTCGACTGTGAGTTGTCAGTGTCACTGAGAATTTAGGGTTTCCTTGTCGGGTCCCTGTCTCCTTTTTTTCTCCCTCTTGCCACATTCTCCATCCCCCTGCTCCTTTTTTCCATGTCATCCAGCGTCGCTCTTTCACTTCACCACCCCCTGTTCTCCTGGATTTTTGCCACCTTTCCCTCATTCCTCCTCTCTCTCCCTCTCTCTCTCTCTGTCTCTCTCTCTCTCTCTCTCTCTCTCTCTCTCTCTCTCTCTCTCTCTCTCTCTCTCTCCTCTCCTCTCTCTCTCTCTCTCTCCTCTCTCTCTCTCTCTCTCTCTCTCTCTCTCTCTCTCTCTCTCTCTCTCTCTCCCTCTCTCTCTCCCTCTCCAGGCCCGTTCCTCTGCCCCCCTCCCCTCACGCGTCCTTTCCTTCCACTCTCCTCTCTTTCCCATCCCAATTTCTATCTGTCTAATTCCTCACCGCCCTCCTTCCCTCTCCCAATATCTTCCTTAGATTCCTCACTCTTTCGCTCCATCCCTGTCTGTCTGTCGCCCCTCCCTCCCTCCTCTGCGTCCCTCTTTATCATTTCCTCGAGTACTCGGCAAGACGTGCAAGGTGGGCCCGGGTGGGGTGGACGAGGGTGGGTGGTTGGAGGAGAAACCGGAGTGGCTGTCAAGAGCCTGTCTGTCCGCGTCTGTCCACCTGCTTGTCTGTCTCTCTATCTGTCTGTCTGTCTGCCTGGTCCGTTATCTGTCTGTCCACCTGCTTGTCTGTCTCTCTATCTGTCTGTCTGTCTGCCTGGTCCGTTATCTGTCTGTCTACATGCTTGTCTGTCTGTCTCTCTATCTGGTGGTTCATGGATGCATGGATAATGGTGGGTGGGTGGGCGGGTGAGAGAAGCACAGTGAGGAGGATGCATCACATGAATGAAAGCAAAGGTAAGGAGCATCAACGTTAGCATCCTTTCCGTAACCTGTCATTGCAAACAGCCAGGCATTGTCCCTGGTGACTTGCGGACCTCGCAAGTAGGCTGGGTTGCTGAACTACCGGTAACTCTCTCCAGTCCGGAGTCTCCACTGGGCCGCAGAATGGAGGCTCTGCATTCAGGGAGTCAACGGAAGCTCTGCTTACAGTAATAATTATTTTTACTTTTGCTTACCATACCATGTCACTGAATTACAAGCATGTGCCACAAATCAACTGTACCAACCAGTGTCTGGAGAAGCGACAAGTCCACCAATGGTACCATACCAAAGAGCCATGCTGTGATTCACAATCCTTCTACCAACCCAGACACCACGGCTCTACTATTTTATTTGATTCAACCAACAAGAAATCAACACATCCTCTCCAACCTGGTACAGTACCTACGGTATCATGGCATAGCTTCCCCCCAACACACATCGTCTAACTCATCTAACTCTACCCTGCGCTCTAGCATCCCAACCTAACATCGCCCTCTCAAAACTCGACACGACCTAACTGCTCCAGACTATGCTACAGTGCCCGAGCCGCCTCAACCACCTCCCACACCCGCCGCCGCCGCACACCCCTTTCCAAGCGCGCCAGCTCCTCGGCGTCTGGCAGCACAGCCACCCCATACAGAATCTCCTCCTGATACGCCATGACCCAACTGGCGTGCAGCCTACAGTGTGTCACACACTGTGTGTGCCCCCAGAACCGACTTTCAAGACATCTCTCAAGACTCCACCCGTCCCAACTCATCCAGCTTGTACCCTGGCGGTCGAGCTGCCTCAACCACCTCCCTCACGCGCCGCACGCCCCTCCCCACACGCGCCAGCCCCTGGGCCTCAGGCAGCACTGCCACCCCATACAGAATCTCCTCCTGATACGCTGTCACCAGAGCCACTGTTCCGATTGTCGCGCCGAGTGTCAGCCACGCTCGGTCGTTGGTCCCTTCAGTTGCAGCACTGGCCAGCCCTTCTCTTAGGTTCCGCCCCTGCTGCTGCAGCCAGAGGGCCACTCGCCCTCCTGCTGGTCTGACTGAGTCTCCTCCTCCGGCTACTGCTGGGTTGAGAGCGGTTCCGGTGGGTGCTGAGGTGAGTAGGTGGGTGCTGCTACCTGAGCTGGTGAGGATCTGTGTGCTCTGCTCGGGCCCTGCTCCCACTGCTCCCATTGCTCCTGCTGATCCTGCTACTCCTGCTGCTGCTGTGGTTGCAGCCCCATTCACAGAACCCACACCAGCCGCAACAGGAACAGACGCTGCTTCTGCTGTGGTCAAGACAACAGCTGAGCCAGCAGCAACCGCTGCACTGCCCTGCTGCCCCTGCACCTGCTGCTGCGTCTGCCCCTTACCATTGCGGGACCGCTCGCGCATCTGTTGGTAAAGCACGGTGCGCAGCAACTGCCATGCTGCTCTCTGCACTGAATCCATTGCTACCTGCGCTGTCGTGCCCGCCCACCCCCCCACCTTGCCTGCTGCTGCCGCTGCCGCGGCCACTCCCGACTTGGTCACTGAAGTCACTGCTGCTGCCGTTGTCGCTGTTGCTGTTGCTGTTGCTGTTGCTGTGGCGGTTGCTGCTGTTGCTGTGGCGACTGTGGTTGCACCTGCAGCACCAGTTATCGCCCCTGTGGCAGCACTTGTCGCTGCAGCAGCGGCAGCAGCAGAGGCAGAGGCAGAGGCAGCGGCAGCAGCAGCAGCAGGAGCGGCAACAGCAGCGCCAGTGGCCTTACCAGACCCGGTAGCACCTGCTACAGTAGCAGCTGACCCTCCCGCTGCCTTCCCACCAGCCACACCACCTGCTGCTATCTTCCCAGCACCTGCACCTGCTATCTTCCCGGCACCTGCACCTGCACCTGCCACCTTCCCGCCAACACCCACTGCTACCTTGCCCACAGTAGCAGCTGAAGCACCCACTGCTTTTGCCGCACCTGCTGCCTTCCCCACAGCACCAGCGCTAGCTGCTGCTGCTTTCCCAGCTCCTGCCGCCACTACCGCTGACCCTCCAGCCACCTTCCCAGTCCCTGCCACAAGCCCAGCCGAACCCGCCAGCTTCCCTGCTCCGGTAGCAGCAGCAGCCGCCACCGCCTTCCCAGCACCAGCAGCAGCCACTGCAGCCTTTCCAGCACCAGCAGCACTCGCAGCACTCGCAGCACTTGCAGCACTTGCAGCAGCAGAGCCGCCTGCCATAGCCCCAGCTTTTCCAATCCCCACAGCTGCGATCTTCCCCTGTAGACCCACCTTCCCTGCTAGAAGCGCCAGCTTGGCTCCCAGCGGCCCTGTGACCGCAGCAGCAGACGCTTTCATCCCTGCTGCTGTCACCAGGCGGTGCATGAGGAAGGAGAACAGCTTCCCCTTGGCTCCTCCTGCTGCTATCGAGGCGGCTTTTAAGGTGAACAGCTTGAGCAGCGCGGAGAGGGAGAGGGTTTTGGAGAGAGAGGAGAAGGTGATGAGGATGAGAGCCGCTCCCGCTCCTGCGCCTGCTGCTGCCAGTGAGGAGGCAGACGCCTTATGAGCCGCTCCTGCAGTACTGCCAGCGCCGCTGCCGCTGCCGCTGCCGCTGCTGCTGCCGCTGCCACTGACACCACTGGCTGTTGCGGGAGAGAGCGCAGCAAAAGCGTGGTCAGAGCCTCTTCCAGCAGCAGCGGAAGCAGCGTGGGATTCAAAGAGATGCGCTGGTATGAGACACTCTCTAGCCAATGCTCGCAGACTCGAAGACAGGCCCAGGGATGCCGCTGCTGCTGCTGTTGCTGCTGCTGGAGCTGCTGCTGTTGCTGTTGCTGGTGGTACTGCTCCTGGTGCTACAGGGTTCACACGACCAGCAGCAGCAGCAGCAGGCCATGAGCGGCGCAGGAGAGGGAGGAGCGATGTGGACAAAGTGACAACCATGGCCTGACCGGGCTGCAGCGCTGCTGCTTCGCTCTCTATAGCCTGCACCAGCAGCACCTCCTGCTGCTCCTCCCTGCTCAGCTCCAACAGCTGCTGCAGCCCCACCAGTGCCGAGTGCGCACCAGACACTGGCAATGCAGCAGCAGTAGCAGCGGCAGCCTTTTCTTCAGGATCAGCTGTTGCTCTCACTCCCTGTGCTGCTTCTCCCTGTCGTTTCACTACCAGTCTTCCATCTCCTGGTACACGGTTCCCGTCCCTCCCTCTCATCGCCCCTTGCTGCTCCTGCTCCTGCTCCTTCTCCTCCCCTTCCACTACTCGTTCTTTCCCAGACGAAGCGGCACCTGAAGCTTTCTCCTGCACAGCGTCTCCGCGAAACCACCTGAGGAAACGCCTGAACCTGGCCCCCTCAGCCTCATGCGCATTCCCCTGGAGGGCACTTTCATCCCCTGCTGCTGCTGCTGCTGCCGCACTCGCCATAACCATCTCACCGCTGCTGCCCTCAGTTCTATCACACTCTGTTCTAGCACCCCCGTTTGAAGCACGAGTGTGACTGTAAGCCGTACCACTGCTGCCACCACTACCTGCAGCAGCACCAATGGTTGCCTCTGCCCTGCCTCTCTCTTCTCCTTCTCCTTCTCTTCTCAATACATGCCCCTCCCCTCGTTCCTCAACCTCCTCAATCCTTCTCTCCCGCACTCCCACTCCACCTCCTCCCCCTTTCCCTTTTCCTCCTTCCGCTCCTCCCCCCCCCGCTCCCCCGCCTCTTCCCACCCGCCCCGTGCCACCCATCGTCCCATCCAGCTGCCGCAGCCGCGTGAGCACAGATTCTGATGGGTCCACAGGGGCTGATTGTGCCTCCTCTATCTGCACCTCACGAATCGACTTTTGAGTCGACTCAAAAGTCCCTCCTTCCCCTCTTCCCCCTCCACCCGTCGTCCCAGCCATCAGCCGCAGCCGCGTGAAGACAGATTCTGATGGGTCCACAGGGGCTGATCGTGCCTCCTCTATCTGCACCTCACGAATCACGTCTGCCAGGCGCCCGTACAGCCGCACATGCAGCACCGCCTCTGCCAGTAACGAATCTGCTTGTGATGAGGACGTTGCTGCACCTGCACCTCCCCTGCCCACAGGAACAAGAGCACGGGTATCGGCAGCAGAAGCAGAATCAGCAGCAGCACCATCAGCAGCAGCAGCAGCAGCAGCAGCAGCAGCAGCAGCACTACCAACACCACCAACAGCCGCATTATGCCTGACTCCACTACTCTCCTCTCGCACCCTTCCTTCTCCCGTCCCCTCGCCCTCTCTCCCACTCTTTTCCTCTCCCTCCTGCACTTGCCTCTCCCCTTCCCCACTCCCGTCCGCCACAGCAGCAGCCAGCAGCAGCCTGGCAGCGGCCGCAGCCTCCCTCATCCCTTTCATCCCTTCAAACGCGCGTTCGTACGTAGACAGCACTGCCAGCACCCCATTCGCCACCTCTCTGTCCCCCCACGCAACCTCTTCCCCCTCCCCCTGCTCTCCCTGCCTTTCCTTCCCAACCTCCGCGCCGTGCTCTGCTACTGCTGGGCCAAGATCAGGCGGACCAGAAACGCTGGCCTCGGATGCAGCAGAGGTTGTAGCAGCGGCTGTAGCAGCAACGTCTGGCGGGGCATCCCTGGTGGTAAAAGAGCTACCCAGAGTGGGGTGAGGGAGAAGAGCTAGAGCCTTTGGGCCGAATTGTGCCAGGGCAAAGTGATGCGCGATATCGGGCAGAGGAGGGAGAGTCAGGGGCAGAGAGGGGGGAGGAGGAGGAGCAGAAGGCGAGGCTCTAGAGAGGCACAGAGCAAACGCTCGCTCTCGTGCATGTTGCTTGCCGCTCCCCCTTGCTGCGTTTTGAGTTGTTGACTCAGGCTTCGGAGCCACAACAGATCGGGAGCTGGAAAGGCAGAGATCAAACGCACGTGCACGTGCACGTGCACTCGCATTTGCACTCACACTCGCACGCTCCTTGCTACCACTCCCTCTTCCTGCCTTTTGAGTCAACTCTGAAGCCACAGCAGATCGGGGACTGGAAAGGCAGAGGTCGAACGCACGTGCACGTGCACGCTCCTTCTTACTACTTCCCCTTGCCCGGGAACCATCACTAATGGGCATCTTTCTAGGGGAGACACTGCCAACAGCTATTCCATCCACTGCTACAACCTGCACACTCCTCCCTTTCCCGTCACCCAAACCCTTCCTCTCCGCCTCACTCCCTAGCCACGCACAATCCTGAGTGCCACATTCCGCTGCATGCGCACCCCTCTCATTCTGCCCTTCACCCCCCCCTTCGGTACCTACCACACCTGCCCCACCTGGCAAAAGCTGTGCCTGCACTCCCATCCTGCCGCCTCCACCTCCCCCCCACCCCACCCCAACCCGCTTCCCTGACCCCTTCCTCCCCACTCCCTCCCATGCGCCCCCCTCACTCCCATCCCCTCCCCCTCCCCTTCCCCCTCCCCCTGTTCCCACTCCGCCCGCGCCTTCTCCGCCTCCCCCCAGCCCAGGATCCACCAGGTACAGAAGCTTAGACCCATGGGCGGCGGAGAGGCAGCGCGCAGCAGCAAGGGGGCCCGCCACATGCGCGCCAAAGATCGTCTCTATCACGTGTTGCACTCCCCACCGCCGCATGCTCGCGCTGTCCACGTGCTGGAGCGCCGCACACGCCACCACGCCTGCTGGTGTCTCTGGTACCTGGCCTTTTCCCGCCTGCTGCACCTGCTGCTGCACTTGCCGTTGATGCTGCTCCTGCTGCTGCTGCTGCTGCTGCTGCTGCTGCTGCTGCTGCTGCTGCTGCTGCTGCTGCTGCTGCTGCTGCTGCTGCTGCTGCTGCTGCTGCTCTAACCCAGCTGTCGCTGCTGTTGTAGCTCCTGCGTCTGCTGATGCTCGTACTGCTTCTCCTGCTGCTGCTTGTCTGATTCTCTTTCTGCCCGTCTGTCCCCCTTCGTCTCGGCTCGTTTCACTCCTTCCTTCCCCACCTCCTTCGCCTCTAACCCTTGCTCCCTCTTCCCCTTCCCCGTCTGAACCCCCTTCTCCCCAGCCGTCTCCCTCCCCCGCTCCTCCTTTGTCGCATATGCGCAGTATCTCTCCCCTTTCTCCCCCTCCCCTCCGCTCGTCTCTGACTGGCAATCGCCCTAACTCCCCTTCCATCAGCAGCAGCCGGTCATATAGCGACACCTGGGCTACCACCACGTCAGGCCGTACCGCCGAGATCACCTGCCACGTGTCCTGCTCGGACTGCCGCGAGAGGAAGGTCGTGGGGACGACGTAGACGACCGCGCCGCTGACCGGGTGCCGCAGCGCGAAAATGTTTTGCTTCGTTTCGGGCGGGAGAGGGAGCGGCGCGAGCAGGCGATCGGAGGTACGGACGTCGTACGGAAGGGATAGGGAGCGCAAAGAGGTGAAGAAGGTGACGAGGCGCCATGGCGACCATGCGGAAAGCGAGTTCGAGGAGGCGGATGGTGCTGCTGAGTGGGGATTGGAGGAGAAGGCTGACGAGGCGGGCACGGAGGACGCGGTGAGAGACGCGGCGGGAGGGGAAACGACCACAATCGAGGAGGCGTGTATTGATGATGCGGTGGGCGAAGCGGGAGTAGGAAAAGGTGTGTACGAAGTGGATGAACGCGGGGGCTGGTGCGCGCCCGTGATTCCCGCTGCCGACTCTCCAGGGGCCCCTGCAAGCGTCTCTGTGTCTGCAGCGATTTCCGTAGATGTCTCTGCCTCTGCAGCGGTAGTATCTGTAGGGGTCCCAGTAGGTGAGACAGCAGCAGACAGCTGATCGGAGAGGCTAATCCTTGCAGGTTTTGGGGGTTCCGCTGCGCAAGGCTCGGAAGGAGAACCTACGGCGCGAATTGAAGCTTCGCAGAAAGCGATGGATGCCGTCGGATCCATCGGATCGGATGCGCCAAGAAGGGTGCGATGGGTGGGCAATAGAGGACTATAAACACTTTCTTCGGAGCTTCAGCTATAACCATGCGACGGGACAGGGCAACAAAAGCGCGGTAGACAGCAGGTAGGGATCACAAGAACACTCCGACTTTGCGGTCTCGCCATACGAATCAAGGAGGAAGAGCCAGTGATCATGACAACATGGCTGTTTCGTGCAACAACATCTACGATCCGCAGCCGAGGAAAAGACGAATCGTTAGGGCGCATGTGACGGGGAAGGGAGGGCAATACTGGAGTTGACAAAGCGAGCGAAGGAAAGGACTGGCGCTACCTCCCTCCCTGTTTTTGGGAAGAAAGCCCTGCAGGAGAGAAAATGGTGTGGGCGGGAGTGAGTGAATCATGTATATGTTGTGTTTCAAGCATGTGATCATGTGGGCTATGTTGTCTCGGGAATTCCGTTTCGCCCGAGTAGCGGATTCCCTTCCACAGCCGCAAGCAGTCGTCATCGTCATCCATCGCTGCTACTGGTCTGTTCCGCTCCGTTCATTTCAGCGACAAGCTCCGTTCGCCCATTCAATTCGGCACTTTCTTGGGTTTTGATACGCGGGTGATTGGGTTTTACATTCAAATACACCATTCTTCTTGATTCACCACATATATTGAAATTACAATGGGAGGGAGGAAAGCAAGCATTTTCTAACTAGTAGCACATGCCCAAGGGAGTATATCTTGGAGCTACGAATCCTAACTAATGGACCTCCCTCCATGGCATGTCAGAAGTCAGTGAGCGGCCAAGAGCCAAGTCCCTCCCGCGGGTGCAATCATGCACCCATGATGTACAGATTCACCGAGACGATTTTATTCATTGGCAGCAATGCAGCCATTCGGCAGTATACATCCTCCACCCCGCCCGTCGATTATGAGGTCACGAGCAGCACTCAGCTGCATCCTCGTTACAGAGAAGTCATCATCACAACTGCAGGTGCTGCTGAGGGCATGGAGGCATTTATAACCTGCTTCTCCGGAGTCACCATTATGGCGCCGCTGCAAGCAGACCCACCTGAAGAAACACCTGGCAGTTCATCTGGCATGACAGCATCAGCCACTCGGGCCGAAGACGTTGCTGCGGGTAGCTGCAGTTGGTGCGCCTCTACAGAAGTTTCAAATGGAGGCGGGCCGAAGAGTGAGAGCAGCACTGGTAGAGTGCACAGGCCGTGCCATAGACCAAGCACCACAATCATAGAAAACATCTGCAGAGAAGGGTGGGGTGAGAGGGGGGGAATGGGTGGTGGGGTGAGAGGGGGGGAATGGGTGATGGGCCAGTGGGAGCGGGAGCAAAGCAAGAGAGCAATGAGAGTGGGAAGCTGATGGGTTGAACCATGGACTGATGTGGAGAGATGACCACAGGAAAACACACAGTGGGACCCAGGAGGAGGACATAGACACCATGAAGGGGAAAAGTGGGTATGGGACGAGTCAAATGTGGGACTTGTCAAATGGAGAAGTGGGTCACACGCAGAGAGAGAGAGAGAGGTATACATACCTTGAAGAAGGTTTGGAAGACGAACGACTTGGCGAGGGCGAGCGGGAGGATGGAGAGGAACATGAAGAAGCCCCCGTTGAACACCGCCACTCCCAGGTGGTTCAGCGCCCTCCTCGCCCTCTCCTGCCGCGTGCCCACCTGCGATCGATAATCAAAGGAACGAGGGGAAACACGGGGGAATTGGCGAGCTGGTGAGGCTGGGTTGCATGTTTCCAGGTGTCCATGCCAATATGGTGGGGATGAGTGCGTGTGAGCGCAGGAGCAATGAGTAGTAATATGTGAAGAGGGGGAGAGTAGTGTGAAGGCACACACCCCCACACACACATGCACACAGATATGCACACACCAACCCACCTGGGAGAGGAAGGAGAAGGCGGTGAAGGCCGAGTAATCCACGGCAATCCCAATGGCGAGCAGCAGCGTGATGGACGTCACCGAATTAAACGCCAGGCCGAACCAGTACAAGCACCCCACCAGCTCCACCCCTATCGCCGCCACCATCACCGCCACCAGCACGCTGCACGTCAGATCCGCGAGCAGCAGCAGCATGATTCCAAACACCACCGCGCCGGCAATGGCGATTGCGAGGACTGTGTCGGGCTGAATCACGGCGTAGCCTTCAACGAAAATGAACGGGAAGGTATACGCGAAGGCGGAGAGCGTGGGCGCGGCGGCAGAGGCAGTCGCGCGGATCGAGTTCATGGCGTCCACCTGCTGCGCGCTGCTGTTGAGCCCGCGCGTCATGGCGAAGAAGCGCGACGAGAGGATCACCGAGCTGTTGTTGGCGTCGAACACCAGGTCCAGGCGGAAGCGGCGCCCCACGGACCCCAGGAACTCGTGCAGCCACTCGTAGAAGAGCTCGGGCGTGGGGGGGCTGGTGGGGGGGGAAAGGGGGGGGGGGGAGCGAGGGTTGCGGGGAGAGGAGGGAGAGGTAGAGGGATTGAGGAGACGGGGAACTCGTGCGGGCACTCCAAGAGCTCGGGCGTTGGCGGACTGGAAGGAGGGATTTGAGGCGACTGACAGAGAGAGGAAAGGAGAAGATTAGGAGGAGAAGTCGCGCGGCTAATCGTTCGTACGGGTCGCCATGGGTGGAGAGAGGAGAGGGAAGACGGGAGTGGGATGGGAAGGAAGCGCAGGAGAAGAGAGGTGGGAGGAGAATGTGGTGGTGGCGGCAACTCGCGTGGCTGGAGGTAGGCTAAAGGAGTGAGTCAAGGTGGGTGTCAAGGAGTGAGGATCAAGATGGCGATTGGCAGTCAGGCACACAGGCACACAGCTCAGTTATGCAGGCATGCATGCGTTTATTACCGGCCGTTGGCGTCGAGCAGCGGCGCGTGCGGCGAAGCGGAGAGCCAGATGAGGTAGTTGGCGAACCACGACTGCACGGGCGGCGAGAACGACACGTACGGGTCGGCCTGCAGCCGCACGCCCAGCGCCGCTAACTCGTCCTGCATCTTAAAATAGTCCATCGGCGCCGCGGACGACGGCGCGACCCACGCCTGGGGTCGCGACGACCCCGACGAAGTGTTGGTAACCGCCGTGAAAGTCGCCGTCGGGTTCGTCGTGTAGACGTACACAGGTAACGCGCCCTGACCCGACGCGAGCGGGAACGTCTGAGATCGGATTCGGTACACGTCACGCACGTACGTCCCTTCCGGGACCATCCAGTCGATGTTGAAGTTCTGCGTCACGTTCCACGCGCCGTAGATCCCAGTCGCGAGTAACCCTAGCGTCCCTAAAACCACGAAGATCTTTCCGATTGGATGGAGGATCAGCGCGGGAAGCCAGTGGCCGATGACCGTCTGATCAACCCCGGGTTTGTTCCGATCGTACGGCCGGCCGCAGCAGCCGTCGGTGGGGCCGGCGGAGCTGACGAGGCAGCAGAGCGTGTCGATGCGATTGGCGCGCTGCCGGCGCAGGTCGAGCGTGAGCGCCGCGACGTAGAGCGTGGATTGGAAGACGAAGACTAGGACGACGCCGACGGCGGCGTAGATCATGAAATCGCGCAGCGCGGGCAGCTCCGAGATTATGCCTGTGCAGAACGCGACGAAGTTGGTGAGCGCCGCGACGATCACGCCGCGCCGCGCGCGCGACACCGTCGCGACGATCCGGTCCACCACGGACGCGTTCGGGAAGTCGCGCGCCGTCTGGGGGTACGGAAGGAACGGGGTGGTCAGGGGAACGGGGGAATGGGGGCAGAGAGAGTGAGCAGTCCATGCAAGTAGCGGAGGAGAAGGCGGGAGACAGGGAGAGAAGCGGACCAGTAATTGACAACCGTACTGGCCAGATCCTAACAGGTGGACGAAACCGGAAACAACAACATATCCCCAACAACTGATTACCCCGCCTCCTCTCACCCTCTCCCGCTTCCCCCCCGCCTCTCCCCACCGTTCCCCACCGCAGCTCACCTCGTCGTGCGCCGCCATGGTCACAAGCATGTCATCCGTACCCAGCCCCAGTAGCAGCAGCGCGAGCGACTGTGTAACCAAGCTAAACTTCAACCCAAACAGGCTGCAGAGCCCGTACGAGCCCAGCACGGCGAGCGTCACGGACGCGATGTTGACGAGCGCGAGGTAGCAGTGCGAGTGCACGGGGTGGCGGCGGAAGAGGATGAGCACGCTGTACGCGAGCAGGAGGAACGCGCTGACGAAGTAGAGGTTCACGTCCGCGGTCAGCGCGCTGTCGCTCGCCGCTTGCTGGCCCCAGTAGGAGAGCAGATACACGTCGATCTCGTCGCTCGAATACTGCCGCGGGGGAGTGGGGAGGAGCAGGGTCGGCAACCGGGGGGGGGGAAGGGGAAGAGGCGCGGGGGTGAGGGGCCGGATTGACCACACACACACCACGCACGCCAGTCAACACCTGAACTCTTTCACCCACCTCCCTCCCTCCGCTCTCCCCTCCTCCTCAGCTCACCGCGCGGACGGGCGCGTCAATGGCCTTCTGCCAGTCCTCGACCAGGTAGTCCTTGCAGCTGCTACCAAGGGGGAGGGGCTGGCGCAACCTAACATCACACACACCACGCTCACAAGTTGAAGCCCTCACCATCCCTCACCCCAGCTGCTCCCCCCCTCCGAAGCTCCTCTCCCCCCCAGCTCGCTCACCGCGCGGACGGGCGCGTCAATGGCCTTCTGCCACTCCTCGACGAGGTAGTCCTTGCAGCTGCTACCGGAGCACCCCTTGTTGTTCTGCACGAACAGCGTCAGCAGAAACGCCTTGGCCTCCGCAATCTCGCCCGACTCCGCGCTCTTCGTCTGCACGCCCACCACCCAGTCCTGCGGCACTGGCTGCCCGTACCGCGTCTGGTGAAGGGACGGGGGAAAGGGGAAGCGGGATGGGTGGGTCGCGGATGGACGCAGTAAAGGACGTCCGCAGCGTTCGTTTGAGTGAATATGAGATAGATTCAGTAGAGTGTAGAGGGGCGACGTACGAGCACGAAGGGGTTGTTGATGGTCTTCATGATGTCCTTATCGCGCTGAATGGCCGTGCGCGAGTAGCCCCAGTAGTCCAGCACGCTCACCACCTGGCACGGCGTGTTCTGCCCGCCCGGCCGGTAGCAGATGCGCGGATCCGCGTAGTTAAACGTCGACCCGTTGTACGTCGCGTTCACGCTGCGAGAGGGAGGGGGCGGAAGGGGTTGGGGGAGGACATGATATAGCAAAGGAGCAGGCTGGAAACACAGCTGGAAACGGGCCCTGAGGTGAAAAAACCCGCAGAGGGGTGGGGTCGAGAGGGAGAGGAGGGGGAGGAAGGGACGGGGGCGTGAGGGTTCGCCTGCGGATGAGCGAAGTGAAGAGACTAGGAGAGGTTAAGGGGGGATTAGCTACCGCATGTGTGAGCTGGTCGGAACCAGACCAGCATCCTGCTAAGAAAAAGTGACTTCAAGTTTGTAAACTTTGGACCTTCTCAGAGCTTTAAGAAACATCTGCAAAGACGAATCTACAGGCGGAAGCAGAGGAACGCAACAGCACAGCACGACCTCGCTACGACGCGGGAACGTAAACTCTCTCTATGTGTGGCGAGCACGGACTCGCTGGATTACCTCGTTATTAGCTCGTAAACGTCGAGCAGGGCGAGCAGCGCGGGTTTGGTGAGCAGCGTGCGGTTGGAGTTGCCCTTGGACACCACGAATACCTTCACGTCCAGCGCCTCGTAGCCGTACAGCGAATCCACGTAGTCCTGCGCGCCCGCCCGCACACGGGATTGAAAACAGAAGGGATGAAAACAGGATTACAGTACAATCAAGCAAACACATACTTGCTCGGAAGAGATACCGCTCCCTCGGGAACTGACGTACACGCATTCTGAAGGCATGTTGATATTCGTCTCTGAACCACACCTTAGTCTGGTGGTGAAGTACATGGGTTGCGCACTGATTCACGTATTCTCGTGTAAAACGCACCATAGGTGTTCCTATGCATGGGAGTAGAAAGGCCGTGCCTTGCCCCCATGGCCAACCATTCACAACCTTACCATCGTAATACGCGGCTCAACCTTACCAGTCCCTACCCATTTACACCCACCGTTACCGAGCCTCACCCGGTTCTGGAAGGCGACGTTGCCCTGCGGCGTGTAGAGCTCCTCCAGGTTGGTCTCAACGGTCATCTTGAACACCCCGCACGCCATTAGCACGCCCACACCGATCGTCAACGCCAGCACAGCAATCGGATGCAAAGCAACCACCCGCGCGAGCCCGCTAAAGACGTAGTTAATCCCGTGATCCACGGCGGCGCCTAGCCGGCGCAAGATGCTCCTGCGGCGCGGCGGGTGCTTCTGCTTGCTGGCGGACGGCGGATCATCCGGGAGGGTTTGCGATGAACCGCAACATGAGTCGAGACGTTTCTGCTTGCTCGCAGACGGCGGATCGTCCGAGACCGGGTGGACTCTACATGACGGGGCGGCGTCGGCTGAGGGGATGGAGGAGTAGAGGGAGAACGCTCTAGATGACGCCATGGTTAAATCACGTGACAGAACGCTGGGTACTGGTGTGGTTCGCTATGGTTTTGCAATGAAAGGAACTGACGGACTTAAATGACAGGAAGTGGTGCTGGTTGAGGTGAATACTGGACAAAGGGGCAGCAAGCGCTGCTCGTATGATAAAAAACGTTATTCTAGGCCATCCGGGTCGCTATGTTTGCCTTCTGTCGCAAAGAGGGTTGACGAGAATGCGTGGTAAGCACTCGAAGATTCACACACCCTAAGGAGGTAAAGTCGCTAAGCTATTGAAAGCGAATACAAGGGAGCCGAATATGACGTTCCATCAGAAGTGACTTGGCCCTGATTGGACCTGAGGTGGTAGCACCACGTTAGAATTGCTCACGCTGGTGATAAATTAGCTTTGAAAGGAATGAGATGGCGCCTATGCCGATGCAGCATCACTGAGAATATTGGACGCAGCGACACTGAGGCCCCTCAATCAGCGAAGAATCCCTAAGCTAAGCGTTCAGTTTCTGGCCGTCTCCTCCTTCCTCGTGAGATTGGGTGAGATTTGGTCAGTTCTGTGCCGCCACGGTTAGGAATGAATGGCGACTGCCATCGCAGCCATCTCAATTTTGTTGCATTTGCACGCCGCGTTGCGAGCGATGCCAGCTCGCGAATGCACCCAACCCAGATCAACCAGACTCAAAACTACCCAACCAGTCCAAGAGCCCTCAAACCATAAGCCATGACGCATTTTGGGGGAGCTACTGGGGGCTGCGCTAGACGCGGCCCTCATGTCCGCCAAATTACAAGCCGAGTCGCACCACTTGCGAAATTTGCAATTTTTCCTCCCGTCACCTCCCTTCCTCATGTGCTTACGTGGGACATGCGACGGTGCGACGGGGGTTTTGTTTAGTTTTCTGCCCGTGATTTGTTTCGCTCTTCGCTGTTCGACTGGTGAAGGCGATCCCGCTAGACATGGTTTGGCCAATGGGAAAATGGAACGCAAACAAAAAATTTCCTTCCCGCCACCAACGATCGCCAGCCGTCGTACCGCAAGGTGTATCCACCAAACCCGCAGAAGTCGCGAGAGCCAACGGAAACATTGGTTCTCCAAAACGGTTGGGAAGCTTGTAACAAGTTTCGACGGGAAGAGATGTCTAAACAGAACTATAACATTTTAGAGAATAGGAGTTCACATCAATTAGAAAAGCAAGGATAACAATAACGCGCTTAAAGAAAACACACACAACTCAAGCAACCACATGTGAACAAGCACAAAAACACAAGCCTGTCCTCGCACACGCAATACCATATCTACCCTCTCAAAAAACAACAGGCTCGTCAGCCCAGTGCATCATTGACATCCCTTCAGCTTCCTGAGTAGGACCCAAGTTCTCTATCTCAGTCCTGGCTGCCCCATCAAAGCCTGGAGAGGCAGGTGGAGTAGGAAAACCCAGCAAGTTTAAGTCCAGATGCCCCCCATGTCCAGGCTGGCAACCTGCATCCTGGGGGGGAAGGGGCGCAAGCACATCACGCACAGAGCTCCTAGCATCCCCACCAGATTTAGCAAACGCTTCTCCTACCCCTGCATGGGGACCATTCTCCCCGCCACACAGCGGCGCGGGCCAGAATGAAGCAGTTTCAGTCAGCTGCATATCACGGCTGAGAGGGGGGCTTCCTTGCGGTGGCACGATATCAGCAGCACAACCACCACTGTTGCTACCCTCCCTGCTCCCGCCCAGGCTCTCCTTTCCCTGCGAGCCCTCCGTACCTCCCTCAGACCCACCGCTGCGTTCTTGCTCCGAGCTGCAAAGCCCTGCAACATCATCAGCAGCAGCAGCAGCGGCGACAGCAGCAGCGGCGACAGCAGAAGCGGCAGCAGCAGTCATGGTGCTATAGATGCCGGTGGCACTGCTGCGGCTGGCACTGGAGGATAGGATGTGTGGGGAAGGTGTGGGCGGAGAAGGTGCAGAGCTAGAGCGCTGCACCAGAGGTGCAAACACCTGCTGCTGCCGTTGCTTCTCGTGCTGCTGCCGCTGCTGCTCATGCTGCTGCTGCTGCTGCTGCTGCTGCTGCCGAATCTGCACATGATAATTGCTCATCCTTCCAGCAGCCTCTGTACCATCGATGTTGCCAGTGTGTGCATGAATGCCACGAGCATGCACCCCATCCCAGTACTGCGTCTCCTCCTCCCCCTCCGCCCCGTGCCTCTCCTGCCACTGACTCCATTCCTGCATCAGCTGCCGCTCCTCCTGCTCCTGCTCCTCCTGCTCCTCCTGCTCCCTCTGCGCTTGTCCCCGCGCCCACTGCTCCTCATGCACTCGCCTTTGCACGCACCCAGCGCCTTGCCCCGCCTGCACTAGCTGCTCTTCTCCCTCCTCGTGCTTCTCCCCGAACAGACTCACCAGCTCCTGTTGCTGCTCGTACACCTGCTGCTCATTGCGGTGCTGCACGATTTGCTGCTGCTGCTGCTGGCACTGCTGGTGCTGCTGGTGCTGCTGGCGACGCTGGTACGGAGGGCTCATGCGCTGTGTTGGAACCATGTCTTCCTCTTCTTGCAGCGTGTACGGCTCACATGCGCCGCCCAATCCTGCAGCTGGAGGAGGCCCTGACTCGATACCATCATGCATTCCCCCCAGTTGCTCCAGTTGCTCCTGCATTGAGCCCGTCACTGCTACCAAGTTTGCCGCTGACGGGAAGAAATAGTTGGGAATGGGAGTAGATCCTTCTTCTTCTCCTCCTCCTCCTCCTCCTCCTCCTCCTCCTCCTCCTCCTCCTCCTCCTCCTCCTCCTCCTCCTCCTCCTCCTCCTCCTCCTCCTCCTCCGCCTCCTCCTCCTCCTCCTCCTCCTCCTCCTCCTCCTCCTCCTCCTCCTCCTCCTCCTCCTCCTCCTCCTCCTCCTCCTCCTCCGCCTCCTCCTCCTCCTCTTCCGCCTTCCCGAGACTGGATCCTAGGATTGCCTCGGAAACGAGCCTGTGGGGTGCTTCGAACATGTGCATTCGCATTCAGGGTGGAATATGGAGTGGGAGAGGGAGGCACGGTCGGGTGTGCAGCAGGGAGAAGAGCAGCAGGTACAGATAGCATGCGCGGGCAATGGAGAGGGAGAGGCTGGCTTTGGGAGGACGGTTGAGGGAGGGGAAGGCTGTCAGAACCGATGTTCCCTGCTGCTTCTGTAGGAGCAGCATTTGAAGCTGCAACTGCGGGTGCCTCAAGAGAGGCACCAGCAGCGCCAGCAGCGCCAGCAGCGGCAGCAGCGGCAGCAGCGTCAGCAGCAGCCACAGCGTCGGCAGAGTGAGGAGACTGAGCAAGAAAACTTGCTCCTCCTCCCCTTTGCTGTGTTCTCGCACCTCCCCCTCCTCCTCGTTCCCACCCCTTCCCATCCTCCTCGCCTGCCCGAATCGCACAGGAGGCAGCACCAGAGGTAGCAGCAGAGGCCGCAGCAGAGGCAGCAGCAGAAGCAGCACCAGAAGCAGCAGCACCAGAAGCAGCAGCACCAGAAGCAGCAGCACCAGAAGCAGCAGCACCTGAACGAGCAGCAGAGCCAGCAGCAACCGAACCCGAAAGCAGGTTCACTCGATCGCCACGCTCCCTGCTGTGATCCCCATACGACTCGCTACACCACCCAGCAGCAGCAGCAACACTGAACGCAGGAGACGACGAGAGAGACGTTGTTGTAGGGTACCCACCCAGTGCTGACCCATACCCACCACCACCAGCAGCCGACCCACCAGCAGCACCACTCGTAGGACTACATCTGCACGGGTAGGCTAGGTGGTGGTTGCTGCTGCCGGGGCTGGTGGGCGGGCAGGGGTTGAAAAGGTCTGGGTCGAGTTCTGGAGGCAGGGGTGGTGGCAGGCAGGAGTCGAAGAGCATGTCTGGAGGCTGTGGGAAGAATGCACTTGCTGGCTGCTCGGAAAAGCTGCCGCCTCCTGCTGCTGCTGCTGCTGATGCGGCCGCGGAGGCTGCGGCTGATGCGGCGGCTGTCGCGGCGCTCGCTGCACCCATGCCTGTGCTTGCTGCTGCTGTAGCAGCATCTGCTATCATGCCGGAAATACCTCCGGAGCTTACCCACTCCTCTCCTCCCACTCCTCCTCCTATCCCTCCTTCTTCTCCGTCTGCTCCTCCTCCTACCCCTCCCATTCCCCACATGCCGCCACCGGCACCATACGCCACAGCAGAAGCAGCAGCAGAGGGGGACGGGGCGCCCCTACCACCCACCCCCAAGGCGGCTGCCGAGCCAGCAGCTGCGGCGGCCGCCCAGGCCTGCGCGCTAGGCTCGGCGGCAGGCAGGGTGGTGGCGGCGTCGCTGGGGAGAGGTAGGGGGCTGGTGGTGGTGTTGGCGGGAGAGAGGGGGCCGGCTGTGAGGAGAGCGTCTCGCAGGCAGGAGGAGGTGGAGGCGGATAGCATGCCATGCTGCACTAGGTGCGCCATCAGATCGTCCACCTGAGAGGAGCAAAGGGAGGGGGGAGAGCTGACTCTTGAGTCGACTTAACAAGGATAGCATGCCGTGCCGTGCTGCACCAGATGCGCCATCAGGTCGTCCACCTGCGAGGAGGAGGGGGGAGAGATGGGAAGGAGGGGAGGGATGGAAGGGGTCAGCTCTGGTAAAATAAAATAAGGCGACTGAATTAGGTGACTTGACCACTGGATCAGTGTCGAAGGGCTGAAACCACAACATCCCCACACCACCCCCAAACCATCCCATCGCAACCCATCCCATCCCACCCCCAGGCCACCGCACCCCATCCCAACCCCACCCCACCCCATCCCACCGCACACCTTATCATGCAGCGCGGCGTTGTGCAGCAGCAGGTCCTCATAGTCTTTCTTCAGCAGCTCATAGTCCTTCCCCAGCTGCTCCCGCGCCACCTTCAATCGCCACCCCACCCCACCGCACACCACCTCACCCAACACCACACCACAACGCCCCACCACACCATACCCGATCCCACACCACCCCACCGCACCCCACCCCTCACCTTATCATGCAGCGCAGCATTATGCAGCAGCAGGTCCTCATAGTCCTTCTTCAGCAGCTCATAGTCCTCCCCCAGCTGCTCCCGCGCCACCTTCAACCGCGCATACTCCCTCTGCATCGCACTCAAATCACTCTCCTTCTTCTTCTGCCGCCACCGCGCGCGCCGGTTTTGAAACCATACAGACACCTGCCGCGGCCGCACGCCGATCTCCCCCGCTAGCACCAGCTTCCTTGCTGTATCCAGCCGCCGGTTCTGCTGAAAGCGCACCTCCAGAGCCTCGATCTGCTCCTGGGTCATGCGCCCCAACGCGTCTTCGTCCTCCTCCTCATTCTCCTCGTTCTCCTCCTTTCCATCGTTCTCCTCCTCGCCGTTCCCCACCTCGTCGTCGTCGTCGCAGTGATAATCGTGGTCCCCGCTTGTGGTCGCACTGCCGCCACCATTCTTATTCTTAGCAGCAGCAGCAACAGCGGCAACCGCAGCAGCAGCAGCGGCAGCACGAGCGTCCCTGCTGCGAGCGTCAGCAGCTGAGCCTCCTCCTTTCCGGCCCGATTTTCCTGCCGCCGAGCGTTTACCACCTCCCTCCACCGCCTCCTCTGCCTGCTCCTTTGAATCGTCCCCTTCTGTTCCCTCGTTCCTCTGCTGCTCGTCCGCAGCAGCCTTCGCCTTTCCCTTCCTGCCTTTCCCCCGCTGCCCCTGCTTCGCACCGCCTCCTCCTTTCGCTTCCAAGCAACTCTCATCACCATCAGCACCACCATTGGCACCACCATTGGCACCACCATTGGCACCACCAGCACCTCCCTTTCCACCTCCATGCGCCTTGCTCTTGGCTGATCGCCGCCGTATCCCCACGTTGATGCCTCTCCCGCCTCTCCCGCTGCCACTCCCTCCTGCTGCTGCCTCCACCTGCTGTTGTTGCTGCTCCGCTGCAGCATCAGCAGTGGCGGCATCACCACCAGCATCAGCAGCACCAGCGCCAGCAGCACTCGCCTTTCCCTTGCGACTTCTACTCTTGCTGCCTCTACCCCCTCCTGCCACCTCCCCTTGCTTCCCCACCGGCCCCAGCGGCCCGTCCCCCCCTCCTTCCTCCTCCACCACCTCCGCTTTCACCCGCGCCGATCTCACCTCCTTGCTCTGCTGCTTCCCGCCCCTCCCTCTTCCCCCCCCTCCGCCCCCGCCCCCCCCTCCGCCTCGTCCGCCGCCTTTACCTGCAGTCGCACCATCATGGTGTGTCTCAGTCACTGGCCTTGGCCTTGGCCTTGCGTCCACGGGCACGCCCTGCCTGTGGGGTCCTGCCGTTTCTCCCTCTGGCTCTGTCGGAACAGGTGCAACAGGTGCGCCGTCAGTCGTGCCAGGCGTCTCACCAGCATTCCCTTCGCTTCCTCTCCCCCTGTGCTCCACATTTGCACCGGCTATCTTCTCTCCACAACCACCACCACCACCACCTCCGCCGCCGCCGCCGCCGCTCTCCGCCGCTGTTGGTGCATCTAGATCAGGGAAGCTTCCATCCCCTGCTGCTGCTGCTGCTGCTGCTGCTGCTGCTGCTGCTGCTGCTGCTGGTACCGGTGCTGCTGTCGCTGCTACCCTGAGTGCAACGGCTGCTGGCTCTTCCAGCTCGTTGATAGTCCCGTTCACGCTCCCTCTCGCCGTTCCCATCGCATCTCCTCCTTCTCCACCTGCTGCTTCTGCCGTTGCTGCAGCAGCAGCAGCGCCTCCGGGATGCGTTGGGATGGAATCTCCTAGCGACTTTTGAGGCGCCTCAAAAGCAGCAACGGCTCCGGGATGCGTTGGGGTGGGAGCGCCCAGAGAGCTCGAAAGCACTGCAGGCGAGGCATGCGGCGCAGCGGAGGCGGATTTGGTGGGGGAGAAGCAGAGGCCAGGCGGAAGACGCAGAGGGCGAGAGCAGGAGGAGGAGAACGAGGCGGAGAGCAGCGGGTGTGCCGAGGGGGAAGGGGCGGCGGCGGCAGCAGCAGCAGCAGCAGCAGGAACTTGAGTAGTAGGCGTAGGAGGAGTTGGAGTAGGAGGGGGAAGTGGATGAGGAGGAGAGGACGGAGGAGCAGAAGAGGGATGGGTTGTTGGGAGCGTGAGTGAGGGCAGGACGAGTCGCATTTGGTGGGTGGAGGAGGGAGCATGCTGGGTGAGACGTTTGGGGCCACTCGATGGAGCTGAGTCACCAGCAGTCGCTGCAGCTCCTGGTGCGTGGGCGGCAGCACCTGACGCCTGGGCGGCAGCAGAAGCAGTGCCGCTGCCACACGCGTCCGCTGTAACCGCTGCACCGGCTCCGCTGGCTGCACCGGCTGTAGCACCTGCGCCGGCTGTAGCAGCTCCGCCGGTTGTAGCAGCAGTGGTTGGTTCTTCCAGCGCTCCCCCAGCGTTCGCGTGCGCATGAGTCGCCTGAGTCGCGTGCGTCGCATGCGTCCCTGCGACGGTCAGCGACCCAGCACTGGCCGACGAGAACGACGCTGAACGATTCGCCGGCGCTGCACCGCCGCCGCCATCGCTGACGCCTGCGCCGCTGGCGGAACCTCTCGCGGATGTTCCGTCGGCGCAGCGGGAGAGGCGCTGGCGGGAAATGGCGCAAATAGATGTTCCTCCGGAGGGCGCGACGGCGGACTCGACGGCGGACGGGTGCGGCGGGGGGGAGGAAGCGGGGGGGACCGCGACGGGAGTGGGTGTGGAGAGCGGGAGCGACGCGGAGGGAGACGAGTTGCTTGACGAGTATATCGAAGGCGTGCATGACGGAGCCGCGACAGAAGCGCCCGTGGCGGCCGCAGCGCGGGGATATGCGGCGGCGGTGCCGGGGGCGCCGGCAGGGAGGCGCAATGCGAGTGGTTTGTCCTGAGAAGCGGAGAAGGAGATGGATGAGGCGGAGGGGATTGTGGCGAACGGGGGAGCGGGCAGATTCCGGGGCAGCCTGAGAGAGGCCGAGGCGCAAATCTCGCCACTTGAAGTCAGTCCTCCGACTGCTGCGGGGCCTGTCGCTACGTCCAAAGCGCTCCTGGCCGTCGCAGTCGCTGCGACCGTCAGCGGCGGCGCCGGCGGCGGCTGGGGTCCACATGGGCGAAAACCGAAGCCTGCGTGTTCCTCCTTCTGCTGCTGCTCCTGCTGCTGCGGCTGCGGCTCCTCCTGCTGCTGCTGCTGCTGCTGCTGCTGGTGGAACGTCTGCGGGGGCTGTTGCGGCAGCGCGTGCGGCACCTGACGCTGGTCGAATGGCCTTTCGCACTGACGATGATGCGCGGCAGCGTGATGGTCTTGACGCGGAATAGCCGCGGACGTGTCATGCGCGGATTCCGCGACGGCAGCCCGTCCATGGTCGCTGTCGCGGTTGCGGGAGACGCGCACATCCGCCATTGCTAGCAGTGGGGATCGCAGCACCGGCAGTTCTTAGCTGTAGCTTGTTGAAATGGTTGCCTAGTTCCCCCGCTCGCGTCTCCTGCTGCGTGTTTCCACCGGAAATCTAGGCCTTTTTGCTGCGGGATTTCGGAAATTATTAGCGTAGTAGCCGATGTCTCCCGATTCCTAAAGGTTCAGAATGTAGGGAGCAAAACGGTGGTTTGTGGCCGCCATTGCAAGCCCAGTAGGCGGTACAATGAGATGTCAAGTCCAGCGCGAGCGCAGCGCGCAACATACGGCGGATGGCATTTGGCGCCGCGTGCATTCAGTGCCGCCAAACGGGCTCACTCGCGCCTAAAACGGGCTCACTCGCGCCTAAAACGGGCTCACTCGCGCCGCACGTGCTCGGGCTCACAGGACGGTGATATGGCGATGAAGAATCCGTCCGTGGCTTGGAGATAGATAAATTAGCAATGCAACGAGCAGCGGTGGGCGGTTTTAGTTGTGACGATTGGGACTGCGCGCATTAGATAACTGGAAATCGGGTCAGCTCTGAAGGGCGTTATCTTGAACCGTCAGGAAGAAGTCCGTACGGATACAGTCGCTCACTAGCGCTTTTAGTCCGGCTTGTAGTAGTCATCTGCGGTTTTCGAAGGAATTGAATAAGATACCGTCTACGCGATTATATGAGCTAAATTCTCGTGTGGCGTAGGAAAGGGATCGGATAGATGCCTCGAAGGAAGAGCAAGCATCAGGATGAATGCGAATGTGGGACAGTGATATGTGGGGGATGAGGCTAAACGGGGGCGCAAGGAGTTCTGTTGTTATCCCATGTGATGCGAGAATGCTGCAGCACATCCATAAAAGCACACAAGGTCAGAAAAATCCGGCAGCCTTGCGCTACACACGGATAAAGAAGAACGCAGCCGCCTTCCTTCAGAAGAGTCGCAAGTTTAGGTCGCCTGCAGTAGTAACTTGCCACGTTGACACATTGCGTGCTTGACTGCATCCATTTCTCGTGAAATATCGCGTCTCTGGACTGGCCTGGGTGCTTCTGTTCAGTAAAGAAGGCAGCAAGTCATGTGGGGGGAACTCAAGGATAGATGAAACGATGAATTTCGCTGAACGTACGAGAAGGGCGCCGCCCGACTCAGTGGCGTGAGCCAATGGAATGGGAATGACGGAATCAAGAAACGCGTTCCCTTTGTATCCGATGTCCGCCGCAACTGGCGGTAGGATGGCTGGTACAGTACCAGCCAAGCGTACTGAGATATAATGCGAAGGAATGGGATTGGCTGATTGCTTGGATGGGTGGAAGGGGGAGAGGGAGGGGGGAAGGGTGGACTTGGCGCTGGCGCCGGCGCAACGGAGGTCCGCTCTAGGTCCTGGCGAAGGAGTGGCAAGCACGCGAAGAATGTGGGTTCGACGAACCAGCTTCAGCTACCTAGCGGCTCGGCGGCTTTGGGGGAAAGAGAATGCAGCACTGCTGGATGCGCGGAGGAAGAAAGTCGCGGAAGGGGAGGAATGGCGGATAGCCAATCGAGTGTGTTGCGTTGCACTGAACTGTGCCGAACAGGTGGAAAACCTTGTTATCTTCGATTTGCCTAATTGAACCATATCAAAACGTGATTTAACCACCGTTAACCGTGCTTTTCCCATCTTGACTTCATTATAACCGAATTCACAATGGCGAGAAAGAGGGTGCATTGCGTTGCGTTGTGAAGCTGCAGAGTCCGACTTTCGTTCAGGCGACGGCGGAATGACTTCGGGAATCAGGAATCGGGATGGCTTGCGCAGTGTAATACATATCACGAGTTCGCTAAAACTCGACTTCACGAAATGAAACAAGTGCAAGCTGGTTTACCAGCTGGCTCGGCTTGTTCAGCGGAACATTTGCGATCTGCCACGTAATATAACGTCATATCCAGATTTGGTATTTGACTTTTCGCTAGGTTTCGCTCGGAGACTTCGAAGTGACATAATCAAACGTTATTCACTACACTTGCACCAGATAGAACGCATACAGTACAAGTTTATCTCACTTTATGTATGCATCAACAAGGACCATTCAGTGAAAGCCACTAAAGTCCCCTGTGCATTTCCGATTTGCTATGTTTATTAAGACTAGTACAGCTGGTGCTGTTGCATCAGCATTGGAGGAGTGTGAACAGCAGGGGGGCAACAAACAACGCTACTGGAGAACGGGGGTTACAGATAAGGACACAGGGACACACAGGGAAGAGATGGTGAAAGAAACAGGGATGAAGGGTGGGGGCAGTCGAGGGGATGGTAGAGTATCCAAGGAAGGCGGGGTAAAGAACGTATGGTAGGAAGTTGTGGAGATAAGGGTAGAGGTACCAATAGAGAGAGTTAACAATAAAGAGCGCGCTGAGAGAGTGACGAAACGAAACAATGTTTATTAATGCGGGCCCACTATGGGAACAATATGGTCTGGACGCTGCACTGGGGCTTGAAGACTGTGAATGTGGCTACCACTGTGGTGATTATGGGAAGCTTTGCCATGCTGCACGTCGGCTGGTTGTGAGTCCGAAGCATGATCTCCAACAGGAGCGGATGGGCCAACCACGAGGCTCAGTGGTGTAGCTGCAACGGATTTAGGAACGACGAGGGAAGTGAGAGGAAAAAGTATGACCTTGACTCCCTCTAAAAATGAGTTTGAAGATGTAACAGTGGAGCAGCGAGTTGGGGGATAAAGAACTGCCTAGAAAAGAGTAAGAGAGAGAGAGAGAGACGGGCGAAGTTCCTTGTCAAACTTATCGGAAACATCCAGTCTCCAGAGAGCAATCAAGGTGAACGGATAGACGCTCACTTGTGGCCTGTTCATCATGGTGATGCTTCTTGAGGTATTTCGCGTGTTCATCAGGTCTCTCCTTGTTGTACAACGGCTTCTGAGGGGCTTGATTTCGTGCTATTGGTTGTTGACCGCCTGAGCCGGCGTATCCGACACCCGTCATTGTGGGCGCACGACGCTACAATGCACAACGTCGCAACTAAACAGCAAAGAGGCTGTGGGCGTGAAGTCCGGCAGGGAGAGAGGAGAACAAACACTTCGGAATGTCGTCGCAATGATGGAACGGTTTCAGGAGATGTGAGTGCTGGAAGCTCACCTGAAAACAACTGATCTTGGTTGTGCGATGGGCTCGCCTTGTCGCACAAATCCTCGTAAACAGTCTTTCCGTTATGGTGAGCGGCATTAGAAATTAATTTAACTAGTAGCACTCCGTTCTTCTCTCCAATGCGGAATAAATTCTCTAATAATGATTGACCAGTATTGATACTTTAGTAATGACATGTTCTGTATTTATAAAATAATGATCTTTATATGTAAGCACTTATCTATGCATGTGAGATGTATAAATAGGAAGTGCTGGCTAATGCATATATGAAAGGTATACTGCTTTTCCTGCCTCCGACTCTGTAAGGTCTCAGTTTCCACAACCGAGGTGCTGTATCGGAGCTTCTGGCTCTGACTGTTCCCGCGCAGAATTCAAACTTCCACTGCTCAGACACCTCTGCCAATTTTGCATGAGAATGTTACAGGCGGGAAATCTTGGGTACAGGATAGCAGGCAGGAGCGAATGCGGCTCGTTGAGATCAGCGAGATAGGATGACAGGAAGAAACAAGGAATGAAGCTGAGAGCACCAGTCTTCGAATTTGCAGTGAGACACACCCAGCTGAACCAAGAAGGGGAGGGGATCATTGCTGCAGCGGTGCCTCTTCATTGATTCTGAATTAGCTTTCGTCTTACTGTTCGTTCTTGTGAGACGGAAAAACTTTTCTCTTTCTGGCAATCCATCAACTGACATTGAACTCCATCGCAAAGGCCGTCCGACTGAAACACACTCTACCTTAGATTTTTTTACAGCACCATATCGTTGCTGGACAAATTATAGTTGTCCTCAGCGTGCACATAGGTCATGGCATTGGAAGACGGAAAGGAGATTAAGGCTAGTCAGGCAGCAACCGCATGCCAGATTAGTGAGGGGAGTCTAGCAGAAGAATCATCTGAGGTCGTGAGGCAGAATACCAAGGAGGAGATTCCGGATAACAGCATAAGTTTGGAGGCCAGTAACCCTTCTCCGATGCCACCGATAGAAAGCGAAACCAACAGTTTCACAGCTAGTCAGACTGACGTAGGGATCAAAGCTCGTGAGTCAACCTGCGTTGACTCAAACCAGTCTTCCATTAGGACGGAAGTTGCCAGCATCTCCGCTGACGATTCCGAAAATGAAGCACCAGCAACGGCCGGTTTAAAACAGCCCGTAGCAGGGCATTCGTCGCCAGTCGCCAATCGTGTCAAGGAGGATTTGCAGTCACACCGTGCCATGACGAGCCCACTTGGGGGAGCCAAGGGTGTATTGCTCCTGCCTGTTGATGAGGATACGAAGAAAGAAGATGATGAAGCTGAAGACACAGAGCTTGATACTCGAGATAGACCGTCGACAATCTCGGACTATCAAAGCTGTGACGGTGCCTCCACAGAGGAAGCAGAGGATGAATCAGAAGGTTGCCTGAAAGCAGATGTCAAGGAACTCGCGAACGTTGCTGCTTGGGTGGATTCTACGAAGGATGATAATCAGACTGTTGAAGATCAAGATGATCCAGTAAACTTCAATACAGGTACAGCTGCACTGATGCGTCAAGTGATGATTTTTTTACAACCTCTGAACCTGGATTTCTAATCAAGCCTGAGGTCTAACGTCTTTCTTTTCAACATCGTTTTGCTTTTTTGCGTGATTTTCATCAACTTCGCAGAGAAATGGATTGCGGATCAGCGGCTGCAAGATGAGCTGGCTAAAGAGCGGGAGTTGAACGAGAAGCTACGGAACAAGGTGGAGCAGCTTGAACGCGTGGTACAGAAGATGAACACCGGTAGAGATGACTTGGAGAAGTCGTTGGAGGCCAGGAAGATGGATTTGGCCCGCAAGATTGAAGAGGTATAAACGAAAGCGTGTTTATAGTACTTCCATCTGTGTTTATTTACCAACATCTTACTCGTAGTCCCCCGACGTCGATAAAGTGTTTTCTTGCCCTGGGTATATCAGTTGAAGGAGAAGAATCGCCGAGCGAAGGAGGAGTTGTCGAAGGCCAAGTCGGAGACCTCAAATGTCAGATCATTGTTGCAGCAGCAGAAACGCGAACTCTCGGCCGTCCGCGATAAGCTAGCTGCTCAGGGTCGCAAGCTAGCTGACGCAGGTAATAGCACCTCTCTCATTGCCGTGCAATATTTCGTTGCCAAGCCAACTATTGTATCAACACTTGCTAACTGGCAGTTTTCACATGGCAGAGGGTCAGAATACCTTATTGAAGGAGCAGCTGGAAGGCCTTCAGCAAAAGATGCATCAGAAGCTCGTGAGGATGCAGTCCGAGCTACAGGTAATGGATATATTCCGACTAGGTTCTTGCATCAAGAGCAGCATCAGATTGATGAACTACTATCCAACTTAATTCCTATCGACTGTTTTCTGAATTCAGGCTCTTCGAGACGACAAGGCGCATGTGGAAGTGCAGGCGAGGGAGCTCGCAATCACGCAGCAGGAGCATCTCGCGTCTTTCAGTACTGTCTTCCGTAGCCTTTCCTTGATCGGTATGCACCCATCGGTACTGATTTCATGAACTTCCGTTGCACTTTCAAAGAAACGACTGAAGTTGTTGCTTTGCTCTGGTGATTGGTTGCAGAGGAAGAGAAAGAGGCCATCAGGAAGAGGTTTTTCCAAGAGGCAGAGAAGCGGAAGAAGCTACAGAACGACCTGATCGACCTTAAAGGTACTCTGCCCCCCCTGCACTGCACTCGTTCACCTTGCTTTGTGGTACTGTCGTTTGAAGTCATTCAATATCGTACAAAATCGTTCAGTGCGGCCCGTTATTGAAATAATTTCTCCATTGTCGTCCAATTTGTGCAGGAAGCATCCGTGTGTTCTGCCGCGCGAGGCCGCTGTCAGAGGTAGAGGAAAAGTTTGGTGCTCAGCCAGCGGTGCTGCTTGATTCAGATCCTCATGGCAGCCAGATGGTGTCGGTGCGGTCAGCCAAGGACGGACAGAGCAAGGTGTTCGAGTTTGACCGGGTCTTCTCTCCGACCACCAGTCAAGGTAAAAATCTGCGTTCCCGTTTTCTGGCTTCATGATTTTATGGATTGATGGATATTGGAGCGAGAGTCGTGTCTGATGCCGATGTGCGTTTGTATGTACCTTGTCGTGGTTGTGTGTAACAGCTCAAGTGTTCAAGGAGGCGGCTGACGTCATCACGTCGGTTCTTGACGGGTACAACGTGTGCATCTTCGCGTACGGGCAGACGGGAACGGGCAAGACGTACACGATGGAGGGCCCCGCGGAGAACAGGGGCGTGTCGTTCCGTACGCTGCAGGAGCTGTTCCGACTGGCTAAGGAGCGACGTGACAGCATGGAGTACAAGTACGCGAGGAATTTGATGGGGAAGGGGTTAGCAGCGTACATGAATTTTGATTTTGCGAGTGCAATTTTTTGTTTCCTCGTGGAATAGAAGCAATCATTCTGATCGAGCTAATGAGTTCTCTCTGTTTTCGTGTGGTGGCTTCCTTCAATTGCTTTTCTTGGTATGGTCTGTTGGTGGCAGGATCGTGGTGAGTGTGCTGGAGGTCTACAACGACACCATTCGCGACCTCCTCGCTCCAACTGGCGGACACGCTGCAACCAACAGCAAGAAGTAAGAGGGCTTTTTTTCCTCCGTAAATGGGTTGCAAATGCCGTCGCTGAAGAAACTAACCCGCTGCTCTTCTGCTGTGTTTTGTTTGGTCAGGGGTCTGGAGGTGAAGCAGAGGCCAGAGGGTGGAAACTACGTGCCTGGGTTGGTGGAGCAGGAGGTGGGGAGCGTGGAGGAGGCATGGAAGGTGCTCACGTCCGGCTCCAAGGCGCGTGCCACCAGCGCCACCAGCATGAACGAGCACTCCAGCCGATCTCACTGGTGCGTGCCTCTCCACCTGCCAGCCAGCCTCTTTCTGTCTGAGTTTCCTTATCCACTGGTGCGCGAAACATCCCTTGAATGTGGCTAATTGCTGCCTGCTGCTGCCTACTGCTTGTGTCGCTTGCAGCCTCGTCTGTGTGTCCGTGCACGCCCAGCCAGCGGCGTTCCTGCGGTCCAGCAAAGAGAAGGAGGGAGCAGGAGCCTCGGGTGCGAGTGCGAGTGCGGGGACAGTGAGTCGCCTGTGGCTGGTGGACCTGGCGGGCAGCGAGCGCGTGGCCAAGAGCGAGGCGGAGGGCGAGCGGCTTAAGGAGGCGCAGAACATCAACCTGTCGCTCTCATACCTGGGAGAGGTCATCAACGCCCTCGCTAAACGCGCCAGCTTTGTCAACTTCAGGTCAGCTACTGCTCTTTGGAAGCTGTGGTGTGCATTGCCGTTATTTGGAATCTGCCTAAGAGTCAGCTGAGACTTGGGTGTCATGTTCCTGCTGTTGTCCAAGAGTTCGAAAAAATAAAATTGAAAAAGCGCTGACATGATGTTCCTTGATCTGTTTGTGTGGCAGGAACTGCAAGCTGACGATGCTGCTGCAGGACTCACTGGAAGGGAACGCTAAGGTGCTCATGTTCGTGCAGGTCAGCCCGAGTGACAAGGACAGCGTGGAGACCGTGTGCTCGCTGCAGTTCGCCTGCCGGGTGCGCGGGGTGGACTTTGGCTCTAGCAAGAAGCAGACCGACGTTCCCCGACTGAAGCAAGCGGTATGTGCTCTTGGTGTTGCTCTCGTCCAGCTCGAGTTTTCTAGTGTAGCTCGCCTTCTCGGGTTGCTTTGCGTCACCTCCTTGCACATGTGTGAACTTCTTTACTCATCTCCTTGGCTGTGTTTTCCCTGGTGAATTGTCCAACAGCTGGAGAAGGCCAAGACGGACTGCAAGGAGGTGAAGGAGGCGTACCAGAAGCAAAGCGAGGAGCTGGAGGAAGTGAGGCGCAAGACAGCCACAGAGAAGGAGAAGCTTGTCTCGGAGCTGCAGATGCAGGTCAGTAGATTGCCTTTGCCTGTTTAAGAAAAGAAGCTGTACAAACGGATAGTTCTGTTTGACTTTGGAGTCCTGCTGAGCGACTATCCAGTCCAACCATTGCTATTATGTGCAAGTGTTTTTTCTATCTATTGGTGCGCCCAAACAGATCCAGGAGCGCCAGAAGGAATATCAGGACTTAATGGATGCTCTGGAGAAGGAGAAGGCGCGTGCACTGCAACAGGCGCAGCAGCAGCAGCAGCAGCAGCAGATCAAGGCAGGCTCTTCCAAACAGCCTTCAGTCTCGGCAGACTCACTTCAGGTGTCTTCGTTTGGGACACATGCAGAGGAGGAGAAGGCTGAGCACGAGCCCCACTGTGAGGCAAGCCTGGAGCAGACCAGTGATGCAGGGGAAGTCAGTGCTTCTGTTGTCGCTGCTACTGCGTCTTCTGCTTCTGCTGCTGCTGCAGCTGATGATGCCGGTATGGAAGAGGTCTCTGGCCCTCATCCAGAGAAGCTTGCAGAAGCTGCTGCGTCTGAGTCTGCAGTGGCTGATGGGGAGAAGGGTGGGGTGGCCCTGAAGCAGGCTGGTGATAGATCCGCCTCCCAGACTGCAGATGCTGTGAAGGGTGGAGCAGGTGCTGCCACTGGTGCTTCTGAGAAACGGGTCGCTGGGCCAGGCAGAGTCCCGGCTAGGATTCCTGCAGCAACCTCCGCTGCAGCAGGGGCATCTTCTCAGACGGCGATTGTGCCAGTGACAGCTTCTGGGGTTTCCAAGGCCACAGCAAGGCTGCTCGGGAGCAAGATTCCTTCTCGAACTGCGTCTTGCTCTGCGGAAACTGGTGTTTCTGTTGCTGCCGCTTCTGCTGGTGCTGCTGCTGGTGCTGTCTCTGCTGCAGTAGCAGAAGCGGCGGAAGCTGTGCGTGTGGCTCGCAAGAGGACTGGAAGGATGTCCCTGTCTGTGCTTCCAGGAAGCCGCACTGGAGGGGCGTGGGGGGCCGGTGGTAAGGCGGAGAGGAGACGTGAAGCATGGGATGACTATGCTATGCTGGGTTATGCACCCGCTGCCAAGAAGATGATGCTGCGGAGGGCCACTGCGACTGATGCTGTTGGGTTGGAGATTGGAGAAAGGCTGGAGCGGCTAGAGGAACCAGGAGCTGGGATGGATGGCGACCAAAGGACCTCTGGAACGGAGCTGGATGCGGTAGGGGCGGTGAAAACCCGGAAGCCTGGTAGGCCCCCGCTGGCTGGGTTGCGAGTGAACAAGGTGGTGGTTGGGCGCGAGTGGTATGATGAGTGGAGGAGGCAGTCTGCTGATGTGACCAAGGGGATGAAGCGCAATCCGACTGGCAGCGCTGCTGCAGAAGCTGAAGGAGATAAGATGAGTGCGGCGTGTGACGGTGAGGTAGTGGACACGTGTGGTGAGAAGAAGGCTGAGGAGGAGGAGCAGGGAACTCGTCAGCAGCAGCTGGTGCCGCATCAGCCTTACCGCGTGTTCACTGCTGGGACTGCTGCCGCTTCTGCTGCTGCTGGAGGGCACGAGGTTACAGCACCGTTTGCACTCCGCCATGGCATTCCTCCTACTGCATTTGGCAGCACTATCAGGCCACATGCTGTGCGGAAGTCAGGGCTAAGTACACCCATGCCATCAGCAATCCCTTCACTGCACAAGACACTGTCTGGTGGAGCAGGAGGAGGAGCAACAGCAGCACATGATGGCCTTCCTCCCTCTGGTCTGAGGAGGCCTGCTACCCATGGCAGTGGCAGCCTCATTGGCAGTGGGGCGAGGGTTGGAGGAACCACTGCAGCAGCCACTGCAGCAGCTGCAGCAGCGGCATCAGCTGCAGCGATAACAGCTGCACCCGTTCTCACTCTCAAGGGAAGCAGTGCGGTGGGCTCAAGTGGTGTGAAGGCATATGGTGGTGGCGCACAGAGGGTTCGTGCTGCTGGAGGTGCAGCGTCGCAGCGTGGGCGCATCAGTCTGGCTCCTGGGATGAAGTTTTCCCATGATGGCGGTCTGATGACGGCAGGAACGGATAGGAAGGAGAAGTTGGCAGGCGTTGGGGTTGCTCCCAGGGGAGCAGGGATGGAGTTTGTTAAGTAGGTGGTTCCTATAGTTTATATAGTAGGAAGCTAAGTTATAGATTAAGGGGAGCGATTGGGATGGAGGCTTTTGATGAGGTACTAACTAGTTTTATGTTTCTAAGCTGATCACATGGTGTGCGTTTTCATGCTTTTAAGATGATCCTGATTACTTACGATATTCGTCCGATGTTTTCCTCAACTTTCACGTCTGGTACCGCGCGAATCAATAGCGAATCGACTGTCGACAACCTCAATGCTATACCTTGATAACTCCGACCTATCAAATTTCGAACGGGCAGTCCCGCAGCACAGCATCTCTGTTATGGCGGCCAAACTAGCGGCTGCCGCTGTCGCCCTCTCCGCCCGCGCTCGCCACACCCGAACTCCGTGGCTCGGCCTGTGCTCTAGTAACTCCCCTCTCCACCCATTCATCCCTTCCCGCCACTTCGATTCCCCGTCCGTCCCTTCCGCCGCACCTTCTGCGAAGGACTCCAATTCCTCTACACCTGTCAGTCCGCCATCCTTAGATTGGTCGCCGGAGAGACTGCAGCGGCAGGCGCTGCCGCTGAAGGCGGCGCAATTCGCGGGGGCCGGCGGCGGACTGGGCGCGGGGGCAGTAGGGAGACGCGGAGAAGCGGCGGCGGGAAATGCGGTGGCTGTGGAACCAGGAGCGAGCAGGCAGCGGTCGCACGGCGTGCACGTGTTTCAATGCAAGGTGATCGTCATGCATGCAAGGCGCAACGCATGCATGCCTCCGCAGAACGATCGGAAGCCATGGCATCGACGAGCCGCTGCCCAGCTCTGTTGGTGTTTCCTTTGAGACTCAGAAGCACGCCTATTCCCAACAGCTCCGCGGTTTCTCGTCTTTCTGAATCCTTCTCCTGCATCTCTTTCCGCCATTGCTTTCGGGATGTCCCATCATAGGAGGAAAATCGTGCTCTCTAACGCCCTTCACTTGCATGTCTTAACCTGTTGGCATGGCAGGACCGGCTGGGAATAGTGGCGCGCATATCGGAGTGCGTGGCGTCGAGGCACGCGAATCTGCTCAACGTGGATCTGCACATCGACTTTGAGGCGCCCACGCCCATCTTCTACTCCCGCAGGTGCCTTGTAACGCGTATGATAGGCCTGCAGGCAACCTGCAGGTGCTTGTTCAGGTAGGTTGTAATGTTTGTTTGTCGTACACTCCTGCAGGATTCCCTTTCTTTCCTATTCAGTCATCCCCCACCAGTCATCCCTCGCGCTCCTCCCCCACGTCCTACCCCTACATCCCCTACGCTCCCCATTCCCCCACTCCCCCTTCCCTTGTCCCCCATCTCCCCCACTCCCTCAATCCTCCCTGAGCAGTGAGTTCTCGTTTGACCCGGCGAGGTGGCCGCGGCAGCAGATGCAGGAGGACTTTGCAGCGCTGGGCTTGGAGCTGGGCGCGGAGAGGTCCAAGGTGCACGTCATGGCACAGGACAAGCGCCTGCGCATGGCCGTGCTGGTGTCGCAGCAGGTGGGGATGGAAGCGAAGGTGGGAGGGGAGTGGGGGGTAGTGGAGCGGGCGTATGGCCGTGCTCGTGTCGCAGCAGGTGCGGTGGGGGAGGGTGGGGAGGGAGGGGGAAGGGGGGGGGGGTAGTGGGGGAAGGGGTGACGTGAACACTGCAAAAGCCGGAGAGCTGGGCGCGGAGAGGTAGAATCGAAGGTGCACCTCATGGCCTCGGATAAGGTTTGCGGCGCCTCAAAAGTCGGAGACGCACCCGCGCATGGCCGTGCTGGTGTCGCAACAGGTGGGGTGGAAGGTAGAGGGCGGGGGGGGTTGGGGTTGGACGGGGGTTTGGCAGGGGCGGGTGGGTGGGGTAGGAAGGATGATGAAGAACGTGGGAGTGTTGTGTGCGGTGTTTGTGATGTGGATGCTGTGAAGCTCCTCTCAGAAGCCCACCCAATCGTGTGTAACGAAGATGTCGATGCTGATGCTGATGCTGATGCTGATGCTGATGCTGATGCGCTGATGCTGATGCGCTGATGCTGATGCTGATGCGCTGATGCTGATGCGCTGATGCTGATGCTGATGCTGATGCTGATGCGCTGATGCTGATGCTGATGCTGATGCTGATGAGCTGATGCTGATGCTGATGCTGATGCTTATGCTGATGCTGATGCTGATGCTGATGCGCTGATGCTGGTGCTGATGCGCTGATGCTGATGCTGATGCTGATGCTGATGCTGATGCTGATACTTATGCTGATGCTGATGCTGACGCTGATGCACTGGTGCTGATGCGCTGATGCTGATGCTGATGTGCTGATGTTGATGCTGATGCTTATGCGCTGATGCACTGGTGCTGATGCGCTGATGCTGATGCTGATGCTTATGCGCTGATGCTGATGCTGGTGCTGATGCTGATGCGAATGCTGATGCTGATGTGCTGATGCTGATGCTGATGCTAAGGCTGATGCTGATGCTGATGCTGATGCGCTGATGCTGATGCGCTAACGCTGATGCGCTGATGCTGATGCTGATGCTGATGCTGATGCGCTGATGCTGATGCTGATGCTGATGCTGATGCTGATGCGCTGATGCTGATGCTGATGCTGATGAGCTGATGCTGATGCTGATGCTGATGCGCTGATGCTGATGCTGATGCTGATGCTGATGCGCTGATGCTGATGCTGATGCGCTGATGCTGATGCGCTGATGCTGATGCTGATGAGCTGATGCTGATGCGCTGATGCTGATGCTGATGCTGATGCTGATGCGCTGATGCTGATGCTGATGCTGATGCTGATGCGCTGATGCTGATGCTGATGCTGATGCTGATGCTGATGCTGATGCGCTGATGCTGATGCTGATGCTGATGCGCTGATGCTGATGCTGATGCTGATGCGCAGATGCTGATGCTGATGCTGATGCTGATGCGCTGATGCTGATGCTGATGCGCTGATGCTGATGCTGATGCTGATGCGGATGCTGATGCTGATGCTGATGCTGATGCTGATGCTGATGCTGATGAGCTGATGCTGATGCTGATGCTGATGCTTATGCTGATGCTGATGCTGATGCTGATGCGCTGATGCTGGTGCTGATGCGCTGATGCTGATGCTGATGCTGATGCTGATACTAATGCTGATGCTGATGCTGACGCTGATGCACTGGTGCTGATGCGCTGATGCTGATGCTGATGCGCTGATGCTGATGCTGATGCTTATGCGCTGATGCACTGGTGCTGATGCGCTGATGCTGATGCTGATGCTTATGCGCTGATGCTGATGCTGATGCTGATGCGAATGCTGATGCTGATGTGCTGATGCTGATGCTGATGCTGATGCTAAAGCTGATGCTGATGCTGATGCTGATGCGCTGATGCTGATGCGCTAACGCTGATGCGCTGATGCTGATGCTGATGCTGATGCGCTGATGCTGATGCGCTAATGCTGATGTGCTGATGCTGATGCGCTGATGCTGATGCGCTAACGCTGATGCGCTGATGCTGATGCTGATGCTGATGCGCTGATGCTGATGCGCTCATGCTGATGCGCTGATGCTGATGCTGATGCGCTGATGCTGATGCCGATGCTGATGCGGATGCTGATGCTGATGCTGATGCTGATGCGCTGATGCTGATGCTGATGCTGATGCTAAAGCTGATGCTGATGCGCTGATGCTGATGCGCTAATGCTGATGCGCTGATGCTGATGCTGATGCTGATGCGCTGATGCTGATGCTGATGCGCTGATGCTGATGCTGATGCTGATGCGGATGCTGATGCTGATGCTGATGCTGATGCTGATGCGCTGATGCTGATGCTAATACTGATGCGGATGCTGATGCTGATGCTGATGCGCTGATGCTGATGCTGATGCTGATGCGCTGATGCGGATGCTGATGCTGATGCTGATGCTGATGCGCTGATGCTGATGCTGATGCTGATGCGCTGATGCTGATGCTGATGCTGATGCTGATGCGCTGATGCTGATGCTGATGCTGATGCTGATGCTGATGCGCTCATGCTGATGCTGATGCTGATGCTGATGCTGATGCGCTGATGCTGATGCTGATGCTGATGCTGATGCTGATGCGCTGATGCTGATGCTGATGCTGATGCTGATGCTGATGCGCTGATGCTGATGCTGATGCGCTGATGCTGATGCGCTGATGCTGATGCTGATGAGCTGATGCTGATGCGCTGATGCTGATGCTGATGCTGATGCTGATGCGCTGATGCTGATGCTGATGCTGATGCTGATGCGCTGATGCTGATGCTGATGCTGATGCTGATGCTGATGCGCTGATGCTGATGCTGATGCTGATGCGCTGATGCTGATGCTGATGCTGATGCGCTGATGCTGATGCTGATGCTGATGCTGATGCTGATGCTGATGCGCTGATGCTGATGCTGATGCGCTGATGCTGATGCTGATGCGGATGCTGATGCTGATGCTGATGCTGATGCTGATGAGCTGATGCTGATGCTGATGCTGATGCTGATGCGCTGATGCTGGTGCTGATTTGCTGATGCTGATGCTGATGCTGATGCTGATACTAATGCTGATGCTGATGCTGACGCTGATGCACTGGTGCTGATGCGCTGATGCTGATGCTGATGCGCTGATGCTGATGCTGATGCTTATGCGCTGATGCACTGGTGCTGATGCGCTGATGCTGATGCTGATGCTTATGCGCTGATGCTGATGCTGATGCTGATGCTGATGCGAATGCTGATGCTGATGTGCTGATGCTGATGCTGATGCTGATGCTAAAGCTGATGCTGATGCTGATGCTGATGCGCTGATGCTGATGCGCTAACGCTGATGCGCTGATGCTGATGCTGATGCTGATGCGCTGATGCTGATGCGCTAATGCTGATGTGCTGATGCTGATGCGCTGATGCTGATGCGCTAACGCTGATGCGCTGATGCTGATGCTGATGCGCTGATGCTGATGCGCTAATGCTGATGCGCTGATGCTGATGCTGATGCGCTGATGCTGATGCCGATGCTGATGCGGATGCTGATGCTGATGCTGATGCTGATGCGCTGATGCTGATGCTGATGCTGATGCTGATGCTGATGCTGATGCTAAAGCTGATGCTGATGCGCTGATGCTGATGCGCTAATGCTGATGCGCTGATGCTGATGCTGATGCTGATGCTGATGCGCTGATGCTGATGCGCTGATGCTGATGCTGATGCTGATGCGGATGCTGATGCTGATGCTGATGCGCTGATGCTGATGCTGATGCTGATGCGGATGCTGATGCTGATGCTGATGCGCTGATGCTGATGCTGATGCTGATGCGCTGATGCTGATGCTGATGCTGATGCTGATGCTGATGCTGATGCGCTGATGCTGATGCTGATGCTGATGCTGATGCTGATGCTGATGCGCTCATGCTGATGCTGATGCTGATGCTGATGCTGATGCGCTGATGCTGATGCTGATGCTGATGCTGATGGTGATGCTGATGCGCTGATACTGATGCTAATACTGATGCGGATGCTGATGCTGATGCTGATGCGCTGATGCTGATGCTGATGCTGATGCTGATGCTGATGCGCTGATGCTGATGCTGATGCTGATACTGATGCTGATGCGCTGATGCTGATGCTGATGCTGATGCTGATGCGCTGATGCTGATGCTGATGCGCTGATGCTGATGCTGATGCGGATGCTGATGCTGATGCTGATGCTGATGCTGATGCTGATGCGCTGATGCTGATGCTAATACTGATGCGGATGCTGATGCTGATGCTGATGCGCTGATGCTGATGCTGATGCTGATGCGCTGATGCGGATGCTGATGCTGATGCTGATGCGCTGATGCTGATGCTGATGCTGATGCTGATGCTGATGCTGATGCTGATGCGCTGATGCTGATGCTAATACTGATGCGGATGCTGATGCTGATGCTGATGCGCTGATGCTGATGCTGATGCTGATGCTGATGCGCTGATGCTGATGCTGATGCTGATACTGATGCTGATGCGCTGATGCTGATGCTGATGCTGATGCGCTGATGCTGATGCTGATGCTGATGCTGATGCTGATGCTGATGCTGATGCGCTGATGCTGATGCTGATGCGCTGATGCTGATGCTGATGCTGATGCTGATGCTGATGCTGATGCTGATGCGCTGATGCTGATGCTGATGCTGATACTGATGCTGATGCGCTGATGCTGATGCTGATGCTGATGCTGATGCGCTGATGCTGATGCTGATGCGCTGATGCTGATGCTGATGCTGATGCGGATGCTGATGCTGATGCTGATGCTGATGCTGATGCTGATGCTGATGCGCTGATGCTGATGCTAATACTGATGCGGATGCTGATGCTGATGCTGATGCGCTGATGCTGATGCTGATGCTGATGCGCTGATGCGGATGCTGATGCTGATGCTGATGCGCTGATGCTGATGCTGATGCTGATGCTGATGCTGATGCTGATGCTGATGCTGATGCGCTGATGCTGATGCTAATACTGATGCGGATGCTGATGCTGATGCTGATGCGCTGATGCTGATGCTGATGCTGATGCGCTGATGCTGATGCTGATGCTGATACTGATGCTGATGCGCTGATGCTGATGCTGATGCTGATGCGCTGATGCTGATGCTGATGCTGATGCTGATGCTGATGCTGATGCTGATGCGCTGATGCTGATGCTGATGCGCTGATGCTGATGCTGATGCTGATGCGGATGCTGATGCTGATGCTGATGCTGATGCTGATGCGCTGATGCTGATGCTAATACTGATGCGGATGCTGATGCTGATGCTGATGCGCTGATGCTGATGCTGATGCTGATGCTGATGCTGATGCTGATGCGCTGATGCTAATGCTGATGCTGATACTGATGCTGATGCGCTGATGCTGATGCTGATGCTGATGCGCTGATGCTGATGCTGATGCTGATGCTGATGCTGATGCTGATGCGCTGATGCTGATGCTGATGCTGATGCTGATGCGCTGATGCTGATGCTGATGCTGATGCTGATGTGCTGATGCTGATGCTGATGCGCTGATGCTGATGCTGATGCGCTGATGCTGATGCTCATGTTGATGCTGATGTTGATGCTGATGCTGATGCGCTGATGCTGATGCTGATGCTGATGCTGATGCTGATGCTGATGCGCTGATGCTGATGCTGATGCTGATGCTGATGAGCTGATGCTGATGCTGATGCTGATGCTTATGCTGATGCTGATGCTGATGCTAATGCGCTGAAGCTGATGCTGATGCGCTGATGCTGATGCTGATGCTGATGCTGATACTAATGCTGATGCTGATGCTGACGCTGATGCACTGGTGCTGATGCGCTGATGCTGATGCTGATGCGCTGATGCTGATGCTGATGCTTATGCGCTGATGCACTGGTGCTGATGCGCTGATGCTGATGCTGATGCGCTGATGCTGATGCTGATGCTTATGCGCTGATGCTGATGATGATGCTGATGCTGATGCTGATGCAAATGCTGATGCTGATGTGCTGATGCTGATGCTGATGCTAAAGCTGATGCTAATGCTCATGCTGATGCGCTGATGCTGATGCGCTAACGCTGATGCGCTGATGCTGATGCTGATGCTGATGCGCTGATGCTGATGCGCTAATGCTGATGCGCTGATGCTGATGCGCTGATGCTGATGCGCTAACGCTGATGCGCTGATGCTGATGCTGAAGCTGATGCGCTGATGCTGATGCGCTAATGCTGATGCGCTGATGCTGATGCTGATGCGCTGATGCTGATGCCGATGCTGATGCGGATGCTGATGCTGATGCTGATGCTGATGCTGATGCGCTGATGCTGATGCTGATGCTGATGCTGATGCTAAAGCTGATGCTGATGCGCTGATGCTGATGCGCTAATGCTGATGCGCTGATGCTGATGCTGATGCTGATGCGCTGATGCTGATGTGCTGATGCTGATGCTGATGCTGATGCGGATGCTGATGCTGATGCTGATGCGCTGTTGCTGATGCTGATGCTGATGCGCTGATGCTGATGCTGATGCTGATGCGCTGATGCTGATGCTGATGCTGATGCTGATGCGCTCATGCTGATGCTGATGCTGATGCTGATGCGCTGATGCTGATGCGGATGCGGATGCTGATGCTGATGCTGATGCGCTGATGCTGATGCTGATGCTGATGCTGATGCGCTGATGCTGATGCTGATGCTGATACTGATGCTGATGCGCTGATGCTGATGCTGATGCTGATGCGCTGATGCTGATGCTGATGCTGATTCGCTGATGCTGATGCTGATGCTGATGCTGATGCGCTGATGCTGATGCTGATGCTGATGTGCTGATGCTGATGCTGATGCGCTGATGCTGATGCTGATGCGCTGATGCTGATGCTCATGTTGATGCTGATGTTGATGCTGATGCTGATGCGCTGATGCTGATGCTGATGCTGATGCGCTGATGCTGATGCTGATGCTGATGCGCTGATGCTGATGCTGATGCTGATGCTGATGCGCTGATGCTGATGCTGATGCTGATGCTGATGAGCTGATGCTGATGCTGATGCTGATGCTGATGAGCTGATGCTGATGCTGATGCTTATGCTGATGCTGATGCTGATGCTAATGCGCTGAAGCTGATGCTGATGCTAATGCGCTGAAGCTGGTGCTGATGCGCTGATGCTGATGCTGATGCGCTGATGCTGATGCTGATGCTTATGCGCTGATGCTGATGCTGATGCTGATGCTAATGCTGATGCTGATGCTGATGCTGATGTGCTGATGCTGACGCTGATGCTGATGCTAAAGCTGATGCTGATGCTGATGCTGATGCTGATGCTGATGCGCTGATGCTGATGCTGATACGCTAATGCTGATGCGCTGATGTTGATGCTGATGCGCTGACGCTGATGCGCTAATGCTGATGCGCTGATGCTGATGCTGATGCGCTGACGCTGATGCGCTAATGCTGATGCGCTGATGCTGATGCTGATGCTGATGCGCTGATGCTGATGCTGATACTGATGCGCTGATGTTGATGCCGATGCTGATGCGGATGCTGATGCTGATGCTGATGCTGATGCTGATGCTGATTCTGATGCTGATGCGCTGATGCTGATGCTAATACTGATGCGGATGCTGATGCTGATGCTGATGCGCTGATGCTGATGCTGATGCGCTGATGCTGATGCTGATGCTGATGCTGATGCTGATGCGCTGATGCTGATGCTGATGTGCTGATGCTGATGCGGATGCGCTGATGCTGATGCTGATGCGGATGCTGATGTTGATGTTGATGCTGATGCTGATGCGCTGATGCTGATGCTGATGCGCTGATGCTGATGCTGATGCTGATGCTGATGCGCTGATGCTGATGCTGATGCTGATGCTGATGCTGATGCTGATGCTGATGAGCTGATGCTGATGCTGATGCTGATGCTTATGCTGATGCTGATGCTGATGCTGATGCGCTGATGCTGGTGCTGATGCGCTGATGCTGATGCTGATGCTGATGCTGATGCTGATACTAATGCTGAGGCTGATGCTGACGCTGATGCACTGGTGCTGATGCGCTGATGCTGATGCTGTTGCGCTGATGCTGATGCTGATGCTGATGCTTATGCGCTGATGCACTGGTGCTGATGCGCTGATGCTGATGCTGATGCTTATGCGCTGATGCTGATGCTGATGCTGATGCGAATGCTGATGCTGATGTGCTGATGCTGATGCTGATGCTGATGCTAAAGCTGATGCTGATGCTGATGCTGATGCGCTGATGCTGATGCGCTAACGCTGATGCGCTGATGCTGATGCTGATGCTGATGCGCTGATGCTGATGCGCTAATGCTGATGCGCTGATGCTGATGCTGATGCTGATGCTGATGCGCTGATGCTGATGCCGATGCTGATGCGGATGCTGATGCTGATGCTGATTCTGATGCTGATGCGCTGATGCTGATGCTAATACTGATGCGGATGCTGATGCTGATGCTGATGCGCTGATGCTGATGCTGATGCTGATGCTGATGCTGATGCGCTGATGCTGATGCTGATGCTGATGCACTGATGCTGATGCTGATGCTGATGCTGATGCTGATGCGCTGATGCTGATGCTGATGCTTATGCGCTGATGCTGATGCTGATGCTGATGCGAATGCTGATGCTGATGTGCTGATGCTGATGCTGATGCTGATGAGCTGATGCTGATGCTGATGCTGATGCTTATGCTGATGCTGATGCTGATGCTAATGCGCTGAAGCTGATGCTGATGCGCTGATGCTGATGCTCATGCTGATGCGCTGATGCTGGTGCTGATGCGCTGATGCTGATGCTGATGCTGATACTAATGCTGATGCTGACGCTGATGCACTGGTGCTGATGCGCTGATACTGATGCTGATGCGCTGATGCTGATGCTGATGCTTATGCGCTGATGCACTGGTGCTGATGCGCTGATGCTGATGCTGATGCGCTGATGCTGATGCTGATGCTTATGCGCTGATGCACTGGTGCTGATGCGCTGATGCTGATGCTGATGCGCTGATGCTGATGCTGATGCTTATGCGCTGATGCTGATGCTGATGCTGATGCTGATGCGAATGCTGATGCTGATGTGCTGATGCTGATGCTGATGCTGATGCTAAAGCTGATGCTGATGCTGATGCTGATGCGCTGATGCTGATGCGCTAACGCTGATGCGCTGATGCTGATGCTGATGCTGATGCGCTGATGCTGATGCGCTAATGCTGATGCGCTGATGCTGATGCTGATGCTGATGCTGATGCGCTGATGCTGATGCCGATGCTGATGCGGATGCTGATGCTGATGCTGATTCTGATGCTGATGCGCTGATGCTGATGCTAATACTGATGCGGATGCTGATGCTGATGCTGATGCGCTGATGCTGATGCTGATGCTGATGCTGATGCTGATGCACTGATGCTGATGCTGATGCTGATGCGCTGATGCTGATGCTGATGCTGATGCTAATGCTGATGTTGATGCTGATGCTGATGCTGATGCTGATGCTGATGCTGATGCTGATGCGCTGATGCTAATGCTGATGCTGATGCTGATGCGCTGATGCTGATGCTGATGCTGATGCGCTGATGCTGATGCTGATGCTGATGCGCTGATGCTGATGCTGATGTTGATGCTGATTCTGATGCTGATGCTGATGCTGCTGCGCTGATGCTGATGCGCTGATGCTGATGCTGATGCTGATGCGCTGATGCTGATGCTGATGCTGATGTTGATGCTGATGCTCATGCTGATGCTAATGCTGATGCTCATGCTGATGCGCTGATGCTGATGCGCTAATGCTGATGCGCTGATGCTGATGCTGATGCTGATGCGCTGATGCTGATGCTGATGCTGATGCTGATGCGCTGATGCTGATGCTGATGTGCTGATGCTGATGCGGATGCGCTGATGCTGATGCTGATGCTGATGCTGATGTTGATGCTGATGCTGATGCGCTGATGCTGATGCTGATGCGCTGATGCTGATGCTGATGCCGATGCTGATGCGCTGATGCTGATGCTGATGCTGATGCGCTGATGCTGATGCTGATGAGCTGATGCTGATGCTGATGCTTATGCTGATGCTGATGCTGATGCTGATGCGCTGATGCTGGTGCTGATGCGCTGATGCTGATGCTGATGCTGATGCTGATACTAATGCTGATGCTGATGCTGACGCTGATGCGCTGATGCTGATGCTGATGCTGATGCGCTGATGCTGATGCTGATGCGCTGATGCTGATGCTGATGCTTATGCGCTGATGCACTGGTGCTGATGCGCTGATGCTGATGCTGATGCGCTGATGCTGATGCTGATGCTTATGCGCTGATGCTGATGCTGATGCTGATGCGAATGCTGATGCTGATGTGCTGATGCTGATGCTGATGCTGATGCTAAAGCTGATGCTGATGCTGATGCTGATGCGCTGATGCTGATGCTGATGCTGATGCTGATGAGCTGATGCTGATGCTGATGCTTATGCTGATGCTGATGCTCATGCTGATGCTCTGATGCTGGTGCTGATGCGCTGATGCTGATGCTGATGCTGATACTAATGCTGATGCTGACGCTGATGCACTGGTGCTGATGCGCTGATGCTGATGCTGATGCGCTGATGCTGATGCTGATGCTTATGCGCTGATGCACTGGTGCTGATGCGCTGATGCTGATGCTGATGCGCTGATGCTGATGCTGATGCTTATGCGCTGATGCACTGGTGCTGATGCGCTGATGCTGATGCTGATGCTTATGCGCTGATGCTGATGCTGATGCTGATGCGAATGCTGATGCTGATGTGCTGATGCTGATGCTGATGCTGATGCTAAAGCTGATGCTGATGCTGATGCTGATGCGCTGATGCTGATGCGCTAACGCTGATGCGCTGATGCTGATGCTGATGCTGATGCGCTGATGCTGATGCGCTAATGCTGATGCGCTGATGCTGATGCTGATGCTGATGCTGATGCGCTGATGCTGATGCCGATGCTGATGCGGATGCTGATGCTGATGCTGATTCTGATGCTGATGCGCTGATGCTGATGCTAATACTGATGCGGATGCTGATGCTGATGCTGATGCGCTGATGCTGATGCTGATGCTGATGCTGATGCTGATGCGCTGATGCTGATGCTGATGCTGATGCACTGATGCTGATGCTGATGCTGATGCTGATGCTGATGCGCTGATGCTGATGCTGATGCTGATGCTGATGCTGATGCGCTGATGCTGATGCTGATGCTGATGCTGATGCGCTGATGCTGATGCTGTTGCGCTGATGCGCTGATGCTGATGCTGATGCTGATGCTGATGCTGATGCTAATGCTGATGTTGATGCTGATGCTGATGCTGATGCTGATGCTGATGCTGATGCGCTGATGCTAATGCTGATGCTGATGCTGATGCTGATGCGCTGATGCTTATGCTGATGCTGATGCGCTGATGCTGATGCTGATGCTGATGCGCTGATGCTGATGCGCTGATGCTGATGCTGATGTTGATGCTGATTCTGATGCTGATGCTGATGCTGCTGCGCTGATGCTGATGCGCTGATGCTGATGCTGATGCTGATGCTGATGCGCTGATGCTGATGCTGATGCTGATGTTGATGCTGATGCTCATGCTGATGCTAATGCTGATGCTGATGCGCTGATGCTGATGCGCTAATGCTGATGCGCTGATGCTGATGCTGATGCGCTGATGCGGATGCTGATGCTGATGCTGATGCTGATGCGCTGATGCTGATGCGCCAATGCTGATGCGCTGATGCTGATGCTGATGCTGATGATGATGCTGATGCGCTGATGCTGATGCTGATGCTGATGCGGATGCTGATGCTGATGCTGATGCTGATGCTGACGCGCTGATGCTGATGCTAATACTGATGCTGATGCTGATGCTGATGCTGATGCTGATGCGCTGATGCTGATGCTGATGCTGATGCTGATGCGCTGATGCTGATGCTGATGCTGATGCTGATGCTGATGCGCTGATGCTGATGCTGATGCTGATGCTGATGCGCTGATGCTGATGCCGATGCTGATGCGGATGCTGATGCTGATGCTGATTCTGATGCTGATGCGCTGAAGCTGATGCTAATACTGATGCGGATGCTGATGCTGATGCTGATGCGCTGATGCTGATGCTGATGCTGATGCTGATGCTGATGCGCTGATGCTGATGCTGATGCTGATGCACTGATGCTGATGCTGATGCTGATGCGCTGATGCTGATGCTGATGCTGATGCTGATGCGCTGATGCTGATGGTGATGCTGATGCTGATGCGCTGATGCTGATGCTGATGCGCTGATGCGCTGATGCTGATGCTGATGCTGATGCTGATGCTAATGCTGATGTTGATGCTGATGCTGATGCTGATGCTGATGCTGATGCGCTGATGCTAATGCTGATGCTGATGCTGATGCGCTGATGCTGATGCTGATGCGCTGATGCTGATGCTGATGCTGATGCTGATGCGCTGATGCTGATGATGATGTTGATGCTGATTCTGATGCTGATGCTGATGCTGATGCTGCTGCGCTGATGCTGATGCGCTGATGCTGATGCTGATGCTGATGCTGATGCGCTGATGCTGATGCTGATGCTGATGTTGATGCTGATGCTCATGCTGATGCTAATGCTGATGCTCATGCTGATGCGCTGATGCTGATGCGCTAATGCTGATGCGCTGATGCTGATGCTGATGCTGATGCGCTGATGCTGATGCTGATGCTGATGCTGATGCGCTGATGCTGATGCTGATGTGCTGATGCTGATGCGGATGCGCTGATCCTGATGCTGATGCTGATGCTGATGTTGATGCTGATGCTGATGCGCTGATGCTGATGCTGATGCGCTGATGCTGATGCTGATGCTGATGCTGATGCTGATGCTGATGAGCTGATGCTGATGCTGATGCTGATGCTTATGCTGATGCTGATGCTGATGCTGATGCTGATGCGCTGATGCTGGTGCTGATGCGCTGATGCTGATGCTGATGCTGATACTAATGCTGATGCTGATGCTGACGCTGATGCACTGGTGCTGATGCGCTGATGCTGATGCTGATGCGCTGATGCTGATGCTGATGCTTATGCGCTGATGCTGATGCTGATGCTGATGCGAATGCTGATGCTGATGTGCTGATGCTGATGCTGATGCTGATGCTAAAGCTGATGCTGATGCTGATGCTGATGCGCTGATGCTGATGCTGATGCTGATGCTGATGAGCTGATGCTGATGCTGATGCTTATGCTGATGCTGATGCTCATGCTGATGCTCTGATGCTGGTGCTGATGCGCTGATGCTGATGCTGATGCTGATACTAATGCTGCTGCTGACGCTGATGCACTGGTGCTGATGCGCTGATGCTGATGCTGATGTGCTGATGCTGATGCTGATGCTTATGCGCTGATGCACTGGTGCTGATGCGCTGATGCTGATGCTGATGCGCTGATGCTGATGCTGATGCTTATGCGCTGATGCACTGGTGCTGATGCGCTGATGCTGATGCTGATGCGCTGATGCTGATGCTGATGCGCTGATGCTGATGCTGATGCTTATGCGCTGATGCTGATGCTGATGCTGATGCGCTGATGCTGATGCTGATGCTTATGCGCTGGTGCTGATGCGGATGCTGATGCTGATGCTGATGCGCTGATGCTGATGCTGATGCTGATGCTGATGAGCTGATGCTGATGCTGATGCTGATGCGCTGATGCTGATGCTGATGCTGATGCTGATGCGCTGATGCTGATGCTGATGCGCTGATGCTGATGCGCTGATGCTGATGCTGATGAGCTGATGCTGATGCGCTGATGCTGATGCTGATGCTGATGCTGATGCTGATGCGCTGATGCTGATGCTGATGCTGATGCGCTGATGCTGATGCTGATGCTGATGCTGATGCTGATGCGCTGATGCTGATGCTGATGCTGATGCGCTGATGCTGATGCTGATGCTGATGCGCTGATGCTGATGCTGATGCTGATGCTGATGCGCTGATGCTGATGCTGATGCGCTGATGCTGATGCTGATGCTGATGCGGATGCTGATGCTGATGCTGATGCTGATGCTGATGCTGATGCTGATGCTGATGAGCTGATGCTGATGCTGATGCTGATGCTGATGCTGATGCTGATGCTGATGCTGATGCGCTGATGCTGGTGCTGATGCGCTGATGCTGATGCTGATGCTGATGCTGATACTAATGCTGATGCTGATGCTGACGCTGATGCACTGGTGCTGATGCGCTGATGCTGATGCTGATGCGCTGATGCTGATGCTGATGCTTATGCGCTGATGCACTGGTGCTGACGCGCTGATGCTGATGCTGATGCTTATGCGCTGATGCTGATGCTGATGCTGATGCGAATGCTGATGCTGATGTGCTGATGCTGATGCTGATGCTGATGCTAAAGCTGATGCTGATGCTGATGCTGATGCGCTGATGCTGATGCGCTAACGCTGATGCGCTGATGCTGATGCTGATGCTGATGCGCTGATGCTGATGCGCTAATGCTGATGCGCTGATGCTGATGCTGATGCTGATGCTGATGCGCTGATGCTGATGCCGATGCTGATGCGGATGCTGATGCTGATGCTGATTCTGATGCTGATGCGCTGATGCTGATGCTAATACTGATGCGGATGCTGATGCTGATGCTGATGCGCTGATGCTGATGCTGATGCTGATGCTGATGCGCTGATGCTGATGCTGATGCTGATGCTGATGCTGATGCACTGATGCTGATGCTGATGCTGATGCTGATGCGCTGATGCTGATGCTGATGCTGATGCTGATGCGCTGATGCTGATGCTGATGCGCTGATGCGCTGATGCTGATGCTGATGCTGATGCTGATGCTAATGCTGATGTTGATGCTGATGCTGATGCTGATGCTGATGCTGATGCTGATGCTGATGCTGATGCTGATGCGCTGATGCTAATGCTGATGCTGATGCTGATGCTGATGCGCTGATGCTTATGCTGATGCTGATGCGCTGATGCTGATGCTGATGCTGATGCGCTGATGCTGATGCGCTGATGCTGATGCTGATGTTGATGCTGATTCTGATGCTGATGCTGATGCTGCTGCGCTGATGCTGATGCGCTGATGCTGATGCTGATGCTGATGCTGATGCTGATGCTGATGCGCTGATGCTGATGCTGATGCTGATGTTGATGCTGATGCTCATGCTGATGCTAATGCTGATGCTCATGCTGATGCGCTGATGCTGATGCGCTAATGCTGATGCGCTGATGCTGATGCTGATGCTGATGCGCTGATGCGGATGCTGATGCTGATGCTGATGCTGATGCGCTGATGCTGATGCGCCAATGCTGATGCGCTGATGCTGATGCTGATGCTGATGATGATGCTGATGCGCTGATGCTGATGCTGATGCGGATGCTGATGCTGATGCTGATGCTGACGCGCTGATGCTGATGCTAATACTGATTCTGATGCTGATGCTGATGCTGATGCTGATGCGCTGATGCTGATGCTGATGCTGATGCTGATGCTGATGCGCTGATGCTGATGCTGATGCTGATGCTGATGCTGATGCTGATGCGCTGATGCTGATGCTGATGTTGATGCTGATGCTGATGCTGATGCTAATGCTGATGTTGATGCTGATGCTGATGCGCTGATGCTAATGCTGATGCTGATGCTGATGCGCTGATGCTGATGCTGATGCTGATGCTTATGCTGATGCTGATGCTGATGCCGATGCTGATGCTGATGCGCTTATGCTGATGCTGATAGTAATGCTGATGCTGATGCTGATGCGCTGATGCTGATGCGCTGATGCTGATGCGCTGATGCTGATGCTGATGTTGATGCTGATGCTGATGCTGATGCTGATGCTGATGTTGATGCTGATGCTGATGCTGATGCTAATGGTGATGCTTATGCTGATGCTGCTGCTGATGCGCTGATGCTGATGCGCTAATGCTGATGCGCTAATGCTGATGCGCTGATGCTGATGCTGATGCTGATGCGCTGATGCTGATGCGCTGATGCTGATGCGGATGCTGATGCTGATGCTGATGCTGATGCTGATGCTAACGCGCTGATGCTGATGCTAATACTGATGCTGATGCTGATGCGCTGATGCTGATGCTGATGCTGATGCTGATGCTTATGCGCTGATGCTGATGCTGATGCTGATGCTGATGCGCTGATGCTGATGCGCTGATGCTGATGCTGATGCTAATGCTGATGCTGATGCTGATGCTGATGCTGATGCGCTGATGCTGGTGCGCTGATGCTGATGCTGATGCTCATGCTGATGCGCTGATGCTGATGCTGATGCTGATGCTGATGCTGATGCTGATGCGCTGATGCTGATGCTGATGCTGATGCTGATGCTGATGCTGATGCTGATGCTGATGCGCTGATGCTGATGCTGATGCTGATGCTGATCCTGATGCTAATGCTGATGTTGATGCCGATGCTGATGCGCTGATGCTAATGCTGATGCTGATGCTGATGCTGATGCGCTGATGCTGATGCTGATGCTGATGCTTATGCTGATGCTGGTGCTGATGCTGATGCTGATGCTGATGCGCTGATGCTGATGCGCTAATGCTGATGCGCTGATGCTGATGCTGATGCTGATGCTGATGCGCTGATGCTGATGCCGATGCTGATGCGGATGCTGATGCTGATGCTGATTCTGATGCTGATGCGCTGATGCTGATGCTAATACTGATGCGGATGCTGATGCTGATGCTGATGCTGATGCTGATGCTGATGCTGATAGTAATGCTGATGCTGATGCTGATGCTGATGCGCTGATGCTGATGCTGATGCTGATGCTGATGCTGATAGTAATGCTGATGCTGATGCTGATGCGCTGATGCTGATGCGCTGATGCTGATGCTGATGCTGATGTTGATGCTGATGCTGATGCTGATGCTGATGCTGATGCTAATGGTGATGCTTATGCTGATGCTGATGCTGATGCGCTGATGCTGATGCGCTAATGCTGATGCGCTGATGCTGATGCTGATGCTGATGCGCTGATGCTGATGCTGATGCTGATGATGATGCTGATGCGCTGATGCTGATGCGGATGCTGATGCTGATGCTGATGCTGATGCTGACGCGCTGATGCTGATGCTAATACTGATGCTGATGCTGATGCTGATGCGCTGATGCTGATGCTGATGCTGATGCTGATGCGCTGATGCTGATGCTGATGCGCTGATGCTGATGCTGATGCGCTGATGCTGATGCTGATGCGCTGATGCTGATGCTGATGCTGATGCGCTGATGCTGATGCGCTGATGCTGATGCTGAGGCTAATGCTGATGCTGATGCTGATGCTGATGCGCTGATGCTGGTGCGCTGATGCTGATGCTGATGCTGATGCTGATGCTGATGCGCTGATGCTGATGCTGATGCTGATGCTGATGCGCTGATGCTGATGCTGATGCTGATGCTGATGCTGATGTTCATGTTCATATTATGTTTGTATGATAAAAAACACCACTAATGACCATTCCCTTTCTCCATCCCTCCCTCCCTCCCGCCCTCCGTCCCTCCCTGCTTCCCTGCCATGCGGCCATGGCATTGCATCAGGACCACTGCCTAGTGGATCTTCTGTATCGCTGGCAGGAGGGGGTTCTGCCTGTCGACATTCACTGCGTCATCAGGCAAGCACCTGCTGCACCCGCTGCACCCTCTGCACCCTCTGCACCTGCAACCTGCGCCCTCCGCCCTGCTCTCTGCACTTTGCAGCACGAACCCACGCATGCACGCGCTTCGGGCCTGTGCTTTCCCTTCCCATGCGTCTCAAACCTTTCTTCTGCGGGCATATTTCTCAATAGCCTCATCGCACTGCCATTCAGAAAGCAGCAACACCTCGCCATCGCACTCATCCCCTCCCTTCCTCCCTCCCATCCTATCCGCCTCACACCACCACGCACCACTGCACACCACCACACACCACCATACACCGCCACACACCACAGCAACCACCCGCGCAGTGAGAACACGCACGTGCGGCGCTTCCTGGATCGCCATGGCATCCCCTTCCACCACCTGCCCGTTGACCCCAGCACGGGCAACAAGCGAGAGGATGACATTCTACAACTCGTGCATGGCTCCCACACTGACTTTCTGGTTCTGGCCAGATACATGCAGGTCCGTGGGTGGCGGGCGGTGGTGAAGGGTGGTGAGGGGTGGTGATGGGCGCTGGCAGGTGCTGGAATGTGCTGGTGTGCGCCTGGGTGGGGTGGGGTCCATCCATCCGTGTCACACGGCACGGCATCCCCTTCCACCACCTGCCTGTGGACCCCGCCGCCACGGGCAAGGCAACAAGCGCGAGGATGATGACATTCTGCAACTTGTGCATGGCTCCCACACTGACTTTCTCGTGCTCGCCAGATACATGCAGGTGAGGGGTGGTGATGGGTGGTGAGGGATGGCTAGGGGTGGGTGCTGACGGGTGTTGGAGTGTCTCGGGGTGTGCTGGGGTGCGTGCATCTGGGTCGGTCGGGCCCATTGATGATTTTTGGGGCACCTCAAAAATCGCCAGGGCCCCACGCCTCAGAAATCGCAGGGGTGCGGTGCGGTGCGTGTGTTTGGGTCGGTCGGGTCGGGCCCATTGATGTCACTCGTCGTTTGCCCACTCGTCTCACTCACCATCTTGTGTGTGTGTGTGTGCGTGTGTGTGTGTGTGTGTGTGTGTGTGTGTGTGTGTGTGTGTGCGTGTGCGTGCGCGTGCGCGTGCGCGTGCGCGTGCGCGTGCGCGTGCGCGTGCGCGTGCGCGTGCGCGTGCGCGTGCGCGTGCGCGTGCGCGTGCGCGTGCGCGTGCGCGTGCGCGTGCGCGTGCGCGTGCGCGTGCGCGTGCGTGTGCGTGTGCGTGTGTGTGTGTGTGTGTGTGTGTGTGTGTGTGTGTGTGTGTGTGTGTGTGTGTGTGTGTGTGTCTCCTGCTGCCATTTGCCTCTGCTGTACCTCCCCCATTTCTCTCCTTCCCTCGCCCCGTGCCAGGGGCGTAATCAACATCCACAAAAGCTCCCTGTGCTGGATCCAGCAAAGCTCTTTCTTGTCTTACCCATCACCTTCCCCTCCCCTACCTCTCCCCCGTCCTCCCCTCATCCGGGCCCGCAACACCTCCAGGTGCTATCGCCCACGCTCCTGGCGTCCTACGGCTGCAACATCATCAACAATCACCACAGCCGTCCTCTTCCCCTCCCCAATCCTCCACTCATCCTCCTCCCCACTTCCTTCCCCCCAGATCCCTCCAGGTGCTATCGCCCACGTTCCTGGCGTCCTACGGGCGAGACATCATCAACATTCACCACGGGCTGCTGCCCTCCTCTCCCTTCCCCTCCCCCTCCACTCCTGCTCTTTCATCCTGACCCATCCCATCCTCCCCCAATATCGCCCCAGGTGCTATCGCCCAGGTTCTTGGCCTCGTACGGGCGAGACATCATCAACATTCACCACGGGCTGCTGCCCTCCTTCAAAGGCGCCAACCCCTACCTTCAGGTCCCCACTGCCCCCTCCCTTCCCACCACGACACAACACTCGCACCACTCACAGCAATTGCATGCTAATCTGTTTCAAAACCCCATCTGAGGTTGCTTGCATGGGGACACCTGAGCGTGTTCTGTTCTTGACGCATCGGCACACACGCCGTGACTGCAGCTTTGTGTGTGCCCGTGGCAGCATGTGACCGTGTGTGCAGACCATTGGGTGATTGCAGAGCAATTGTAGGGCATCGCCCTCCTATCATCCCCCAATCTAACCTGCATGCAAGATACCTTTGTACCGTTCTCTTCTATGGGTATGCCTGTCTGCCTGCGTGCGAATTTTTTTTTTCTCCCTTCCCTTGTTATTGTGCCCTCACAGGCGTTCAAGGCGGGTGTGAAGCTGATAGGAGCCACGAGCCACTTTGTCACGGACGAGCTTGACTGTGGGCCCATCATTGAACAACTGGTGAGAGTGCATGAGGGAGTAAGAGAGGGGAGAGAGAGGAATAACTTCTGAGGTGTCTTAAAAAGACAAGCCACTTTGTCACGGACGAGCTTGACTGCAGGCCCATCATTGAACAACTGGTGAGAGGGCGACCAAGATCGAGAGAGGAGAGAGAGGAGAGAGAGGAGAGGAAGAAAAGGAGGGAATGTGTTCCCGGATCGTCGTCACTCTCTCCCTCGCTCCACGTCCCTCGCCCCATTTCAGCCTCATCTATTGTTTGCACATAGGAGTGTAGCTAGCAGTGCAGTACAAGTGCCTCCCGCCCGCATGTTCTCCTCTGTTCCTACATACCAAGTCATTCCTCTCTGGAACTGCCTCCTCCTTCTCCCTTTCCACTCTTCAAGCCCTCAACACCAAATGCTTAGCGACATCTCACAGTGGCATGGCATGGCATGACATGGCATGGCATGGCGTGTTGATGCATCTACCCCCCCTGCCTGCCTGCCTGCCTGCCTGCCTGCCTGCCTGCCTGCCTGCCTGCCTGCCTCCCTGCATCTCAGGTGGACCGGGTGTCACACAGGGAGGGCCTGGCGTCCTTTGCAGCCAAGAGCAAGATCCTGGAGAAGCAGTGCTTGGCCGCGGCTGTCAAGTACTATGCAGAGTACCGCATTCTGCGCTACAGCCACAACAAGACCATTGTGTTTGTCTGACACCGTGGCACCGGGGAGAGGAGAGAGTCAGGAACGGGCCATGGTGCTCGCATCGCATCGCATTCCCGGATTAATTTCGTGCAGCTGATGGGCAGTTGTTGTGGGGATGAAAGACAGTGGTGTAGAGAGTTCTCTGTGAAAGTGCACGTTTCCACAACTGGCTTCGCTTGGTCACGTGCTGTGCGAAGATTTTGATTTATTCTTTAATCAGGGATGTGGTTATTCTTAACCAGTACACTGGCTATTTTTTGTATTACTTTAACCCCCCCTAATGCACGTAATAACGTAGTACTACCACTCCATCCTCCATAACAAATGAATCATTTATTGCTCCAACTCCACATGGTACACAACAGGTGTACAAGTGTGGCCAGCCTGAACCCACCGTAACATCGCCAGGACAGGCAGTAGACAAGGCACCAGCTAAGATCTAGGGAGCATCTAGTGGTATGTTGAATCTAGGGACTCTCTAGCTGAGCTGAGCTTACTCCACAGCTTATTCCCAACCCTCTAGCCCGAACCCAGGCCCTGCCCTGTTATAAGAGTCAAGGTGAGGAGGGGTCGATCCTGGCAGAGAGGGGGCTGTTGGGGTGGCGTGGCATATCAGAACAGGCATACCTACTGGTCATGTTGGTCCTGCTGGTCCTGCTGGCCTTTTCTCATGCTGCAAGCACCACCGCCGTCGCTGCCACCCACCACCATTGTCCCCACCGCCATAGCCAGCAGCACATCACAGCACGGAAAGACAGGAAGGTGCTGCCGGCCGGGAATCTAGGGATAAACAACAGTGGTGCTAGGCAGAGGCGGCCGTTTTTCAGGGAGAGGGAGAGCGTTTGGCAGAAGGGTTCAGGGCGAGGAGGGTTGGATGAGGGAGGTCAAGCTAGCATGGCGCACGAGCCACGCTCGCGCTGTTCTCGAGGAGCGGTGACTGCGGGGCGTGCGGGGCGAGAAGGAAGGCGCACGCGGGGAGGAGGAGCTGTGGGGAGAGGAGGAGCAGCGAGGAGAGGCGGAGGCACGGGGGGAATGCGCGTAATACGACGAATGCGAGAAATGTGAGGAATGGGAGGAATGAGAGGAATGTGGGGAGTGTGAGTATGGAAAGGTAGCACGAGGGGAGACGGCTGCAAGCGGGGCAGCAGCAGGGCAGAATGAGTCGCTGCTTGTAACGGTGTCACTCCGTGCAAATCTGTTACTCTTCGGTGGCTTGCACCTGGCCAATCCACTACCCTGACAGGCGAGGTTGCTTTCTAACGCGTGGCCCTGGCAATGGCAGTGGTACTGGCAGTGGCAATGGTTATTGCCACTGCAGCTGCTGCAGCTGCCGCTGCCGTGGTTGTACCTGGTGCTGCTTGTTGCGCTGCTGTAGCTGCTGCAGCTGCTGATGCTGCTGATGCTCCTTCCAAAGCTGCTGCTAGTGGTTGAAACAGCCGACAGTAGGCTGCTCGTGCTGGTACTGCTCGGAATTCCGCTGCTGCTGCTGACGCCACTGCCGCCGCCACCGCCGCCGCGACGGCCGCTGCTGCTGCTGCTGAACGAGGACCGAGGATGAAACGAGGAGGTGGGGCAGGACTGGGAGAGAAGCAAGTAGGACGGAGAGACTAGGCTCCTGTTAGCAGCTGGAACGATAGGTCGCCTGCGGCTCCTCCACCCCGCTGTTTCTTCCCCAGACGCGCCGTTCTCCTCGTCCTCATCTTCCTCGTCCCCTTCCTCTTCTTCTTCTTCCTCCTCCCGCTCATCCTCCTCTTCCTCTTCGTCGTCACCGTCGCCATCGTCGTCTCTCTCGTCTCTCGCCGTCTCACCACAGCCGTGGTAGCTTCTCGTCACCGTGCCCTCGCCGCCGCCACCGCCGCAATCTTCGCTGCGGCGCCTCGGCGTTCGCGGAAGTGGCTTCCGGGAAAGCTCGAACGACCAGCGCCGTTGGGAGGGGCTCTTTATGGTACGAAGCGAAGGAGGATACAGGAGAGGAACGTCCCACGCGCCTCGCGGAATCTCCAGAGCATGATGGCTCGCGCTCCGTCTGATAGTAGTCTTACTGGTAACAGGCCTCGGGAACGACTTGATTCCGAAAGAATTGGTACGATAGTCGTGATCTGCCCCTGCCGCCGCAATCGCCGCCGCCGCAATCGCCGCCGCCGCCGCCGCCGCCGATATTCTAGGAGATGTCGAGGCCCTCTCGGACGAGCTGTCTGCAGCGTAATGACCCCAAGCGTCCATTCCGCTGCGGCTCGCGCTCCGCGGCACCATCGATAACCTCGCGCCGCGGGGCGTCGCCACAGTGGGAGGCGCCGCAGACGGCGGCGCCTCGGAGACGGATGTCGATGAAGAGTTTGACGACGAAGGCGACAACGACGACGACGACGGCGACGGTGACGGTGACGGTGACGATGACGGCGACGGTGGCGGCGACGGCAACGATTGGTCCATGGAGGATTCGAGCATATGCATAAACTGCTCGCACCGCACTGCGCTGAGTTGGCGCTGCGTCTCTAGCAGCTGCAGTTTGCCCTCGAGCGCGCGAATCTCCACGTCCTCGAGCGTCTTGCGGATCGCCCGCGACACCATTAGCCCGTCGGGACCTTTAGCGGCGTCAGCGCCGGCGGATGCGGCGGCAGCGGCGGCGGCGGAAGCAGTTCCGTGGATGTGTCGGTCGCAGGAAACGGGCGGGGGCATGCTAAGTACCGGCTCCGAGCCGCGGTACTCCATACTATCTCTGAGAACTGTAGAGGAACAAAACACGCACGACGACGCGGCACGAGCGCTGTATCGAGATGGCCGTGACGATGAATGACGAGGGGGGGATCTTCGGGCAGAAACTCTTCCGAATCCGGAATGTGGGGATTGGCGCAAAAGAGAAGATAGTTTGAGAAGAATGCGGCTTTGCTGGAGCTTTTGCCGGGAAGGTGGTGAGGAGCGAAAGGCCCAAACGCAGGAGAAAAAGGCAGTGATGTGGGAGACGTGTGATGCGGTGCCCCGCTTACTACTAACCACTGTTATTAGCCCCGCTTACTTCTATTGCTAGAGTGGTCCAGTCCGAGAGTCGCTGGTAGTCGGATGAATCTAATAACAAAATGGGCGTTGCACGCTTCAGATCACCTTTTTAGGCCTATGGCATCACTTCAGATCACTGGTACAACGAGCTTTCCGCTAAAAAGGCAAGATCGACAGTCCCACAGCTCCCTTCCTCGCGCTGGTCGCAGGGGCTGAAGCCGACACTGCGATCAGGTTCGGTTAAAGGCAAGGGCGGGATCAGTTGCCCTGCCGTACTGTTTGTTAGCCTATGGGGAGTGACGAGAGAAAAAGCAGGGGCGAGGCGAGGCGAGGCGACCGACCGAATGCCGACACGGCCGAAAAAAAAATCGAGGGCAGGGAATGCGCTGGCGGTGTTTTGAGAGTGTTTACGCAAATTTGTATTGTGGTTTTAGTGCTGCCATGCCCACGGCAGCAAAAGCTGCACCTAGATGCGAGCGAGTTTGTTGCTTTGCAGTTACCTTTGCGCTGATCGGATCGGATGCTGCATGAGATAATATAGCGGATAGACAGCGCTGCGAGGGGGGCATTGGGTGGACGTAAGAGGGGTTATAAGTGAGGCTTGAGTCAGCGACGAAACAAAAGTTGCTTGAAAGCGTCTGCATGGATGAAACCAAGTTGCGAAAGTGGTTGCAGTAAGTGCTCAGGCGCACTGTACACGCTAGCATGTCTGTTGCATGCGCTTCACAACCAAATGCTCCGTTGTTTCTTCAAATGCGCATCAATGCAACAGACACAGGCCAAGGACGCTGAATTTTGCGCCCCCACATTCCGTCCGATTGAACCAGCGCATTCGAATCGAGGCAGCCACCAGACCTGGACAGGTCGCGGCTCCGCTTCCAGACCTTGGCTGCATGCAGTGCACAAGAGCGCTGGTTCGGAGAGAATGTGTAGCTCACAGGCTAGCCCAAAAAAGCAGGAATGCTTGGGCAGCAATATTAGGGCAAGGCTGCCGCAAGTTGAGGAATGGGTTCTTTGCCAGAGACCCCTCCCACCGCGTGAGAGTCCCAGACTGTGGGGAGGGGGCTCACGAGAACCTCATGTTCGGACCGAACCTATGTGCCACCGTGGATTCTGTTGGGGGTTTCGATTGGAAGCTTGCCCAAAACCTTTGGCCTTCGAAGTGTCTGTGACCAATCACAGAGGCTTCTTTGATGCTGAGTGTCGCACCGAACCTGGAAAGGGAAAAAGGAATCTGCTGATGTAATCAGAACTGCTCCCACCGTGCTGAAGTAACTCCTCTTCACGTGAAGAGACAAAACTCTATGGGGCTGTTGTGCGAAGTAAAAATATATGCTAATCCGATTGGTTCAAATTCAAGCCGCAGTCGTGTAAAACATATTTTCATTGGTGGATACTGGCAATTGAGCCAGCAAGCACTGGCTCGCAAATGTGTGAGTGCATTTAATGCGTCGCCGCCCAGCTCGCGTCAGCAGCGCGCGACAGTTTCTGCTGTTTATCAAACTCTCTTTACGACTTAGGGCGCGTGTCTTTTGGTTTTTATAAGCAAAACTCGGATTCTGGGCTGAACTATATACATTTGAACCTAGGTCGACCTAGGCTCGAGTTTATCCACAACTACAAACCGAGTCGCGGCTCCCACACTATCGAGAATCACATGACACACAAAGGTTCACCTATCGAAGTTGAACTTTTACAGCCACCCCGAGTCACGGCTTATTCTTTTAGGTTACCCTATTCACGTTCACAGCCACGTGTGCGTTGCCTAAACCAGTACTCAATCTGACGATGTCGCTAGTGCGCACGATGCTAGCTGGGAGACGACGTCTTGGCGAAACATGTGACGAGATTAGCGAACATGGTAACAATAAACAGTTCAACCTGAAATCCAAACGTCTACAGAAAAAGACACACGCCTTTATTCTGTAAAACAAAAACGACTGTGGTATTTAGTTCCCGCAGATCGCAACAAACGCGAGGCATGAAAGCATATAACAGAAATATATTTTCAACAAGCATGAAGCCCCATTAGCAGTAATGGGCGAACAACGGCTGCTGCTGTACGCGATGTTGCAGGGTGCGCTAAGGAATATCGAGAAAATTCCTTACACTACCCCCCCCCCCCCCCCCCCCCCCTCAATAAGCCCCCTCCGCTACGCGAGTGCGTGTATATCGCGGAAACCCCGGCTCCGGAGGTACACTTGCAGGGCAGGGTGGTTTTCAATGTTGGCCAGGGGCACCCAGCTATCTTCAGTTGGCGTGCGATCCTTCCAGCGAACGAGGAATTCAATTCTCCTTATTCCCGTGGGGTGTCGAATCCGATGGCTTAGGATTTTTTCAGGCTCAATGATCGGCTCCGATGAAGGGCGAGTCATGGATGGCCGGCAGTGACGAGGCAGTTGGCTTGTGATTGGGATTTATGGGCAAAGTAGGCTGACGTGGAACGAAAGGCTGACGTACCAGTCCGTCGGCAACAGTAGGTGAGCTGTCACTGGGGTAATCATGTGGCTGATTTGGAATGGTCCACAGTAGCGGGGTCGCAATTTCGGTACGACGGGCAGTCTTAAGTTTTGCGTGTCGAGCAGTACGTAATCTCCTGACTGGTACGTGACTGGGCGGCGGTGGCGGTCAGCGTTGCGCTTAGCGATGACGTTTGCTTTTTTAATTGCTTCTGCAGCTTTGGTGCGGGCAGCTTGCATAATTTCGGCGAATTGCTGTGCACGTGGTGTTGGGTTGTCCGGACTCGGCGTCATGGGCACTATAGGATTTTGCCCGTAGTTCAGGTAGAAAGGGGGACTGCTGCGTCGTCGCTGACGTGGCGTTGTTATACGCGAACTCGATCAGCGGCAGCTGCTGCTCCCAAGTGGTCGGGTCGTCGCACGTGGCACGAATCAACTGCTCCATCGTCTGATTTGTCCGCTCCGTTTGACCGTCGGTCTCGGGGTGGTACGACGAGCTGAACTGTAGCCTTGTCCCGAACTGCTCTCAGAGGTTTTTCCAGAAGTTGCTGGTGAACTTCGTGTCGCGGTCGCTGATTATCGCGGCTGGTATCCCGTGCAGTCGAACGACGGCTGCGATGAACAGGCGAGCAGTTTCTTCGGCTGATATCGATTTTGTGCACGCAGCGAAGTGTGCCATTTTCGTCATACTGTCAACGACGACCATAACCGCGTCGTTACCCCCAGGGTTCGAAGGTAACCCTGTGACGAAATCCATGGTAACCTGCTGCCAAGCGCGCTCAGGCGGTGGAATCGGCTGCAACTGACCCGCCTTTCTTTTTCGCGAGCTCTTCATCACCTGACACGTAAGACACGAGCCCACGTGATGCTGTACGTCGGTCAACAGCTCCGGGAAGTAGTAATACCGCTGCAGTTGCTGTCGCGTTTTTTCTACCCCGAAATGTCCCGAGGTAATCTCGTCGTGTGCCTCCTGCAGTAACAGTTCCCTCAGTAGTGAGTACGCGTGTACCCAGATGCGGTTGGTGCCTGTTTTTACGTAATAGACCCCTCTGGCCTCTGCCAGTTGCTGTGAATTTCCGGTCGTGAAAAATGGGTCGGTACTGTATTCGTGGGTGAATAGGCCTGTTAACAGTGGGTTGGTTTGGGCGAGTAGGATGGCGTAGAGTTGGGCGGTGGGGCGTGTGAGTGCGTCGGCGATGTTGGATGCGCCTTTTTTTGTACGTGACCGTGTAGTGAAAATTGGACTCCAGATAGTCCAACCAGCGGATCTGTCGTGGGTTGAGATTCGGTTGGGCGCGCAGGTACTGTAGTGATCGGTGGTCTGTCCGTACTGTCACGTCTGCTCCCGTGAGGTAACATCGCCACAAATTGAACGCGTGCACGATCGCCAGCATCTAGCGGTCGTGTATCTGTGAAGAAATGAGGAATGAATGAACTAGCACAAGGTTGGGTACAAGTAGGAAACCCTAGGAAACTGTACCCCATAGTGTCTACCCCACTATAGCCTAGACAAGCTATATGGTATAAGTTTGACACACCCCCATAGGCAAAGTGGGGGAGAACAAGGGGTCACAAGACCAGTCAAGCAAAGCAAAGCAAGCTCAGGGTGGATCACAACGTCACCACACAATCCGAGCACAAGAGCAAGGCCACAAGGCCAGTTCACATGCAAGATCATATATAAAAGTAAAGAGGCAAGTGCAGGTATAGAAAGATCACAGTACAAGCAAGGTCAAGAAGTGAGCAAGTGTGGCCAAGTAGGCACAAGACCTAGCATAGTACAGAAGCGCTGATGATCACCAGGCGGAAGTGCCTTGGTAAAGATATCAGCAGTGTTGGCCTCAGAGGCCACGTAAGCAAGGCGCAGCTGACCACGCTGCTGCAGCTCACGAGCAAGGAAGTAGCGGAGAGCAATGTGCTTCGTTCTGTGCTCCAGTCTGTGCTCCCGACACAAGGCCAGCATGGCCTTGTTGTCTACGTACAGAACTGGAGGAGAACGAGGCGGCTCTCCTAGGTCAGTCAGCAGGTAGGTGAGCCAGCGTAGCTCCTGTGCAGCCATGGCCCCCGCGTAGATCTCAGCCTCACAGCTGGAGCCGAGAACAGAAGACGAGCGGGTAGAACGCCACGAGACAGAGCCGGAGCCAAGGCTGAAGGTGTAACCCTGTGACGACCGCTGCGTAGCCTGGTCGTCAGCCCAAGAAGCGTCTGCGTGACCTGTGAGGACCACTCGACTCCAAGCACTAGCCCCATGCTCGACGTACTGCACAAGTAGCGCAACACCCTCTTCGCTGCAGCCATTTGCTCTGGTCGGTGTCTCCCAGGAGCAACATAGCGTGCCAAGATGCTAAGAGGGTATGCAAGGTCAGGTCGTGTGCAGGTCATCAGGTACATGAGGCAGCCAACAAGCTCTGGGTATGGGCCACTCGGCTCTACGGACTCATCCGAAGGCAGAGCTGAGAGCGAGTGGCGAGTAGACAGAGGAGTGGCCTGAGGCGAGGAGTACGTGAAGTCGAAGCGCTGAAGGACCTGCTGCACCATGTGTGACTGAGTCAGGGTAATGGTGCGCTGTGCCCTGTCCCGAGTGATCTGCAAGCCAAGGTGGCTGCGCAGTTCACCCAGGTCTGTGCACGTGTGTCTCTTCTGCAGCTCGGACTTCACGTGGGCGAGTCCAGCAGTGTCAGCAGTGGCAAAGACCAAGTCGTCGACGTACACGAGGATGTAGAACGGCGGCAAAGAGGTGTCGGTGCGCAGAAACAGCGACGGGTCGGCTGTAGAAGGAGCAAACCCAAGAGCCGCAAGTGTAGTCCTCAGTGTGTCGTGCCACTCACGGGGCGCCTGGCGGAGACCGTAGACTGGCCGCCGGAGGCTCCACTGGGTACCAGGAGGAAACGACCCAGTGAAGCCAGGTGGGCGGCGCAGCCAGATCTCCTCGTGCAGGCTGCCCTGCAGGAAAGCTGTGCTGAAGTCAAGAGAGTGAAGCTCGTAGTCGCGCTGAGCGGCTATGTGCAGCAGCACCCGAAGGGTGGTCATCTTCGGGGTGGGAGAGAAGGTCTGAAAGTAGTCAACTCCCTGCCGCTGACTGAAGCCTCGAGCCACGTAACGCGCCTTGAAGACAGGCGGAGAACCCGGCGGCCGCTTCACCCTGAAAATCCACATGCCGCTGACGATGTTCGCCCCAGGTGGGGGAACCTCGTCGACGTAGGTGCCTGTGGACTTCCAGGAAGCCAACTCTGCGTCCATGGCTGACTGCCACTGAGAGGAGTAGGGACCCTCGATCGCCTCAGCGTACGATCGAGGAGTCGGGATGTATGGTGCATCCGGGTCTCCCTCAGGGGCAATCAGCGTGGACACGAGATGAGGCAAAGCAGCAGCAAAACACTGGAAATCCTCCTGCCTGTCCTCAAGGACGTCCGTGCTAAGAGCACACTCACCCCCGACGGACGGAGGACAGACAGACTCAGACTCAGCAACAAGACTAGCAGCGTAGTCGAGACGATAGCGAGCAGCAAAGTCGACAAGCTCAGCAACTAGGGCCGACGCAGCAGTGGACTCAAAGGAAGGGTCAGTGACAACAGTGGCCAGGAGACGCGTGACAGTAGGACTGGCAGCACGAAGAGAGTCTGACTCCGGGTCAGCAAGAATAGGAAGAGAGGACTCTGGAGGAGACGGCAACGGGACACACAGAGGAGCAGTGGAAGGACGCAGTGCCATCTGGTGTGTGCCTGGGACCGTAGGAGGACGCGGACGCGGAGCACGACTACTAGTGCGAGCAGAACGAACAGGCGACGCAGGACGAGACGCAGGCTCACGACGCTCAGCAAGACCTCCAGTAGGACCAGTGTAGGGAGAAGGAGCAGGTAGAGGGGAGGCGGGCTGTAACTGTGACTGCGACCGGACAGGCGGTGGACACTCTAAGGGAGGAACAGGACCAGTAGAGGGCGGGAGACCAAGAACCTGCTCAAGGAGCGGAACGAAGTACGGTCGCGGCCGCGCAGCGCCTCCAAAACCAGCAGGGACAGCACCAGTACGCCCAGCGGCAGCACCAGCGCCAGTAGTACCTCCAGCTCCAACAGCGCCAACTCCAACACCCTCAGAAGCACCAGCGCCAGCAGAACCACCAGCGCCAAAACCCCCAGCAGCTCCAGCTCCAGCAGCTCCAGCAACACCAACTCCAGCAGGACCGGCAGCTCCAGTACCGCCAGCAGCTCCAACAGGACCAACTCCAGCAGCCCCAGCAGCACCCCCAGTCCCAGCAGCTCCAGTACCGCTAGTACGAGCACCTCCGGGACCAGCAGCAACAGTAGTGCCTCCAGCTCCAGCAGCACGGCTCCAGCGCCGGGCAAACCACTCGCGCAGCTCCTGCGGAGAGAGTGGCTCCCGCCTCGACGAAGCACCGCGAGAGTCCACACGAGCAGACCCAGCACCCCCAGGCTCCGTACCCCCAGGCTCAGCACCCCCAGACTCAGCACCCCCAGGCTCAGCACCCCGAGACTCAGCACCCCCAGGCTCAGCACCCCCAGGCTCAGCACCCCCAGGCTCCGCACTCCTGGACTCAGCACCCCCAGGCTCCGCACCCTGAGGCTCAGCACCTCTAGCAGCACCAGAGTCAACAGCTACCTCGACAGGCTCGACTGCGTCTACCTGGGACACACCTGACGGGGCAGGACCCTGAGGGGGGAGGGGGTCTACCGGGGGAGGACCTGGCGCAAGGAAGAGCGGCGGTGGGGGGAGGGGCGCAGTGCGGTAGGGGAAGAGACGGTAGTAAGGCACCGACTCGTCAAAGGTGACGTCCTGGGAGGACAGAACACGGCGCGAGGTGGGGTGGTAAAACTGCCACCCAGGCGCGTCAGGGGGGAAGCCAAGGAAGACGCAGGGAACAGCACGGGGGGACAGCTTGTCCGTAGACAAGTCGCGGACAAACGCCCGAGACCCCCAGACCCGAAACGCAGACGCATCGCCAACCTTCCCCGTCCACCGCAAGGTGGGGGAGGTCTCTGGCAAGGAGACCCGGGGCTGAAGGTTGAGCTGATGCGCTGCGTAATGAACCGCAAACGGCCACAGAAAATGGGGGGCAGCCGCATGGATCATGGACGTACGAGCGACGTCCATGACCATGCCAATGCGGCGCTCAGCAATCCCATTTTGCTGTGGAGAGGCCGGAAGCGTGAAGGTCTGGCGGATGCCCTGTGCTCGACAGAAGGCTCCCAGACGGGCAGAGGAAAACTCCCCGCCTCTGTCAGAGTGCAGACGCAGAACAGGAAAGTCCGAGCCGAAACTCTCTCTGAGCTGGAGACGAGCTGCGCGGATCCAGTCGATCAACACCTCAGCGGCGTCACCCTTGCTGCGCAAGGGGAAGACTGTGGTGTAACGCGAGTAGTCGTCAACCACCAACAGGAAGTAACGCTCGTGCCCCTGGCCACGGACGCGGGCGGGGCCCCACACGTCCATGTGAAGAGTCTGCAGCGGAGCCTCTGTCGGAGGAAACTCGGAGGAGTGAGGGGCGGCGCGCTGTCGCCCCTCGACGCAGGGGACGCAGGTAGGGGCAGGCTACGGAGGTAGAGGAGGGAGAGACCGGGGGAGACCAGAGACAAGGACACGGGAGGCCATGCCTCGGAGACGAGGCAGGGAGGGGTGACCAAGGCGGTGGTGCCAAAGGAGAGTCTGGTGGGACAGGAGACGACACGAGCAGGGAGCAGACTCAGGACCAGACCTGGACGCTGCAGCAAGCACCTGACTCGACGCAGCTACCTGACCAGACTCAGCAGCCGGAGGAGACTCAGTAGTAAGTGTGTACAGGCTCGACCCCGGCCGACGGGTGAACGTGGCCAAGTGTCGGCCCGTCCGAGCACACGTGCAGGGGGTCACCCGCTGACTCGCAGGAGTGAACTGGTCAACCCCCCTGTCCTGTAGATCAACTCCACTCACCAAGTTCGTAGAGAACGAGGGGAGGTAGAGACCTGACAGGGTGCCAGAGGGGGCTGCTGGGCACGGTAAGACAGTGGAGCTAGCAAGGACAGGACCCCCAGAGGGGTCCGCCAGGGAGACCGCAACCGGCCGACTAAGTGGCGTAAGCGTGGTGCGGTCTCGAAAGAAGGAGCGGGAAGCACCCGAGTCAAGGGTGAAGGTGTGTAAGGCCTGAGCCGACGTAGTACCTGAGAGAGCAGACTCACCAGCACCTGGGGCAGCAGACGCACTAGCACCTAGAGCAGCAGCCTCAATGCCCGGGTCAGGCGGAACACACAGGTAATAGTCACCCTCAACACTATCAGACACAGCATACATGGCAGCAAGAATAGCATCATAATCAAGATCAAAGATAGCAACCCCCGCCCTAGACAGCTCTCCCCAGCGAGGGGTCTCAGAGGCGTCAGGGAACTGGTGACGCCACGCGTCCGTCAGGCGGTCGAAGCAGCGCTGGGTGGAGTGCGGGCCCCCGCACTGCTCACCAGCGCGGTCGCCGGTACGGAGGACGTAGGTACAGGGACCAGTACCCCCACCGCGCTGACGCGCAGCGTACCACTCACGAAGCTGCTGAGGGGACAGGGTCTCACGACTGCGATGCTGCTGCTGGCGCGGACCACCACCGGACCCACTCCTCTGCGCAGAGCCGCGACCAGCTCCACCGCTGCCGCCGCCGCCTCCGCCACCTCCGCCGCCTCCGCCACCTCCGCCGCCTCCGCTCCCTCCGCCACCGCCGCCGCCTCCTCCGCCTCCACTGCTGCCACCGACACCTCCACCCCCGCCACCACTCCCACCACCACCCCCACCCCCTCCACTGCCTCCACCACCACCTCCACCGCCCCCGCCAGCCCCTCCAGCGCCCTTGCCCCCCTTGCCCTTGCCGGTGCGGCGTCTCCCGCTAGGGGCAGACGCCGCGCCGACCGACTCGAAACCAACGAGGTCGGCCGCAGCAGCAGAAGCAACAGAGGGCAAGAGGGGGGAAGGGGAACACCCCTCAAAGAGGGGGGTGCGAGGGTCACCACGAGAGGCTCCTACAGTGACTATGCTCTTCTCTGCTGCTAGGAGGCGCTCCTCGAGGAGGTCAACGGTGAGTGTGGTGGGGCAAACTGAGAGGAAGTGGTCCCTGACTAAGCGAAGGGAGTCAGGGAGCCGGGTGACTATGTAGTAGAGGGTGATGTACATGGGGGGGGGGTTCTTGGCACAGAACTCAGCAGGAAGCGCAGCGCGGTAGCGAGTGTCACTAGTGCGAAGGTGCGTAATGAGGTCAGCGACTGTGGGAAAGGAAGCAAGGTCAGGGAACAGGTACGGCAGCATGAGGCGGCTAAGCGCAGCAGTGGTAGGGGAGGAGTAGCGTGCAACTACAGCGTCGTACAAGGTCTTAGCACTCTTGTACTGGCTAAAGTGCGCACGCTCAGTGGTCGGTAAGTGGCGACGCACAGCAAGACGGGCAGCAGCATCGCGTGTGGCCCACTGTGAGCGAACAGTGCTGTCAGCAGTAGCAGGCGGGGCAGGAGAGGCACCAGAGGTGAGATCGAACAGCGAGAGTCTGTCAGCCCTATCGCACTGTAGGAACAGCTGGAGATCATCGACCCAGACCTCAAAGTCAACAGCACGACCCTCAGCATCAAAGGTAAGGACACTGGGGGTAGCCATGACTGCAGTGGCCTAGCAGGGAGGGATCTCACCAGTCCGAGTAAGTAGGGCCGGGGCGCGCCGGTAGGAACAGTAGCGGCTCAACGGCAGGGCTGCTGGGCGGCTCAGCTGCTGGGCGGCTCGGCGGCTCGGCGTCTCGGCGGCTCGGCTGCTGGGCGGCTCGGCGGCTCGGCTGCTGGGCGGCTCGGCGGCAGGGCGGCTCGGCGGTTCGGCTGCTGGGCGGCTCGGCTTCTGGGCGGCTCGGCAGCTCGGTTGCTGGGCGGCTCGGCTGCTGGGCGGCTCGGCAGCTCGGTTGCTGGGCGGCTCGGCGGCTCGGCGGCTCGGTCGCTGGACGGCTCGGCGGCTCAGCTGCTGGGCGGCTCAGCGGTGAAGGGGCCGGTAGAGGCGGCGATGGGGCCGCTAGGGGCGGCAGCGAGGGCCACTAAGGGCGGCGAGGTGGCCGCGAAGGGCGGCGACAGGGCCGCGAGAGGCCGCGAAGGGCGGCGAAGGGGCCGTGAAGGGCGGCGCAAGGTGCCGCGGAGGGTGGCGACGGGCCGTAAAGAGGCCGCAAGGGGCCGCGAAGGGCGGCGTAAGGGGCCGTAAGGGGCCGTAAGGGCGCCGCGAGGGGCCGGAAGGGGCCGCGCGAGGGGCCGTAAGGGCGGCGCGAGGGGCCGTAAGGGCGGCGAGGGCGGCGCGAGGGGCCGACGGGCGGCGCGAGGGGCCGTAAGGGGCCGTAAGGGCGGCGCGAGGGGCCGACGGGCGGCGCGAGGGGCCGTAAGGGGTCGTAAGGGCGGCGCGAGGGGCCGTGAGAGGGGCCGCTAAGGGCGACGCGAAGGGGCCGTGAGGGGCCGTGAGAGGGCGCGACGGTAGGGAGGGCACACGGGGCGCGACTCGGGCAGGAGCAAAGCGCGCTCCGGGCAGGAAAAAAAATCGTGGTGGGCCCTAGGAAGCGTTCCCACTAGGGAACCTGCTCTATACCATGTGAAGAAATGAGGAATGAATGAACTAGCACAAGGTTGGGTACAAGTAGGAAACCCTAGGAAACTGTACCCCATAGTGTCTACCCCACTATAGCCTAGACAAGCTATATGATATAAGTTTGACAGTATCGGGTAGTTGCGTTCGGGCGGGTGAAGCTTGCGGGACTCGTACGCGATTGGCTGAAGGCCGTTCCCGAAGTCCTGCAACAGTACTGCTCCCACAGCGATGTCGCAAGCGTCGGTGATCAGCTCGAACGGACGGTGCGGATCTGCGATGTGAAGCACGGGCGGTGAGCACAAAATATTTTTGAGGGCCGAGAAGGCAGCTTGCTCTTTCTCCCCCCACGTGTACTCAACCCCCTTCCTCAGCAGGTCGGTCAACGGGGCATGTCAGAAACAAGAAGTTAGTTGGGCTTAGAAACCATGGCTAGAGTAACTTAGTAGCTTAGGTTTTAGGGTTGAAGGAGGTGTCGAGAGAGTTGAAGCAGGAATGAGTGACTTCACTAAGAAAGATGAGTACAAAATATAGCAAGGAGAAGCATGGTGCACCACCTACAGCAAATTGGGATGTGCTACACTCTACACTGCAGACAATGATAAAGAACATATATAAATATAGTTCAACAGGGCAGTCAGCTTCGCCATGTCGGGGACGAACCGGCGCACGTAGTTGACGAACCCCAAAAAACTCTGCAGCTCGGTCAAGTTGGTCGGCGCGTGCCATGCTTGAATCGTCGCGATCTTTTTCGGGTCTATTTCCACTCCTGCAGCTGAAATAATGTGTCCCAAAAACTCCAGTCGGTCCTGTAAAATCTCACACTTAGATGCTTTTGTCAGTAGGCGGTTCTCACTCAGTATCTTAAAAACTGCTTCGATGTCCTGTAAGTGCTGTGCTCTATCACGGCTGTAAATCAGTATGTCGTCCAGGTATACGATGACGCACTTTATCTAAAAGCAGGCGGAAGGCTTCGTTCATGGTCATTTGAAAAGTGGCGGGGGCGTTGGTCAGTCCGAAGGGCATGACGGTGTATTCGAAGGATCCGTAGCGTGTTCGGAAGGCTGTCTTAGGGCAGTCGGGTGGGTTGACGCGAATTTGGTGGTAACCTCCTCGAAGGTCGATTTTCGAGAAAACCCAGGAGGTGCGCAGTTGGTCGATCAGTTCGTCGGCTCGCGGGATGGGGTAACGGGATTTGATGGTAACCCTGTTCAGTGCTCTGTAGTATATGCACATGCGAAAACCCCCGTCATTTTTCGGTGTGAACAGTATCGGTGCTGCGAAGGGCGACGAACTAGGGCGAATGAACTCCTTCTCGAGCAGGTAATCCAGTTGCTTCCTCAGTTCGTCCAGTTCGGGTTGGGTCAGTCGGAATTGTCGCTGTACTGTCGGCCGTGCTCCCGGTTCTAGTTCTATCCTGTGGTCGTGCGGTCGCTGAGGTGGCAGTCCCGTCGGTAGGTCGTCCGGGAAGATGTCACTGTACTGCTTCGACAGTGCTGCCAAATCACTCGGTACGTCGGCTAGCAGTTTCTGTAAATCCCCTCCTTTGTCTGCTGCCTCGGCTTCCTGAATATGGACCGCGCACATGTCAGCTCCTGCCCTACGGCGCATTTCATCGTGATCGCGTTGACACGCACCGACGAAGACTCAGGCGAGCCCTAGCGAGGTAAGGCGATGTTGTTACCGTTTACTCGCACAGTGCAGTCACCCGTCGTCCAGTCGATTCGCGGGTTGTGTCGTCGCAGCCAATCACGCCCGAGTAAAATATCGGTTCCATCGAGGGTCGTGGCGAGCATTTCTTGACTAAACGTGAAGTTCCCCCCCCATCGAATCCGAAGTCGGTCCATACGTTCCCGTATCGCCAGTGGCGTGCCGTCGACCAGTCTTGCGTCAATCTCAGGTAAGCATCTGTCTAGTGGCAGTCGCAGTTTTCGTGCTGTGGCAGTGTTGATAAGGCTATGGCTGGCCCCTCCGTCTACGAAGATTTTTACTAAGTCCGTCCCGATTTTCCCACTAAGCAGTATAGGGCTGTCTACTGTAGTACCCTCTTTATTCGGCCGAGTGTGGTCGATTGCGTGAACCGACACAATCACTCGGTGAGGGTCGGTTGGGTCGCGCGAGCGGAGTGACCTGTCAGTAGAGGGCCCGTCTGCTACTGACTCCCAGCGTTTCCCTGCTGCTTGGCCTGTCTTTGCTGCTCAGCTTCCCCCTTTCCCTTAGCATTTTCCGGGAATTCGCTCTTACGATGTCCCGGCCGATTGCACGCAAAGCAGCGCCCTTTGAACGGTGCGGCAGCGGCATTTGCGGCGACGGCACGTCGTGGACGGAACCGAGTTGGCGCCAAGTACGGAGCCTCTGTCGCGCCGCGATCGAAGCCGCAATTGGCTCGAAAGGAGCGCGCAGACCTGCGCACCACGCATCCCACGTGCGATACTGGGGCACCTTCACGAAATACGACGACGCCCAGGGTCCGGTATGTCCTCCCCGTGTCGGTAGAGTCGCGTAGTCCACCGGCTTCGTGACGATGACACGCCACCAGTCCATGGTGGGTCCTCGCAGCAACGACACGGCGTATCGAATCTTCGCCGTATCCTCCGAGACGTAGTTCGCGTCGAAGAAGACGTTCAACGTGAAAAGCCACGCCTGGACGGTAGAACCACCCCGCTGACTTGGATCGAAACATGGCGAACGCTGCGGCTTCAGCGGCATCGGCGACGGTAGGGTTGATTCGCCGGCTGGCACTGAAATGGTGACTCGAGGCTGATTCCTGGCCGCATTCGTCGCGTCGGGGTGTGTCGTACCGTGGTCGTCGTCTCCGTCATGGCGGACGACACCATCACTTGCGGCGCTCGCGGGTTGCCCCACACTTCCGTGTTGTGATGTCTGTGGTGCGGGCTGAATCGGAGTGCCAGGTGCTTGGGATTGTGCTCGTGCGAGGTCGTTTTGCAGGGACGTGCGTTCTGCCGTCAGCACCGCGATTTCTTCAGAGCTTTCGCGGATTTGCCGCAGTAGTTCGTTCAAGTGCTCCTGCGTGAGAGTCGTGACATCAATATGCTCAGCCATTACGAGGGACGTCGGCTCGGCTTAGTCTAGGCGCAGTCGTGGCTGCACGCGTTTACGTGAGAACGCGAGGGCAGCGACTCCTAGGGGCTAAGGTGCGTGAGTCCCTTCGAGTGAAAAAACAAAAGTTGATTTCCTGGGATGCGGAGATGCGCGGTCTGAGAAGAAACAAGGAATGGATGAACTATGAATGAATTGGGTACAAGTACTAACCCTAATTGGGTTGTACCCCTTATGGGCTACCCCACTATAGCCTACACAATATGCATGAGCTATAATGTTCTGACACACCTCCATAGGCAAAGTGGGGGAGAACAAGGGGTCACAAGACCAGTCAAGCAAAGCAAAGCAAAGCAAGCTCAGGGTGGATCACAAAGTCACCACACATTCCGAGCACAAGTTCAAGGCCACAAGGCCAGTTCACATGCAGGAGTACATATATATAAAAAGACTAGACAAGCAAGAGCAGGTATATATATATGTAACAGTACAAGCAAGGTCAAGAGGTGAGCAAGTGAGGCAAGGTAGGCACAAGGCCCAGCTGAGTACAGAAGCGCTGATGGTCACAAGGCGCAAGCGCCTTGGTGAAGATATCAGCAGTGTTGGCCTCAGAGGCCACGTACGCAAGACGCAGCTGACCACGCTGCTGCAGCTCACGAGCAAGAAAGTAGCGGAGAGCAATGTGCTTCGTTCTGTGCTCCAGTCGCTGCTCCCGACACAAGGCCAGCATGGCCTTGTTGTCTACGTACAGCACTGGAGGAGAACGAGGCAGCTCTCCGAGGTCAGTCAGCAGGTAGGTGAGCCAGCGAAGCTCCTGTGCAGCCATGGCTCCTGCGTAGATCTCAGCCTCACAACTGGAGCCGAGGACAGAAGACGAGCGGGTAGCCCGCCACGAAACAGAGCCGGAACCAAGGCTGAAGGTGTAACCCTGTGACGACCGCTGCGTAGCCTGGTCGTCAGCCCAAGAAGCGTCTGCGTGCCCAGTAAGGACCACTGGACTCTGCCCTCCAAGCACAAGCCCCATGCCCGACGTACTGCACAAGTAGCGCAACACCCTCTTCGCTGCAGCCATGTGCTCCGGTCTGTGTCTCCCAGGAGCAACATAGCGTGCAAGAATGCTAAGAGGGTATGCAAGGTCAGGTCGTGTGCAGGTCATCAGGTACATGAGGCAGCCAACAAGCTCTGGGTACGGGCCACTCGACTCTACGGACTCATCCGAAGGCAGAGCTGAGAGCGAGTGGCGAGTAGGCAGAGGAGTGGCCTGAGGCGAGGAGTACGTGAAGCCGAAGCGCTGAAGGACCTGCTGCACCATGTGTGACTGAGTCAGGGTAATGGTGCGGCGTGCTCTGTCCCGAGTGATCTGCAAGCCAAGGTAGCTGCGCAGTTCACCCAGGTCAGTGCACGTGTGTCTCTTCTGCAGCTCGGACTTCACGTGGGCTAATCCAGTAGTGTCAGCTGTGGCAAAGACCAAGTCGTCGACGTACACGAGGATGTAGAACGGCGGCAAAGAAGTGTCGGTGCGCAGAAACAGCGACGGGTCGGCAGTAGAGGGAGCAAACCCAAGAGCCGCAAGTGTAGTCCTCAGTGTGTCGTGCCACTCACGCGGTGCCTGGCGGAGACCGTAGACTGGCCGCCGTAGGCTCCACTGGGTGCCAGGAGGAAAAGACCCAGTGAAGCCAGGTGGGCGACGCAGCCAGATCTCCTCGTGCAGGCTGCCCTGCAAGAAAGCAGTGCTGAAGTCAAGAGAGTGTAGCTCGTAGTCACGGTGAGCAGCTACGTGCAACAGTACCCGAAGAGTGGTCATCTTCGGGGTGGGAGAGAAGGTCTGAAAGTAGTCAACTCCCTGCCGCTGACTGAAGCCACGAGCCACGTAACGCGCCTTGAAGACAGGCGGAGAACCCGGCGGTCGCTTCACCCTGAAAATCCACATGCCACTGACGATGTTCGCCCCAGGAGGGGGAACAGCGTCAACGTAGGTGCCTGTGGACTTCCAGGAAGCCATCTCTGCGTCCATAGCTGCCTGCCACTGAGAGGAGTAGGGACCCTCTATCGCCTCCGCGTAAGAGCGCGGAGTCGGGATGTCAAGTGCATCCGGGTCTCCCTCAGGGGTAAGCAGTACGGACACGAGATGAGGTGAAGCAGCGGCCAAGCACTGGAACTCCTCCTGCCTGTCCTCAAGGACGTCCGTGCCAAGGGCACACTCACCCCCGACGGACGGAGGACAGACAGACTCAGACTCAGCAACAAGACTGGCGACGTAGTCTAGGCGACAGCGAGCAGCAAAGTCGACGAGCTCAGCAACTAGGGCAGACGCAGCAGTGGACTCAAAGGAAGGGTCAGTGACGACAGTAGCAAGGAGACGCGTGACAGTAGGACTGGCAGCACGAAGAGAGTCCGACTCCGGGTCGGCAAGTGCAGGAAGAGAAGACTCAGGAGGAGAGGGCAAAGGGGCACGCAGAGGAGCATTGGACGGACGCAGAGACATCCGGTGCATGCCAGGGACAGGGGGAGGACGCTGACGCGAACCGCGACCACTAGTGCGAGCAGCACGGACAGGCGACGCAGGGCGAGACGCAGGCTCACGACGCTCAGCAAGACCTCCAGTAGGACCAGTGTAGGGAGAAGGAGCAGGTAGAGGGGAGGCGGGCTGTAACTGTGACTGCGACGGGACAGGCTGTGGACACTCTAAGGGAGGAGGAGGACCAGTAGAAGGCGGGAGACCAAGAACCTGCTGAAAGAGCGGCACGAAGTACGGCCGAGGCCGCGCGGCGACTCCAGACACAGGAGGGACAGCACCAGCACCCCCAGTGGCAGCACCAGCACCAGTAGCAGCTCCAGCTCCAGAACCCCCAGCAGCACCAGTAGTACCCCCAGCAGGACCGCCTCCAGGACCGACAGCAGTAGCCTCCGCGCCAACACCCGCAGCAACTCCAGCTCCAGAAGTACCCGCAGGTCCAGCAGCTCCACTACTCCCAGTACGAGCACCTCCGGGACCCGTGGCACCAGCTCTCTCAGCAGCAACAGAACCTCCAGTACCCGCAGCACCTCTAGCTCCAGCAGCTCGCCTCCAGCGCCGGGCAAACCACTCACGCAGCTCCTGGGGAGAGAGTGGCTCCCGGCGAGAAGGAGCACCCGGAGAACCGCCAGGCACAGCACCACCAGGCGTAGCACCCCCAGGCGCAGCACCTCCAGGCGTAGTACCCCCAGGCTCAGCACCCCCAGACGCAGCACCCCCAGGCTCAGCACCTCCAGGCGTAGCACCCCCAGGCTCAGCACCCCCAGACGCAGCACCCCCAGGCTCAGCACCCCCAGTCGTAGTACCCACACGCTCAGCACCCCCAGAGTCAGCACCCACACGCTCAGCACCCCCAGAGTCAGCACCCCCAGGCTCAGCACCCTCAGCAGCACCAGAGTCACCAGCGACCTCGACAGGCTCAACAGCGTCTACCTGGGACACACCTGAAGGGGCAGGACCCTGAGGGGGGAGGGGGTCTACCGGGGGGGGACCTGGTACAAGGAAGAGCGGTGGCGGGGGGAGGGACGGAGTGCGGTAGGGGAAGAGGCGGTAGTAGGGGACCGACTCGTCGAACGTGACGTCCTGGGAGGACAGAACACGGCGAGAGGTGGGGTGGTAGAACTGCCACCCTGGGGCGTCAGGGGGGAAACCCAGGAAGACGCAAGGAGCAGCACGAGGGGACAGCTTGTCCGCAGACAAGTCGCGGACAAACGCCCGAGATCCCCAGACACGGAACGCAGACGCATCGCCAACCTTCCCCGTCCACAGCAAGGCCGGGGAGGTCTCCGGCATGGAGACCCTGGGCTGAAGGTTGATCTGATGCGCCGCGTACCGAACCGCAAACGGCCACAGAAAATGGGGGGCAGCCGCATGCATCATGGACGTACGGGCGACGTCCATGACCATGCCAATGCGGCGCTCAGCAATCCCATTTTGCTGTGGAGAGTCCGGAAGCGTGAAGGTCTGGCGGATGCCTCGTGCACGACAGTAGGCTCGCAGAAGGCCAGAGGAGAACTCTCCGCCTCTGTCAGAGTGCAGACGCAGAACAGGAAAGTCCGAGCCGAAGCTCCGCCTGAGCTGGAGACGAGCTGCGCGGATCCAGTCGATCAACACCTCGGTGACATCACCCTTGCTGCGCAAGGGGAAGACTGTGGTGTAACGCGAGTAGTCGTCAACCACCAGCAGGAAGTAGCGCTCGTGACCCTGTCCACGGACGCGGGCCGGGCCCCACACGTCTATGTGAAGCGTCTGCAGCGGGGCCTCTGTCGGAGGAAATTGGGAGGAGTGAGGGGTAGACCGCTGTCGTCCCTCGACACAGGGGACGCAGGTAGGGCCAGGCCCCGGAGGAAGTGGAGGGAGGGACCGGGGAAGACCAGAGACAAGGACACGGGAGGCCATGCTCCGGAGACGAAGCAGGGAGGGGTGACCAAGGCGGTGGTGCCAGAGGAGAGTCTCGTGAGACAGGAGGCGACACGAGCAGGGGGCAGACTCAGGACCAGACCTGGACGCTGCAGCAAACACCTGACCCGACGCAGCTACCTGACCAGACGCAGGGACTGGGGGAGACGCAGTGGTCAGTGTGTACAGGCTCGACCCCGGCCGACGTGTAAACGTGGCCAGGTGTCGGCCTGTCCGAGCGTCCGTGCAGTGGGTCACCCGCTGACTCGCAGGAGTGAACTGGTGAACCCCCGCATCCTGTAGGTCAGCACCACTCACCAAGTTCGTAGAGAACGAGGGGAGGTAAAGACCAGACAGGGTGCCAGAGGGGGCCGCCGGACACGGGAGGACAGTGGAGAAGTGAGCAAGGACAGGACCCCCAGAGGGGTCTGCCAGAGAGACCGCAACTGGCCGGCCAAGCGGCGTGAGTGTGGTGCGGTCTCGAAAGAAGGAGCGAGAAGCCCCCGAGTCAAGGGTGAAGGTGAGGGAGGCCGAAGCCGACGCAGAACCTGAGAGAGCAGACTCACCAGTACCTGAGGGAGCAGACGCACCTAGAGCAGCAGCCTCGCTAGCACCTAGAGCAGCAGCCTCACCAGTACCTAGAGCAGCAGTCTCAATGCCCGGGTCGGGCGGAAAACACCGGTAACAGTCACCCTCATCACTAATAGTCACAGTATACATGGCAGCAAGAATAGCATCAAAGTCAAGGTCAAAGACAGCTACACCCGCCCTAGACAGCTCACCCCAGCGGGGGATCTCAGTGGCCTCAGGGAACTGGTGACGCCAAGCGTCCGTCAAGCGGCCAAAGCAGCGCTGGGTGGAGTGCGCACCCCCGCACTGCTCACCCGCGCGGTCGCCGGTGCGCAGGACGTAGGTGCACGGACCAGTACCCCAACCCCTCTGGCGTGCAGTGTACCACTCACGGAGCTGCTGAGGGGAGGGGACGTCACGAGTGCGCTGCTGCTGCTGTTGCTGCTGCTGCTGCTGCTGGCGCTGACCACCACCGGAGCCGACCCTCTGCGCAGCGCCACCCCGACCAGCTCCACCTCCTCCGCCGCCTCCTCCTCCACCGCCGCCACCTCCGCTCCCTCCGCCACCGCCGCTGCCGCCTGCGCCTCCACTGCCGCCACCTACACCTCCACCCCCGCCACCACCCCCACCGCCACCCCCACCTCCTCCACCGCCTTCACCGCCGCCTCCACCGCCCCCGCTAGCTCCTCCAGCGCCCCTGCCCCCCTTGCCCTTGCCAGGGCGGCGTCTCCCGCTAGGGGTAGACGCTGCCCCAACCGACTCCAAACCAGCGAGGTCGGCCGCAGCAACAGAGGCAACAGAGGGCAAAAGAGGGGAGGGGGAACACCCCTCAAAGATGGGGGTGCGAGGGTCACCACGAGAGGCTCCTACAGCGACTATGCTCTTTTCTGCTGCTAGGAGGGCCTTCTCGAGGAGGTCAACGGTGAGAGTGGTGGGGCAAACCGAGAGGAAGTGGTCCCTGACTACACGAAGGGAGTCAGGGAGACGGGTGACTATGTAGTAGAGGGTGATGTACATGGGGGGGGGGCTCGGCTGCTGGGCGGCTCGGCGGCTGGGCGGCTCGGTTGCTGGGCGGCTCGGCGGCAGGGCTGCTCGTAGGAGTAGGCGTGGGGGCCGTAGGAGCAGGCGCCGGGGCCGTAGGAGCAGGGGCCGAGGCCGCTAGGGCGGCGGAGTAGGGGCCGCGAGGGCGGCGGAGTAGGGGCCGCGAGGGCGGCGGATCGGGGCCGCGAGGGCGGCGGATCGGGGCCGCGAGGGCGGCGGAGTAGGGGCCGCGAGGGCGGCGGATCGGGGCCGCGAAGGGCGGCGGATCGGGGCCGCGAGGGCGGCGGAGCGGGGCCGCGAGGGCGGCGGATCGGGGCCGCGAGGGCGGCGGATCGGGGCTGCGAGGGCGGCGGAGTAGGGGCCGCGAAGGGCGGCGGAGTAGGGGGCCGCGAGGGCGGCGGATCGGGGCCGCGAAGGGAGGCGGCCGGCGCCGCGAGGGTGGGGCCGCGGGGTCGCTAGGGTAGGGCGACAGAGCCGCGAGGGCGGCTCGAAGGGGCCGCGAGGGCGGCGCGAAGGGGCCGCTAGGGCGGCGCGAGAGAGGGGAGCGCGACTCGGGCAGGGGCTGAGTGCGCTCCGGGCAGGAAAAAAAACGGTGGGCCCTAGGAACAGCTCCCACGAGGGAACCTGCTCGATACCATGAGAAGAAACAAGGAATGGATGAACTATGAATGAATTGGGTACAAGTACTAACCCTAATTGGGTTGTACCCCTTATGGGCTACCCCACTATAGCCTACACAATATGCATGAGCTATAATGTTCTGACACGGTCCGAAAAGAAAGAGGCTCTGATACCAAGTGTTACGGGTGCAATGAATCGAAGTTGCGAGAATTGCACTAAGGTGTGAAACGAGTACAAAATGTGAGCGAAGGCATGAGCGAACATTTATACGCGAAACATGCAAACGGTAACGCGGTGCGTGCGAGCTAGCTAGTGCTATGCTGGAAGCGGGGCTCGGGCTAGTCCCGAAGCGTAGGCCGATACGGCCAGGCCAGCAGTGCGAGGTTTGGTGAAACAGTGCGCGCGAAGTCGGCGAAGCCCCGTTAGCAGTAACGGGCGAACAACGGCTGCTGCTGTATACGATGTTGCAGGGCGCGCTAAGGAATATCGAGAGAATTCCTTACAGAAATGGATACATGACATTGGTGATAGCATTTCTCAATGGCTGATTACGTTACAGTAACTATGCACCCAACATTGAATTATACAATTTCAATTATTATGTTTTGCACTATTATACGCTTATTGATGTGAATGAGCCTTCTGTATGTCGTAACTATTCGTATTAAATAGTATCGATACAGTGTGACTCTCTTCGGCTAAAACATATATTATACTTCCCATTTTTCTTAAGTTAAACTCTCAAAAACTTTATTATCAGGAACTTGAAAAGATATATGAATAGTCTGACAGACTGTTACAAGCTGCTGAAGTGGCATGGTCCACATCAGATGTATAGAAATTTGTCCCCTTCATGAATCGTGTGAGCCCCACCCCCACAACATTGCCAGCCACTCACTTGCCCCCCCGTCGAAGCAATTTTCTTGTGAGTGGGCGAATTAGCGAGTCGCGACACGACTGGGAACCCCCAATGTGCGGTCGATGCGCGGCGCGGAAAGAGTCTATTCCATTCGAGTTATATGGCATGGACATCAGTGGCCCGATGAGTTCGCTGAGACATTTTCCCACTCATTCCCCTGCCCTCCACTCCGACCATCGTAGAAACAGAATCATGGTACCCATCAAACACCGCACACGATTTCCGTGATGGCGCCGTCACAACTGAAGGACTGCGTGCCCACTGCCCAAGTTAGCCGGCGACCTCAACACACCCATCATCTCGCCCTGGACAGCACTTTCAATCTGCAACGTGAATAAATGTATCTGTTGATAAACCCGGCTCTGAACCCAAGCGACCAAGTCTCACCTTTCTCCTTCTAGCTACCTTGTCGAGCACAGAAATACTCGTCGTCCCTTAGGAATCCCGTTTCTCTGTTCCACGCCACAACACTAGCTCTGGAGACACCGAACAATGACTCCCTCAATCGCTGTCCGTCGTTTTTCCCCGCATGTACCTCTGGCTCTCCTTTCTCTCCTCTTGGTCCTCGCTCACGGTATCCTTCCTGCCACATGTTTCGATCAGGACCCAAGCGACCCGCTTGCAGGCGTCAGTATGACGTATCGTCCTGACCTGCCAGAGAGCGGCGGTTCCAGTGCCAACTCTGGTAGTGGTGGCGGCTCTGACACCTCATTCACTCCCCGCACCGGCAGTGACGGGAACGGTAGCGGTAACGAGCCCACTTCTGGTGGTGGCGTGAGCATTGCTCCTCGACGTCCGGCCCCGTCTAGCGGCGGGGGTGGCGGTAGCGATATCGGTAACGATCTTACATCTGGCAATGGCAAGGGCTTCTCATATAGACGTCCAGCTCCGTCTAGCGGCGGCAACGGTGCCGGCAAGAGCGACTCGGAGACGAGCTTCAAAAAGAGAGAAGATCTTCCTGGAGGCGGCGGCAGCGGCGACGGTGATGGAAGCGGAAGCGGCGGCGGCGGCATCGGCGGCGGAGGAGGATCGTTCACAGGCCGCAATCCGACCACCTCTCCACCGAAGCCGAAGCCCCGTCCGCCCATCTCGGCGCCAAAGCCGGAGCCGCAACCCAGCGCCCCTCCTAGTGACACCGGCGGCAGCGGCGGTGGCGGTAATGGTGGTGCTAAGGTGGCAACCACAAAGCTTTATCTGCTGTCGGAGGGCTCTACCAAGGGGCGGTGTTTGGACGGCAGGTGCGTTGGATTGAGGCATCAGATTGAGGCAGAAGGAACACCCAGTCGGTACTTGTCGTGTTGTCGTTCCAAAGAAGCATGCCGGTTGCTCTCATGAAACCAGTGTGTGGTGCATCCGATGGTTTCATTCTTCACACATATGCTTCTGCTCCTGCTGGCCTGCCCATCTCTTCTTTTGGGCTGGGTCTCCCTCTCCCTCAGTGCCCCGGGGTACTACCATCGTCAGGGCTTCGGCACTGGCTCTCGGAAGTGGATCATTTTTCTCGAGGTCTGATTCTCACCCATTTCCTAGCTCCAGCTGTTTTCCTTGAAATTTCGTGTTTTTATGGTAAACAGCTGGACAGATGCTCTGAGCTCGATTTGAGGTAGGCGCTCTAAGCAAGCTCGCATTTACAGCAAGCTCGCGTGAGTTCCCCCCCCCCAAACCCGCCCCACTCCTCGTGGCGATGTGCTCATGTCTCATGTCCACTCGTCTATCCTTTGGGTCCACAGGGCGGCGGGTGGTGCTTCAGCCTCAAGCAGTGCGCCGTGCGTTCCAAAGGCCTTCTCGGGAGCTCCAACCAATGGCCAAAGGAGCGCGTGAGTATACTCCTTCGACTGCCCCGCATTCACCCGCCTTCGTTTTCCACCTTTCCCGTCGCACCCTTCGTCCCCATCGTCCTATTCGTTTTCATGCTCACCATCGTCACATTTTTCCCTTGTCGTCCCACCACGCAGGCTTTGCCGTTGCTCGCCCGTCCCCACGGTTATTTCCCGTGCCCCTTGCAGAACGAGTGCAGCGTTTCAACAGCGTCCATTCCGTCCGGTTCGAGCTCGTTCCCTCAGTTGCAGCCATACGAATTAGAACCCTTCCAACCGGTTAACACCTTTTCCAGCCTGCCAGGACCCTTCCAATTGGTCCTTCTGACCAGTCACCCTCCAACGCCTTTTCCCCTCTGCCTTTTCCCCTCTGCCTTTTCCCCTCTGCCTTTTCCCCTCTGCCTGCCTCCACTTTCTCTCCCCACTCGCCCTTCCCCCTCCCCCGTCCCCCGCCGGTCCGCGCTTGCGCACGGGGTGCGGCAGAAGGTGGAGTTCAACGGCGTGGTGAGTCCGAGCAGCCGTGACAACCCGGGCTTCTACAACTGGAACGTGGCATCTATTAAGTACTGCGACGGCGGCTCGTTCGCGGGCGGCTCGGGCATGGCGCGCACCAAGGCCAACGATACGGTCTTCTTCCTCGGCAACTGGAACCTCAAGGACTCGATCAAAGGTACGGCAGGGGTTGCGTGAAGGTGCGGGGTACGAGAGGTGTGTCGCGTGAAGGTACGTACGGGGAACGTCACGGAATGGCATGGGGTGGCGTGCCGTCTGGCCCACGTGATGACTCTCTGAATGCTGATTCGTTGCTGCCTTCCACTCCTGTCCCTTGCTGCCCCTGTGTCTTTTTTGCTTTATTTTTCTCTGCCTGCACGCAGACCTCTTGAGCCAGCGCGGCATGAGCAAGGGCACGGACGTGCTGGTGGCGGGGTGCAGCGCTGGCGCCGTGGCGGTGTCGATGCTGTGCGATCAGATCGCGGGCCAGCTCAAGCCCTTCGGCCTCAAGACCAAATGCCTCATGGACGCCGGGTTTATCCCAGGTACGATGGCGAAAAATCAGGGGCAAACGCACGTGATATATGTGTGGCCCTACCTTCCTGCGATCTGAGCATTCGAGTTGATTATATGCCACAAACTCTTCTTGCTGTTTGTTTCCTCGCCTTTGAAATCCGTGGGCAGATGTGAAGGACTACAAGGGTCAGTTTTCCCTGCGTGAGAAGGTCGGGCGCATGACTCAGCTGCAGAGCTTCAACGGCATCGGGATCAACGGCGACTGCCAGCAAGGTCAGACAGTTATACCGATTGCATTGGGATTGACGTATTTCATTTTTTTTACCCTATCCACTATAGTGATCCTTTTTACCTGTCCATATTGAACTGTATCCAGTCCTTATGCCCGTCATGATGCTCGTTACGCAATTCACGCCTTCCTACTCTGCCTGTTATGCCCGTGTCTCCAACAGCGAATCCTGGGCAGAGTTGGAAATGTTTTTTTCCGCAGTACAATCTCAAGTACATCCGGACCCCGACCTTCCTTGTGAACTCGCTTGCGGACTACAAGGGCGTGGCGCTCTCGTTGGCTCCTCGCTCCAAAAAGAAGAGCAACCCTATCATCAAGTGCCTCTCTTCCAACTACGACAAGGCCAAGTGCACTCCGCAGCAGCTCGCTCTTCTTCAAAACTATTCCCAAGGGATCAAATCATCGCTGGACGAGATTTCACATAACCGCGCATCGGCCAACGTGCAGTTCAAAGTGTTCACGTACACCCAGTCCACGCACTGCGTTATGGGTGATGCTCTTTGGAGCCAGCTCAAGTCTGCAGACCAGCCCACCATTGCAAACAAACGACTCTCTTCGACGTATGGAAGCGTCACTGGTGCCATCGCCAACACATTGAAGAACTCGTTTATGGACTGGTATTACTCGTAGAAACATTTCCCTGATGCACTCTTACTAATAAGTAGTATATACTAGATTTACTAACAACATGGATGCTATTACAGGCTGTGTGTACTTCCAGAATTTGCGTGGCAACTGCTGTAAATTTCTGCAACAGCAAAGCACTTGAAAGGGTACCACATAAGTGAACAGCTGGCATAGGTAGAGTTAATGTAAGTGTATACAAACGATATTATCTAAACTGAAACGGGGCTTTTACGGTTTGCTGGACTTGACCCACATTCGCGGCTCGGACTTGCGCATACGAGTCGCGACATACGAGGACATGGGACAGACACATTTCCCCACGTTCCTGTCCATCTGTTGAAGTCCAGCTTCGCCAACGGCAGCGATCTCGGAAGCTGCTTTGCCCCTGATCGTACCCTCATCAGGCTTGTGGGCCTGATGAGCTGCACCAAGCAGCGTGCATTTCGTACTCTCAGTGAATCCAACTGGCTGACCCTTTCGGTCCAGCCAGACTGCAGACCAGACCAGCGCTATCAACCTGCACTGCACATCGCTCGCAATCGCAACGCAATCCACGGGTCGCTAACCAAATCTCACTCATCTGCACTCTCCTTCTCACACGGCCCCTACGTTTGACCACACAACTCTCTTCGGACGTGCAAGTCCTTGCAGCAGAAGAAGCGCCCGCCCCAACCGCCAATCCCGGCGTAGAGACTCTTCACTGTGCATCGCAACCGCCGTTCCTACCAACTCACCGACCACTGTTTCTGGCCGAGCCATTCTAAGCCCATCGTCTCTTGGGTTGGGCCCGACACAGCTGCGTCTTGCAGCGCAAGAAAGCTCTGCTCACGCCGCCGATACATTTAAGGTTCACCCTCCTCAAGTTCACCATATTCTCAACGTCCGACGAGAATCCGCCATAGTTTCTATCCAAACCTGGTTGCTAGTTCGGTGCACCACTTGTGCCCCACCTCTCCCTTCTTCTTTCAAGTATCTTTATCGCAACCTTTGTGGAGGCAGCTCTGTTGCCCCTCTCTGGATTCTTTCCGTTCACAATCCGTTGTCCTTTGTCTGTTCACACGGACGCTCCATCCGTCGATGCGCTCGTGTTGAGCCAGTGGAAGTTAGTATCAAATGCGCTCCCCTCGAGCCCTCCCCACCACTAAGAGCCATTAATTTAGTATCAACGAAACACGAAGCAACGCCAGCCACACCTCGCGAAACCTCTTCGCGCTCGACTGTCTACGTTCTCCCTCCTTGCATTGCCTCGTCTGCTCGTTTACCCCTCCCGTCCTACTAGTCCCCGCCGCCCCACCAGCCACCTTTCACCACGACGTACCGGCCCCACATGCCGCTGCGCGGCAACCATCACGTCTACTCCAGACCCCTTATCAACCCCACACTTCCCCTTCTCGCCCTCGCCCTTGTCGCGTCCCTTGCGCCCTTCTCCGTCGCGGCACTCCCTGGCGCTTCTGGCGCCCGGGGCGGACCGGCGACCACAAGTCTGGTGTTGCTTCCGCCAAGTAAATACGGCGCGCGATGCTTGGACGGCAGGTTGGTGCTTTCGAAATCCCCACCATGCGGTCCCGACACCATACCATGCCATGCCAAGTCATGTCAAACCACCATATGCCACTTCTCGATGCCACTCCCCACCAAATCACCCACTTTTTGCCTCCTTTGCTGCACTGTAATAACACTCGGTTTAGATCAAGCCGCGTGTTACGGTATCAGAGTGAGTCTGCCCGACATGAAGCGCCAAAGGCACGCCATTTCACGCCAGCTATCCACCACCAGCTCTCCTTCCTGATCGTCCTGCTCTCCTCTTTCGTCCTTCCCTGTGTTCTCTCCTTTCCCCATCCGTTCCCCTCCGTCCCCACCGTCCCTCGGCCCTCTCGTCCCCGCGCAGTCCGCCGGGGTTCTACCACCGGCAGGGGCACGGCGCGGGGGCGAACAAGTGGCTGATCTACCTGCAGGGCGGCGGGTGGTGCTACAGTGTCACGGGGTGCAGCTTCCGCGCAACCACCGTGCTCGGGAGCACCCGCTTCTACGTGCCGCCATCTAACCCCGCGTTCGAGTCCACGGTATGTGTGATCTGTGATTCGGCTCTAAAATCGCCTCTGCTGGTGAAGTGGGCACTCACAGAACTTAGTTTGTGAGTCAACAAGAATCACTAGAAAAAAAGTCTCTTCGGCATGCATGGCGTGGTCTAATGCACAGCTCGCATCTCGCTTGCAGTCCGTGCCGCAACGGCGCGCACCACGATCGGGGCGGAATGGGGGCGGATTGCAAACCTCTCCCCTTTGCAAACCTCCGCTCTCCATCCCTTCCTTATCCCCTCACTCCCTCTCCCCCTGTCGCCCCTTCCCTTCTTCCCTTTTCCCCCTTTTTTTCTCACCTCCCCCCTTTCCCCTGCCCCGCTTCTCCCCCTCCGCCGTCTCGCGCGCAGCTGCGCAAGTATGGCACGCAATTCAGCGGAATGCTGAGCGCGAGCGCGCAGGAGAACCCCGCGTTCTTCAACTGGAACACCGTCATGGTGCTCTACTGCGACGGCGGCGGCTTCGCGGGCAGCGGCCAGCGCATCGCCGTCAACCGCACCACCACGCTCTTCTCGCACGGCTCGCGCATCATCAACGCCGTGTTACAAGGTGCGTGCCGATGCTTTGTCCGTGCTGCTATGCTCCCCTGCCCTGCTGCCCTTGATGCTGTGTCCGCGTTGTTCTTCATTGCCCTCCAGCTCCAAGGTTACACCCAAAATCACCCGCCCGCTCTCTCTCCCGCTCGCTACCTCGCCCGCTCTCTCTCCCTCGCTCGCTCGCTCGTTCCGTACAAGGCACGGTTACATTGCAACACAGCGCCCACCTCGCGCCCACACCTATCCCTCCCCGCCGTTTTCTCCCCACAGAGCTGACCACGCGGCGCGGCATGGCGGCGGCCGCCAAGGTGGTGCTGAGCGGGTGCTCCGCGGGTGGGCAGGCGGTGAGCGCCGTGTGCAACCGCGTGGGCGCCGCCGTGCCGCGGGCCAACGTGAAATGCATCATGGACGGCGGGTTCTTCCTCGGTACGTGCTGTCCTGTGCTGTGCTGTGCTGTGCTGTGCTGTGCTTCGATGCGCGTTGAGCGCCCAGATCTCATTCTGACATCTCCTTATGCCGTATCACCAAGACAAACGTCTGTATGCCCCAAACACAAAAGTATTCTCTTCCCCCTTGCCCTCGCCCTCTTCCCGTTCCACCCCCATACGCCCCTGCGTCCGCCCTCCGCAACTGCTTCTCCGCGCAACTTGCGCGTGCGTGCGCGCGTGCGGGCGGGCGGGCGGGCGGGCGGGCGGGCGCGCAACAGACGCGGACGACGTGACGGGGCAGAAGTACTTCCGCAGCCTCGCCAAGTCCATTGTCGCGCTGCACCGCCCCTTCGTCGACCCCGCCTGCCGCCAGAGTGCGTGTGTATTGCAGCACTGCACATGACGTCACATAGCATGACATCACAATATATCACACGTCATCGCATGTCATCGCATCGCTGCACGGCACAGCACTCTCGTACATCTCATAATCGCTAGCTATACCCTTCGCATGCCCCGTGCCATAACCCCTCACATGCCCCACGCAGGTGTGGAAGTGCTTCTTCCCACAGAACAACCTCTACTTCGTGCGCTGCCCGGTCTTCACTTCTGAATCGACTCAGAAGTGACCCAGTTCTCCTGAACCCCGTTCCCCTACTTTCCTATCCCCCCTGCCCCCCCCTCAACCATGCCAGTGTACGGCACGCAGGTGTGGAAGTGCTTCTTCCCGCAGAACAACCTCTACTTTGTGCGCCGCCCTGTCTTCATAGTCAACTCAGTGGCGGACTTTGCCGCCATAGACATCGCCAACCAGGGCCAGAACGAGTCCTCTACCACCAGCATCACGCACTGCATGAACAAGCTCTTTCTCAAGGCCGGCGCTCCCCCCACTGCCGCTGCTGCTGCTGTCTCTGACTCCGCTCCTGCTGATGCTGCTGATGCCGGGGCTGTGGGGGCGGTGGCAGCGGAGTTTGGTCCGGTGGGGGATGAGGAGAAGGAGGCGGAGGCATGGGGTGGAGATGCTGTAGCTTCCAGTGAGCAGACCCGCACTGCTCGGTCTACTGCTTTCTCTTCTCCTGCTTTCCCAGCAGCGTCTGGCGCACATGCAAATGCAGGGCTAGTAGACGGAGAAACATACGATCAGTTTTCTGCTGTTTTCCACACGCCACAAGGTGTGCCATCGCCCCACCCACGGTGGTCGATAGAAGGAGACACGCATGTGCAACTCGTCCCCTTCAACCCCACCACGAGCACCACCGGCGCCACCAGCAGAAGCTTCACGGCCCTTCACGGCGCTACAGCTACCATCACAAGATTCGACCATGACAGGGACAGAGACCGGGACAACGAAGGAGACAGGGACAGCAGCAAGAGCAGAAGCAAGAGCAGCACCAGCAGCAGCGGCAGTGAGTGCTCTTCAGCGGAGATGGCAGCGATACAGACGTACTCGCGGCGGTCCATCATGCGAATCCGCGCTGTGCTGCGCGCCAAGCCTTCATTCGGGTTCTTCCTGGTGGGCACCATCGGCCACTGCACCACCATCTACCCCTCGTGGGCGCAGGTCGCCCGCAAGAAGGAGAACCTGCGCCAGGAGCTCACCACGTGGATTGGACCCTAGTTGGCTACCTGGTTACTTATTGATTGATATTGTTGCCGCTGGTAGGTAGGTACTCTCCACGGGGGTCGTCTGCTACGCTTTGAGACGTCTCAAAACATCTCTGCTATGCTGCCTCCATGTAGATCACCTCACATGAAGTTTTTGAAGGGATTGTGGTGGAGAGAGAGAGGGCGGTTGGTTGGTTGGTATGTGGGAGAGGAGATGGGTTGGGAAGGGGTGTGGGGTGGGGTTGATTGACATGGAAGAGAGGGATTTCGCTGTGGCGTGGCGCCATGCTTCTTTCTACGGTAGGTGGAATCAGCTAGGTTTGAGAGAGAGTGTTTTGCTTTCTCACTTGCGTATGTATGTAAAATAATCGGGAATAAAGCTGTCCCTTGCTGCATTATGCAAAGGAGCCCCATAGCAATGGCTGCCTGAGGGTGTTGTGCTCCTCCTACTGTCCTATCCGTGTCAAGTGGTTTGCTCCATTTTTTTTAAGCTAGCATCGCACTCGAAGGTAGATACCGGTACATTGCTCGGCCATGCGTTCAATAGCTTGGCCCAGCCCAGGGGTTCATTGCTATGCCCGGCCAGCCATAAATCCAGACGTTTGGCCATAGTAACAGTTCAAGAGTTGGTTGATAGGTCGTCCCGTACCGTATCACTTGAGTAAATATGGTGCACATCAACCAAGACAGAACAGCCCACTAGAAAATACATTTCAAGCTGTTACGGTGATCATGAATCTCTTGCATTCACCTGGATCCTCCCTGCCTGCGCCAGCAGCGGCTCGGGCAACTCCCCCAATTGGGTGCATCTCTCCAGATACACCTCCCGCAGACTCCTCGCACTCTCCAACCCCTCGGGCAGCTCGCTGAGATTTTTGCACTCCTGCACGTCCAGCACCTGTAGCGAAGCCAGGTGTGAGACGGCTGCGGGCAGCTTGAGCAGCAGCGGCAGGTCGTTGAGCGTGAGAGTGAGGAGAGAGGCAAGATTGCCGAATCCTTCTGGTAGAGAGGAAAATATCTCACAGTCGGTGACCATAAGGTGCTGTAGGGAGGTGAGGAGGGTGAGGGAGGCCGGGAGCGTTGATAGCTTCGGCGCGTTGTCTATGGTTAGCACGCACAGCCCTTGCATCTGCCCGAGGTCCTCGGGCAAGTTGGAAATTTTCATGTGGCTGAGATGAAGGCGCTGGAGGTGAGGAAGGGCTGTGATTGAAGGAGGGAGAGGGGAGAGTAAGGGGAGGGTGTGCAGGGTCAGAATTCTCAGTTTCTGAAGTGTGAGGATGTTGGGTATTGAGAGAGGGGAGACAAGAGACAAGTCATAGAGAGAAAGGCTCTCCAGAGAGGATGCTATGGGAACGGTTTTGAGAGATGGGATGTGTTCGATGCGCAAGTGTTGCAGAGAGGAGAGGTGGGAGATGGCTGGCTGCATGTCGCTGGTGTTCTGTAGTGTGTTGGACAGGATTAGGGTTTGAAGGGTGGATGGGAAGGGCGAGGGCGAGGGGGGGGCCGGGAGCCTGGTGAATTTCACACAGTCACGGATTTTGAGGTGGTGGAGGGAGGGGAGGAGATAGAGACCTGAAGGGAGGGAGGAGAGAGAGGGGCATTTGAGGATGAGGAGGCGGCGGAGGGATGGGAGGGGATGGGGAGAGGAGGGCGGGGTTGAAGGTTGAGGAGGGGTGATTGTGTCAACAAAATAGGGGCCATGCCCTATGGCAGAAACGTCGGCAGCAGCAGCAGCAGCAGTGGCAGATGCAGAGGCAGAAGCAGCAGCAACAGCGGCATCGGCAGCAGCAGTAGCAGACGCAGCAGCAGAAGCATCGGCAGCAGCAGTAGTAGCGGAAGCAGCAGCAGCAGCCACAGCAGCAGCCACAGCAGCAGCATCTTTAGCACCACCAGAAGCAGAAGCAGCAGCAGAAACAGCCGCAGAAGCAGAAACAGCAGCAGCAGCTGCTGCAGAAGCAGAAGCAGCAGCAGCAGAAACAGCGGAGGCGGCAACAGCAACAGCCGCCGCAGTAGCAGCAGCAGCAACAGGAGGAGAGGGGGTTAGTGGAGGCAGCACAGAAAGCCGCTTGCAGCGAGATAGCTCTAACTCCTGCAAGCCCACAAGGTTGCCCCACCCGAGCGGAAATTCAACCAGCGAGTGACAGTTGGAGATGCAGAGCCGCTGCAGGCGAGTTAGTTGCGTGAACGATGCGGGCAGCCGGCGAAGCTCATGGCATGCGTGGATCTCCAGGGCAGTTAAGGAATTCGCGAGCTGCCCGAAGGTGCTCGGCAGGTGAGTGAACACTGTCTCGGGCGCGTCCTCGTCCCCATAATAATAATCATCATCATCATCACCGTCATTGTCGTCTGAACGTACAGGGTCAAACATGCAGGTCTGATGGCCTAGATTCCCTGTTGGAAGGAAACGGTGGTGGGGCGGTGGTATGCCCCCAACCCACCGAGGGCACTTCGGTGCCTTCGATCCCTTTGACTAGGGATCGGTGGGGTGGCACCGATTGACTTCGGGAGACTCACCCTTCGGTGCCACGTGGCGGCACCACATTCCAACCTTCAAGTGCAAGGCGAATTCGGTGTGTTCGGTGTGAAATTCGGTGGTCGAATTTCACCCCAACCGAAATGTTACACGCGGCGCATTCGCGACGCGAGTGTAGCGATGTGATGTTACATGTGCGGTTCGATGTAATGCATTTGCTATAAATCGACCTGCCTTGTATGCATGCTTTATACTGAAATCCTGAATCTTCTTGTACATGGTCCATTCGAACCAAAATTCCAGAGAGGTCTATCCTTGCTTCTAAGAGCACTAGCAATCACGTGAACGCCAATATCTCGGCGTATACTTGGGCGATTAACGTGTTTGACGGCTTGTTGGAAAGCCAAGACTGTGCTCTATCGTTTAGTGCAACTTAGAGTTCCTGCAAAGTAGAGGAGACGCCTCTACAACAGTGGTATCAGAGCCGGTCGGTAGAGTCTACGTGCGCGACTTGTAGCAAGCATGATGACGTCAAGCGAAACCTCCGGCACTTCCTTAGGTGGTGTCGTCTCGAATCCCGGCGAACCCTGGACAAACGCGACGGTGTTCGACACGTCGGCGGTTCCGATTTTCACGGGACAAAACTACTCCGCGTGGAAATTTAAGTTCCAAGTGCTCATGATGGAGCGGGGACTTTGGGGTCTCTTCGACGGAACGGAGAAAAAGCCGGTCAACGAGGACGAGATCGTGGCATGGAAGAAGAAGGACCAAAAGGCGTTCGCAACGTTGATTTCACGCATCGGCATCAACCTCGTGAGTTCGGTGCGCACGTGCATCAAGCTCGAAGCTTCGGCGCGTGAAGCATGGAAGCGGCTCGAGACGATGCACGTGAACAAGACTCTCCACGGCAAGATCCTAGCCCGAAATGCGTTCTACACGGTGAAGTTGCGCGCGGGCGAATCGATGCACGAGTATGCGACTCGTGTGGAGGAACTCGGGGAAACGTTCATGGACCTCGGTGGAACGGTCACGGAGGAGGATTGGATTCTCACCTTGCTTTGCGGCCTTCCGGAAGAGTGGTCGACGGTGATTACGACACTCGATAGCGTGCAAAACACTTGGACGAAGGAAATGGTGGTCGGTCGGCTTCTCCATGAAGAATCGCGACGCCGACAATTCGCTAACGAGAGCGTGGAGACCGCCATGTTCTCCGGAGGGAGCTCCGGAAAGAAGTCCAAGTGGAGCAACGGTGAGGCAAAGAAGTCGTCCGGTGGAAACGGTCGCGGCAAGGTCAACGCATCGAACGGTTCGAGCAAGTGTCATTATTGTCGCAAAGCGGGGCACTTTTGGCGTGAATGTCGGAAGCGGCCGAGCGATTGGATTCCATCGAAGGCGCGGAACCAAGAGGGCAACGCGCACACAGCATCCGGCGAGGCGGATGATTCAACGGAGTCGCTCGTTTTGTTGGCCGGTGACGGGATCAACACTTCAAACGACGCGTGGTTCCTCGACACCGGTGCAACACAACACATGACGCACTCGGCGTCGCTCCTCAACAACGTCGGTGCTCCGGGAGACGTCAAGCGCGTCGTCTTCGGGAACGATAAATCGCTACCGGTGGTTGGAGTTGGGAGTACGCGTCTCATCGTCGATGGCGGGCCGGTGGACATCACGAACGTGCTTCACGTCCCGGGATTGAAGGTGAATCTACTCTCCGTCACTCAACTCGCAAAGAAAGACGTGAAGGTCACCATCGATGGCGCGAAGATGAACCTCTTTTGGAAGGGGAAGCAATTCGCGCAAGGCGTTCTCAACGGACAACTCTACCAACTCAAGACGCATCCGACAACGGCCTCATCCAACGTGGCGCAAGACTCCAAGGCGACTCTCAAAATGTGGCATAATCGGCTTGCGCACGCCAACTACGACTCGGTCAAAGAGTTGGCCAACAAAGGACTTGCGAAGGGATTTGACGTGATCGCCGGCAACGACGAGAAGGGCGTGTGCGCGGCGTGTGTCGAAGGAAAAATGGCTCGCAAGCCATTTGGTAGCCGTACCTCACCCCTCGCAAAGGACCCGCTTGCGCTTGTTCACATGGACGTGTGTGGACCGATGCGGCATGCATCAAAGGGAGGAGCGCGGTTCCTCTTAGTGATGCTCGACGACGCGACGCGGATGAGTTGGACCCGACTCTTGAAGGCTAAGGGAGATGCGGCCAAGGCGATTCAAGAGTGGGCGCTCGACGTTTGCGACGACGGCAAGAAGCGGATCAAGTGCATTCGCACCGACGGTGGCGGCGAATTCGTGAGCAACGAGCTTGAAAAATGGATGAAAAGCAAGGGCATTAAGCACGACGTCACGACACCCTACACACCCCAACAAAATGGAGCGGTAGAGCGGCTCAATCGCACATTGATGGAGGCCGTTCGTTCACTTCTTCAACACTCCAAGCTTGGGAACGAGTGGTGGGGAGAGGCGAGTGCGCTAGCGGCATGGATTCGTAATCGTGTGCCAACAAAGGTGCTACCGGGAACGACTCCGTTCGAAGCATGGACCGGAACGAAGCCGAACCTATACCGCCTACGCACCTTTGGGTGCCTTTGCTACTACCATGTACCGGATCCACTTCGCCACAAGTTGCAACCGAAAGCTCGTGCGGCGATCTACTTGGGGATTGCGGCGAACGAGCGTGCATGGCGAGTGTGGGATTTGGATGAAAAACGCGTCGTCACGTCTCGGGATGTGATCTTCGACGAAGACAAGTTCCCGACAAAGGAGAAACAAACGCCGCAACTCACCGTCGTCCTTCCCGCACGAGAGGAGGATGAAGCGGTGGAGGTTTCACCGCACGTGAAGAAGGGAGCCGAAAGTGGAGGGGGAGAGAACGAGGAGTGCGATGATGATGTCGAGGAGGTGCCACCAACCGAGGAGGCCACTTCCTCCGCACCTTCTTCCCTACCATTGGCGTTGACTCGCGGGCGTCGTACACCTCGCCCCAACACGAGGTTAACCGACTATGCTACGGTCGCCGTTGGGGAGTCGGATGAGGAGAGTGCGGCGATTTGCCTAGCGACCATCGGCGACGATAACCCACGCACTCACAAGGAGGCTTTGGCTTCCCCGGATGCACCGCTATGGAAGCACGCGATGGAGAGGGAGTTAGCATCGATCAAGGAGAACGATGTTTTCGAGCTCGTCGACCCGCCGAAGGGTGCCTACTTGGTGGGATGCAAGTGGGTGCTTAGGAAGAAATTGGGAGCCGATGGAGGTGTCGAACGCTACAAGGCGCGGCTTGTGGCGCAAGGGTACACTCAACGGGAGGGGGAGCACTATAGTGAGACCTTCGCTCCCGTTTCGAAGGCCTCCACTCTTCGGGTGTTGCTCGCGCTAGCGGCATCTCTCAACCTCGAGGTGGAACAATTGGACGTTTGCACCGCCTTCCTCTACGGGCTTCTCATGGAAGAAGTCTACATGCGGCAACCCCCGGGGTACGATGACGGTAGCGGTCGGGTGTGGAAGCTCAAGCGTACCCTCTATGGCTTGAAGCAAAGCCCACGCGGATGGTACAAGCGGATCGACGACTTTCTTCTTCAACACGGCTTCGCGCGTAGCGTGTGTGATAGCGCTTTGTACGTGTTGAAGGAGGGGGAGAAGCAATTGGTGCTTTTGCTCTACGTCGATGACCTCCTTCTTTTCTCCGACTCCAAAGACCTCATTCGAGAGGTCAAGCAACGGCTAGGGGCGGAGTTTGCCATGAGGGACTTGGGACCGGTGACGTACTACCTCGGGATGCACGTCGACCGCGACCGCGCGAACGGGACCATTCACCTCCACCAAGAAAAATATGTGAAAGGGGTTGTGGAGCGCTTCGGCATGGGTAATAGCAACCCGGTGGGGACGCCACTAGACACGGGATTTTCTTGCCTCCCGGGAGAGGAAGAATCCGCCCTCGACGAAGCCGAAGGGAAGCGGTTTCATTCGCTAGTCGGCTCACTCATGTATGCCGCCGTTTCCACCCGTCCCGACCTCTCATACGCCGCCGGGGTACTTGGACGAGACGTAAGCAACCCTCATACCGAGCATGTGCGTGCGGGAGGACGTGTTCTACGCCACCTCCAAGGCACACCCAACTTGGGAATCGTATATGAAGCCGGTCCAATCGTGCTTAAGGGCTACACCGACTCGGATTATGCCGGTGATCAAAGCAAGCGCAAGAGTACCGGCGGGTACGTCTTCACCTTGCTTGGGGGAGCCGTGAGTTGGCAAAGCAAGTTGCAACCAACCGTGGCTCTAAGCACAACGGAAGCGGAGTATATGGCACTCACTCGAGGAGCCATGGAGGCAATATGGCTACGGCGCATTCTAGCGGAGCTTGGGCATCCTCAAGCCGACCCAACTCCTCTCTTTTGTGACAACCAAGCGGCCATAAACCTCACTCACAATGCCGTCCTTCACGGGCGTACCAAGCACATTGAGGTGAAGCATCACTTCATTCGTGAGGTGGTCGAGAGAGGTGAGGTCAAGGTCACATACATAAGCACCAAGGCGCAACCCGCGGATTTCCTCACTAAACCACTCCCTAAGGATTCATTCCGTGCATGCCGTGAGCGTGTTGGTATGAACACCTAGTGGCTTGGGTGCAAGGGGGAGTGTTGGAAGGAAACGGTGGTGGGGCGGTGGTATGCCCCCAACCCACCGAGGGCACTTCGGTGCCTTCGATCCCTTTGACTAGGGATCGATGGGGTGGCACCGATTGACTTCGGGAGACTCACCCTTCGGTGCCACGTGGCGGCACCACATTCCAACCTTCAAGTGCAAGGCGAATTCGGTGTGTCCGGTGTGAAATTCGGTGGTCGAATTTCACCCCAACCGAAATGTTACACGCGACGCATTCGCGACGCGAGTGTAGCGATGTGATGTTACATGTGCGGTTCGATGTAATGCATTTGCTATAAATCGACCTGCCTTGTATGCATGCTTTATACTGAAATCCTGAATCTTCTTGTACATGGTCCATTCGAACCAAAATTCCAGAGAGGTCTATCCTTGCTTCTAAGAGCACTAGCAATCACGTGAACGCCAATATCTCGGCGTATACTTGGGCGATTAACGTGTTTGACGGCTTGTTGGAAAGCCAAGACTGTGCTCTATCGTTTAGTGCAACTTAGAGTTCCTGCAAAGTAGAGGAGACGCCTCTACAACATTCCCATCATCCCGTTTAGTCACCAAGCCCTTCCATCCAAGAGTCAGGCTTTCAAGGCGGGGAAGCTGCGAAAAGGACTCAGGAAGGGTTTCCAGCGGTTCGCATCCAGCTATTTCTACCGTGCGAAGCGCTGTTAGCTGCCCGATAGTTTCGGGCAGGGCTGCCAAAAAGTCGCAGCTGTGGATAGTTAAATTCTCAAGGTGGGATAGAGTAATTGGTAGAGGTATGTCACCAGAATAAGCAGCAATTGTGAGCCGCGTCAGCTTCAGCAGCTGCTGCCCGAACGAATCGGGCAGATCGCAACCGACTTCGCTCAGATGCAGCTCCGTCAGCGCCGACACCTGCCCGAGATCTTCGGGCAGCAATTCCAAAGAACACCCGAGAAGCTGCAGGCGAGAGAGCGAGTGCATCCCCGCGAAAGACGCTGGCAGCGATGTTAAAACCTCACAATTGGCCGCGTGCAGGTGCGTCAGGGAGGAGAGGAGGGCTAGTGAGTCTGGAATAGCTGCCAGGGCGGGGAGCTGGTCGAGAACAAGAGAGGCGAGGCGGGGAACGTCGCCGATATCCTCCGGCAACGAGGCGAGAGACTTGCAGTGCTGAACGGTGAGAGCAGTGAGGGAGGAGAGGGCGGAGAGCGAGGGCGGGAGAGCAGTCAAGCGAGCGCAAAACTTGACGGTCAGTTCTTGCAGCGATGGCAGCTCTCCGATGCTGTCAGGGAGCGATCGCAGGTGCGCGAGGTGGGAGAGGAAGAGGCGTTTGAGGGAAGAGAGATGGTCGGAGGAGTCTGGGAGAGAGGAGACACTGAGCCCGCGCAGGTGGAGGGTTTCGAGGGATGATAAGAGGCCGATGGAGTCGGGCAGGGATTCCAAAGAATCTAACTTCGCCAGCTCCAGGTACCGCAGGTTTTTTAGCTGCCCGAGACCGTCGGGCAGCTCCCAGAGGTCGAAGCAGCCGTCGACTTTCAGCGAGGTGAGGGAGCGGAGGCGGGAGAGGGTGGGCGGGAGGGCGCGCGCGTAAGCAGCGCGGATGCGAAGCGACTGTAACGCGGACAACGAGCCAACGCTCTCAGGTAACCCCCCCTCTGGCTCTGGAAGCGGCCTGGAATCGCGATCGTCCCGGCCGCACGAAACGTCCAGCCTCGTCAGCCGCTGCAGGAGACTCACGGAAGCGGGCAGCTCGGGCAGGCACATAGGCAGCACGAGTTTCAAGCTGACCAGGCGGCGGCAGGCGGCGAAAAGGGCGGTAACGGCGGGCTCTGTTACTTTCGCGACTGCGTCGTCGGGATCGTCTGGGTCGTCGGAGCCGTAGAAATTCTGGTCCCAGGAGTGCAGGTTCATGTGGCGATACAGCGACAGGTGCGTGAGGGAGGAAGCGCATCCCGTCGCAATGGAGTTAAGGAGCTCGTCTGTTATGGCGTCTAGAGCCGATGGGCCGATGTGCAGGTGACGCAGGGTGAGCGGGGAGTGGAGGGGAAAGAACGGGGAAGCAGCGGAGGCGGAGCGGGTGGTGGGAGGGGAGAGGGTGAGGGGGAGGGGAGGTGGGGAGGAGAGGAAGGAGCGGAAGGTTTGGGTGGAAAGGCGGCGGTCGGCTTGCAGGAGGATGGCGGGGAGGCTGAAGCGCGCCAAGCGGAGCCAGCGCTTGCACACGAGCGCGTGGCGGAACACGGTGAACGGCGGAGGCGGAGAGGGAGGCGGAGGCGGAAGCGGAGGCGGGAAGGGCGCGGAGTCCGCGGAGGTCCCGGAGAGGGGGAGCGGATAGGCGGAGGCGAGGATATGCTCAGCTGACGGCGTGTCGGGATTGTCGGGTTCGATCTGGAGTGTCATGGTTCGAGCGTAATTCGCGGCGGTCGCTTCGGCCTCGAGAGCTATGGCGCGAGGTAGCTGGATAACGCGTACGAAGCGCGCGCACTTGTTCTTCACTGCCCGCGCGATGCGCTCTTGCAGCAGCTCGTCCTCGCTCGCGTCGTCGCCATGCGCATCCGCGTCCTCGCTGTTGGCCGACCCGTTCTTAACAGCATTCCCCACGTTTCTGGCCATTCCATCATCGCGCTCCGCAGAAGCACCGTCGCCCCCGGCTCCGCCCGCGTTAGGCTCCGCGGCGGCGGTGGCTGTGGTGGTGCAAGAAGAAGCAGCGGCGGTTGTAAGGCGCGGCTTGGGGTGGAAGCGGAAACCGTTAGAGGCCACGAGCGCGAGAATGTGCGCGACGAGATCATCTGACAGACGTGGGAACGGATCGGGATCGAGGCGGCGTTGCCGAGGAGAAGAGCCCTCGTTGAACGAATCCATTTGAGAAACCACGCGTTTGACGAGATGCGCGGCAGAAGGGCGCTCAGTGCGCACCTAAGGGGCTACACGTGTGATGCTTCGAAAGTCGGCGAAGTGAGAATGGTAGGAGACATCTGCTGGGTTGTGAGCTGGAGGTTCAGGGTGTAGCAAGAGGAGTGAACGAGGAAGAAGAGTAGAGTTGAGAAGTTTGAGTGAGAATTTTCTCACATTGGGTTCATTTTATTGCGGATGGATGCAATGCGATTTTGCGCGTGTTTGAGCGGGTCGTAAGGGGTGTCGCAAGGGGAGTGAAAGTTCACCCCCTCACCTGCGCTGCGCTCCTGCGATTATGTGCGTGTTTCAGGCTGTCGCAAGGGAAGTGAAAGAGAGTAACAATGGGCTCGATTACAAGAGTAACTATCAAATAAAAATAAGGAAGAGTTCCTAGAGAATCAAGTCTCTCTTCTTGAACATCGATAGATTCAAGTCGGGACTTGGCGAGACAGGAAATACGGAAGAGTTGTGCATGTAAAGTAAAGCAAGGCAACTCTGGTCCACTGTTGCTTGTCGAAACACACCACCACTACCACTGGCCTTCAGTATGACCCCCCGGCCCACACTTGGGTTGGGCCTATGGTATGTTGCTACTCAAGCTCTATGCCTCTCTATAAACACGCTTGTGGTATTCCTGTGTATGCATAATGCATGCACTTCATATTGCATCATGTGCTGTACGGTGCTATGCTGTGCTGTGATCTGCTGTGCGATGAGGTGCTGCTGATGTTCCTCGATGTGTGGCGCAATCAGCCCATGAGCATCTGATGAGGGGAGGCACGCAGCAGAGGAGAAACAGCATGGGTGGGTGGTGGGCGGGCGAGTCGATTTTTGAGTCGACTCAAAAATCGACTCACTACAGGTGGGTGGTGGGCGGGCGAGAGATGGGCAAGGTGAAGGGCGGGTGCCGAGCCGAGAGGAGTGCGTTAGAAGTACACCAAGACCTCATAAACTTTACGTCTGTATATGCTCCCCCATAACGCAAGCCAGACAGAATTTGCAGTAATGGCATAAACTTTGCCGCGCCACCTTGTAACAGCGCTGCACTATCTCTCCACTCCCCTCTCCCCTTCCTCTCGCCTACCCTCCCCCCTGGCATCTCCTCACCTGCAGCAGCCCCCCCATGAAGTCCCCTCCCCCTGAGGGCCGCGCCACCTTGTAGTAGCGGTGGGCTATCTCGTCCAGGTACTGGTGGTGAATAGGGGGGATGGGGGGTATGCGGGGTACTGGGTGGTGGGTACTGGTGGTATGGGGATGGATGGAATCGGGCACGGGAGGTGGAAAGACGAAGAGGCAAAAACGAGGAGCAATGGAGAAGTGAGAAACAGTCGTCTTTGGAGAAATTTCATGAATGAATGAAGGTTCAGAGACATGTATAGGTTGGGACACTCTTCAGAGACAGTATGTGGTGGGAGAGCTCTGTATGGGAGGGACGTGGACGGTGCGTGGCTGAGGGGCCTGCGAGGGGAAGGTGAGGGTGAAGGGGCGGTGATGGGGCGGTGAGGGGCCAGGGAGGGGAAGTGGATCTCAGGCGAGGGGACGTGGAGCGAAGGAAGAGGAAGTAGTGTAGCAGTGTGTGGGTGATGGGGCAAGGGGGCTTAGGCAGCGAAATGCATAGGCTGCGAGGTGCTTAGACTGCGAGGTGCTTACCAAGTGAAACTGCGGGTCTCGGCGGATGCTGGGGGCATACACCTTGCGCAGCAGCAGGAAGAGAGGCAGCGCATCCCGCTCCACACTGCACAGACCGTTGCAGGGGGGGGGGAAGGGGGTAACGGGGGGTTGGGGACTTTTGAGGCGTCTCAAAAGCAGCAGCAGGAAGAGAGGCAGCGCATCCCGCTCCACACTGCACAGGCAGGCGCAAGGGGAGGAGGGGGTAAGGGGTATGTAGGGGTGTGTAAGGGTGTGTAGGGGTGAAGGTGGTGAAAGGGGGAGAGGGAGGGGGGGAGAAAAAGGGGGAGGAGGAGGGGCACGAACAAGAAGGGTTGAAGGTGGTATGGGGAATGGGGGATAGACGAATAAAAGATGGGGGTCGGAGCGGGTCAAGGAGATGGAGTAAGCAGGTAAAGTTGGAAAGTTTGTATGCAAAGCAGAGAGGGAGGGTGAGAGAGGGGTGGGGGGGGTGAGGGCTGTAAGGAGCGCACGTGAGCAGCAGGAAGCGGGTGAAGTGGATGAGAGGGGAGTCGGGTAGAGCTGGTGCGGTGCCTGCTGCTCCACGTGCTGTTATATCGTCCATCAGCTCGTTGGCTCCCTTTATGTTGCCCACTGCCAGGTACCTGCCACCCATGCCATGCCGTGGAAAGACGTGCCGTGAAATACCATGCCATGCCATGCCATGCAGTGCCGGGCCGTGGACACGTGTGTCACATACATCCGAGCCAGCCAGCATGGACGTCAAACTCATGCACTGAGGCTTGCTGCTCTGTGGTGTGGCTCGGTGCTTGACGTAGCAATTTTTAAACGGCGACATTATCCGGCGATACTAAACAAGGTGAACAAGCGGAATTCGGTGGACAGCGGTGGAATGCGCTTGGGAGGAAAGGAAACGAAAGCACGTACTGCAGCACGGCTCTGGCGAGCACAAGATCCACCTCGTCTGGGAAGCCCTGGCATGGGCAATGGGCATCGAGAGAGGATAAAGAAGGACGAGGGCGAATCGAGGGAAGGACGAGGGCGAATCGAGGGAAAAGCGAGAACGGAGACAGGAGATGGTGAGGCGAGACAAGGCGGGCCCAAAGGAAACGAAACGGAGAGGGAGACGTCGAGTACAGAGAGTGCGGGAGTTTGTAAGAAGGGGTGGGAACAGAGAAGTGAAGACATGCATTACTAGACTAGAAGGCTAAAGGTAGGGTGTTGGGAGACCGGGGGCGGCTGACTGTGCGTGCTTCGTTGTACGTGCGAGCAGAAGAGAGAGACAGAGAGGGGGGCAGGAAGGGACGAGGAAGGGAAGGGTGCAAGTGCAAGTGACTCACCTCCTGCATGACTTGGCAGAGAACTGAGCTAAACGCCTTAGTGTCGCGGCCCAGCACGAAGTGCCGGCTGGCTGCCTCTAGATCCTGGTGGCACGCGTACACATGTGTGGAAGAAGGAGGGTGAGAATGCGAGGTGGAGAGAGGAGGAAAGTGGGTCAGGGGGAGAAAGAAAGGGGTGGAGAAGTAAGGGTGTGTGATGTGGAGGTAGGATGCATGAGCAGACTCTATGCGGGTGTTTGCCCCTTGAGCAAGGGGTTCATCCTGTCGAGCTGGATCCCTGCTACATGCTTGGGTCGGCTCAGTTCGTCTACCTTGTTGTGTAACCCCGGCTTGTAGACGATGTCGTAATGGAAATGTATCTTGAGGAACTCCATCCACCGCACCTGTCGTCCTGAGAGCGTAGGCTGGGACTCGAGGTATTTGAGACTGCAGTGGTCGGTGTAGACCATAGTCTTGGCTCCTTCCAGGAAACACATCCACGCCTTGAAGGCTGTAACGCAGTGGTCGGTGTAGACCATAGTCTGGGGTCGCTCACTTGGACCAGGTCGCTCACTTGGACCAGGTCGCTCACTTGGACCAGGTCGCTCACTTGGACCAGGTCGCTCACTGGGACCAGGTCACTTACTCGGACCAGATCGCCCTCTTGGACCCGGTCGCCCTCTTGGACCAGGTCGCGCGCGCGGACCAGGTCGCGCACTCGGACCAGGTCGCCCATTCGGACCAGGTCGCGCGCGGGGACCAGGGCGCGCGCGCGGACCAGGGCGCGCGCGCGGACCAGGGCGCGCGCGCGGACCAGGGCGCGCGCGCGGACCAGGGCGCGCGAGGGGACCAAGGCGCGCGCGCGGACCAGGGCGCGCGCGCGGACCAGGGCGCGCGCACGCGCGCGGGGACCAAGGCGCGCGCGCGGACCAAGGCGCGCGCGCGGACCAGGGCGCGCGCGCGGACCAGGGCGCGCGCGCGGACCAGGGCGCGCGCGCGGACCAGGGCGCGCGCGCGGACCAGGGCGCGCGCACGCGCGCGGGGACCAAGGCGCGCGCGTGGACCACGGCGCGCGCGCGGACCACGGCGCGCGTGTGGACCAGGGCGCGCGCGTGGACCAAGTCACGCGCGTGGACCAAGTCACGCGCGTGGACCAAGGCGCCCGCGTGGACCAAGTGGAGCAAGGAATAGCCACACGACCCATGAACCACTCAGTCACCCCTGTGCTGCGCCAACAGCCGCCATTTGCACTGCTCCCGCTGCAACAGGGGCAGCAACACACAGCACAGCAGCACAGCAGCAGCATCACAGCAGCACAGCAGCAGCATCACAGCAGCACAGCAGCAGCATCACAGCAGCACAGCAGCAGCATCACAGCAGCACAGCAGCAGCATCACAGCAGCACAGCAGCAGCATCACAGCAGCACAGCAGCAGCATCACAGCAGCACAGCAGCAGCATCACAGCAGCACAGCAGCAGCATCACAGCAGCACAGCAGCAGCATCACAGCAGCACAGCAGCAGCATCACAGCAGCACAGCAGCAGCATCACAGCAGCACAGCAGCAGCATCACAGCAGCACAGCAGCAGCATCACAGCAGCACAGCAGCAGCATCACAGCAGCACAGCAGCAGCATCACAGCAGCACAGCAGCAGCATCACAGCAGCACAGCAGCAGCATCACAGCAGCACAGCAGCAGCATCACAGCAGCACAGCAGCAGCATCACAGCAGCACAGCAGCAGCATCACAGCAGCACAGCAGCAGCATCACAGCAGCACAGCAGCAGCATCACAGCAGCACAGCAGCAGCATCACAGCAGCACAGCAGCAGCATCACAGCAGCACAGCAGCAGCATCACAGCAGCACAGCAGCAGCATCACAGCAGCACAGCAGCAGCATCACAGCAGCACAGCAGCAGCATCACAGCAGCACAGCAGCAGCATCACAGCAGCACAGCAGCAGCATCACAGCAGCACAGCAGCAGCATCACAGCAGCACAGCAGCAGCATCACAGCAGCACAGCAGCAGCATCACAGCAGCACAGCAGCAGCATCACAGCAGCACAGCAGCAGCATCACAGCAGCACAGCAGCAGCATCACAGCAGCACAGCAGCAGCATCACAGCAGCACAGCAGCAGCATCACAGCAGCACAGCAGCAGCATCACAGCATCACAGCAGCAGCATCACAGCAGCACAGCAGCAGCATCACAGCAGCACAGCAGCAGCATCACAGCAGCACAGCAGCAGCATCACAGCAGCACAGCAGCAGCATCACAGCAGCACAGCAGCAGCATCACAGCAGCACAGCAGCAGCATCACAGCAGCACAGCAGCAGCATCACAGCAGCACAGCAGCAGCATCACAGCAGCACAGCAGCAGCATCACAGCAGCACAGCAGCAGCATCACAGCAGCACAGCAGCAGCATCACAGCAGCACAGCAGCAGCATCACAGCAGCACAGCAGCAGCATCACAGCAGCACAGCAGCAGCATCACAGCAGCACAGCAGCAGCATCACAGCAGCACAGCAGCAGCATCACAGCAGCACAGCAGCAGCATCACAGCAGCACAGCAGCAGCATCACAGCAGCACAGCAGCAGCATCACAGCAGCACAGCAGCAGCATCACAGCAGCACAGCAGCAGCATCACAGCAGCACAGCAGCAGCATCACAGCAGCACAGCAGCAGCATCACAGCAGCACAGCAGCAGCATCACAGCAGCACAGCAGCAGCATCACAGCAGCACAGCAGCAGCATCACAGCAGCACAGCAGCAGCATCACAGCAGCACAGCAGCAGCATCACAGCAGCACAGCAGCAGCATCACAGCAGCACAGCAGCAGCATCACAGCATCACAGCAGCAGCATCACAGCAGCACAGCAGCAGCATCACAGCAGCACAGCAGCAGCATCACAGCAGCACAGCAGCAGCATCACAGCAGCACAGCAGCAGCATCACAGCAGCACAGCAGCAGCATCACAGCATCACAGCAGCAGCATCACAGCAGCGCACCTGGGTGGCACCATGCGTCCACAGCAGCACGGCCAGTGCATCGTGCAGCTCTGGTGCTCCATGCCTTGGTGCTCCCTGTGCCTTCAGAGACCACCTGTGGAAAGCAAGCGGGGGGGAGGAGGGGCGGGTAGGGAAATCGAAGAGCGCCGTGGGTGCTGGTGTGAGTGCTGGTGGGACTGGTGGTGTGACTGCTGGTGGGACTGCAAGGGGACAAGGTGAACGGGTGAGTGCGTGAGCTACCATGAGAGGGGCGGTAATACAGACCGAATGGCGGCTTTGAGGAAGGACAAGCAGCCTTCAAACGCAGACAGTGATTCATATTCAGCAGCAGCAGCAGACGTGGCTGCCTCCGGCGCTGCAGATTGCTCCCTGCTCTCACTCGCAGCAGCAGCGGGCGAGCCGGTTTGGTGTGAGAGCAACGGCTTGAAGGCGTCGTTAATGGCCAGTAGACGCTCTGTTGGTGTAGAGGACAGGCGAGAGGAGGAGCAGGTGATAAGGAGGAAGTGAGCCAAGAAGAATGTGTGTGCGTGTGCGTGTGGAGAGAAAGAGAGAGGAAATAGCATAGCGGTGGTGGGTGGCGGGAGCAGGAAAAGACAGTGCCATAGCTAGAGCCTGTGAGCCTAGCATTCTTCCCAACACCCGTCACCCCATCACCCCATGCTCCCATCACCCCATCCTACCATCCTCCCAACACCTCATCACCCCATCCTGCCATCCCCCCTTAACCCCACAGCCTTACTCACCCACAGTGCCTTGCGAGTGCGCGGTGTGCGTTGCGGACAGAGCGTCCACGAGCAGAAGAGCTAGCTCCGTGCCACACGTCACCTGCCGCTGCTGCAGCTGCACGCTCGCACCGCTCTGCAGCAACTCCACCGCGTCCTCTGCCCGTGCACCCCCTTTACTGAGGTACCTGGTGGGGAGGTAAGGGCGGAGGAAGGGAGAGGGTGCGGTGGGTGTTATGGTGATGCCTCTGCTGCAGCTGCACGCACGCCCCGCTCTGCAGCAACTCCACTGTATCCTCTGCCCGCGCACCCCCCCGACTCAGATACCTGGGAGGCGGATTCTGACGAGAAGAGGAGAATGGCCATGAGAAAGGAAGCGGGGGTGGACTTTTGAGACGTCTCAAAAGTCGCACCCCACCCGGCTCAGGAACCTGGGAGGCGGATCCTGAACGAGAAGAGGCGAATGGCCATGAGAAGGGGGGTGTGGAACGAACGACGGGTGGGGAGAGCCGTGGGGAAGGGGCCAGGGTGGAGGAGGTGGGGAGGAGGAGGGGAGGGTGTGGTGGGTGTTATGGTGATGCTGCTGCTGGGGCAGCAGTAGCAGCAGGCAATGGCGGAGTGGAATGGGAGGTGGTGGGTGACTGATCCGCGTGCACTAGGAGGAAAGGTTACAACTAGGGGGCAATGTGAGGGGAATGGCAGGGGAATGAGCGGGGGATGGGAGGGGGATGGGAGGGGGATGGGCGGGGGATGGGAGGGGGATGGGAGGGGGATGGGCGGGGGATGGGAGAGGGGGGATGAGCGGGGGATGGGAGGGGGGGATGAGCGGGGGATGGGAGGGGGGGATGAGCGGGGGATGGGAGGGGGGGATGAGCGGGGGATGGGAGGGGGGGATGAGCGGGGGATGGGAGGGGGATGGGAGGGGGATGGGAGGGGGATGGGAGGGGGATGGGAGGGGGATGGGAGGAGGATGGGAGGGGGATGGGAGGGGGATGGGAGGAGGATGGGAGGAGGATCGGAGGGGGATGGGAGGGGGATGGGAGGAGGATGGGAGGGGGATGGGAGGGGAGGGCAAGGAAGGATGGGGGGCACTGGCGGGGAAGGAAAGGGAAGGAGAGGGAAGGGAAGCAAGGTGCATGGAATGATGGATGATGGTGGGTGGGTTGGGTTGGGTTGGGTTGAGAGGTTTGATTTGACCTAACCTGGCGCTGACGCTCTTGTAGAGCTGCTGTGCTTCGTAGAAGTTGCCTGCCTTCACGCTCGCCTCCAGCTTACTCAGCATCTGCTCTCGCTCGCTCGCCGTTGCCACCCTCACATGCCGTGCCACGCCATGCCACGCCATGCCGCGTCATTCCATGCCAAATTGCGAAACCAGCGAAGCCATGCAGGGTTGGTGGAAAATTTGAGAACGAGCAGTCGGCGATTGGGTAGCGGGTCGAATCAAGAAGCGGCAGCGGGCGCCTAAAAAAGGTTGGCGATTGGGGAGCGATGAAAGACAAGCAGGGGCACGACGAAAGAAGGCGAGAAACCGAATTCGATGGCGGAAAGAGAGGGAGACGGCGAGTGGAGGCCGAGAATAGAGGCGGGACGGAGATAATGGAGAGGGAGTCGAGACGAACGGCGCGAGGACGAACAGTATAATAAGGAGGGATACGTGCGCACCTTAGCAGTCCCGGCTCCCGCTGTTGGCGCCATCGCGACAAGAGGGCGAGCGAGAGGCAAGGAAACTTGGAGATCAGGGCGAATGGAAGAGCAACGAGACGGCAATGAAAGTTGGATTTGACACGCAACGTGAGTGTCAGTGAGGGATCCTGGTGACGAAACAGATATTGGGGCGGGCACGACAGAGAGGGAAGAGGGGATGGAGCTAAAGTGGAAAATAGAACTCGACGCAAAAGGGGGAAAATAGAACTCGACGCAAAAGGGTAGACACCCACGGTGGGACTCGAACCCACAATCACCTGATTAGAAGTCAGATGCCTTATCCATTAGGCCACGCGGGCACATCAAGTTTATCTGAGCCTTTATTTAAAGAATAAGTAGCCACGTGCCACTACTTCCGATTACAACTAGCAAAAATGTTTCATAAGAAAAATGCTTGTCTATATGGAGGACATTCGCTTGTGATTGCTGGGAATTTGCAACCACCACCCAACGTATATCTACACGCATCGTATGGGCCAAAACATTATTTGCAGTGCCTGCTGAGGCACCCACGATGGGACTCGAACCCACAATCACCTGATTAGAAGTCAGATGCCTTAACCATGGCCACGCGGGCTTGTGAGTGTACTCATATGAAAAGTGTGAACTTAAAAACATGTTTATTTTTATTTGCTGTTAATCTTGCTGCCCCTGCTCATACGGTACTAGGGTGTATTTAGAATAGTAGAAGGGGTAAAAACCGCATTAAACACAATTTACAGTACTAAACCACATCAAACGAACCCTTCACTAATCAGTATGCCCCATCCTTATCAAGTTTAGGGATGCAATCATGCCAACCCAGCCATATATAACTTCTGCTTACCTATGAGTGTTTCTATCTTATGGCACGTAGAACAAAGTTGGGAGGAATGGTTTCTAATCGTGTGGTGGAACAGCAGGTGCAGGACGGAAGCGAGAGTGACGGGGAAGGGCTCAGTGGGCGCATGGCGTGGACGGGGCTTCGAGTGGAAAGGAAGGAGTGGAGGAGAGGCCTAGAGTGGGAGGGCGAAGGATGCGCGATGCCAGTTAACGGGGTCGGCAAGAAGAAACATGTCGTCCTTTTGGTGCTCACCCACCTGGCAGCATGCACATGCAGCAACATAATCATGATGTTTGCGGCAATGAGTAATAGAGAAACACGATCGAGGGAATGCGTAACATGGGACATGGAGAATGTTGCACATGGATGAAGGTACCCAAAGTGAAGCTTAGGAACCACGGAGAGGCAATGAACAAAACATTATGCGTCCATCTACACACTCTTCTTTGGTGGCAGCAGCAGGAGTAAGGCACAGCCTACCTTGTTCTGGCAGCAAGGGCAGAAGTGTTTCTTATGCCACATGCAGCTACCGGGCGTAAGGAAACACACTCCAACGATTGTCACCGCTGCTGCCACTACGGCAGCTGCACTCAGAGACGAGCTGTTGGAACAGAGGGATCGCACAGGCAGGGACGGGGCAGCACAGGACACGACACGCAGGTGGAGAACAGAAGTGTTAAGAAAATTCCGTAGGTCTGGCTTTGAGTTTACCTAAACAGGATGACGTTACGAGGAGGAAAAATGACTGCGTATGAGTGCATAATGGGGTAGAAAGCACCGCAAAAGGCCCCGAAACGAAGAATCCCCTTGCATAGCACTAATGGCACACACGACATCATCACCACCACCACCGCTGTCACCATCGCAACCGCCACCGCCACCACAACCGCCATCGCCACTACCGCCGCTTACCGGACATCAGTGAGCCCCGAGAACCCGCAGCACGGGCACGTGAACGGCGCTGGCGTATCCCCGAAGAACGTTCCGCGAAGCTGCCGGCCGTTGGGGTGCGAGAAGATGGCGTTAGGGGGGATGACGCCGTCCTCGTACGGCGTGCCGCTCACGAAGCACAGCGACCCGCGCGACGTGAATCCCGCTGGTGGTAACCCGGAAGCCTGCGCCTGTGCAGCCGTTACCGCCGAGACGCGATACACTGGCACGATGGATACTTCTGTATGCTGCTGCTGCTTCCCATCCGGAAGCGGAACGTAAGTCGCTCCTCCTGCGACTCCCGCAGCGGCGGCGACAGCGGCTGGATAACCGACTGCTGCGTTCGCGAGCAACGACGCGTCTTCATCGGTATAGACCCCCATGTAGCGTGGAAGAAAAAAAAACGATAAAACTCGAAGACTGGTGGGAGATTACTAGTTAGGGTAAGAAGTCGACCGCAAGCAAGAGCAGAACCCGATGTTCTATACCTTCGACAAGCTGTGTGCGTGAGCTGTTCGGTGATGCTGTAGAAAACTTTTACCCGACTAGTGCAAGAAATCTGTTGGGGTGAAAGACGCATTTGAGGGGGAAGGGAGGGATGACCTCACGCGACAGCGCAGACCGAAGGCCACAGGAAGATGCGACCAGAGAACAGCTGTCAAGGCTAAACGGCTACACTGCTGCTTCAATTGCACGAGTTATTAGACGTGATACGGTACTAAGGAATTGAAACAAGTGGAAAAACACAGCACTTTCATTTAAACATGGCCAAATCACCAAACAAAACTATTCCCCTGAGAGGCACTTAATACTGCAAACACTCCCAATATACTTCAACACCAGCAACCTGGAAACATGAACGATCCACATCCACAAGTGCCCTCCGCTCAGCTTGCTGGCTGGCTGGCTGCCAGGCGATTTCGCTGGCTGGCAGACTGGATGGACGACAGGATGGACGGCAGGATGGACGGCAGGATGGATGGCAGGATGGACGGCAGGATGGACGGCAGGATGGATGGCAGGATGGACGGCAGGATGGCTGGCAGGATAGCTGGCTGGCTGACCAGCTAGCACAGCAACCTGCCCCTGCTGCTTGTTTCTGGCCGTACACACTAACACTTCCCGTTTCAAAGCACTGTCCGAAATCTGCACGTTAAGGCCGCGAAGAAGCCAAAGCACTGTCCGAAATCTGCACGTTAAGACTGAGCTTGCCAGGCCTGGGCGAACCCACTGCAGTAGTCCCAGCAGTCCCACCACCACCATCACCACCACCACCACCACCACCACCACCACCACCAACCCCACCTGGCGAATCCACCACTCCCTCTTGCAGCAGACTTTGCCCTCCTCTGCCCTCCCCTTCACTCCCATTCACTGCCACCCCGTTCACAGCCCCTACTCTTAGCGAATCCTCCCCGTCCTGCTCATCACCCCACCCCTCTCTCCCCACGTCTTCATGAATCACGCCTAGCCCATCCTCCACCACATCCCCATCCACAGGCTCGTACTGCGCTGGCTCCTCTTCCTCCTGCTCCTCCTCCATTGCTGCTCCCCCCTCTGCTCCTGCCTCCGCCACTTCAGGCACAGGCGCATCCTTCTTCTTTTTCTTCCTACCTGCCCGCTCCAGCCTCTCATCCAGCAGGAAATACGCAGGCAGGAACCTATCCCCTGCAGGCTTCACCCCCTCCCTCCTCCCTCCCGCCGCCACGGCCGCAGCCGCTGCAGCAGCAGCAACTCCCTTCCCTTCATCCTCCAAAACGGAACCTTCCTCTGCTCCTCCCTCTAACAGAGCATGCACATCCACGCCGTTATCCGTCGCCACTCTCGCCAGGTGGCAAATGGGGTGCACGGGGCAGGGAGGAGGGCCGCGGCCAAAGGGGGCGGTGCGAGTGGGGAGCAGCATTTGAGCTACACAGAGAGAGGCGTGCAGGTCAGGGGTCATGCGGCAACTGGAGCTGCGGAAGTAGGGCGTGGAGAAAGACCAGAGGGCCGAGGGAGAGGGGGGCGGCCAGGAGGGGTCCACTGGAGGGACGGACACACAGGTTCGGCCGGTCTTGAGGCAGTGGCGAAGGTTTGGGAGGAGTAGAGCGCGGTTGGGCTCGGTGTCGTGGACACTGCCAAGCGATGTGAAGCTGGGGGGATGGGTGGTCGGGTGGGCGGATGGGCAAGTGGCACGGTGCGGAGCCAAAAGGATTACTTTGTTGGGACGCAATGCAAGTTGAGGTGGGGGGGAAAGTAGGAAGAAAATATTTAACGAAAAGGCACGAGAACGTTGGTGCTGGAAGCAAAGGCCAGATGAAGGCAGGGCGGATAGGAATGGCAGGGGGGAGAGACAGTGTGACTGTGATGAGAGGGTCAGGGAGAGGGGAGAGAGGAAGGGGAAGCGGGGAAGAGGGGGAAGAAGAGCCAAGCGAGATGGGGAAGATATGGATACTGACCCTTCGTCGTACAGATGGCAGTACGGCACCTTGGTGACAAGAAGGAACTCCCACACATCCCTGCCATGCCATGCACACAGGGAGAGAAATGGGGACATCAGAAACAAACGCATCAGACGAAGTTAAACAAGACCGATAAGTATCACTGTGGTCAAAAGCAATGGGGACAGTAGCAAGAATAGGAACAACGGGGAGAGATAAAAGGAAGGGAAGAAAATAGAGGCAGGAGAAGGCAGGGGCCAAAAAAGAGCTGGCAAAGGGAGAGTGGACGAGAGAAAGCGGGGGCATGGGCAGGGCGGATACGGAGGGGGGAAATGGAGGGAGCTACGGAAAGAGAGGGAAGGCAGGGTGTGAGGCACCTGTACGACCAATGCAGAATGACATTGACTCGTACGAAATCAGGCCAGCCAGGCGAGCTGTGAGAGAAGACTGCTTGGTTCTTCTGCTCCCGATGAGGAGTAGGGAAAGAAGGGGAGGGGGGAGAGTGGGGAGGGGGAAGGAGGAGAGGCGGAGGCAGGGGGAGGGAAAGAAATACAGGGCAAGACAGGTGGGCAAGGAGGGGAGGGGGGGTTCAAGAGGAAAAGTGGTTAACGACAACAGGGAAATCGGGGAAACGCAGGGATGGATATTGCTTGCAATGGGTGTGGATTGTTAAGAGCGAGGCGTAGGCGATAGAGGAGGCGGGGCCAGGGGGAGAGAGAGCAACGGGAGAACGAGAAAGAGTGAGTGCGAGGAGAAAGTGAGTGAGGGAGAGGAACGAGTGAGCGAGGGAGAGGAAGAGAGCGAGCGAGGGAGAGGGGGAGAGAGAGAGAGAGAGAGAGAGAGAGAGAGAGAGAGAGAGAGAGAGAGAGAGGAACTGACCCCATTGGGGTCGATGGAGCGGATGCCAAGGAAGATGGCCTGCACGGGGCGCTGCTTCTTCAGCGCTGTCAGGCCCGCCTTGAAGTCATCGTCCGTCACTATCAGGTCCAACCCGTACCTGCCTTGCACGCCACCATGGCACATGTGTGTATGTGTGTGTGGGGTGTGGGGGGTTGAGGGGGTGGGGAGGGAGAGGAGGTGGGGTTCAGCACATGCCGGGATGGAGTATGAACGCATGGGTGGTGCTTGGTGTTATAAAGCTTACAGGGGCCGGGTGGGTGGGGGAAGGGGGGGGGAAGGGGAAGGGGAAGGGGAGGGAGAGATTTTATTCTGTTTGCAAAAGAGACGCAGTAAAGGAGGATAAAGGACGGATAGGAAGAACGAGGACTCTTGGGAGATAAAATCAGGAGGTCGGAAATCGCATCCCCTAACCACCGCCATCCTCTCACCATCAAGAGCCTACAAACAGACCCACCGCTCCAGCTCTAGGCACATGAACGCACCTTCATCCCACGTCACATCATCCCCATCACACCGTCCCACGTCATACCATACCATCCCCCTTCCTCTTCCCCTGCCTCCCCCCCCCCCCCCCCCCTTTCCCCCCAACCCCTGCCCCCTCTCCCCCCTCAAAGAGAAAGAAGAAGAAGAAGAAAAGCATGGCGATCCAGCAGTGAGCGTCGTCTCACCGTTGCGACATCTCAATGGTGAACGCGTCCATGGACGGAAACGCGTCCTTATCCCTGAAATAAATCGCGCACAGCCCCGCCATCTCGTCCGAACTCGCCTTCTCTCCCACGCCGTTCTCCGTCTCGCTCTTCTTCTCCGCCGCCCATTCCCCTCCACCTCCTCCGCCCCCCGCTTGCTCCCCGCCGGCTTCCCCTTCTCCGCCTCCGCCTCCCCCGCGGCATCCGTGCTCGCACCCTTCGGAGGGGCATCCGCGGTGGTCCATGCTTCCCGCCAACCCCTCCACGAGCCACCCGGGGAGGTCCGCGCCGTCGTCGCAGTCCCCCTCGCCCGCCTCGTCCGCGCACGTCGAGTCCCGCAGGTCCACACCCTTGGCGCGCGCCGCCACCAGCGCCGCGCGCAGCAGGTGCAGAATTACCTGGTTTCTCAAGAAGGGGAACGAGGAAGTAGGGAGGTGAAGGGAGATGGAGAAAAGAGGAAGGGGAAATGGATTGTCGGAGTGAGTGGTGTTGAGATGTGAGGGCAAGACGAAGGGTTGGTGTGGAGGAAGCTAGGTAAAGCGGGAAATTGGAGCATATGTTCATCGTCATCTTCCTCACACTTAACCCCGTACCCTCCTCTCCCCGTAACCTAATCACATCCACTTCCGTGCACATTTTCTGACGCAAACCTCGCTATTATAATGAGCTTTCTCTGACAACATTAACGGCCGGGCAGTGGTGTTGTGGTCTCTCAGTAATTCAGAAGTACCTCCCGCTGGCGTAAGAAAGCTCACCGTGGAATCCTTTCCGCCATTGAAGCTGAAAGCAACTTCCCGCAGCCTGCGGAGCACAAGCACAGTCAGATACAGCGCGACACCAGGAAGTTGAAGTAGAATCACGGAATTAACGAAATGGATACATCACAAGGGTCAAAAGGCGTGTACGGTGTCCAGAAGAGACAAAGCGGGTGGAGGTAGCTCGTTGGCATGATAACGGCCCTAGGGCTTTGGCATAGCTCGCTCCGCTTCGTACCCGTATACGGCGAGCGCCTTAGTGATAATCTTTAGCGATTCCGCCACGCGGTTCTTGAGCTCGTTCGTTCCCGCGCGATCAACGGTTCGGACAATTTCCATTGCATCCAAGATCGGAAACCACGGAAAAAGGAGCCTGTGCACCCGCTGCAACGAGCAGTTCACGTCGATCAGTGACAGATAAACAACAGCTAAGCATCAAGAAACAAGTCCCTGTTAGGAACTTGCGGGGGGGTGTTGACAGCGCAGGATAGTGAGATAGCGAGTCTGAAGCAAGTAAGCCTATAGTGCAAGCCTATAGCGAGTGCTGCGGTAACCCTATGTTCCGCCAGTGGCAGGGCCACGCATTGGCTGCTGCAGCTGCAGGGTGGTTGTGTGCGTGAGGATGCACAGCCCGCCTGAGCATGAGGGCCCTTGTTTGTGTTGTGATGTGACTGGTGTAGGGGCAAGGAGAAAGAGAGGGGAGGGGAGGGGAGTTTCGACGGGTGGGTCAGTCAGAGAAGTCCCCAAAGAGCACCGCACCTGCCATGTGGAACTAGGGAGGATATGACTGAACGCTGTTTGCGAATCAGCAAATTCACAGCCAGTGTAGGCGAAAGCTTCAAGTTACTTATATTCAGAAACTCATGTAAAAAGTTCACTCTATCATGCAATTTAGCATCACCTTCCCTACCACATTTAGGAAGTGTTCACTAAGGAACACACATGATAATTCGTTTATACGTACATGAATCAAGTTTCTTCCATATTAGTCTATGCGTTTCTTTTGCAATCTCTCCATCGCTCGCTCTATCTATCCATTTTGGTCCCTTACCAGGCTGAGCAAAATAATATGATCCTTCATGATGAATGGAATAAGCATATGTTTCTTTGATGCTAGTGTATACATTTCCGAGTCGCAACCCTCCAGCACGAAAAGGCAAGGTCCATGCACTACGATACTCCCAATGACAGGTTGACCTGCGCGCACTCCCTTCAGCATGGCGCGCGTCCTGCGCTCGCGCTGCGAACAAACTTACCCCTCGACATAGGAACGACTATAGTCGAGAGTCGAAAATGCACAAGTTTTTTATGGCGGACACCATCGGAAGAACCTGGTTACACCATTTCGTCCAGTTCGTCGTGGAATGTCGCAATCCCTCGTCATATCATCGAGATCCCAAGACGCCTGTCGCTTGGCTCTGAAGAATGCCGAGTCCGAAACAGAAATTCGATGGGAGGATGTCGTGCGAGTCGCCTGGCGATCCCAAAGAGACGCCCCCTTCTTTGCGTTGCGAGCCAATCCCATCGCGCCACAGCCCCGCCAGCCAATCTCAGACCGCCAGATCTAAGAGCGACTCCACCGGAGAATTCTGCGGCGCCAGGGGGTAAAATCGAGATTCGATGGTCGGTCAACCTGGTGACTAGGGGAGAGGAGGGGCTGACTATGGGTGGTAATATACTACTACGAAATTCCCTTGGGAAGTCATCACCTCAAACTTTGAAGTTGGTTGCCGAACAAAGGAAACTCCAGTCAGAGCCCCAACCCTCACTTATTCGCCGATTCTGCCGAAAACGGGAAGTATCTTATCCACCCCTTCCTCGTTCAGAGGCGGTAGTGCAATGCTTTTCGTCGAATTCAGCACGACTTCGTAAGCTGCGACCACCGCTTCGAGAGTAATCGTTTGCAGCCGCGACTGTTCTCTACCATCATGGCGTCAGTGAAAACCCCCGACGGTATTTCCAAATCTGCGAGCCGAGGGAAGGCCGCTGGTTTCCTCTCAAAGACTACCGATACCGCTCTGCTTGTTGACATACCTCTCGTCGCAGACACGGACACGTTGAAGAAGGAAGCTACAGGAAAGCGATTCGTTGGGAGGACGATGCTTGTGGGCGTCCTGATTGGCTGCATATTCCTCCTCCTTCACATGCTGCTTCATGGCATCACCCCTCAAGACGTCCGGCATTCGTTCCTGAGAATGGCGACGAGGATGTCCATGGCGAGCTCGCATCAACAAAACTCGGACGGACTGGCTCCCAGCGCGGTGTCGATCAGTGTAACCACTCCAGCGGGAGGCGTTGATACTAGGCGATTGCAACAGAGAGCCGACATGATTTCTCGAAGCACCCTGGCTGTGCCTTCAACGTCAGATTTCGGTCAGCAGCAGAGCACAAGCCAGGAGCAGCATCAACGCCAAGGAGCACAGGTTCAAGAAGTCATTGCTTTTGAGGAGGTCGACCAGAGCGTGAGGAACTCTGATGCAGAGACTGCCGAGATTTCTGAGAACGGGTTGAAAAGCAACGACGACGTGAAACCTGCAGATTCAAGTGGCGATGAAGCAACGCCCTTGCCGTCGGAGCTTAAGGACGTCCACGTCTTCGTCTCGACAGACGAAGCGGACTTACGCCCGATCGCCGTCGTCATCAACTCAACTATCACGAACACTAGGCGAGTTGCTACGTTCGTGCTACTCAGAACCAGAATTTACGTTGTCGCCAACTCACCATTCCAAGCACTCCAGAATTCACAACAACACATCATTTCTCTTATCGTTTTTCTTGGAACCACTCCAGGAACCCGCACCTGGTGTTTTTCCATTTGGTGATACCTGAGGAGAATATCCAGGCGGTCGAAGAAAGGCTTCTGCCTCTTTTCCCTCACGTCCGGATCGACATTAACAGGTATGTCCTTGTCGGTTCAATCACGCGTAATGAGTTTCACGTGCAGTATGCATCACATCCATCACCTGATACGTCCGAAAGGCATACTTAACTGCTCTTCGTCTTTTCATGTGTCATTGCCTTTCTCAGAAAGCCCATTGACCGCGAGCGTATCCAGCACCTCATTGTGTACAAGGAGGGAAGCAAGGCGAGGGAGGAGCTGGTTAGCGTTTTCAATTTCCTGCCATTCTATCTGCCTCTCATCGCTCAGGACCTCGACCGCATTGTGTACCTGGACTCGGACGTTGTTGTTGTGGTACGTACAGCAATGTTCACTGTGCTCTACTCGCTGTCTGTGCGACGCATCCTCTCACAAGCCTTTTCCCTCAGCTGCTTGGTGGTTGCCGCCCTCGCATTTTACCTTTTGGAGCTTACGGTTTACGTAATGCCCTGAATGTATTGCAGGGGGACATTGCGGAATTGGCTCATGTTGACATGGGCGGCATGGCAGCAGCAGCGGTGGAGGACTGCATGCAGACATTCGACCAGTACTTCGATTTTAATCAACTCGCCGAGATCCATGCACGGAAGAAACCTGACCAGCCGTGGATGCCTAAATTCCCTTTTGATAAGACAGCATGTGTCTTTAACAGAGGAGTGCTGGTTATGGATGTGCAGCAGTGGCTAGCTCAGAACATGACCGAATCCATTGAGTGGTGGATGCAGCTGCACAATGATGCCAAAGAGCCTTTGTACCGGTAAGAGTATGCCTCATCTTCTCCTGCTGAAACATCCTCGTCCTTCTTTCGACGTTTGCACTTCATAAAGGATCTCACCATCCTTAAAACTTATTTTCCTACCCACCATCCCTCAGCTACGGGTTATCTCAACCACCCTTTCTCCTCACCCTGTATGACCGCTACCGCAAGCTGAAGCGGGAGTGGAATACACGGGGTTTGGGTCGGGAAAAGTTTGGAAAGAAGGAACTGGCATACTTTGAGCGTATGGGGCTCGGAAAGCCCAACAAGACCCCCTTCCTTAGCCCGTGGGCTAATGAAGCGAAGATTCTCCACTTCAATGGCAAGTTCAAGCCTTGGAAGGGACCCCGGGTGAGGCCAGTTGGCGAGCCTGCGAATGCTCTTTGCGGTCCTGAGGAAGAGGACTGTGCAGTGCGGTGGTGGAAGTATTTGTCGCCCGAAGCCTTCACCCAGCTGACAGCAGGAAGCAAGCAAAAACGCTGAAGAGAGGAAATTACGGGATGGGGGGATTTTAAAAGGTGCTGTGAATAGCAAAGAGACGTCCAACCTCAATTTGCTCTCTTTCTTTTCCAACCATTGCAACCACCCTGGTGCTGATTCATGTGCTAGGTGAGCACTATGGTTATCATACTTATAGAATCTATTATATTAAATAAGCCTAGTTGAGATTGCTAAGCTCTGCTGCAACAACAGATGTGACACCAAGTTATTACAGACAAATGCTTTGTTTTCCGTCTGAATCGATTCTTAAGTGAGTAAATGACAGCAGTGCTGTCTGATTGAAGGGCAGTAACAATCTATAATAAATGAAACAGCCTTAAAGCCAGCAGGCAAAATAGTGACCCCCCCCTTCTAGTTGGGTCCACTTGAAGATGAAGTATTTTTGTTTTGTTTTGGAATGTTGGAATTGCTGTATGTGTGCTTTTTTTTCCGACCCTCGGACGAGTTTCTTATTGGACCAGGAACGATAGTTCATTGTCAATTCTGATTGGCAGCCAAGTTCTCTCACATGTACATGTGCGAATTTGGCGCAAAGTTGAGCGACGAGCACTCCTGCATTCACTAGAGCCAATACTTCACCAAATTCACAACTAGCAACATCTCACGCTAAATCCCAAGCAGACACACATGTACGTGATGAGAGTGAAAGTGTTTGAACGTTATTAGAGCTAGTAGAGCTCTGATCAATGTGCTGCCTTGGACTTGAGGCCTGGGAGAGGTGCAATAACGGGAAACAGAAGAGAAAAACAGCACTAGGGGGGAAATTATGATGGGCAAGGTGACGCGAATGAAGGGAAAGAGGGAGGGCGACAGGAAACGGGAGGGCGACGGGAAGGGAGGGCGTAGGAAACGGGAGGGCGACGGAAGAAGGGGGGCGACGGGAAACGGGAGGGCGACGGGAAACGGGAGGGCGACGGGAAACGCGAGGGCGACGGGAAACGGGAGGGCGACGGGAAACGGGAGGGCGACGGAAAACGGGAGGGCGACGGGAAACGGGAGGGCGGGAAACGCGAGGGCGACGGGAAAAGGGAGGGTGACGGAAGAAGGGAGGGCGACGGGAAACGGGAGGGCGACGGGAAACCGGAGGGCGACGGGAAACGCGAGGGCGACGGGAAACGGGAGGGCGACGGGAAAAGGGAGGGCGACGGGAAACGGGAGGGGGGCGGGAAACGGGAGTGCGACGGGAAACGGGAGGGCGACGGGAAACGGGAGGGCGACGGGAGAGAGGATAGGCGGCGGGAGAGAGGGTGTCGAGAATAGATGGAAAGACAGAAAAAACAAACAAACCAAACACAATAACAGAGTACGGAAAGGGTCACGCTGACGCGATAGCAGAGGGAGAACGAGAGAGGCGACGGAGAAAGGAGGGCATACGTGATGGGAGAGTCGAAGGTCGCCGGGAGGGCTATTCGAGGCGAGCGAGAAGGGAGGATGGGAAGGGAGCAGAAAGAGAGAGGGCAATGGGAAGGGAGCGGAGAGAGAGAGCGCGACGGGAAGGGAGCGGAGAGAGAGCGCGATTCGAAGGGAGGAGCGAGAGAGAGGGCGGAGCGGAGAGAGAGAACGCGATGGGAAGGGAGGGGCGAGAGAGAGGGCGACGGGAAGGGCGCGGAGAGAGAGAGCGCGACGGGTAGGAGGGGCGAGAGAGAGGGCGACGGGAAGGGAGCGGAGAGAGAGATCGCGACGGGAAGGGAGGGGCGAGAGAGAGGGCGATGGGAAGGGAGCGGAGAGAGAGAGCGCGACGGGAAGGGAGGGGCGAGAGAGAGGGCGACGGGAAGGGAGCGGAGAGAGAGAGCGCGACGGGAAGGGAGGGGCGAGAGAGAGGGCGACGGGAAGGGAGCGGAGAGAGAGAGCGCGACGGGAAGGGAGCGGAGAGAGAGGCCGACGGGAAGGGAGCGGAGAGAGAGCGCGATTCGAAGGAGGAGCGAGAGAGAGGGCGGAACGGAGAGAGAGAGAGCGATGGGAAGGGAGGGGCGAGAGAGAGGGCGACGGGAAGGGCGCGGAGAGAGAGAGCGCGACGGGAAGGGAGGGGCGAGAGAGAGGGCGACGGGAAGGGAGCGGAGAGAGAGAGCGCGACGGGGCGAGCGACGGGAGGGCGATCGGTAGGGAGGGGCGAGAGAGAGGCCGACGGGAGGAGAGGAGGGGAGAGAGGGCGACGAAGAGGGCGACGGGACGGGCGACGAGATGGCGACGTGACGCGCGACGGAAAGGGAGACGGGTGGGCGATTTGGCGAACTCGAGGATAGCATAGTGGGCGATGAGAGGGGTGAGAGGAATGGCGACGGGAATGGGGTTCTCTGTGATCGCGAGGAAAATATCACTACGCAGCAACGGCGACGAAGTATCACAAACAATCTAATGATAATTTCATTTCTATGCCGCATCAGCCTAATCCCTCGTCTCTGGCTATTCTATGCCAGGCAAGCTCCGTGAGTTAGGCAAGCTACGTGAATGGAGTTGAAGTAAGCATATGTGGAACCCAGGCCCAGCTTGAAAGTCGAAGTCGGGTCCAACCATCAAAACGCACGACAAACAACTGTCGTGCAAATGTCGCATGCAGAAAATGCGAACGCGCGAGCACGATCTGATTTTTTTTTTTTGGCGGGAACGAATCACGTGTGTTCAGTCTGTGGAAGGGCGATGCCCGGAACAGTGTTTTACACAGCCCATCGTCGTTCCAGTTTTGCTTCTTCCGAGCACGATTTCAAGTTGGATCCGCCTTCACTATTTTATATTTCGGTTTTAACAGCGAGTCCTACATCCCATCATTCTTCTTGGAGCTGTTCTTGGATAAGGGAACAGCAACCAGTTGTAAGTGCCCACACGAACTGGTGGCAAGGCTGAGACTGCTTTGCCACCTTGTTCACAATAACTTTTCATGGCTGTAGCATTTCCTCCAAACCTCCTGCCATGCGCCATCCTCTTTATCCTCCACTTGCCAAAATCATGCCAAAATCCATGCCAAAATCCCTCTGGCCGTGGCAGATCCTCCGTCCTCTCCTACTACTGCCCAGGTGCAGGCGTTGGAACGCTCACATGAGGCAGCTTGGCCACTTCTCCAAACTTGGGGTTGCTGTACTTCTTGTAAACGGCAGTTAGATTCCCTCTGCCCGCCTTGTGCTGCAGCTCTGCCATCATCCTCACGCATGGCTGTAGGTCCGCCTCCGTGTATCCAGTGTGAAGAACCATCACAGGACACCAGAATGGTCGGCTCACATTGCTGCTGATGCTGCTGCTGCTGCTGGTGCTCGTGCTGGTGCTGGTGCTGATACTCCTACACAGGCTGAGACTGGTGGCGCTAGCAGCAACACTGGTAGCTGGAGATTGGCCGTCTGTAACAGCAACTGAGACAGAGACTGGGACAGCAACTGGCAGCGCATTGTTAGACTGCTGGCTGCTGCCGCTACTTGAGCTTGCAACAGGAACAACAGATCCAGTAGCAGCAGCAGAGGCAGCGGCAGCGGCAGTACTGCTGCAACCAACGCCGCTTTGCTGTGACATGAGATGCTGCGATCGGGCGAGCATGGCCGTGTACACAGCTGCTGCCGCCAGATGCGACGGGGAGAACTTCAGCATGCTGTACTCAGGCAGGCTCAGCTCCAGCAGAAACCACGCCAGACTCTGCATCACCTTCTCCGCTCCTGCTCCTGCCGCCGTCGCTCCCGCCGTGCCTGCCGTCGTTGCCTCCCCAGCGCCTCCCGCCGCCGCTCCCCCCGCCGCCCTTGCTGACGCCGCCGCCGCTTTCAGAAACCGCGACGCGAACACGTACGGCGTGGGAACCGTGAGCTGGAACCGCAGCGCGTTCAACATCTCCTTCTCCAACGCAATCACCTCCGCGCGGCTGTACGCGTTATCCGATATGTACACGAAATCGCGCACCTCGGGCGCCCAGATCTCCTCGTACTTGGACGCGATGAGCATGGCGGTCACACCCACGAGCTGCAGGTTGCGCCGGCGCACGGGCGCGAGGGACAGGTAACGGTCGATGAGGTTGGCGGTGAGGAAGAGCGTTTCCGGCATGAGCTTGAACTTGAGATGGACCTCGATTAGCCAGTCGAGGAGAATGGCGCGCATCTTGTCGTTGATGTCCGCCTGCTGGCTCATGTAGCTCTCCGCCGCCATCGTCTCCCTCTGCATTTGCGCGCACGGGGGAGAAAAAGGGGGAATTCCGGGGAAAAAAGGGCGGATGTGTTGTGGTGAGGGAAGTAACCAGGGAAAGAAGCTTAAAACATCGATAGCTGATTGGCTGAGTACCATCAGTGAGGCGCACGCTTCCGCCTTCCCGCAAACTTTCCGTCTCGGCCCCCAGTAGCACTTACTACCACTACCACCCCCACGACCAGCAGCAGCAGCGCGGCTCACCTCCATGCGGCGGTACAGCGCGTATATGTCGCGCACGTACGCCGTGGCGGCGAGCGGGTTGCGCCGGTCCTCCCAGTCGATATCCATCACCGCCGGCACCTCCGCATCCATCAGATCAACTCCGCCGCCCCCCCCGGTTCCTCCTCCGCCTCCGCACGCCTCCTCACTGCACGCCGTCAGACTCGCCGTCATCGTCATCGTCAGCATCGGCACTCCCTCCTCCTCGCTCTCCCGCCTCTCCCGCTCTTCCCGTTCACCCACCTTCCGCCCGCCGCAATTCCCCCCCCGCCCTGTCCCCGCTTTCGCGGCGGCAGCTTCCGCGGAAGGCCTTGCGCGCTCTGCGCCAGCCGCAACGGTCTGCTCGGTTGCGGCGCTGGTGGAAGCGGTAGACGCGGCGAGAAGCACGGGGACATCGACGGTGGCGGCGGTAACGCTGGTGGCGGCCGACGCGCAGGCCTTACGGGCGCCCTTGCCCAATTGAGCCGGTGCAACGGCGGTTGCGGTAACGACGGAGGCGGCAGCGGCGGCGGCGGAGGTCAGGGGCTTCCTGCGCACGTGGAGAAATGAGTCCAGCAGTAGCGATGAGATGATAGATCAGCTGTCTGGCTCAAGGAGAGAGTGAGAGTGCAAACACGGCTCAGCAGCGGGAGGAATAGGCCCAGCGGGAGCAGCATGAGCAGCGGGAGGAATACGCAACGCTGCAGACGGCATGCACCATCCGCCACAGCCTTCCATCACACGGCCATCCCTCCGAGACCTTTCCTTATCCTTCTCGAGCCCCATCTCGCCCGCGTTCCCCTTACCCGTCTTTCCCGGCAGCGGTGGCGGCGGCGGCGGCGGCAGTGAGCTCCACCAGGTTGCCCACCTCGGCCAGCACTCGGCGACTCGAGAACGACCGCGCTCCCGCCGGCGCCGCAAGCGCGCTAGGCGCCGGTGCGCCAGGTGCGACAAGAACTGGCGCTGGTGTAGTATGGGGAAGGGCAGAGAGGAAACCACGCGTCGATGAGATGTGACGGGAGAGGCAGAATAAGGGTTTGGCATAATGGTGTTGAGACGGGAGCTTCAGAAACTTCTCGCAAGGAGATCTCTTGGGGGAGTGAAACGCGGTGATGGTGAGGCACGTCGGATGTCCTAGTGCATGGGAACGAGTAGGGAATGGCTGTGGGAAACAGCGGAGCTCAATTACGAGTCTTCTTCTGTTTAACTCATCCGTTACGGCTGCGTCGTTGGCGGATCCAGATTCGACTCCTCTTCGACGCGTCACCATCGGCATGCCCACCACGTCCTTCCGGACTGATTTTACTCCTTCCAGGCGCCTCAAGAATGGGTGTCTCAGCTAGGTCTACCTTATATCGTGGCTGCAGCCGCGGTCAAGCGTACCTTTCCTCGCGACGGCTTGTGACTGCTGGTTTTCGTCTGCCATGGCTGCTGGGTGCAGTGGCGCGCTCCGGCGGCGGTTCGGAACGATTGGCCAGCGAAACGGACGAGGAACGTGTGAGAATAAGGGGGTGTGTGTATGGTCTGTGTACGACTCGTACGCCACGTGTCGGGAGGGATTATTCTCGGCTCACCGCGCCAAACGCGGGTACGGGCGAGGATGGCAAGAGGTGTTCCGTCGCGGATGCGCTGCGGCTTAGTGGAAACGCATGGGGAGCCGAGGATTCGGCAGGGAGTCCTTGAAGTGACGCGAGGAGATGGCGAGGCAGGGAGGGAGGGTGTGGAGCGGAAGCGCTTGGTAGAGAGTATGACGAGATCGCACGGCTGTTGCAGCTGCGGCCATGCAGCGATGCGAATACTGCGAGCTTAGGATGGACGGCTAGCCTAGTGTACGTTCTCGAGTGGGCCAGTCGCGATCACTGGCTTCTGCAACAAAAGAAGAAGGGTTGCTCCTAGCGAATGAGTCTAGATGGTGGCTGATTCTGACGGTATTAGTTGATCCAGCAATTCTGGATTGGACTAATGTGTGAAGTTCTCCAGGGCAATTCGAGAGAGCTAGTTATTGGCGGCGTAAGTGCGTGGTACGCCCTAGATACTTGGTCCGAGACTCCCAGGTGCTGCCTTGATCGAGAATGTGTCACCACCTACCAACGGGATGAATGTTTTTTCTCTGATGACGGCCAAATATTTTACACCAGCGCCCCGGTCGCCTCGCGCCAGCATCAGTGTCTGGTCACAGTTTTGCGTAACGCATGGTCTCCTTTTTTCCGCATCTGCTTCTCCAGTACTAGCTGAAGTGAGGCCTGGCTGTGGAGTTAGTTCGGGCGCATACACCACATTCCCTTCCCACACCACGCACAAAGGCTCGACCTTCTGGCATCTCTTTGTATGGTAGCAAGTGGATGTACGGTCTGCTCTGTTGCATGGAATTTGGTTCGAGACAAGGCGAAGCGGTGAACCAGCTCCTCCTGTCGTAGCTTTTCTTGGTGAGCCCGCGCCAGAACGAAATTCAAATGCGAAACTGAGTGACGCGCGCCAGCACGCAGCGCATGTTCCCGCAGCGCTAAGCGCGGGAAAATGCTGGTTCGGGACACCAGATGGAGAATCGACGGTCCGTTTTTGAAATATGCTTCTGGTTTTGACTGCTTGCGACGCGGTTATGGAAGCAGGGGAGGTTCGGGCACCATAACCGTGGTTCGGAAGGTTGGTGCGATTTCTGTTTTTGGGTAATTTCGAAAGCAGGGCAAACAGCAAAACAGCATACTTTGGCTTTTGCAGTCTGGCACCAATGCAAATCCACTCCACTGGCCCCTCGGGCAGCAGTGGGAAAATCTGATCCACAAAATGCCCGAACACATGAGAACATGTCTGAGCGAAAGCCGAGCATACCACACCCATTCGACATCCCTAACAAAGAGCACTTCGATTCCAATAATGTGACCTACGTGCAGGTATGGCACTCTAGTAGGTATATTGTTTTTGTAATCCCATTTTCATTCCAGAAGGCAAATTGTTTTAGCCGTCCATATAACAAATATTTTTTTTAACTTCAATAAATTATAATAGTTTTACAAAAACCATATGCTATATATAAGAACTGCACAGACCTCTTCATCATTACTTAAAAAGGGTTTGCTTTAGTTTTTAGTGCAAAAAAAACTCTTGATATAAAATCTGAAAGGTATTGTTACGAATAGTAATACTTGAATATTACTGTGCACTCCTCACCGCATCAAAGAGAAGCACGCAGTATCGCGAATGAACGCGAAGCGTCAGACGGTTTGAATCGACTCGAAGCGTCAGACAGTTGGGACGCATCTGGACCGTCGGAGCAGACAGCATCAGGCAGTTGCAGGCAGGATGGTTTCGGCGCGAACAGTTTCATAACTGTTCGCGCCGCACGGTTGGGAATGTATTTGAATAAGGGAATGTACCCCTTAGAGTACATGGCTAGCTAGGTCGTTTCATCTCCCCTGTACTCATATTTATATTTGCTGTATTTGCATGTTTTAAATGATCTCAAAGCATTTTACATTCACTCTGCTATTGAGGTCAAGGGCCCACCAACATCACTTCTCTGCGTGCGAACCTTCCTGAGTAGATCCTAGGCCACGATCAACTTCTGATCGCAGCATGGTATGAGAGCGGCTCGGGAATCCTTCGCACTGCCACTCCCGAAAATTACGACATTCGGAAAGTGGCGTCCGGCACACGCTCGCGTGTGAGAATGGCCGGAGGATCTGGTGGTCACACGAATCTGACGGCTGAAGCGCAGCCCAACCCGGCTGCGACAAGCGAGGAAACGACGACGATCCCTTCCGCCGTCCTCGCACAACTGCTTCAGCGACTCACGAGCCTGGACCAAGGACTCCAAACATTGCGGAATGGCGACGCGGGAACCTCTTCCCAACCCACTCAACCGGCGTCAAACGGCCAGAACTCCGCCCCGCAAGGCTTCTCCCTAGATACGAATGGCTCAACCCCCAAGACTCCCTGTCCTAGCGATGAAGCAATTCTCTCCGCGCAATCAAGGTTTTTGAGCATATCAAAAATAAAGACAAGTGTGTGCTTTGACGGCAGAGACTTTTACACCTGGAGCTTCGAGCTGGAGCTGCTGCTGCAAAACGCGCAGATTTATCATTATTTCGACGGGAGCTACTCGGGACCTGCTGAGGACATCGACGACGCCAGGACTCGCTATTATAACGAGTCCCTGATGGCGTACGGGATCCTTCTGCGTAACATGTCGCCGGCGGAGCAGCTGAACATTCGTTCATACAAGGCATCGGTTGCCCCAGCCCTCGACGCTTGGCGCCACCTGAACGGCGTGTATCAGCCCAAGGACTCCGTCTCCTCGAGCCGACTACTCCAGCAACTGCTGGAAACTAAGATGACCTCAGGGGAGAAGGTCAACAGCTACATCAACCGCTGTCGGAGCCTTCGCGATCAAATCGCGAAGTTGGGAAGCTCGATTTCCGATGAAATCTTCGTGAACATTGTGCTTCAAGGGCTTGGCCCAGAGTGGCGGCCCTGCAAGGCGCTCCTCCGACAGCAGGGGGTCATCTCGGAGGCCGCCCTTTGCGCCGCCCTTCTCGTCGAACAACGGGATATGGATCAGCAGCGACCAGCGCCACGACGAGAACGCGAACGGCTCGCCTTCTACGCCGACAACAATGAAGAGCGACGACCGCGGCGCCTCTACTGCAAAATCTGCAGAAACTTTGGGCATTTGGCGGATCGATGTAAGTTCCGATCTCGCCCTCGCCAGACCAATCCGAGCAACTGGTCCGGCCGACAAGACGCACGAGGCGACGTGCGTCCAGCCCAAGGGTATCAACCCCCACCCGCGCGCAATCTGAACTCAACCGTTCAGCATCAGCAGCAGCAGCCATCAACTGCCCCTACGCGCAACGTCATGAGCAACATGGCCATGACACGCGAGTCACGTCGTCGCCGTGTTCGCTCACCCTCACCTGAGCCAGCACCGCACCCCATCGGCGCGTTCACCAACAACAACCCGTTCAGCCCGCGCCGCGACTTCAACGACGACGACGAACAGGACTGGAACCTCCCAGTCCCGCTACTTGAAAGTCCCCCGCACATACCAGACATGCGGGTGGCGCCACTTGATTGGCTCTCGCGCGAGCAATTTCTGAAGTTCGACACCCCGCACATCGTCACACCGCGATTGGCGCTGCTCGCACGTGACGACAACAAGCGCTACAACACCTGGTACCTGGACAGCTGCTGCGGCCAGCATATGGTGGGCTCCGAGCGCTACATATCCAACGCCGTCCCCACCCCTACAGTCACTTACGTCACTGTGGCGAACAACACGCGCCTGCGCACAAGCGCACAAGGCATTGTCGTGCTCAAAGCACGTGGAAGCCGCACGCACATCATGCTTAACGATGTGCTGATCGTCCAGAACCTGCGCTTCAACCTCCTGTCCGCCGCACAGCTCATGGACTGCGGCGTCGACCTCAGCACGGATCGCGCGACGCGAGACATCCTGCTGCACTACGAATCGCGCAAATTTCCCCGCAGGTAGATCGGACGAGCGCACTCCGAAAATGGAGTGTATGTCCTAGATTTCGACATTCCCGACTGCAGCGGCGACTCGCACGAGTTGATTGATCTCGTGCCACTGCGCTTCGAGCACATCCACCGCAGGGATTGGAAGCACCCTGACGGCAGACCGTGGGTGCCGCATCATCCCCACCCACGCGAAACGGCGTTACACAACCCCGATCCAGACGGCATCTGCAGGGATTGTCACACGCCGACGACATCAACGAACGCGATTGCCGGCCGCGGACTCGCCGCCATCGCTGAAGTAGAGCGCCACGCGCCCCCAGAGGAAGGGATGTCGCAGCTCGAGCTTGAAGTTACTACCCACGGCATTTTCGGCACGCCAGAGCATCCCCTCATCGGTCCCCCCTCACAGCACCTTCAAGGCATGCTGCGCGGAACTGGCGTTGGCACCTTTGATGCCCATGGCGAGCCGCGACCCTACACCTACGAGAAGTTTCTGGCCATCTACTCTCATCGACGCGACTCGTCGAAGAAACTCACCGTGGAGCAAGAGGAAGAATTGGCGCGCCGCGAAGCTGAGGAGCTTCGCCAGCAAAGCCTCGCAGAAGCACGTGAGACCTTCGCTTGCGCCACCTGGGGAGCTGAGGCTGAAGAAAGTGCCTCCAATGAAGGGGGGTGGGGGAGCGCTGGAGGATGGGGAACAAGTGACACTAGCAGCTGGGGAGACAACGGCGGAACCTGGGCCAACGCGAGCGGCGGATGGGGCGCCGCAACTAGCGCCGACAATAGCGGCTGGGGTACTTTCCGCGAAGAACGAAAGGGGGGAGAGGATGAAGCAGAGGAAACTGAGGCAACACCTGCAGTCGTTCCTCTTGGTCGTCCCCTGCGTCACATTCCACTCGCACCACCGCTACTTGACAACCCCCCGCGTCGCAATCCATGGGACACCATCATCTGGGGCAACGAGCCGTCAACCCCGCGTCGCACCGTCTACGGACCTGCCCCTGAGCCACGCGAACCAACCTTCGTCCCTGGAACCATCCCCGGGACCAACATTCTGCTCTCTGAGATTCGCGACAGAGAGTTCTTGGCGCTGATGCTGACTACCGCGCCAGAAGAAGAAGAATCAGAGGGAGTAGCAGCTCCTGTACCTGACGAAGACCCTGAGGAAGCGCGCGCGCGCTACATGCGCACCTCCGGCTTTCGTGCTGACGATACTCTCTGGCACCAGCGCCTCGGACACCCTTCACGCGCGACGCTGAAAAACTGCATCGACGCAGGCGTCTTCGCTCCTGGCGCACTCCTGCGCCCTGATGGCTCCGAAGTGAGAGGCGCGACACATCCGCGCAACTGCACCGTCTGCCCCGAAGCTGCGCTGAGCCACCAACCGTTCCCGCTGCTCGAACCTGGAACAAACCGCTACCCCAAGCTGCACAAGGTGTACAGCGATTTCCTGAACGTGGGGCATTGCGGAGTCGAGGACGAAATGTACACGCTCACCTTCATCGACGCTGGAACGCGCTACGTGTGGGTCGTGAACGTGGAGTCACGCGACAGAGCCTACGAGGTGTTTCGCCTCTGGCTGGCGCACGCGGAGCGACAGTCTGGGAAGAAGCTGAAAATCTGGCAATCTGACGGCGCGGCAGAATTCAGGAGCAACCAGATGCAAACCTACCTCACGCAAAAGGGGATCGAGCACCACATTTCTCTCCCCTACGCACACCAGCAGCAGGGCGTAGCTGAGCGGACGAACCGCACGCTAATGACGAAGGTGCGCGCGCTGATGAAGCAGTCGAAATTGCCGCCGATCTACTGGACCTACGCGATGCACCACGCCGTGCGGGTGCACAACCTACTTTCGACCACCGCCATCACCGGCAATCTGTCCCCGCACGTCAAATGGACCGGGACCAAAGGAGATACCTCCATGTTGCGCGTATGGGGGTGCATGGTTCAATACCGCCCGCCGACTTCAACCATCGGCAAATTCGCCAGCCGCGCGCGCTGGGGGATCCATCTCGGCATCAGTCACGAGTACAAGGCGTGGATCGTGCTGGACCTCCTCAGTCAGAAAATCGCTCACGCTCGCGACGTCATCTTCTACGAGCGCCTCTTCCTCGACCAGTTCCGCCGCGACGAAGAAACGAACGCGAACCGCGTCTACGCGAACGATGGGCACAGCTACGCAACGCCCGAAGACGAAGTCGCTGCAGCAATCTTGGAGCAGGACACGAGGGGCGAGTTCGTGTGGGAAGAACGACGCAGCAGCGACGACGACGACGACGACGATTCCTCGGGAGGAGGAATGGGCGCAGCAGGCGGAAGCGGAACAGGCGGAAGCGGCAGAGGCACAGCACCATCAGCGCCTCCTGAACCAGAAAGCGATGACGACGACGTACAGGAAGTCATCCCGCAACGTCGCCACGACAGCACTATCTCAGGACTGCAGCTGCTCGGACTTCACACCGTAACTTCGAAGGCGCCACGTGTCATCGAGCCCCAAAATCCGCGCGAAGCTCTTTCTGGACCACACAGCAAGGAATGGCGCGAAGCAATGGACGCAGAGATCAAGGCGCTGGAGTCACGAGACACCTGGGTGCTAGTCGACCGCGCGGCGATCAAAGGCGCAAGAATCCTCTCGGGGAAGTGGGTCTTCCGCGTGAAAACCGCAGCGGACGGAACGATCGAGCGCTTCAAGGCGCGTTGGGTGGTTCGCGGCTACGATCAGAGGCATGGCATCGACTTCGACCAGACGTTCGCCCCAGTTAGCCGCCATACCTCCGTTCGAATCCTGCTCCCCATTGCAGCCGCAAGGCACCTACCACTCCGCCAGATCGACGTGAAGAACGCGTTCCTGTATGCGTTAGTGGACGCCGTGATCTACGTGGAGCAGCCGCACACCTACGGCGAAGGGGACTCGCGCGTGTGCCAACTGCGCAAGTCACTCTACGGGATCAAACAGGCTCCGAGGTTGTGGCAGCAGTACCTGCACAACATCCTGCTTGAAATCGGATTCAAGCAGATGCCGCACGATCCAGGGATGTATCGCCGCGAATTCCGCGGGGAATACATTCTCCTCACGGTGTACGTCGACGACCTGCTTTACACAGACTCAAACAACGAGCTTCTCGAGCAGTTCGAGAAGGCCTTGGCGGGGCGCGTCGACATCACGTGCAACTACGAGGTGAAGCAGTTTCTAGGCCTCAACATCTCCTACGCGCCTGAGGCCATTCATCTCTCAGCGGCTAAGTACGCAGAGGAGTTAGGGAAGCGGTTCAACATTCCACCTGCACCTCTCTCAACTCCCTACCGAACTCCCGGACCGAACCACAAACCCGACAACAAACCCCTATCCCCTGCTGGGATTCAGACGTACCAGCAGCAGCTGGGATGCCTCCTCTTCGCCTCTGTCACCTGCAGGCCAGACCTCTCGTACATCGCCAGTCAGCTGGCGCAGTACTCACGCAAACCAACGGCTGAGAATCTTCTGGATCTGCAGCGCGCCCTTCAGTTCTTCGTTTCAACGCCCAAGATTGGGCTGTGCTACTCAACTGCACCAACTCCATCCTTCAACCTCATCGGCTATGTGGACGCCGATCACGCAGCAGACCCCGATAATCGACGGTCCAGGACTGGCTTCCTGTTCCGACTCGAGCCAACGGGACCAATCTCCTGGAACTCGCAGAAGCAGGAGCTGGTTGCCCTGTCGTCAGCCGAAGCGGAATTCATCGCAGCAACCGCAGCAGTTCGCGAAGGCCTCTACTTGCAGGAACTCCTGCAAGAGGCAAAAATTCCAGCTTCGCCCACATTTCGCCTTCACTGCGACAACCAGAGCGCGATTCGCATCGTGAACAAACCTGGTTTCGTCAACCGCACCAAGCACATTGCACTGCGGTACTTCTTCGTGAAGGATGAGGTGGACAAGGGCAAGGTCAACTTGACCTACTGCGCGACCGGTGACATGGCAGCAGACTTCCTCACGAAGCGACTGCCACGCCAGCAGTATCAGCACTGCTCCGAACTCAGCGGCGTGGCCAAGCAGGTCAAGTCGAGCTACGGCCAGGAGTGAAGGGGGGTGTTACGAATAGTAATACTTGAATATTACTGTGCACTCCTCACCGCATCAAAGAGAAGCACGCAGTATCGCGAATGAACGCGAAGCGTCAGACGGTTGGAATCGACTCGAAGCGTCAGACAGTTGGGACGCATCTGGACCGTCGGAGCAGACAGCATCAGGCAGCTGCAGGCAGGATGGTTTCGGCGGGAACAGTTTCGTAACTGTTCGCGCCGCACGGTTGGGAATGTATTTGAATAAGGGAATGTACCCCTTAGAGTACATGGCTAGCTAGGTCGTTTCATCTCCCCTGTACTCATATTTATATTTGCTGTATTTGCATGTTTTAAATTATCTCAAAACATTTTACATTCACTCTGCTATTGAGGTCAAGGGCCCACCAACATCACTTCTCTGCGTGCGAACCTTCCTGAGTAGATCCTAGGCCACGATCAACTTCTGATCGCAGCAGGTATTGCTGTAATATGACATTTTCGAACGCTCAAATCTCGGGTCTAAAGTTTTTGTTGCTTATCATTTCACCAATTATAGTGATTCAGCATTTAATATGTCAGATCAGATGACTTGAATATGGATGTATGTTTATGCAAGACCGAATTGATCCATGCTTCTTACGTCTCTTGACCGAGTGTGCATGCGTGACCAGATTTGTGCATTTCACGTGAAACGGAAGCGTTCCTTCTTTTAGCGAGGAAATATCCAACGCCTCGCTTGGCGGTGAGCATCTACATTTGAGCATGGTTTTTGCGCCGCGAACTTCCCCAAACCCAAGGTGAACAAGGCTTTTTGAGCATACCTATTTGTGTGAGTGTCCATTCCCAACAGAAGCTAGGCAACGTTTGCGCATCAACCTCGACACCATGGCGGATGTTGGGTGGGAAGGATGGGTTACCCTTAGTCTGATATTTCTGATGTTGGTGCTCCTGGTCGCGGAAGTAGCTCCTCCGTACATGGTAATGATGGGAATTCTTATAATTTTTATTCCACTTCAAATATTGGACGTGGAAAAGGCCTTTCACGGTTTCTCGGATCCAGCAATGCTATCAATAGCAGTGCTTTTCATTGTGGCCAAAGGTATGATATGACGATTTGTTCTCGCTGTTTTCTTAACACCCAAGATAAACTTGTTCCTATCGTGCAGGCATTGAGACGTCTGGAGGACTGGAGTATGTTTCCAAGTTTCTATTCAGCACCAAATCTGGGAAGAAGTCCAAGTCATTCCTCGTTAGAGGCAGCGAAAACAGTATCGTCTGGGTCCTTCTGAACTACACCGTGCCAGTTGCCCTCTTCAGCGCGTTTCTTGCCAATATTCCTCTTGTCGCTATGATGATACCACCAATTGTGGAGTTCTCCAAGAAGGTCAGACATACTTACTGCTTGCCTAACAATTACACGAACCGTTTGGATTAACTTATGGAACTCCTGATTACAGGTGAACATTTCGCCCTCCAAGATGCTGATTCCGCTGAGCTACGCTGCACTGCTTGGAGGAACCTTGACCTTAATTGGTGCATCAACCAACTTGATGGTCACCTCAATGGCTGCGAAGAAACTCCCAGAGTTGACCATGAACATATTCGAAATTGGAATTGTGGGGGTTCCCACAACAGTTGCCGGAATATTGTACTTGCTAGCATTCTCGGGGAAGTTATTGCCTGACAGGCTGGCCATGCAAGCCACTAACATCAACGCCAGGTATGGACTCTTCCGTCTCTCGGTGTCGTCTAGGTAGTACCCAGCAGTTAAATGTCCAGCCTTGCTTCCTGTATGTTTCCTTGTTAATGACACCAACGTTGTCGTGTTTCAGGGAATATACTGTTGTTTTAGTTGTGAAGCCCTCCTCCTCCCTTTGTCGAAAGAGCGTGGAGCAGACAGGCGTGCAAAATCAGCCTGGATTGCAGCTGCTTCATGTGGACCGTGACGGGGTTGTTACTTCAGACCCACCATCTGACTTCATTGTTCAGGCAAAAGACAAGCTTCATTTCTGTGGCGTCATCGACTCCATTCTCTCATTGACGCAGCTTGATGGATTAGCGCTGTCCGAAGATGAGGTACACGTGATTTGAGGTCGCTTGATCACGGAGGCTTTTGTGACTAACAAGCTTACTGTGTAAGTGCAGGGTCAAGAGCAAGTTGACCTCAACAAACTCCGGCCAAATCAATTTCTGGTCGAGGCTGTTGTTGCAAGTAAGTCACCAATGGTGCACAAGAGGGTTGCGGACTTGCAGCTCAGGACGCGGTACAAAGCTGCAATTGTTGCAGTTCATCGCTATGGGACAAGGCTGAACAGGTATGGTCAGTCAGTTCAGACATCCAGTGTCACACATAAGCCTTGCGTTCATAACCGTCTTTGTTGCAGTGCAATTGGCGACATTGTATTGGAAGCGGGCGACTCTTTGCTGTTGGTGGCTGATGGGAGCGAATTTGTGTGCAAACACCGGAACAACTCTACTTTTGCCCTCGTTTCTAAGGTAAGACTTGGGAAAATGTGTTCCGACATTGCTTGCTGATTTAGATGTTGATCCGCTGGTTTTTATTGCAGCTTCCTGGTTTTACGCCAGTACAGCGCCAAAAGGCAGGGATAGCTGCAATATTTGTGCTGACCATGGTTGTTGCAAGCGCATTTCCGAGCGTTCCTCTGATAACTGCTGCCCTATTCACATCAGCGGCACTTATGTTGTCCGGAAGCATGACGTCACGAGATGCAATGGTATGTCGAGCGAGCTATGAAGGGTTTGCAAATTATGGGCCATTATGGGCCAAGATGCTATTCATGCTTCATGTACAGGAGTCGCTGGAACTGCCAGTTTTGATCATGATTGCTGCTGCATTTGGAATATCGGAAGCTCTGGTTCAAAGTGGTGCAGCAGACCTTGTTGCTCAGGTCTTGATGGGCTTATCCGGTGGGACACAGGTATGGATGTGACTTTCAAGCAATCGTTGCATCATGTGTTTGGCAATCATCTAACCCACGATTGGCTTTCAGATTGGCCTGCTAACCTGCACTTATGTGGCAACGACGGTTTTCTCTCTGGCTATTACAAACAACGCCGCAGTGACAATTATGTTCCCAGTAGCACTTGCGGCCGCACAACAGCAGGGCCTAGATTTTAGGCCATTTGCGTACATCCTAATGATGGCTTCTTCTGCGGGCCTCATGACTCCCACTGGTTGCGCTACAAACATTATGGTTTACAACCCTGGAGGTTACAAGTTCGTTGATTACATTGCATTTGGAGGGCCTCTGCAGGTGAGACACTTGCCAAATGCCTAGCACAGGCAGCTGTATCATGACCCTGGCTGACAAAAACATTCTTCCTGCTTGGCAGATTGTGCTTCTGATTGTGACTGTTGGCGTGACCCTGACGTTGAGGTTTTGGTGGATATGGTGGATTGTGCTCATTGGTGCTACTGTCTTGCTCACACCGATTCTTGCATGCCAGGTGAGTCTTGCAGAGCTGTTTTTTTTCTGTTTCTGCCAAACACTGCTCAATTACTGCCCTGCTGCAGAGCTGGAACCTCCCACACAATTCACGTGTGTTTCATGATGATGCACCTGAAGTACCACTCTCAAGCATTACGGAACATGAACCGGCTACAATCTCAGTGACAACGGAGGGAGGTGTGAGGAACTCTATTGCATCAGATTCGTTATCACCAACTTATAGGCGCTCTTCTGTAGGTGTAGAGAAGTCTATCCCTAGCCAATTTATTTAAAGTGGGTAAGGAAGTCAAAATGATGTATGCTGAACATTATGAACAACAGTTTTGGTTATTTTAACCCTAACAATCTGCTCCCGCAAATTTACTGTCCAACTAAGTCGCACTAAAACGCAATAACAGTGAGAGCCCAGGGTACGCCCTTCAAAGTTCAGCGGTTCGAGTTTTCCTCAGTATCACATCCTCCTGCAGGAGTGGGAGCTTGATGTATGACCTTTAGATCTAACCGTCGCTTAGAATGGCCGAGTGGCTCTCCAACATCGTACAGCAACTCTCGCCTCGAGAAGAATCACGCCCCCCATTGGGATCTCCAAAGAGTAGTCGCCGGCATCCAGCGCCCGCCTCTAAGGCTCGCGCAAATACCGTGATAAGTTCGAATCAGAAGAACACTTCCAGGACAATGGCCTCCGCCGTGGCCAAGGTTGAAACGCCAGAGACTTCAGTGGCCTCAGAAACGCCTTCACTTGAATTGCAATTCCAGGCGCGCAGCAAAGAATTGTTGCAAGAACAACCAAATCTGGTGCCTTTGAGCGACGGCGGCCAACCTAACTCGGATGGCGAATATGGGAAAGCGGATGCAGACGCTACGAGTTCCAGCCCGGTAGCGTTGGTAAAACCAGGAGATTCGGTAGGAGGGTTGGTGTCCGGCGTAGAGGGTGTCAAGGCAACGACAGGCACTTCACCCACTGAAGCAACAGCAGCAGGAACTTTGGCGGGATCTCCTAAATTTGCAGCTGACATGATGCAGAACGCCCAGTCCGCAGTTTCTTCTGGGCCTCAAGGCAGCGCCGTCACCAGCAATGGGAACAGCAAGGCTGAGAGCAGCGGGAACAGTGGTGGGAGCAGGGGCTCCGAGGACGAGAATACACGAAAGAGCCCTACGAACACCAGCACGACAGACCGCACTAAAGGTCCAGCCAGCCCCACAAAGAGGAGAACCCTTCCAGTACTCCCGGCTTCAAAAAATGAACCGGGTGAAACCAGTGCAGGTTCTAGTCGGCAGGACGAGAATAACAACAAGCAATCTAAGCGAGGCACCGGTTCAGGTAACAACGGCGGGACGAGTGACACGGGAAATTCGTCAGCGGAGGATTCCCGTACCGCTGTTGCAGGCAGTTCAAGCCCAAGGGAGTCGATTTCACACAATACCGCTGAAGAGGTGCTGGTGCCAGTGGCTGGCATGGTTGGAGGAGAGTTGGCAGCGATGATCAGCAGCACGAGGGCTTGTGTGTACGAGGCCACGGAGTTCTTTGTGGCGTGGCAAGGCGTGCTCACGGTGGCTTATTCAGGGATTCCTCCCGCTCTTTGTGAGGTACGATGAGGTAACGGACCTTGACGAATCGGAAGATTTTGGGATATGGTGGGCGCTCGAAAGGCTTGCACTTGCTTTCTTTCTGCCCATTTTTTTGCACCCATCATAGTAGTGTTTTAATGTCAACGGCTGTGTTGTTCCCATGCCCTATCCTCCTCTTGTGCAGCTGAAAGATCGCATGGGAGGAGCATTGCAAAGTATGGTACCTGAGAATCCTGGCTCGCGATGGCCGAAGACCACCCTGGCGTGTCTGCGGGACGACCAGAGGCTCACACCTGAGCAGCTATCCACCCTGAGGGATATCTGCAGGTCAGTGCCTATGCTTTCTCAAGTGTAAAGTTTGAAAGGAATGGTTAAAAGATGGAGCTTGGAGTTTTGTTGCACCACAGTCAGCTTTTTGTTGTATTGTGCTGTGCTACAATCAACCCACCTCGTCTCTTTTGCTGCGTCCTTCTCATCCCAACCCACTCCAGCACAATGAGCTTTCAGCTGGCCCTCGCCCCGCCTGTGGTTGTGGACACCCTCTCTGTGGTGCTCTACGAGAACTGCTGCCTGGAGAAGCTGATCACTGCCACCCACATTCCCTTGCAGCATCCTGTAGACCCTTCACCCCCGTCGCTCGAGCAGCGGCAGTACGTCCGTGGTGTGGTGGACGAATTTGGCTCCAAGAACCTTGCAAAATACTGGCTGCATGCCTCTAAAGATGGTGAGACCGGAACGAAGATAGAAGGAGGAATTATGGTTGGAAGATATGGGGACGGTTTAAATAGAAAAGGGTGTTTCTTCATTCTTGTCGATCCTAGCCTGTTCTCCTTGCTGCCGCCTCAGTCCTCCCATCAGTTCCTCCCTGCTATTCCTCACCCCACTTGCCCTGCTCCACCAGGCAATCGATCGAGCCACTACCGCAAGCCCAAGATGGGAGCCACAGTGGTTCACTTTCTGGCTCCCCACGAGGTGCCTGCAGCTCTTTCTGTCTTCAGGCGCCTGGTTGACACTGCCCTACCGGGCCTTTATGAGTGGTTCTCGGATGACTCCCTACATATCACTCTCCGTGCCCTTTGTTGAACGGTGGGTGCATACATGTTGAAAGCGCCTGCCCATCTTTGCTTCGTCTCGTAACCTCTTTTCGACCCTGCTCTCCACCCCCTTCTCGCATCCCCTGATCGCTCTTCCTCTCCCTTTTCCAGTAAGGCGTTTTCCTTGTCACGCTTTTTCGTGTGTCATGCACATGTTGTTGGTGTGCTTGCGTGGATGGACAGTATACCGGTGCCTAACATTGTATGGTTACTACCTCTGCAGGTCATTGTACAGAAATATGTGCTTCAGCATAGGTGGTTCCGAGACAGTGAATTATTCAGCTGCGATGAACTCGGCAGCAACTGATGCAGCATAAAGAATATTACATGTATGTTTAACCTTGCAGGAACGGTGGTTATGCTGCTGTCATTGTTTCCTTGTGCTGGTACCTGTGCTGGTTCTGAAACTCAGGGTACATTCCTGTGTCGACATTTGTGTCTCAATGCCCCTTTTCCCGAGTCGCGCCTGTAAATTTACAAATTCGAGCGTCACAAACAACTCAATGTACCGCGACACTGTGCGACACAGAGCTTGTTACAGGTGGCCCAATTTCACTGGCTCACAACAAAAGGCCCGATCACTCGTGGTTTTGGCGCCGGGCACGCCTGGGAACAAATTCACAAGCACCTACCGTAACCAACTACGGACGGATGCTCGCTGGAAAGATGCATCCCACAATCGAGTACAAAGCACAACATGCCATCGTAAATGCATACTTCAGACGCCTGCATCTCCACTGCACACTGCATCCCGCGCGAGTGTGCAGTGATGGCGGAGCCCCGAGCTGTACCATTCCTCATGCGGCTCCTTGTCGCATGGATCACCTTCTACTACACCATTTTCATGGACGTAGTAGGACGCGCTGTCGGCGGCATGCTTGAAGGCGATGTCTTCGACAGTGAAGACTCGACGGCCGAGAGCTCACGCGGCTCCAGCAGGACAGAAGAGCGTGCGAGGAGGGCGCGCTTGCGTCGGCGGAGGTACAGGCTACTGGGCGAAGACCTGCGAGCAGGGCCCTAGATATCAGACTTTGGAGTCTGATTCAGAGTCCGTTCAAACTTTTTTTTGTAGCCTAGTCTGAACTCCAAGAATTTTTTTAGGGACCCTGTCTGATTTTCCAGAGTTTTTTTACATGACTTGTCTGAAATTTCAGACTACTTTGAGTAGTGTACGCTGACCCTCAGACTTGTATCGGGGGTGCACTCTGAAACCGCTTATACAGGGGTTTGGGCCTGCCTGGCGGCGTGTAGGCTTATCCCCGCCAGTCACGGGCGGGAACCCAGAAATTTCGCCACCGCGGCACCGCACAGTCGCGTTGGTACAGAATTGCTGTGATCAACACCAATTCCAACCAATCGCGGCTGCGCAACAGGCAGTGTTGGCAAGATTCCTTGCCAAAACAAGAGTAAAATTCGAGTGCTAGTCTGTAACATCAGCGTTGAAAAGTTTGTGGAGTCTGAACTTTCAGACTTTAAAATTTGGTCAACTCTGACAGCCAGACTAGGAAGAGGGGTGTACTCTGAGGCCTCAGACTAGCTCAAAACGAATCTAGGGGCCTGCCTGCGAGGCATGGGAGACACGGAATTCAGGGACCTGTTCAGGATCAACCGTGAAATCCTTGCATACATTGTTGCTGGAATGTCGTACTACATGCTCCCTTACGTCGAGCGCCACTTCATCACCCACGACATAGCAAACCTGGTAGCCATAAAGTACCTTGCAAGTGGTATGGCGTACGTCGACCTCTCGCACTTCTTCGGACTCTCGAAGACGCTCTGCCACGCCCTCGTCGACATGTGGCTGATGCACTTCCCGAGCGTCTTAAAGGAGCAGTGGGTGCACTTCCCCACCGCGGAAGATCTTGCCGAGATGGCCGAGGAGTTTCGCGCGGTCAAGGGGGTACCTGCGGTGGTGGGGGCTATTGATGGGACACACATCCACATCAAGGGCATGGAAGGTCACAGGCAGGAGTACTACACGAGGAAGTCCGACTACGCCGTCCAGCTGCAGCTCACCTGCGATGCGAGGGGAATCATCTGGGATTACCTGATAGGGTACCCGGGAAGTGCACATGACCAGCGGGTGTTCATGAACAGTGCACTACAAGAGAGGTTGCACAACGGCGACATAGCGCCTTATCAAATCGTGGGAGATGCAGCCTACCCACTCAGAGATTTCTGCCTCACCCCCCTACATGCTCCCAAGGAGGGCCTAATGGAAGACTGGGCGCAGTGCTTTAACTATTGCCAAAGCGCCACGCGCATGGCAGTAGAGCGCTGCATCGGGGCCTTCAAGGGCAGGTGGCGGCTATTCGCGGGCCGCAACGACTGCCAGCTGTGGCGCGTGCTGGCAGGTGCGTCTTGCTGCGTCGTCCTGCACAACATGTGCGAGATAATGGGAAAGGTGAGGCGCGTCAATGAGGTGTGGGCATCACTGCCTCGGAACCGAGACCCGTGGTGGACCAGAGGCGCGGTTGCGGAATTCAAGTGGGAACCCTGTGTCCCTCTGACTCAAGCGACACCGAAGGAGAGGCGCAAGCGTCTCGGTGAGGCGTTGGAAGCGTCTTACCTTACTCGGCGTCGCCGCGAACCCACACTTCCTCAGCCTCGTCCGGGTTAGCTGCATCCTCGCCGGTCTGCCCGCGACGGAACCAGCCGTCCTCGCCGCCGTCGAATGCGTTCGGGGCCGTCGGGGGGGGAGCGCCCGCATTCGCGCCGTTGCGGGCGGTCGGCGCGGGAGCAGTCTGCTGGAGGCGCTCGCGAGCAAGACGTTCGTCCTGCTGCATCCATGCGCGGACAAGCCCTTCGAGCTTGCACATCGCGTCATCGTGGCAGCCCTTGATCGTCTCACAGACGAGCTTCGCGGCCGCCATGGTGGCCGTCTCCGCCACGCGCGGGCGCTTGGAGGGCGGTGTGCACTGCGGGGGGGGGGCTGCACACGCAAGAAATAGCAAGGGAGGTGGTTAGCATTGTGTTCTTGCACGGCATGCCATACAATGAATGAAGTTGTCTTTGGAAAACAACAAGTGCATCAGGACACTTTAATGAAGAACCCGAAAGGCAGAAACGTAAGCACACAACCAGCATCGGCGAATGCAAAGGCGGCATCACTCACCCGTGAATGTCGGCGTAGACGTTGCAGGCGCCGAGGTGGAAGGCACCGTGAAGCCACACGGCGCGTTAACGTTCGTCGCGCCGCCTGCTGCCACGGCATGCGGGTTGGCGACGGCCCTGTTGTTCAGAAACAGCTCCATGTACGGGAACCACGGGGGCTTGCACACGGTACCCTTGCCCGACGCCTTCTCTGCCTTCTTGAGCTGCTTGTAAAACTGCACGAGGTTGCGCCACTGTTTCTGGACGGCGTTGACGCCACGGACCCACCCCGGGTTCTCCTTCTCCAGATGATTCACAAGGCGCGCCCAGTACTGGGACCCCTGCTTCCCAAGCAGGGGCTCTAGTTCGTCCTTCATGAACCAGCGGGCAGCGACGAATATGGTGTTCTCCAGCGGGGACCACACGCTGCGCTTCACAGGCATCTGGTTGCGGGTCGTCGGCGCGCGGCGGGGAGGTTCGCCACCCTTGGAGGCTGCCTTGGCCGATGCGGCGGGCGTTCCACGGCCGGCACGCGTGGTCGGCGCCGCGGGCTGAGTTTCTTCAGGTGCGTCGGCCTCATCCTCGGAGTCGTCGCCCTCGCCGTCGTCCTCGGAGTCGGACATTCCCTTGTCCGGCTCCTCCCCCGAGTCCGCCTCGTCGTCGGTGCCGACGGCGTACTCGTTGTCGTCGCTATCCTCATAGTCGTCCTTGTCGTGGACGTCGTTGCTGACGACGCGCGAGGACGCAACCCTGTCAGCGTCCCGACGCCCGCGCGTGGGGACGTCACGAGGCGCTTCGTACGAGGTGGCTCCTGGAGACGGTACGCCATCAGGCAGCGGGCCGGCAGGCTTGCGTCCAGCCGCTATCTGCTTGTTGATCCATGCTATGTACGGGATTTCATTCACGTCCCGCGGGACATCGGTCGCAGCGTCAGCTGCGGTCTTGCGCTTCCTAGCCATGGCTGCCAGGGCGAGAAGTTCTGGATACACTGGAGAGAAATGGCGAGAGCAGATCTGGACAGGTGAAGGAAGAATAGCAACAGAGGGTGAGCAGTTGCATGGGTCTGGAAGGTGGGGTTTGGAAGGCGGGCAGGATGGCGTTGCCTGCTGTCAAGGGAACCGCACGGTTGGATACACGGGCAGGGCGGTAGCTTTTCCCGCGCGAAAATATCACATCCTCGGACGTCCAGATGCATGCTGTCGAGCCGTGAGAATGGTGGATATTTCGACACGCGTGCGATTTTCGGGGTGTGACGGGGCCTCGTGCCACTCGTAGGCGATAGTACTGCATTTAACGCCGTCCAATGATAAATACAGTAAAAGTCGCACTACAGCGGTCCGCGTTTCAGACATTGTACGTTATATGCTGTTTTTGGGTGTCACAAAGCGATTGAGACACAAATGTCGACACAGGAATGTACCCTCAGTATCTGACCATATGTTATAATAGTCTGTTCTCTGTATCATGCGGCAAGCTTACTGCAATACTGAACTAGGCTTTTCCTCTGTCCCGAGACATAACTACAGACAAACTGAACACTACCAGTCTTCTGACAAACAACAGCTTGATCGTCAGTCAGTGTGATACATCATATGGTGATTTTTACTGAATTTGCAGTCAGATACGCAGAGCTTGTTTGTGAAGGTTACGGGGTCCATCAGCTGAAATAGTAGCTGAGCGCGAATTGAGTGGGGTTGAAGCGAGACAGAAGGGCTGGTAGCAGTTGCATGAGGATGCATGACCCAGGTGCCAATGCAGGACAGCATGCCATTGCATGAAGGGAAGGGGTATGGAAGGGAAGAATAGCGTGATGCATTTTGCATGTCGTTACAACAGATGGTATGGGATGAACCGAGGGGTTGTGGGTATAGATGGCATGTGTTGAGTGTGGTGACAAAAGCATACAACCAAGTAGTTGCTGTGCAGGCTTTGCCATACCCTGATGCGAGTGAGGGAGTGTGGGGGTGTGTGTTATACAACAGTGATGCATCACACTCGTTCAGCAACAGCTGATCCTACTGATAGCATAAGACTCACATATAGGGAAGAGAAGCAGCAGCAAGGGCATGGGGTAGAGCAGAACAGTGGTCTTGTCTAGGAAAGGCAGAACTGCAGCCAGAGCATGAAACAACAAGGGAACAATGACGGAATACGGGATTCGAAGGACAGCACGTAGGGACTCAGTGTCAGCACAACAACAGAAAGTCGTTGCCTGGAGTTGGAACAATAAGATCACATAAAACAAGCATGGGAAAGACAACAGTACACAATCTCAGGCGAGAGGTAATGGACGGCTTACCGTCGTAACCCAGGAAGTTGAGGTAGTGGTAATACGAGAAGGCGATCAGGTAGAGGGTGTTGGAAAGCAGGAGAGGGATGAAGCCCGGTGCAAGGAGGAGCGGCGAGAGGAAATATTGGACGACTGGGGAGACAGACAGGTGAAGATTGTATTGGGGGTTTTGAAGGGGGTGGGGTGTGGGGAGAGAAGGGAAGAGGGGAGAGGAGGGAAGAGAGGGTGAGGTTTGATTGGTGTGGGGCAACACAGATGAAATTTGGGTTGATTCAAATGCACATAGAAAGAGCGAGCAAGTTTTGACAGGTGCGGGGCAGAGATGGATCGATCACGGGGAGTGGGGTAAGGAAGTGGAAACGCCGTGAAAGGGAGTCTCGGATAAAAGGTAAGGGGAAATGGAAGGGGAAAAACATCTTTGACAACAAAAAAAAGCAGCGGAGGTGGGTGACATGGCTCCTACCGTAGAGCAGGACAAAGAGGGGGAAGTAGGCGTTGCAGTGCACGTCAAAGGCATACAGCCTGCACAGCCGTGAGTGGGGCATGGTGCACACAGGTCAAGGTGGAGAGGTGCAGGTGAACAGGGGGGGTTGGCTGAACAGCCATGAATCGCCATATAATCGCATGGATTCGCATGATAAAAAAGTGAGGGCATCGAATGGTGTGGCTGCAGAGTGGGATGGCATGCGTGACGACATGGTGCATGACTGGCAGCACATGGCTTTGCGTGATGCATGCATACCCTGAAACCAATACGCCATACCCCATGTCCCCCACATGTCCCCCACATGTCCCCCACATGTCCCCCACATGTCCCCCACATGTCCCCCACATGTCCCCCACATGTCCCCCACATGTCCCCCACATGTCCCCTGCCCCCTGCCTCACCACTCCACCTTCTGCTCCACTGCATGTGACGCCACGCCCCCAGTGTCCCTCAGATACCGGTTGCACACAAACCTGGTGGCGGGAGGGAGGGAGAGCAGGGGGACATGTGGGGGGGACATGGGGTATAGCGTATTCGGTTTGAAGTATGCTCCTTCTGCTCCACTGCATGTGACGCCACGCCCCCAGTGTCCCTCAGATACCGGTTGCACACGAACCTGGTGACAGGAGGGAGGGAGAGCAGGGGGGCATGTGGGGACATGGGGTATGGCGTATTGGGTTCGGGGTATGGTCTTTCTGCTCCACTGCATGTGACGCCACAGTGCCACACCCCCAGTGTCCCTCAGGTACCAATTACACACAAACCTGGTGGCAGGAGAGGGTGAGTGGGGACGGGTGGGAGAAGTGAGATGGAGGGAGAGAAACGGGGATGAGGGAGGGAGAGAACGGGGAGAAAGTTAGCGGGGAAAGGATGGAATGGGAAAGGATGGGAGAGGGGAGGGAGGGTTTGGAAGAGGGATGGGAGAGGGATGGGAGATGGATGGGAGATGGATGGGAGATGGATGGAAGATGGATGGGAGATGGATGGGAGAGGATGTGACAGCACAGTACCAGCAAAGAGTGGCGATGGCGGCACCAATGAGAAGGAAGTCAAAGACCACCACTGAGAACACCGTCAGACCCGCCTGGGCTATGCCATGCCCGTACCTGCATGCATGCACGAACGCATGTGTGTATGTATGCATGTACAAATGGACGAGCGCATGCGTGCATGCATGCACACATGCGCACATGTACCCACCATGCACACATGCACACATGCACACATGCACACATGCGCACATGCACACATACATGCATGCGGTTCGTGGAAAAAGGGGCATGCATGGATGGAGGAAAAAGAGGAAAAAGGGGCATGCACGGATACATTATGAATGCAAGCATATCATGCACACACATGAGCATGGATGGAGGGACGGACGGAGGAGGGGAAAGAGAGACGGAGGGAGGGAGGCAGACAGGGAGGGAGGGAGAGAGAAAGTGAGAGGCCGGTGGGTGTGTGAGACAAGCTAGTGGTCACTATATGTGGAAAAGGGGGGAGAGGACATGACACAGCAGAGCATGCACGGGCGCTCTATTGCATGGCACACATGTGTGGAACGGCAAGGTATCCCATCCCATGCCACCCCATCCCACTCCATTCCATCCCACCCCTTCCCAACCCACCCCATCCCACACCAAAACTCCTCATCCCATCCCACCCCACCCCACCCCATCCCCCCCCACCCCACACCACACCACCCCACCCCACACACCCCACCCCATCCCACCCCACGTCATACGCAACACAGTAGGAGCTGGCGGAGATGGCGAGCAGCATGGCGGAGATCACCACAAACGCGGGGTCGTCCCTCGCCCACTGGTTCTTCGTCTCTGCTCGGCGCGCAGGGGGAGGGGGGGGGTGAAGGGGGGTGGGGGGAAGGAAGGGGGTCGGGGGAAGGAAGGGGGTGGGGCGAAGGAAGGGATTGGGGGGAAGGAAGGGGGTGGGGCGAAGGAAGGGATTGGGGGGAAGGAAGGGGGTGTAGGGAGCAGCAAAAGGGGCGAAAGGGGGAGGGGGAGGAGAGAGGCGGGGAGGGAGAGGGGGAGGAGAGCATGCGGGTGAGGAAAATACAGGGATGGCAGTGGGGGACGAAACGAGGCAAGGGAAGTGCAGAGAGGGGCATTGCGGGAGGGGTGGGCGGCATGAGAGGCATAAGAGGGGACAGGGGGCCATGGGGGACACGGGAGGGGGGTTCTCATGGATGGGCACGGGGGTCATGAGCGGACATGGGGGGGCATAGGGGGAATGAGGCGAACTGTAAGTATGAAGCGCGAGGCACGAGGGGGTAGGAGACGAGGAGCAGGAGGGTTGAAGAAAAGGAGAGCGGAACCGGAGGGATGAAAGCAGGGGGGCGGAGGGCAGTGGGGAGGAGGTGGGGGGGGGGGAGAGCAGGGGGGGAGAGAGGAGGGATGGAACTTACGTTTGTGGTACTTGGTGTGTTGGTAGCTGGTGGGGGGTGCAGCGAGAACGGGTACAGGAGACGGGGCAGGGGAACATGGGAAAGGGTTGACGGGAATGAGATGGTGAGGCCGCAGGTGAGGGTGCATGGTGGGAGGAGTTGATCGCCGGGGATGAGGGTGTGAGATGCAGAAATAGAGACAGAGAGTGTGATTGTCGTTTCAAATACCTCTCGTGCCAACACTCGTGTTAGTGGTGGCACGAAGTGAACGGAACGGCGTGCGTGGGAAAAGTGCGTGCGAGCGTGCGTGCGTGCGTGCGTGCGTGCGTGCGTGTCAAAGGCACGTACACGACGCGCGGCGTGAGGCAGAGGTGCAGCATTTGCCAGAAGCAGTACTCCGCGTCCATCTGCTGCCACTGCGCGCCGCGAATCACGGCGGCGGGAGCGGCGCATCAGGAGGGAGGGGGCCCGACGACGGTGGCGCATGCGCGGGCGTACGGGAGCAAATGACAAATCAGAGTCACTTTTGAGAATTCTTAATTGGCAGGAAAAGAGATTTTGACGGCGGCGAAGCAAAAAGTGGGGGTGGTGAGGGGTCGCGAGAAGAAGAGCGGGACGGGGAGTGAGAAGGGGGGCGGGGGGAGGGAGGGAAGAGAAACGGCCTGTTTCCACGTGTACCTTAACAATTCGTCGCAGGTATTGCGGCAGGCTGGACTGCTGCCGAACGGGCCCCGGACGGCTGACTCGACCCATAGTGGGTAACATGGTGGCGGCGGCGCGAGCGCGTGTTATGAATCGATTGTAAACACGGAGGGAGAACGCGAGACGGGGTGCGACGAGAGGTAGGAGAGGAAGCGGAAGGCGGGAAGGAAGGCGATAACGATACGATACGATACGATGACGCCTACAACGCCTGGGAAAATGATTGTCGCGCGTGGGCCGACAATCGAGCTCGGTTTACGGATTAGTGGCAACACGTCGAAAGAGAAACGCGATCGCAGGATCCGCTTATTGGACGGCGCCGCGGTTGAGGTAACGACGGAACTTGCCGGGCCGCGAGCATGCGAGAGGTTCCTAGCGTGGTAAGAACATAAATTGTCACGCTGGAACTTATGATGCCGTCTGTCGCAGGTCGCGAAGCAAACGTGACTAAGGAAATTTAGGAACTTGCCGGACGATACCCGAGATCTGTGCGGAACGCTATAATCTGCTGCTGGAGCAAAGTACAACACGACATCCTCGCTGCAGTCATACCGTGAACTGTTGGCAATCACGTGCATAGACATCCAATTTCTCAAGCCCTACTAACTTTTTGACACTAACGAGGAATTTCAACTTGTACAATATTCTCGAAGAAGTGTACTTATGACACACTTGAACACTTCGGATTATAACTATATTTACTCCGAGTTTCCAGCCTCAGCGTGCTTGACTGGAGAGGGACCATCTGGAGGGGTTCATTGGTCAGTTTGGGGATACTATCGAAGGACGTCGCGGACCGCATCTGGGACCTATGCCTTGCGTGGGACGTGAGCGCGATGAGATTGGAGTGGGTGGGACCGCTTGACCATTGGAGTTGATGGCACCAGTCCCTTCTCGACAAGCCCTGACATGCTTCCGTGGACGAGCCGCCAGGAGGAGTGGATCTCAGGGTATGTTTTGTTTCACTCCACTCTGCCTTTTCACAATTCAAGAATCTCCTAGCTGAGTGTGCTGGTTGGTGTTTAGCGAACCTCTGTAAAGAACACCAATGATAGAACCTCTCGGTTCCCACTCTCGGTGTCCAACCCCGAATCAAGATAGCACGTGAAATTCACGCCGAAGAACCAATATCTCATTTTCCCCCGCAAGACGCGCCACGTAATTACCCTGGCGCATCCCCCATTCGTCCATCCTGCTAAAATCGGGGGCTGTCAGACAAAGAATCTGACAGTTGTGCATCCAAGGGCAGCCAACAACGCAAACCAGCCCTTGTCGTGTGGCGGCGAGCGTGTCCCTCCCCTCCCTCGGCCCAGGCTCCCCCAGCCCCAGCCCAACACGAAGCCTGGAGGGGCAAATATGCAATCGCCTGCCTCATGCAATCAGTCCGTGAACTACCAACACTTTCGGCAGTTCGGCAGTTCAGAATGCAGCATTAGCAATCCCCGTTGGGACCCCCTGTCATGGCTGAGTTAGGCTCTGACAAGAGCTTCTAAGATCCTGGCTCGTGGTGTCTTTCCGGGAGTGACCCGCAATAGCAGCGGGCTGACGGCAACAACGCCAACTAGCTTGCTGACTGCCTAGTCTCCCTCGCGATGGGGATGCACCGACAATATGTGCCCCTCGACTCCACCAAGGGGTAAGAGCTATTTCCTCCCGCTTCCTTCTCCACCTGACGACCAGAGAAGCCCACTGCATTACCCTTCTTCGTGGTCTTCTGATGCTTTGACAAGAGTTATGCTGTTGTTGCAAAAAGCTTCAGTGACTTCCATCCCTTCGTTTAGCACTAGCAGCTGTCAGGCAGATCTAGTCCAATGAACGCGCCACCGTTTTGCGTTCACAAACCTTACGTTAACCAGAAACGGATCTGAGCAAATAAGAACCAAGACAGGAGGCCACAATGAGATTTAGCAAGTCTTTGCTGGTTAACCTCAATGGTCCATGTTTCGTTATGTTTCCCCCATATACATTCCGAGCGGGCCATGTACCTCGCAGCAGTATATGCTCTAGCCTTGTCGTTTTTTCAAAACTTCTGCTACACACGACCCGTCTTCCCGCTATCTCCCCCACTTTCGCATTCGGCTCAAACGCATCATTTCTTTCATGTACCCCTGTTCGTCTCCCTCCTCCCCTCTCCCAGGGGCAAGTCCTCCGCTGCAGTGCTGGTGGTGGCGATGATCGGCAGTGTCGCCATCCTCGTTATCTCCGTGTTCATCGGCGTCAAGCTCGCGCAAATGCAGGGCATGGAACCACCGCCACCGCCCGCGAAGCTTCCGCCTCCACCCGTGAACGTCACGATCACGTCCAAGATCCAGATGGCCCTCATGTTCCTGCATTCGCAAAAATGTAAGTTCTTTAAGTGACGCTGGTTGATGTGCTTGTTCGCTGCGCCTCGGCGCCATAGAAAACGGTCTAGATCTACTTTTGCTTACTCAGGATCAGCGCATATGTACTGATTATGTGGCACCCCGCACTTGTCGCATATGCTTGACCTCATCCATTTCGCCGTCCCACGTGCTTTCACCCTCTCACCTGCAGCGGGCAAGCTCGACCCGGACTTTCCCGTCACGTGGCGAAGCGACTCAGGCTTGCAGGACGGGCGGGATCAGAACCGAGATCTTCGAGGCGGTTACTACATCGGCGGGAGCAACATCAAGTACCACTTCCCCATGGCGTATACTGTGACCATGCTGTGCTGGGCGCTGCTGGAATACGAGTCCGTGTTCCGGCTCGTAAATATGCACAACGAAATGGCGGAGCTTATTGACTGGGGTGTACAGTACATCCTCCGTACAAGATACGAGGACCTCATTTTTGCTCAGGTAAGGCTACGCGACCCGCTCCGATGTACTTTCTCAACTGGTCCTCATTCATTCACACCGAAGCGTAACATGTACTGCATTAAGAAAACGGGAAACGAAAGTCAAATGTACATCTATCTGTATCTTTTTCCGCATATGTCGGTGTTTTCTAGGTGGGCACGCCCGAGATCGACGACGTGTGTTGGATCCGGCCGGAAGACATGAGGCCCGCGCAGCGCCCCACCATGTTCCCCTGCGACATCGCGCATCCCTGCTCCGACCTCGCTGGCGAGTACGCCGCCGCGCTCGCTGCCGCATCGCTCACCTTCCGCGTTGGCAACCCCTCTTACGCGGACGTTCTTTTGAGAAACGCGGCGGAGATTTTCGAATACGCGGATCAGTACCGCGGGAAGTACAGTGACTGGGTCGAAGCAGCGCAAACGGAGTACAATTCTACCGGGTATGGCGACGAGCTCATGTGGGGCGCCACGTGGCTGTACTTCGCGTCGGGAGATTCAAAGTATCTGGACTACGTGGTCGGGCCGAACTCGTACATCTTCGAGACGAACCAGTGGGGTCCGGGCACGAAGACGTTCGACTGGGACAACAAGGCGCCCGGCGTGCAGGTAAGCTGGTGGGAATTTCATTAGACAAGCCCAAAAGTTTAGTGCGATTCCTGCTGCAAATGCGTCCGTTTCATCTCATGCACACATGTCCAGGCCGTGGTGCGATTCCAGTCGCGCGTTTTCCAGGCGCCGCCGCACAGTTTGCTCACTCGCTCTCTCCCCTTCCGTGGGTCTGGCTGTGCAGGTGCTGATGACGCGGCTGCTAATGCTGGGGTACGGGGCGGGCAACGAGGGGCAGATCCCGCAGTACCTGCAGACGTACCTCAACGCCGCGAAGCTCTACGTGTGCCAGCACACGCCGCACTGGCTCCACGCCAACTTCACCGACAGCGGTACGTCTCCCTTCTGCCGGCCCCAGTTTTATCTGTTTGTCTGTTCGTGTGTCCTTAATACACTTGTTGAACTGTCACCCAACAATCAGTTCCTAGATTGCGGCAGAAATGAATCAAACTGAACTATACGAGTTGGGACATGGTGCAAATGTTGCCTCTATGCGCGGAGAGATCTTGTGTTTTGAATTGCATTATGACCATCGTCGCGTTATCGCCTGCTGCTCTCTCGACGTGGGCGTGCAGGCGGGCTGATCTACGTGAGCGACGACCATCCGATCCAGTACGCGGTGAACGCGGGGTTCCTGTCGGTGCTGGTGAGCGACTACCTGCGCATCGCCATCAACGCCAACGTCTCCTCGCACTACCTTGACTGCGACGCCACCATCGACGACATCGTCGACTTCGCCGCCTCGCAGGTGCGCCACCCACCACGCGGATTTGCAGCCCGGGCAGTCTGTAACCAGCATTAGGGTTGCTGCTGACGCTTCACGAAGTTCTGTGCTAGAAGTGAGGGCTGTTCGCGAGACAGCTTTCTTCACCGGACATTTCTGCTGTAGTGTGTCCTCAGGCTCGTCTGTGTTCCGTAATTAACTTGCTGGTTCCTTCCCGCCTTCGTTATTACATCCTCACCTGTGCAGGTGAACTACATCCTGGGCGACAACCCCCAGAAGATGAGCTACATGGTGGGCTTTGGCGACAACTACCCCACGCGTGTGCACCACAGAGCCGCCTCCATCACATCTCGGCATGTGGACCCCACGGCCTTTGACTGCGTCACAGGCCGCAAGTTCAAAAAGTGAGTTGATCCACGCGGTTGTTACTTTAGAAAACCTGAAGCGCCCGTGACATGGTGTGAATCGCACAGCCATTACCCTGGAAAAACATTGCAGGATTGTCCAGCTGCGCACTAAATCCACGTGGGAAATCCATCCGCCTTCTCAGACTGAACAAATATGCTGTATCTCACCAAGTGTTCCACCGTCCTTGGTCCCCTGTGCCTCAGGTCCAAGTACCCAAATCCTAACGTGCTGGTGGGAGCAATCGTGGGCGGTCCAGGCCGGGACGACTCATACCTGGACGACCGCACAATCCCCCAGCAGAGCGAGCCCCTGCTCTACGTCAATGCTGTCTTCGCCGGCCTGCTCGCTAGCCTGGGTGCCTTCCGCAGCGGCAACAGCCCGGGTAACTCGCTCACGCGCATGTGGGCGCATATTCCCTGGGCCAAGAAGTACGCCGAGTCCCTCGAGGAGCTCATTCCCAAGCCCTACCCCTCGCCTCCCAAGCCGCCCGTCTCCCCACCCCCCTGGAGGACCCCTCCCCCGAAGGCCCCCAAGTTCCCCCCCAAGCGGAATGGCCCCAGCCCTCCCCCTCCGTATGTCAACCCTCCGCCTCCTTCGCCTCCTCCCCCAAGCCCCCCTCCTCCGCGCCCTGTCAAGAAACACACTGCCCCTGCGCCGCCTCTCTTTTACAAGGGCCAGGGGAAATACAAGGCTCCGGGTGGTGCAGATCTCCCCACTGCTCCTGCTGCGCACACCGCTCCTGTGAAAGAGATTCCAGCCACGCTCACGCCTGTTCCGGATCCAGCGGCTGGTGCTGCCGGTTCTGCAGGGGATGGCCTGCCGGCAGGGAACCCTAACGTGTTCCCTTGATTTTTGCGGTGTAGTTCATGGAATTAGGTCTGTAGTGTAGGTCGGAAGGCCTTTCATGCGACATGTTTGATTTAGGTGACTCTGTGGTGCTGAGCTTTACAGCTGAATAAAAGCTCTGATTTTCATACCTTGTGAGCATGTTCGATTCAAAATAGAGACGATGAAATAATAATTCATCAGCCTCCACAAATTTCCTTCACTGTGCCTTGCCGAGGCGCTTCAAATCGGGGACGTACCGCAACCAATTGCCTAGCTTGCTCTGGCGGCAGTCTCGATGGTGCCGTAACTCGTAGCTCGTTCACCACCGCAAATCTCAATTTGGGCGGGAGGGACTCGGGACGGGACGGGACGAGACGGACGAGACGGGTCATGGGACAAGGTCGAGGTCAACGGCCAACAGCCTTGATTTCTGAACCGCTAAGGAGAAGGGAGGGAGGGTGGTCGTGGTGCCAGCTGGTGGGGAGGAGTCGGGATGGAAAATTTGGGTTGGGTTGGGTGGACCCTGCTGGTGCTTCTCCTCCCAACCCAGCACTCAGCTGTCATTTTCAGTGCTCTGGAAGCCGTACTGTACCGTACGGTGTCCCTATCCATTTTCCAACCAACCAACCACACATTGATTGATACTGTAATTTGCAAAATCACCGACCTTCTTTCCGTGTGCTGCTGCTGATTGACCAGCCGAACCTGAGCGAACCGACGCAAGGCCTGCTTCTACGAGTCTCTCGTCTCTAACTCCCGTGTAGCGAGCATGTTCGTCGCACAGCATCCGCAGCACAGCGAGAGCAACCGAGATTTTCTAGTATTGTGGAGAGCTCTAGTATCGTCCTAGTCCGTACTGATGCGGACCCTATTTTGACTCGAAACAAACGGTTCAGTGTGAAGTGGCTGTGAACAGTCGATTGAAATCAGGCGTTTCGACGGACAAGAGTGAGCTTCGAAGTGATGCGCGAGAGCGCTGGATTCACGTACGGTGACGAGTAGCGGAGGTGGCGCAAGCAGCGACGGCCGCGGAGGCAGCGGAAGCTGTGGAGGAAAGGGAGGCTGCGTGAGCATCCGAGACAGTGGGGGAAGTTGCAAAAGCAGGATCACCGGCAGTATTAGCGGTGCGAGGAGCGGCGACAGTGGCGGCGGTAGCGACAACAAGTGGCACTTTAACGCGCGAGCTGGGGAAGCGCATGGCGCGCTAAGACCCTCATACTCCGCGCCGATCCTGGATGCGGACCGGCGGTGGGGGTGGCGGAACAGTCCGCGCATCACTTCCGCGCGCACACCGTTCCCTATGGACGTCTTTCCGCCCATCCATCAGCTTCCGCCTTCCGCCGCCACTGCTCCCGCTTCCGCCTCCGCTTCCGCATCCGGTTCTGCCTCCTCTTCCGCCTCCGCGCCTTCAATTTCCTCTTCTGGTACCGCTACTTCCGCAACCCCGTACTCGTCGCTATCCCCCGCCTTGCTCCGCCTCCCCCCGTCCTTCTGCTCCGCGTTATCCATCCGCAAGTCCTCGTTCATCCCCACGCTCATCGCAGCGCTCCTCTTAACTCTCGCCGCGTCTCGCTTCGTCTCGCTCCCCGTCGCGTCCCGCGTGCCGTCCTCCCGCGCCGCGCATGTCGACGCGGATGCATTGGCGGAAGCCGGCCACTTGGCGGAGGGACCCGCGGAACGGTGGGGGCAGGGGGAGCGCGGGAAGACCAGGGCGCAAGAAGGGCAGTTGGTAGGGGCAAATGGGGAAGGAGCGGAAAGTCCAAGGCCGCATGCGGAAAGAGCGAAGAGTCCAGGGGTGGAAAGGCCAGGGGTGTATGGGGAAGGTTCTGCTGGTGAGTGGAAGCACGGCAGTGGCGCGTTGAATGAGTCTGCAGGCACGCTGGGCACGGGAAGCATGGAAGCGGAAGGTATGACTGAGGGGAGGAATGAGGGGAGGAAAGAGGGGGGGCGCGGGCGAGAGAAGGAGATGGATAATGAAGGCAATTTGAGTGCGGCTGGTTTGGGAGGGCAGGGCGACGGGCTGGAAGACGATGGGGATTTCAGTGGCGCTATTGCAGTGGACGGGAGGTGCTTGGTGTGCGAGCAGTTAGCGAGGTCGCCTTGTATCGAGGATGCGCCGCAGGTGAGGTGGTTACCAGGTAGCAGTAACGAGGGCGAAGGCGCGGACGAGGGGGATGTCGTTGGTGGGTTCGGGGAGAGAGAGGAGGTAAAGAGGGAATGGCAATGGACGTGGAACGACAGGGATAGCAGCGGCAGTAAGAGCAACATCACTGACAGGAATACCCTCAACAGAAGCACCAGCATCAGCAGCAGTAGCAGCAGCAGTAAGGGGAGACAGTGCGTATTTCACAAGATGGCAAGCAGAGAGGCGTTGAGGCAGCTGGCAGGGACATGGATCGTGGTGGCTGGGGACTCAGAGGTGCGGCAACTGCTGGTAGCGCTGCTGCAGCTGCTGCTGCTGCCACACAATGACCCGGCAGCCATGGCTCCCGTGCACCGCTTTGTATCGCTGAAACACGCCAATTTTCACCACTTCATCCCCTCGCACCGCATCCGGATTGATTTCTTCTGGGCGCCCTTTGCGCCCAATATCACTGCTGCTGTTGCTGCTCTGCCTGCCACTGCTGCCACTGCTGCCGGTGGTGGCACTGGTGGTGCTGGTGGTGCTGCTGCTGCTGTATCTGCTTCTGGTTCGGTCTCTTCTGCTCCTGTGCCTGCTGGTGCTGGCGTTTATCAAGAAGCTGATTCTGCTGCTGCGACCCAGCATATGGATAGCAGCAGCAGCAGATCCAGAAAGGGGAGGATGGGTCAAGAGGTGCAAGGGCAGGATCATGGACCTGGTGAGAGAACACAGCAGTATCAGCAGCACTCGAGGCAGCGGCTGCAAGAGCAACAGCAGGACGAGCAGCGGAAACAGACTCACCAGACGCAGAAGCAGAAGCAGGAGCAGGAGCAGGAGCAGGAGCAGGAGCAGGAGCAGGAGCAGGAGCAGGAGCAGGAGCAGGAGCAGGAGCAGGAGCAGGAGCAGGAGCAGGAGCAGGAGCAGGAGCAGGAGCAGGAGCAGGAGCAGGAGGAGCAATCATCACAACACCACTCCCAGCAAAAGCACGTATTTGTCCCAACCACACCCGTCTCCCTCTCATCCCCTCCGTCCGCTGCCGCCCCTCCGCCGCTCCCACTAACATGCCCGAACATTGTGATCCTGGGATCGGGCCTGTGGCACATGCTATGGGTCACGGACCCACCTCACTTTGCAGCAGAGCTTGCTGTTCTCCGCTCAACCGTGCTGCGCTTGCTCAGATCGCCCCGTTGCTCTGCGTCTCCGGCTATCACTGGTGATGATGTTGAAGAGGGTGATGGTGGTGCTGCTGCTGGTGCTGCTGCTGCTGCTGCTGCTGATGATGATGATGATGATTATGGTGTGGGTGAGGGAAGTGTAAAGGCAGGAGGAGAGAGTGTGGACCAAGTTGCAGTGGCTGTGGTGGAGGGAATGAGGAGAGCTGCTGCCAAGGAAGGGAGTGGGGGAGGTGGAGAGGTGGATAAGAGGGCGGTGGAGGAGGGAGAGGGGGAGGAGGAGGAGGAGCAGGAGCAGGAAGAGGAGGAGGGAGGTAGAGAAGAGGGTGTTGGTGTGAAGAGGAGAAAGGGGTTGGAGAGGTGGGGTAGTCAGGGCGGAAAGCTGGGTGAAGGGAGAATGAGCGGAAATTTCCGGAAAGGGGTAGGAGCAAGGCGGAGGGTACAGGAGGAGGGTGCATCAGGGGTTGCGGAGGATGCAAGAAGAGGAGGTGAGGGCGCAGGGGGTGCTGAGGGCGAGGAGACTAGATTAGGGGCTGAGGAGGCAAGAAAGCACGAGGTAGAGGAGCTGGCGGATGGACCTTCAGAGGAAAATGGTTATGGAGAAGAGAGAGCTACGGGATCTGATGCAGAGGGGGATGAGGATGAGGAGAAGCAAGGAGGAGAGAGCAGAAACGAAGGGGTGGGGCCTGGGGAGGCGAGTGGAAGAGTGGGAGAGAGGAAACGTGAAGGTGAGGGATTGGGGGTGACAGGGGGAGATGGAAAGGGAGAGGTTGAGATGGTGGAGATGGAAGAGGGTGTGGGGGTGGGAGAGGAGGAGGAGCAGGAGGAGGTGATTGGAGGGAAGGTGTTGGGAACAGGACCTACAAATGGGGAAGAACGGACGGTGGGAGGTGATGGGTTGGAGGGAGGAGAATTGAAGGGATTGCGAGTTGATAAACCGGAGGGGTTTGAGGGGGAGGGAGAGGGGGAGAGAGTGGGAGGGGGAGTGGGAGAGGTGATGGACGAGAGAGTAGTCAAGGGTGACGGAAAGGGACTGTGGAGTGAAGAGGGGGAGCAAGAGAAGGAGCAAGGGGAGGAGCAAGAGGAGCAACAAACAGAGGAAGGAAAAGCAGGGGACAGTGGAAAAGAGCACAAGGGGAGGGTAAGGGAGAGTGAGGACACGGACAGTGAGGAAGAGAAGGAGGTAAAGGATGTAGAGGAGGAGGAGAAGGAGGAGAAGGATGAGGGGGAGGAGGAAGAGGTGGGGGAGGAGGAGGAGGAGGAGGATACGGTGGTGGTGCGTGGAGCACCAGTCATGCAGCCGCTCTTCTTCTGGCTGGGACTGCCAGAGCTTATTCAGTCACGGCTGAACACGGAGAGGAAGAGGGAGAAGATGTCGCCCCGCATGGTGAACCTGTATGATGCCGTGGTGCGGCGGAGTGGGCTTCTGGTGGAGGGAGCGCATGGGAAGGTGGGGGGCAGTGTGGAGGGAGGAGAGAGGGGGAGGGAGGAGGGGGGAGAGGAGGGGGATGAGGAGGGGGACGAGCAGGGGAGTGAGGTTGAGGGCGAGGGAGAGAGGGAAGGGGGGGGTGGGAGCAGTGGGGTTAGGGATGGTGGAGCAGGGAGAGGAGGGGATGGGAGGGGAGGAAAGGCAGGCGGAGGGAATGGGAGGGAAAGGGAGGAGTCGCATCAGGTGGTGGAGCTGGGTCCCTGCGTGTTGCTGCCACTGGGGGAGCTGAGTAAGGGGTGTGGCGAGACGTGCACCCCGGATGGCATGCATTACAATGATGATACATATGCTGCTGCTGTGCAGATCATGCTCAACCACGCTGCTCGCTTGCTGTAACCTGTTGTGTAACACGGTAAGCAACGCCAGTTCTGGTCGAAACGACAGGCGTGTTGATTATGTATTGTGTGGTATTCCTTCGACCTACGGTAATTATATTGTGGTAAGGTTTACTACCACCATGTTACATATGGTGTGCTATTACGGAATGAGCTCCTGCTACGGTAAATGTGCATTTAACTGACATCATAGTCAAATAAGATGCGTTGTAACTTGTACCGTAACAGATAAAACGGCATGATATGGACGATTCGGTTACACGGTGAAATCAACCTACAGGGTTCAGTAAATGACAGAAGTGGACAGAATATAGTTGCACCACCGCACCACTTAGCAACTCCAACACAGACAGCAATCACGGTACACGTGAACTCACCACAAGTAGGCTACCCAAGAGTTCTCATCCCTCCCTCACCCCTCCCTCTTTCTCTTCCGCTCCCTCACCGTAACGCAAGCAGCACAGACTCTTCAAAACAGGGCGGGCTAGCAGGGTTGGAGATTTTACAGGGAAGGGTAGGTTAAGGGATGGAACTTGGAAAGAGCTGCTGGAGGGTAGGCTGGCTGGCTCATTCACACGACAGGGTGGGGGCGTCGTCCTGGGCAACTCTAGTGAGGCGATGGATCATGGAACACCTGCTGGAGGCGATGGCAACTCTAGGCTGGCCCATGCTCAACCCCTCTATGACAAACTGCTCCCCGTGCTTTGAGAGACGTCTCAACTCAAAACACCCGAGGGCAGGGTGAGAGAGGAGGAGAATTCACACGACAGGGCGGGGGGCCTCATCGCGAGCAACTCTGGTGAGGCGATGGAACACCTGTTGGAGAGTGGGCTGGCTCATACTGAATCCCTCTATGCCCAGCTGCTCCCTGTGCGCCTCCAGCTCACTCCACACACGCGCCAGTCCCCTCAGGTCATCTACAGGTACCAGGAACTTCACCTGTACACACCCACTGCCGCCGCCGCTGCTGTTCGCGTTTTCCCCTGAGCCTCCTGCTGCTGCTGCTGCTTCTGCTGCTGTCACTGGTAAAACTGAAGGGTCGAAGACTCCGGATGAAGCTGCTGCTGCTGCGGATGCGGCCGCCGCTGCTGCTTCGGAGGGAATGGCTGCTGCTAGCGTTGCTGGTGTTGCTGAGGCGTCGCTGGGAGGAGAGGCGGGTGGCACGGTTGGGAGCACGGGTCTGGGGTCGCTGTTGTGGCGAGATAGATCACTGAGTTCGACAATTAGCTGCTCTGCACTTACACCTGATGCTCCTGCTGCTCCTGCTGCTGCTGATGATGAAGTGGCTGCAGGTGCTGACGGGGACGCCATCAACAGCTGCTGCTGCTTCTGATGTTGCTCCTCCTGGCCCCCTTGCAACACCACATCATCTTCCTCCACTCCCAGCAGATTCCCAACCTCGGGACCAGCACCAGCACCACCACCACCACTACCCGTAGCAGCAGCAGGCATGAGCGCAGGAGCGTCCGGGTGCAGATGATCCGCGGCGTGTGGGGCGCGGTCGGAGCGGTCAGAGGTGACGGGCAGAGGAGCAGCGTCGTCGTCGTAGTGCTCGGAGTAAGCCGGGGCGATGGAGGAGAGAAAGATGCGGATGCCAGGCAGGCGGCGCAGGTGGGCGGAGAGAAGGAGCGTGTATGCCGAGCCGTAGCGCGCCTTGAGGGCCTGTGGAGACCCCAGGCACTTGAGCTGGCCGCGCACCAGAATGCCCACACGTGAGCTGGGGGGGGGGGGGAAGGGGAGAGGAAGGCGACAGAGGGGGCTTTGAGTTGAGTGGGAGGTGGCATTTGAATTGAGTCGAAATGTGGGGATTTCAGGCACTTGAGCTGGCCGCGCACCAAAATGCCCACACGTGAGCTGGGAGGGGAAAGGGGAGAAGGGAGAGGAGAGTGAGAACAAGTAGATTGGGAGGGATAGTGGGAGGTTATGGGAGAGGGAAGGGGAGGAGGAGGGAGGGGGCAGGCAATGAGAGAGAAGAGGAGAGGAGAAAGGGATCGTTGAGCTACAACCGGAAATGCTATGCCAACCATCTGAAACGAAGACATGTTTTAGCATACCACCAAAACATAATTGGCCTTTTCAGTTCAATTCAGCTCGTATATCGTGAGAGGGACAAACCGAGAGGAGGGAGGGGAGGAGAGGAGGAGAAGCAAGAAGTACACACCCAAGGGCCTCGGCCTCTTCGACAGAGTGGGTGGCGATGAGGGTGGCACGGTGCGGTGCATCGGTGAGAATGCGCCTTGAGACATCTCAAAACACTACTTCTAACACGTGGAGGAGAAGCAAGAAGTACACACCCGAGGGCCTCAGCCTCTTCGACGGAGTGGGTGGCAATGAGGGTGGCGCGGTGCGGTGCATCGGTGAGAATGCGCCGCCACAGCAGGCGCCGACTCGCTATGTCCATGGCTGGTGCGCAATGGGCATGACAGCAACCACAGCGGAAGAGGATATGGGAGATGAGGAGTGGGAAGTGGGGAGTGAAAGGGGGAGAGGTCAGCGTACAGGGCACAAAGGCATGGAGTGTGATGAAGGAATATACGGAACGGAGGGGGTGGGTTTGGGGTTGGGGGCGGTTGAGGTGTGGGGAGAGGATGGAAGCTACTACAGCAAGGTTCAATCTGAAAGGCAATCTAAAGCACAACATCCCCGTGCCATCCCATCCCATCCCATCCCATCCCATCCCATCCCATCCCATCCCATCCCATCCCATCCCATCCCATCCCATCCCATCCCACGCCGTACAACTTTGGCATGCACCGTGTGAGGGTTCATGCTCATCCCCATGTCACCCCATGCCCCGTTCCAAGCCACACAGCACCGCGTTGGCACGCATGCACCTTGCGAGGGCTCGTCCAGGAGCTGCACAGCAGGATCTCCTAAGAGCGCTACCGCCACTGCCACACGCCTTTTGAGGCATGCCTTGTACAAGATGTCACAACACAAACCATGCGCGTATTGGGGCACCTCAACTGTCGTACCTTGCGAGGGCTCGTCCAGCAGTAGCACGGCAGGGTCTCCCAAGAGCGCTGCCGCCACTGCCACTCGCCTCAGCAGCCCCGCTCTACACGTGTCTATGCGCTGCGCTGCCTCGGACGCTGGGGGAAGGGGGAGAGGGGGGAGAGAGGGGAGAGAGCGGGGAGAAAGAGGGGAAAGAAGGGGGAAAGGGGGGGGAAAGTGGGGAGCCAAGGGAAGAAGGGGTAAACAGAGGAACGAGGGGGAATAGGTTGGGGGGAGAAGGTGGGGGAGAGTGTGGGAGAGAGCAAAACGGACAGAGGGAGGTGGACGGAGGAATGGGGGAGTGGAAAGGGGAGTGGGTGGGCAGAAGAGCAACAAATGCCAAACGAACAACCAAGGAGAGCGATAGGACAGCAGAAGGGAGCAGAGCAGGAGCGCGAGGCGGAGGCTTACTGGAGATGCCAAGGGATTGCAGCACGTGAGTAACAGGCGCGGAGAGGGGCTCTCTGAGGCCCTTGACAGACGCCATGAAGTGCAGATACTCCTGCACTGTCAGGAACCCGTGCATCATCTGCACACAGCGATGGTAGGGGGAACCGAGTCGGGTGCAATGTGGGGACGTGGGAATGGAAGCAGGAGAGGGAAGTGTGACGGGGTTGCAGGGAATCCTGCACTGTCAGGAAGCTGTGCATCATTAGAGAGGGAAGCGGGGCGCGGTGGTAGAGAGGGTTGTATACGCTCGTGTGCCCTTCCTGTGTCACTTCTGAGGAACCCGCAAGAGTGATATCAGCAGCGATATGTGGGCGCCGGGCTTGCTCACATCAGCCCGGGGGCGGTAGCCGATGATGGAGGGGTCGTTGAGGCACGCTCGTATAGGATGTTGGTACTACAGGTAAGCATTTCTCACAAGTGACACCAGTAGCAGCTCAAGGGTGTTTTGCTCACATCAGCCTGGGGGCAGTAGCCGATGATGGAGGGGTCGTTGAGGTTGGCTCGTGTACTATGCTTGTGTCACTTCTGAGGAACCATGCGCATGCTTGCTCATATCAGCCTGGGGGCAGTAGCTCACATCAGCCTGGGGGCAGTAGCTCACATCAGCCTGGGGGCAGTAGCCGATGATGGAGGGGTCGTTGAGGTTGGTGAAGCGCACGCTCTGCCCTGTGATGAGTGCATTGCCGTACGACAGGCAGCTCGCCCCGGCCAGACACTGCAGCAGGGTCGTCTTCCCCGCCTTCTCCCCGCCCACCAGCACCACCACCTGATGCATGGCAATCGGTGACATGGGGTGGGTGTGGGGGCACGGGGAGGAGGGAAGGGGAAAGGGGAAGGCGGTGTGGGGGGGAGGAGGGTAGAAAGAGTGGAGATTGAACAAAAGGAAAAAAAAATGCAGGAGATACATAAAGGAGAAACTGGTGTGGAGGATGAGGGGACAGATGTGTTGGGGAATTGAGAGGGAATTGGAGCTGGGAGTATGCAACGGGGAAAATGCATGGCGACACGGACGACATGACAGTGCGAGTATGCGAGTGTGCGAGTGTGGGAGTGTGCGAGTGTGGGAGTGTGCGAGTGTGGGAGTGTGCACCTGGCCTCGAGGCACTCCCAGCCAGAGGTTTGACACTGCCCACACTCCCGGGTCCTTGCCTATTCCGCATACCCCCGATGACGCTCCAAAGTTCTGACACAGGGAGACCAGTGAAGGCCATGGGGTTGGAAGGGGGGGGGGGTGGCAGGAGAAACATAAGAGAGCGACAATAGAGGTTTGACACTGCCCACACTCCTGGGTCCTTGCCTATTCCACACATCCCGGATGACGCTCCAAAGTTCTGACACAGGGAGACGATTGAACGCCATGGGGCGGGGAAGATCATAAGAGAGCAACTATTGCGAGCCAAGGGGGAAGCGGGACAGAGGGAAGCTGTGAGGGGAAGAATAGGCCAGATGTGACTTGTCTCTTACACTTGCAAACACCCACCCACCCTTAATCCACCCCCTCCCCTACCCCCACCATCCCACACACCCACAACTGAAAATTCTCTCTCACCCTCTTGCCATCAGTCTAGCACCACTTTTGAGGCGCCTCAAAAGCCATCCCGCACACCCACAACTAAACATTCTCTCTCACCCTCTTGCCATCAGTCTAGCACCACTTTTGAGGCGCCTCAAAAGCCATCCCGCACACCCACAACTAAACATTCTCTCTCACCCTCTTGCCATCAGTCTAGCACCACTTTTGAGGCGCCTCAAAAGCCATCCCGCACACCCACAACTAAACATTCTCTCTCACCCTCTTGCCATCAGTCTAGCACCACTTTTGAGGCGCCTCAAAAGCCATCCCGCACACCCACAACTAAACATTCTCTCTCACCCTCTTGCCATCAGTCTAGCACCACTTTTGAGGCGCCTCAAAAGCCATCCCGCACACCCACAACTAAACATTCTCTCTCACCCTCTTGCCATCAGTCTAGCACCACTTTTGAGGCGCCTCAAAAGCCATCCCACACACCCACAACTGAAAATTCTCTCTCAACCTCTTGCCATCAGTCTAGCACCAACCCTGCTGCCCCACCTTGCCCACGCTGCTGCACAGCACCAGGTCACCCTCCTCGCCGCCGCCCTGCACGAAGTCCCACTTGGCCGCACTCTCCTGCACGCGCTCCTTCTCCCGCGCCACATCCCCATCTCCCTCCTCCTCATCATACCCCGGCCCCATCATAGCTGCTAGATCCCCCGCGCCCTCCTCATCCTGATCCTCCCAATCCTTGTGCAGCTGGCTCAGGCGAATTGCCATGAGACAGAGGGAGATGAGTACTGCTGACATGGATACTTGCACGGGGTAGGCGGGGTAGTGGAGGGAATAGTAATCCGTGGCAGAGAGAGAGTAGATGTCGAGAGGGGAGGAGGTGAGAGGCTCGTGTGCGTACGCAGCTGCGATGAAATGGAGAGAGGAGATGAGTGCGTAGGGTGGGGAGAGGAGGGAGAGGAAACCGTGCGGGATGGTGAAAGAGGCGGGGGAGACGCGGAGCATGAAGACAAAGGGGATGACGGCCAGGAGGAGGAAGAGGAGCGAGAGCGTGGCGGCTGCGAGCTGTGCGGAATCGAAGGAGAAGGAGAGGAGGTAGGCGAGGAGCACGAGCGCCGGGATGGTGATGGCGAATACCACGAAGAGGGCTGGCAGGGCGGGCTGATGTGGGGACGGCCGGGGGCAAGGGATGGGAGAAAAAGGGGGTTGGGAGGGAAGGGGAGAGGGAGGAGTAGTGAGCGTGTGATGGCGAACACCACGAAGAGTGCAGGCAGAGCAGGCTGATGTGGGGACGGGGATGGAGGGGGGAGAGGGGGAAGAAGGGGGAGAGAGGAGGAGTTGTGGCAAGAAGCGGTAGAGTAGGAAGAGGTGAGATTTGAGGCTAGTGGGAGCAAGGGGGGTGGAAGCTACGAGGGATAGGGAGGAAATGAGACGGGAAACAGCGGGTGCTTGCTTGCTAATTGCTAAAAAAAAACCCCAACCGATTATTGCGAGTGAATGCAGTGCACACAATGTAGACATGGGACAGCACAGGCACGGCTCAGCACAGTGACAAGCACACAGCACAGGGTAAGCGTAACTGGAAGTGAAGGGCAGTGAAGGGCGAGCACTGGAAGGCAAGGCCGATGGCGGTGATGAGCAGCGCACAGCGCAGAGCCATATGGCGAGGCAGTTCACTGCTGCCGTGCCCAGCCACTTGATGATTTTCGAGTCGGTTCAAACGGCAGGACAGGGCATAACGTACCACAGTGAAGGGAGAGGACCCGAAGGCGAGGCCAATGCCGGTGATGAGCAGCGCGCAGCGCAGAGCCACATGGCGAGGCAGTTCTCTGCTGCCTTTGAGTCGACTCAAAAGCATAACATACCACAGTGAAGGGGGACGACTGGAAGGCGAGGCCAATGGCGGTGATGACACGTGCGCGCCACTGGCGAGGCAGTCCACAATGTAGACACGGGACAGCGCACAGGGTAAGCAAACGTACCACAGTGAAGGGGGAGGACCCGAAGGCAAGGCCAATGCCGGTGATGAGCAGCGCGCAGAGCCACATGGCGAGGCAGTCCACTGCTGCCGTGCCCAGCCACAGCGCAAAGCCGCGCAGCCCACACCCCTTGAGCATTGTCCGCAGCCCATACTCCATCTCCGCTACCATCTGAGTCGTGGGGTGGAGAGATGGGAGGACGGAGGGGATAGGGAGGAACGAGTGTTTCACAAGCAGCCCACACACCTTGGGCATTGTTCGCAGCCCATACTCCATCCCTGCTACCATCTGAGTGGAGCGGAGATTGGAGGAAGAAGGGGTTAGGGAGCGGCACAGAGTCACAGACAGTGAGCAGAGGCAGTGAGCACGGATGGACATCCAGTGCACCTGAGAGGGGAATAATCGAGCGACTTTGAACACAAAGCCAGGCGTTTCAGTTAGCCGAGCGAGGAGGCAGGGCGCAGTGGCAAGCGTGGCAGCGGCGTGTGCACAGACAGGCAGGCAGACAGCGTGCAGAGAAACTCGCATGTACCTGAGCGGAGAAGAGTGCCTGGGGGGAGGCGCGTGCTGCTGCGTACCTGAGCAGAGAGGATGGGCGGCACCATGTTTTGAGACGTCTCAAAACTGGAGTGTGCTGCGTACCTGAGCAGAGAGGATGGGCGGCACCATGAGCAGCCCAATGGCCACAACAGCAGCGACGATATACGCGAAGACAAAGTCGGGCGAGGTGAAGTGCAGCGGGTAGCTCTCCACTGTGATGCTCTGTGGGGAGGTCTGGATGTCGTGCTGTGCTGCAACTAGCTTGAGGAACGCGTTGTTGAGCGTTGCGATTACTGCTGGCACCTGGTGGATGCGCCACGGCTGGTACAGCAACGTGAAGCTGTACCCGCACTCTGTGATAGGCGCGCACGGGAAGCGATGAGAGGGGGTGAGAGATGGTTGTGAAGAAGGGAAAGAGAGGGGGAACGCGGGGTATGGGGATTGAGAAAGCGGGACGGGGCAACTGAGCAAGGGGGATGAGAGATGGCGGTGAGCTCAAGTGAGCAAGGAACTCTGGTCATGACTATTGTGAGCAAGGAACCACTAGCAGAGCAGAGCATCCAGCCAAGCCTATTGTCAAACTCTGGTTGAATCGGCACTGCTGCAGCATACCTTTCCCCCCACCTGCACCCCCTTTCCCCTATTCCCTCATCCCACCCACCTCCCCCTGTCCCAACCATCCCCGCTCTCCCAGCACTCACATCCCATGTCCACACCCTTGGAACAGCACGCCCACAGCCTTTTTCCCAACCCCCCTTTCCAGGTGTGGTTCCTGCAAACCCAGCCCCCCAAAACCACCTGGAAACCCCCGTCTTCCTGCCCTGCCAGCACTCACGTCCCATGTCAACGCCTTGAAACAGCACGCCCACAGCCTTGCTCCCCACCCCGTTCCTATCCAGGTGTGGTTCCTGCAAACCCAGCCCCCCAAAACCACCTGGAAACCCCCGTCTTCCTGCCCTGCCAGCACTCACGTCCCATGTCAACGCCTTGAAACAGCACGCCCACAGCCTTGCTCCCCACCCCGTTCCTATCCAGGTGTGGTTCCTGCAAACCCAGCCCCCCAAAACCACCTGGAAACCCCCGTCTTCCTGCCCTGCCAGCACTCACGTCCCATGTCAACGCCTTGAAACAGCACGCCCACAGCCTTGCTCCCCACCCCGTTCCTATCCAGGTGTGGTTCCTGCAAACCCAGCCCCCCAAAACCACCTGGAAACCCCCGTCTTCCTGCCCTCCCAGCACTCACGTCCCATGTCAACGCCTTGAAACAGCACGCCCACAGCCTTGCTCCCCACCCCGTTCCTATCCAGGTGTGGTTCCTGCAAACCCAGCCCCCCAAAACCACCTGGAAACCCCCGTCTTCCTGCCCTCCCAGCACTCACGTCCCATGTCAACGCCTTGAAACAGCACGCCCACAGCCTTGCTCCCCACCCCGTTCCTATCCAGGTGTGGTTCCTGCAAACCCAGCCCCCCAAAACCACCTGGAAACCCCCGTCTTCCTGCCCTCCCAGCACTCACGTCCCATGTCAACGCCTTGAAACAGCACGCCCACAGCCTTGCTCCCCACCCCGTTCCTATCCAGGTGTGGTTCCTGCAAACCCAGCCCCCCAAAACCACCTGGAAACCCCCGTCTTCCTGCCCTCCCAGCACTCACGTGTCAACGCCTTGAAACAGCACGCCCACAGCCTTGCTCCCCACCCCGTTCCTATCCAGGTGTGGTTCCTGCAAACCCAGCCCCCCAAAACCACCTGGAAACCCCCGTCTTCCTGCCCTCCCAGCACTCACGTCCCATGTCAACGCCTTGAAACAGCACGCCCACAGCCTTGCTCCCCACCCCGTTCCTATCCAGGTGTGGTTCCTGCAAACCCAGCCCCCCAAAACCACCTGGAAACCCCCGTCTTCCTGCCCTGCCAGCACTCACGTCCCATGTCAACGCCTTGAAACAGCACGCCCACAGCCTTGCTCCCCACCCCGTTCCTATCCAGGTGTGGTTCCTGCAAACCCAGCCCCCCAAAACCACCTGGAAACCCCCGTCTTCCTGCCCTCCCAGCACTCACGTCCCATGTCAACGCCTTGAAACAGCACGCCCACAGCCTTGCTCCCCACCCCGTTCCTATCCAGGTGTGGTTCCTGCAAACCCAGCCCCCCAAAACCACCTGGAAACCCCCATCTTCCCGCCCTCCCAGCACTCACGTCCCATGTCAACGCCTTGAAACAGCACGCCCACAGCCTTGCTCCCCACCCCGTTGCGCTCCGCATTCGCCACGTCCGTCTGGAACCGCTCTAGCACGGCCTGCTCCGACCCCAGCTGCGCGTGGTTGTCCCCCAGCTCGTCTAGCAGTTGCTTGGCCGCGATGGCGGAGGAGGGGGAGGTGGCGCTGTAGATGAGCGGGTATGCGCTGTCACGGGCTAGCTGCGGGGCTGCTAGGAGGAGGGACGGGGAGGTCACTGACGAGCCAAAAAGTTGGATGAGCAGCGCTACTAGAGCAAAGATCTGCACAGGGGTTGTGGGTGATGGGGGAGGAAGTAGGGTTGTGGGGGAGGGGGTAGGGGGTAAGTGAGAGGAGGGTATCAGGGGAGATGAAGTGTTAGTGGAGAGGAGGAGGAGGAGGAGGAGCAGGGACTTGGGAATGCCATAGTGCAGGAAGAATTATTGCCCAGCACATGCCACACTAGGAATGCAACAGGCCAGTCACACCACACCACATCACATCACATCACATCACACCACACCACACCACACCACACCACACCACACCACATCACACCACACCATCACATCACATCACATCACATCACATCACATCACATCACATCACATCACATCACATCACATCACATCACACCACATCCCATCACAACACATCCCATCACATCCCATGCCATGCCATCCCATCCCATCCCATCCCATCCCATCCCATCCCATCCCATCCCATCCCATCCCATCCCATCCCATCCCATCCCATCCCATCCCATCCCACCACATCGCATCACATTACATTACACAACAACATAACACATACCACAGGCAGGCCGAAGGTGCTGAGAGTGTTGCCTGTGTTGCGCCAGTAGCTAGCTGCCCGGAGGAAGCACACACCCTTCACCTGCCTCCGAAACACCGCCAGGGGTTTGTCCCGTGCCGCCCCCTCACTCACCAACCCCGCCGCGCCCCCCACCGCACTCCCCACCGTGCTCCCCTCACTGCCATCCCCCCCATTCCCCCCACCACCCCCCCCTCTCCCGCCCCGTGCTGCTCCCGACAAACCCCCACCACCAGCAGCGCCGCCGCGGCTGCCACCAGCAGCAGCACTGTCTGAACGCACGCCGCTGCTGCTCCCAGGAGAATCCAACAGAGACTGCCCCTCTTCCTCCTCTGCCAAAGCGCCTGAGGCGCCGCCCATGCCCAGCACGAGCTCTAGAGCAGAGCCATCAGCTGTGGGTGGGGCGAGGATGGCCCCTGCTGCTTCTTCGTCCTCGTCTTGGAACTTGAGGAACACCTCCTCTAGGGTTGTGGCTTCCATTGCTGCATCCTCCACCCCTAGCTCCGCCGCTTGGCTGAACGAGCAGGGGGGGAAGAGGGGGGAGTGTGTGTTGGACGGAATACTGGGAAGACGAATGGTAGACAGTGTGTGCCATATTGGCCATCGGAGATATGGATACGGAGCTTGGTTGGCAGCAAAGAGGTTGCGAGGAAAGGAGGAGGAAGGAGGACGGGAAGAAAGGAAAGAGGAGAGGAGGGGGAAGGAGGCGGAAGGCAAGGGGGAAGAAAAGTGATGTGCACGGAGCATATGTGCAAGGAAAACGAGGAGGAAAGAGCAGGCAATACACCCAGGCAAAACAAGCAGGCGATACGAGCGGGCAAAATGAGGGCGAAAGGCACGTGTAGATGGATGCACGCACGCGGAGAGGTCGAGCAGGAGCGCGGGGATGTGCGAGTCAACTCAAAATCGCCTGGCCGCATGCGAATTATTTGTGGAAAGAACAATTTAAGTCGACTAACAAATCGCCTCACGCACGTGGAGAGGTCGAGCAGGAGCGCGGGGATGTGCGAGGCGGCATGGAAGGGCAGCGAGTAGGAGACATAGTCTATCTGGTGCAGGCCTGCAGAGGGCACCAGCACCGCATCTGGCACGTGCGACTGCACCAGCTGCACCACCTTCGAACCCTTGAACACCGCTCCCTTGGTGATGTGCAGCAGGTATGACAGGCCTGCGGAGGGGTGAGTGGTTGGGGTGGGGTGGGGTGGGGGAAAAGGGGGAGGACAGGGCTTTTAAGGTGGTTGTATGGCACATAGGGTGCAACTGCACCAGCTGCACCACCTTGGACCCCTTGAACACCGCTCCCCTGGTGATGTGCAGCAGGTAGGACAGGCCTGCGGAAGGGTGAACATGTTTGGGAGAGAGGTGAGGAAGGATTTGAGGCGGTTCAAAAGCAAGTGGGGCTCCCACCCTACCCACCCACCCACCCAGCCACCCACCACTCTCCTTATGCCCCTTCGATCCGAACCCATCCACCCCCTTTACACCGCACATCGCTCGAAGCCACTTCTAACCCTAATAAACCCCTCTGAGCCGCTTTCAACCCCACTAAGCCCCACTAAATGCATCCCCGTAAGCTGTCCTCCCTCCCCAACCCCCAACGCACCGAAGCGGTTGCGCAGGAAGAGCGAGGAGCCGCAGCACTTAAGGGGGCCGTGCGAGAGGATGGCCTTGCGATCCGCTGCTAGGTCCGCCTCCTCCATGCTGTGCGTCGTGAACACCACCACCCGCCCACCACCCTCCTTATCACCCTTCCCATTTGAACCCGTCCGCCCCCTCCACCCTCATCCTCCACCCCACAGCCCCCACATGTAACCCCTCGGAGCCTCTCTTAACCCACTTCTACCCCCTCTAATTCCCACTGAACCCCACCGAATGCACCCCTCTGGACTGCCCCCCACTATCCCCCCCCCCCCCCCACGAACGCACCGAAGCGGTTGCGCAGGAAGAGCGAGGAGCCGCAGCACTTGAGGCGGCCATGGGAGAGGATGGCCTTACGGTCCGCTGCTAGGTCTGCCTCCTCCATGCTGTGCGTCGTGAACACCACCACCCTCCCCGCCTTGCGCCTCTGCAGCAGATCCCACACCTGGAGGGAAGGGGGAAGGAGGAATGGACGTGGATAGGGGGGCAGGGACACGGGCAGGGGCAGGGGCAGGGATATGGGCAGGGGCAGGGGCAGGGGCAGGGGCAGGGGCAGGGGCAGGGGCAGGGGCAGGGGCAGGGGAAGGGGCAGGCGTGGGGGAAGGGGCATGTGGCACATGGGCATAGGAATGGGGGGAAGAGAGAAGGGGATTGGAGAGTGCAAGGTTTCAGTATCCTCCATGCTGTGCGTCGTGAACACCACCACCCGCCCCGCCTTGCGCCTCTGCAGCAGATCCCACACCTGGAGGGGGTGGGCATTAGAGTGGGGTGTGAATGAGTACAGGGATGGTGAAAGGGAGAGGGGATGGAGAAGAAATGGGGGATGGAGGCGGAGAGACGGAAGGGATTGGAAAGGGGAAGAGGGAAACTTGGGATGAACATCTTTGTGGTGATTGGGATGGGCATGGGCATGGGGATGGGGATGGGGATCAGGATAGGGGCGCGATGGGGATTTTATTGGGTATGATAAAATTCTTACGCAAGTCATATGGGGGGGTAAGTGCGCACCTGTTTCTTGGAGGAGGGGTCCATGCCCTTGGTCGGCTCATCCAACAGCAACACCTAGGGGGAATTGGACGGGACGGGATGGGATGGGATGGGATGGGACAGGACGGGCCGGGACGGGAGAGTAAGGGATGAGACAGGACGGGACGGGAGGGGATGGAAAGGGGCGGGATGGGAGAAGAGGGAATGGGACAGGAGGGGGTGGGATGGGACGGGACTAGGCGGAAAGCATGTCAGGAATGAAAGACAGAAAGAAGCCTGCAGTACAGGAGCGAAATGCATATGCATTTTCCAAACACTCACAACCGCCCCTCACCCCCACCCCACCCACCTCTCCCATTCACCCTCCCACCTCTCTCAACCTCTTGCCCACCACTCCCCACCGCTACCCACCTGAGGCTCTCCAATGAGCGCGATGCTAAGGCTGAGCTTGCGCTGCTGCGAGGGCGAGAGCTCAAAGGCAGGCCTGTCGGCCCACCCCTGCAGCCCCATCTCAAACATCAGGTCGCCCACTGCTTGCCGCACCTTCTCCCTCCCCAGCCGCCATGCCCCCAGCCTCCACCCGCCCCTTCCCCCCCCTTGCTGGTCCGCCTCCCCGCCTTCCCCCTCCTCCCCTGCGCCTTCTTCGGTTTCTGCAGCGCTCAATCGGTCTAGGTCGCCCTTTATCTCCGCAAAGAAGGTCAGCTGGGGCGGGGGAGGGGGCCGGAAAGAGAGGGAGAGGGATGGAGAGGGAGAGGGGGACAGGAAGTGGGAGGGGGAGGAGGAGGGGGAATGGGAGAGGGATGGAGAGGAGGAAGCGAAGGAGGATGGTGCGAGGAAGGGGAAGGGAGGGAGAGAGGTGACGAAGGGGAGGGGAGGGGGGAAGAGGAAGGGGAAGCAGGAGTGAAGAGTGGAAGCAGGAGTGAAGAGTGGAAGCAGGAGTGGGAGTGGGTGGGGGGCGGGAGAGTGGAAGTGTACAGTACAGAGTACTTAGCTCTCAGATTGTGAACGAGGAGACGCAAGGAGCATTGGTTCCTTAATTCCACAATGTATTCCCCCCTTGTCAACATCCACTTTCCCCATCCTCATCCCTCCTGCTCCTCCCACTGTGGCATACTTCCTCTCCTCCCCTCCAACCCCCTCTCTCACATACAGTCCACACCCCCACCCTACCCACACACCCCGCAACATACTCGCATTGAGAGCACCAGCGCACCTGCTTCTTGACTGTGAGCACAGTCAAGGAGCCACATAGATGTTCCTCTGAGGGCAGTGCCCCACCAGCGAGTGAAAACCCCACAACTTTGAGTCGACTCAAAAGTCGCCCCACAACCCCACCCACCCACACACCCCATGTCATACTTGCGCTGGGCTGGGCCTCAACGCACCTGCTCCTTGACTGTGAGCACGGCCACATGGATGTTCCTCTGAGGACAGTGCCCCACTAGGGAGTGAATGTACGAGTCTGGAAGGGAGCGGGTACAAGCGGGGGGGTGGCGAGGCGAGAGAACAGAATGGAAGGTGGGGGGATGGATAGAATGGACGAATGGAAGGGAAGGAGAGGAAATGATTAAGCTTTGAGACGAATTGAAACGGGTAAGAATGAAATGGGGGGTTTAGAGAGGGTGGAGGGAGTGAGATAGGGAGGAGGGTCGTTAAGAACGGGGGACAACGATAGAAACACCAGCAGCAGTAGCGGCAGCAAAAACAGCAGCAACACCATCTCTCGTCCGTAGCAGACCCAACCTATCCTAGAAAAACCAGAACAAGGAGCTAGGAGTGCGGAGCAAGATAATCATCCAAGTGTGAAACAACATAGCATATTATGGAATGAATGAATGAATGAATGAATGAATGAATGAATGAATGAATGAATGAATGAATGAATGAATGAATGAATGAATGAATGAATGAATGAATGAATGAATGAATGAATGAATGAATGAATGAATGAATGAATGAATGAATGAATGAATGAATGAATGCATGCATGCACGCACGAACGTACCGCCCTTGGTGAGGCTGAGCCCGTAGAGAAACGCCTCTCCCTCGGTGGGCTTCTGCAGCCCTGCCAGCGTGCTCAGCACTGTGGACTTGCCCGACCCGCTGTGCCCCTGTGGCGTGCCATGCGGTGCCGTGCGGTGAGGTGAGGTGAGGTGAGGTGGGTGGGAAGCACAGGGAGAACAGGGAATCAGTGTTATGCGTCGACTCAAAACAGGGCTTCTGCAGCCCTGCCAGCGTGCTCAGCACTGTGGACTTGCCCGACCCGCTGTGGCCCTGTGGTGTGCCATGCGGTGCCGTGCGGTGAGGTGAGGTGAGGTGAGGTGGGTGGGAAGCACAGGGAGAACAGGGAATCAGTGTTATGCGTCGACTCAAAACAGGGCTTCTGCAGCCCTGCCAGCGTGCTCAGCACTGTGGACTTGCCCGACCCGCTGTGCCCCTGTGCCGTGTAATGAGGTGCGGTGGGGCGCATAGAGAGAACAGGGAAGCAATCAGAGGAGGAGGGGGGTGGGGAGGGAAAGGAGGGGATGGAAAAGGGCACGGGTGCACTCGAAATTATGGAGGGAGTGAGGGGAAAGGGAGGCAGGGAAGCGTTGGGAGAGGGGAGGAGAGAGGTGCTAACAATAAGGACGTATGAGATATGTATGGGGCGAAGCAGGAATGCTAAGAATTGCCCCTTGCAAAGTGAGAGGGAGAGGCCCTGGAGGAGAGTGCATACACCCTGCACTCAAGGTGGCTTTTGAGAGTCCACTCAAAGCAAATTCTGTGTCCGTTCAGAGAGACTTCTGAGTCAAGTCAATACAAGGGCTGCATACCAGGAATGCGAAGGACTGCCCCTCGTAGAGAGTGAGAGAGAGGCCCTGGAGAGCATACACCCTCCGCTCGTCCCCACGCCCACCACCAGCAGCACCAGCGGCACCTTCAGCCGCACCAGCGCTGTCAGCAGCACCAGGGACGGGGGCAGAGGGCCTGCGCGTGCGGCGGGAGAAGAAGGAGGAGGCGAAGGAGGCGGAGGAGGAGAGGAGGCCGCGTGCAGGGAAGGACTTGGCGAGATGGTTGATGAGCAGCGCCGGGCGGAACCCACGCACGTCCTCTATAGGCGACTCTGCATGGCCGCATGGGGGACGGTGGGGGGGCGGGTGGGAGACGGGAGGGAGATGGGAGGGGGATGGGAGACTCTGAGGAACGGGTGACTCTGGAACCCATGCACGTCCTCTATAGGCGACTCTGCATGGCCGGATGGGGTACGGTGGGGGTGGGGGGGGTGGGCAAGGCTACGTTGGCAGATACGCTCTTGAAAGGCTGGCGTATCACGTATATTCGCTAGCGTATATGCGTGATACGCTGATACGCTCTGAATTCGCGAAAATACGGCCGGGCAGCCCGGCGAAAAAAAAAATCCGAAATTGAGAAACTTCGCGACGATGTGCGAAGTCGCGAAGTGTTACCGCGACTTCGCTCATGTGCCCAACCCCACTTCTGAACTTCGAATTTCAAAATCCAAACTTTCCCACCCCCTCAACCACACATCACCCCACCCAACCTCTCAATCCCAACCACCCCCTTCAAATGTTCTTCCATCGTTTGCACGTATAGGTCGACGTTGCGCAAATGCTCTTCCATTTCCTTCCCGCATTTCTCCACTCTTCTTCGTTAGTTAGACTTACGTAGTGCGCCATGGCGTCGGGCTCAGCTCCTAGTCCATGGCTCTACTACCGTCAACACGGATCCTGTTGAGGCTGGACTATCTCACCCCATTCTGAAACATTTCCTCATTCCGTTTCACACCAAAGGCAACCCCAAGCTGTGCAAGTTCTGTGGCAAGAAGTTCGAGGGCGGAACAAACCGCTGTGCAATCCATCTCGTGACATGGAAAGGGCAGGAGAAGCGCGCTGTGGCGTTATGCAAGGACGCGCCCACGGCAGTCCGCGATGAAGTCCGTGGCATGTACGAGACCAAGGCGGAACAGCAGGACTTGAAGCGAGGGGCCGCCGCTGCTGCAATTCACTCCGCGCTTGACGCTGTCAGTGGAAACCCGGAGAAAAAGAGCAAAATTACGGATTTCTTTGGCAATGAGGCGACGTGCGCCAAGGAGGACGCGAATAACGCGCTTTGCCTTCTGTTCGCGGCGCTGAAACTTCCGGAGCGCATTGCGGACGATCCGGTCTTCTGCTACGCGGTCCAGTGCATTGCGCGCGCTGGACCTGGGTACGTCCCTCCTAAGAGGCGCTACATTGGAGGGGCAGGCTTGAAGAAGGTGCGGCAGAAAATGGAGGTCGCGCTCGCCCCCGTTGCCGCGAGCTGGAAGCGGGACGGGATAACGGTGTCGTCGGACATGATGACCGACCGTTGTGGCCGCCCGCAGGCCAACGTGCTCCTTGTCAACGACTCCGGCGCAGTTTTCGAGCAGGTGGTGGACTGCAACATGGAGTCGAAGACCGGGGGGTACATCGCCAGCCTTCTCCGCCCCGTCATTGATAAGGTGGGGCCGGAGAATGTGGTGGCGGTCTGCACCGATGGCGGCAGCAACTATGCATCGGCCGCCAAGAAGATTGCGAGCACATGGCCGCACATTGAGCATGTGCCATGTGCCACGCATGTCCTGGACCTGATGATGGAAGATATGGGCAAAATGGGATGGGCGAAGGGGCTTGTGGAGAAAGGAGGGGAGATGATTACCTTCGTGCGCAACCACCACTTTACCCGTGCCTATATGAAGAAAGTGGGGGGGAAGCAGGTGCTCAAGCCTGCGGGAACCAGGTTCGGGACACAATACATAGCCATGGCCCGGCTATGTGAGGTGAGGAGTGGGCTGGCGGCGATGGTGCTCAGCGACGAGTGGAAGGTGTGGGCAGCAGCGGACAAGGATAGGAAGACAGCAGATGAGAAATTCAGGGCTGCTGTGATGGATGAGGAGTGGTGGGGGGTGGCGGAGTTCTTTACCTCTCTCATGGCGGTGCCATTCAAGGCTTTGCGGGCCACGGACTCTTCCGCGAAAGGCATGATGGGTAAGCTGTATGACATCATGCTACAGCTTACCGAGGACATCAATGACAAGCTCGACGCTTCAAGTGACTTCTTGCCTCGGACAGAGAGGGCAGACATCACCAAGATTGTGAAGGACAGGTGGGACAACTCCCTTGCCTGCCCCATGCATGTGGTTGGCCGGATCCTGAATCCGGCCAACCAGGAGGAGGGAATTTTCAGGAACGATGTGGAGTGCACGCGGGTGTTCAAGGACTACATCGAGCGCCACTATGACAACAAGACCTTCAAGCGTGGCAAGGATGGCGCCCCTCGCCGCGCCTCCCTTGTGCCGCAGGAGGCATTGCTGGCCTACATCACATGGAGGGCAACTTTGGCAAGCCGGGCGCCATTTCTGCAAGGGAGGCAGTGAAGAAGGGGGAGATGAGCATGGTGCAGTGGTGGTCGTGGCACAGCACCGAGTATCCTGAGCTTGCCGCCCTCGCATGCCGGGTGCTTACTCAGCCCGTCTCGGCTTCCCCATGCGAGCGTGGCTGGGCGCAGTGGGAAGGCATCCACACCGCCCGCCGCAACCGGCTCGGGTCCGCCAAGTGTGCGGACCTCGTCTACATTGCGCACAATTTCAACGTTGTGCGCAACTGGTACAAGAAGGATGGGGGCAGCACGGTTGTGCCCGGTAACATCCCGGATGCCCCTATCCCCCCCGGCTATAACATGGATGAGGAGGAGGATGACATGCTGGGGGAGGAAGGAGAGGATGCAGTGCTGGCGGATGAGTATGGGGAAGGTGTGGTGGTGGAAAAGCCCCGCAAGGAAATCGGTTGTGGGGAAGCTAGCTAGAGGGTGGGGTGGGGTGGGGATGTATGGGGAGAAGTAGCCCGAAATATGTATTTTTGGATATTTATGAAATTTAAATTATGACTTGTGTTCTTGGAAAACAATCCCCCCCCCCTGAAACAGGTTTTTTTAGCCCTGCCCGGGAAAAAAGTTTTACCTGCCCGCCCAGCGTATTTTTGCGTATCACCAGTACGCCAGCCCTGGCGTACCGCGTATATACCCAGCGTATAATACGCTAGCGTATTATACCCTGGGACGCGTATCTGCCAACGTAGGGGCAAGGGATAGGTGGGGAATGGGTAAGGGACGGGCGGGGTACTGTTCTCACTGAAAATGTTTGGTGCAGTGAGTGCGAGGGTAGGAGATAGAGAGGGTGCATTGCAGAGGGATGATGAGAGGCCGTCTTACCAGCATTGTGAGACGATGATGAGGCAGTGAGAGGCACGGTGGTGGAGGCGGTGGTGCTGGTGGTGGTGGTAGAGTGCAAGGGAGCAGCAGAGTCTTGGCCCACGTCCAACCTGCACTCCTCGCCCTCATGATCCATGTCATCCCCTCCCCCATCCTCCTCCTGACACACACACATACCACACATAGGCCATACACATGCCACACACATGCCACACACATGCCACACACATGCCACACACATGCCACACACACATGCCACACACACATGCCACACACACGCACCGTCATGATACAGGTATTTGGTTAGCATCTCTTATGCCCGCCCATCACCACACGGCATGTTCGTGCGAACATGGCACGCCATGTCCACACATGCTATGCGCCATCCCCCAACGCATCCACCGATTCGACCAGATATACAACCATGCCATGCCATAGCATGAACCTCATGAAAGCTTCTAGGCATTCTCGCAGCGATCGCTACAGGCAGGCATGAAAAGGGCAGGAACGACCACAGAGATTCACAGGGAGGCCATACGGAAGACATGACGCGTCTCGGTTGGAGTGTGGGGAGTGTGAGTTTTGAGTGTGAGAGTGAGTGTGTGAGGGGGCACCAGCTGAGAGTAGCGCAGGGCATGGCGCGCAGGGAACCAGTAGGCGGCTGAGAAGACAAAGTCAGCCGGCTTCTTAGGGCCGCGCTGGGGGTGCGGCCACACGTTGTCCAGGTACCTGCTCACGTGGCAGGCGCATGGCATGGGCATGGGCATAGGTATGGGCACAGGCATGAGGCATGTGCATGGGCGTGGGCGTGGGCGTGGGCATGGGCGTGGGCATGGGCATGGGCATGGGCGTGGGCGTGGGAACAAAGCAAGGGATGTATGTGGCATGCACCCCGTCATGTCCTAGGAAGGGAACTGAGACATGGGGCCAAGTGGGGTGAGGAGGTAAGCATGCCGCAAGGAGGTGCGGAAAGGAGCGTGGGTGGAGGCGGTTGCAGCAAGACAATCCTCGATTGAGGTGAAAAGGGGAGCTGGGTGCATGCATCAAGCATGCATGCATGCAGTGAGTCGACGACTGACCATGCGAGGAAGAGGTAGAGAGCAGTGTCATATGTAAAGGCGATGATACAGGCACCGATGGTTATTATGTTGTCTTTTGAGACGTCTCAAAACTAAAAAATCACAGGGTGAGTGACTGACCACGCGAGGAAGAGGTAGAGAGCAGTGTCAAAAATAAAGGCGATGATGCAGGCACCGATGGTTATTATGTTGTCGTCATCCCCTGGGTTCACGCCCACTCGCTGCAACGGCAAGAGCGGAGGAAGGGAGGAGAGCGGGAAGGGAAAACGGAGGAGCCGGGGAAGGGAGGCGAGCGGGAAGGGAGGACGGGAGTGGTGCCGGGGGGAAGAGAGAGGAGTGGGTTGTAGTATGCTCAAGGCGTTTCTTGGTGGAAGCAGAACAGGTGGATTAAGGGACGGGGAATGGGAGAGGGTGCCACAAGTGAAGCTTGATATGGGGTGTGAGTGGGAATGGGGGAAAGGGAGGGGGGTGGGAAGAGGAGGGGGGAGGGGGAGAGGGGGGGGGGTTGGAACAACAGCGATCAAGAATGATGTGAAAAGGACGGGTTGAGAGAGAGGTGCAAGTTAAGAACAAGATTCGAAAGGAGCTGCAAGACGGTCAAAGGCATCACGGGGGGAAGGACGAAAAGGCGGGGTCTCACGGTAAGCCAGAAGGAGCCCAAGGACACGCCCTGCCCCATGCCCTCAGCGCGGATGATTTGAGACGTCTGAAAACGCTACTTTTATCAAGCGGAGAACGGAAGGGTGGTTTGGGGTCTCACGGTAAGCCAGAAGGAGCCCAAGGACACGCCCTGGCCCATGCCCTCAGCGCGGGTGACAGTGGTGATGGCGATGGTGAAGGGCACGGGGGAGAGCAGCAGCAGCGGGTACACGATGGCTGCTCCGAGGGAGAGTAGCTGGATGGGGATGACGAGCAGACTGCACAGCAGCAGACTGCCCGCTGCTGCCGCTGCTGCCTTGCCCACCTGGTGTGAGGGGGAAAGGGGGGAGGGAACGGTGGAAGGGGTAGGGAGGGAGGGATGAAGGCCAACAAAGAAGGGAGAGCGGACAACTCAACCAAGGGAACGTGGTTACCCGTGTCAGGGAGGAACGGACCAGTCTAGGCAAGCAGCAGCTACCCGGCCTGCTGTGATTCGAACCCCTGCCAACTCAGCCAACCAACCATATCACATTCATAGAATCAAATTACGCATGTAGCGTCTCTCTAGAGGCTGGAGTGTGTGCTGGGTGAGGTGAGGGAGGGGTGCGTTACCTGGGTGAAGAGAGTGCTGAGGGCGAAGGCGAGGGCGATGAGGGAGAGGGAGTACGGGAAGATGATGCAGAAGAGGGCCGTGTAGGTGGAGGCTGAGAAGAGCGACGTGAGCTTCACTGTCAGCGACTGTGTGTGGGGGCGGGGGGGCATACGAACAGAACAGGGAGGAGGGAGGGGTGACACTTTCAAGTCGACTCAAGGATGACGCAGAAGAGGGCGCCATAGGTGGATGCTGAGAAGAGCGACGTGAGCTTCACTGTCAGCGACTTGAGTGTTTGAGGAACAGACCAGGGAGGGATGCGGGGAGAATGGTGAGGAAGGGAGGGTTGGCATGGCATGGCATCGCCGATGGCGTATGTAAGCAGTCATGAGAACCGCGGGTTAGGCACCTCTGAACCGCGTGAAACAAGACAGATTTCTAGGCGCCAAAAGACCACGTGAGGTGAGAGAATAATTGTGGCGCCTCATAGGGGCAGCTAACAATGACGGCGGGGGGGTGACAGCAAGTACCCATGAAGGCGTGCGTGAGCAGCCACGCCCTTTCCGAGGCGCCTCAGAACTGTGTGAGATGAGACGCTTCTTGACGTGCCGTGCCCCAAACAAAACTGCATGAAATGGAGCGGTTATTGACTGAGAGGCACCTCAAAGGGGCAGGCAGGCAAGGCAGCTTACAATGACGGCAGAGGTGATGGCAGCCATGAAGGCGTATGTGAGCAGCCACGCCAGCCAGTACACGGACTCTCGCAGCCCCATCAGCAGCATGCAGTCCTGGACAAAGAGGGGCATGACATGGGAAGGGGGGGAGGGCGCGGAGGGCAGAAACGGCAGGGAGGTCGGGGAGGGCGGGGAGGGCAGGGAGGGCGGGGGGAGCAGGGAGTAAAGAGTCTGAGAATCTGTTGAAGTCTATCCTCCTTCAAAATTGACTCCAACACGTCCGCCAGTACACAGAGCGAGACTCACACGCAGGCCCCCCATCCACAACATGCAGCCCCTCATACGCCCTCTCTTGTGCCTCATCCTGTTCCATCTATCTCGCCCCTCCTTTGAAACCTTCTCATCCCCCCTCAGCATGAGAAGGCTTTGAGCCGGGTGTCTCTCACCTTGAGCAGACTCTCCTTCTCCTGCACGATCTGCGTGATGGCCACCTGCAGCATGGGGATGAGCGAGAGCACCATGTAGATGGCGCAGAACAGCTGGAACTCCGTTGTGGCGAACGACCTGGGGGCATGGGGGAGGGGGTGGGCGTAGGGGTTGTACGGGAGAGTGTATGGGAGGCATCGGAGGGGTATGGAGTGGGGCATCATCGCAGGCAGGGAGAGAGGCAGGTACGGAAAAGGACTGAACAAAAGCGGGGTTGAGGCGGGAAAAGCAGCGTACTTGTGCAGTTCTGGTATTGGCATGTGCTGCTCATGCACGGTAATGGGGTTGCTCTGGTTTTAGAGTCCACTCGAAACAAGGCGGGCGGTGGGATGGGATCAGACATGTGGGAGTTAAGGCAGGCACGCAGGCAGGCAGCGTACTTGTGCAGTTCTGATATGGGCATGTGCTGCTCATGCACGGTGATGGGGTTGCTCTGCATGTTAGTCGACTAAAAAAACAGTTATGGAAGGCAGGTGGGCAACAGCATACTTGTGCAGTTCCGGGATGGGCATGTGCTGCTCGTGCACCGTGATGGGGTTGCTCTGCATGCCACACGACGTCCCGTTCCATGCCGTCTCCATCAGCGCTGACGTCACCGCCAGCTGTATCGACAGGAAACCTGCTTGGAGAGAGAAACGAGACGGGGGCAGGGGGAGAAAATGGGGAGAGGAGGGAGGGGGAGGAGGAAGGGGGCCGAAGAAAGAGGGAGGGGGGCCGAAGAAAGAGGGAGGGGGGCCGAAGAAAGAGGGAGGGGGGCGGAAAGAAAGGGGGGGATCCGGGGTTCAGCAAAGAGAGAGAAAGGGGGGGGATACTGAGGAGGAGGCAGGTGGTGAATTGGCTATTCTTCTATGACAGGGTGTGCGCTGGTGTGGCGTTATGGTCCATCCAATGGTAACCGTGTGCGTGCTCCCTCTCTTCCTCTTCTCCCTGACTCACACTGCACTGCTGCTAGCTATCATTTCTCAAATGCTATTGAACCTCTCCCCTCCCCCTCCTCTCATCCCCAACACATTAACATCTCCACTCAAGAGTCAACGAGTCACCTGAGGACTCTCAAGAATGAAAAGAGTCACTCACCTGAGGAGAGGTACTGCTGGGAGCGGCAGACGGTGAGGATGTCCTCTGCTGCTGCCAGCCGACACTCACCACTGCACTGCCTTTGAGTCGAGTCAGAGGAGTGAAAGAGTCACTCACCTGAGGACTCAAGAGTCAAATAGTCACCTGAGGAGAGGTACTGCTGGGAGCGGCAGACGGTGGGGATGTACTCTGCTGCTGCCAGGCGACACTCGTCCGTGCTGGCCCGCTCACTGGCCGTGCCCGGCACCTGACTGCCTGCACGTGCACAAGGGAGAGCGAGGGCGGGAGAGAGCAGGAGGGAGGGTGGGAGGGAGGGAGGGCGAGGGAGGGGCACGGATGGTGAAGATTCGTAAATGGTGCTGGTCAGCTAGCTGGACGTGCGCGGCACCTGACTGCCTGCACATGCACCAAGGAGTGGGAGGCAGGAGGGGAGGAATGATGGTGAACAAAACAGTGTTTACACTAAACATTCTGGCACGTGTAGCGAACATTCTTGCCCTGCGGGCGGGATGGAAAACGGGAGGGGCGGGAGGAGACAGGAGGAAGAAGGGAGCGCCAGGAAGGGGGATGGGAAGGTGAGAGGAAAGAGGAAGAGGGTGGAGAGGGGGGAGAAGAACGGCAGCGGGTTGGGGGAGGTTGTACGTAGGAGAAAGTGGTGCGTTTAAGGGGAGGCAGAGCGTACCATTGATGCGAATGGTGAAGCGCGTGTCTGGAGGCAGGGCAACACTGTCTGCTGCCATGCCCTCGAACTCCACTGCTGCGAACAACGCCTGGCGTGGGATGCGACGGGATGGGATGGGATGGGATGGAATGATAAAAACGAAGTTATTGACTGGTGAAAAGACCCAGCCTGGGACAGGAGGGCATGGGACGGGATATCCAGTAAGGTGCAAATGGGGGGTGAGAGTGTGATCAGGGATTTGGATTTACAGAACAGCGAGCATCAGTGAGAAGGCGTCGAATTGTGAAGATGAGGGTGGGAGGAGAAAGGAGAACGAGAGGAAGAGGAGTTAAGGAGAGGAGAAGTGGGAGGAAGCTGCCACAGTGCTGTTCTGATCCCCTGCTGCCTCCCTGCATCTCTGCCTCTCTGCGAGGCTGCCTCGCTCCCTTGCTCCCTTGCTTCCTTTTCTCCCTTTCTCACTCCCTCCCTCCGGCCTTTTTGCCTGGCTGCCGTGCTACCGTGCTGCCTTGCCTGGGGGTGTGCGTAGTGGAACTCGGAGAGCTCTTGGCTCGATTCGAAAGCCTCCAGAACGAGCGTGGACAGGCGGGGCTGACTGGTGGTGCGACATAAGAGAGGGAGGGAAACAACAGGGTGCATCGGGAGGGGCATAGAGGGTTCGCACAAGGTGGTGCAAAAGGGGGCGCACAAGGAGGCACATACGGGGAAACACAGGTGGGGGGCAGATAAGGGGGCACACAGGGGGACACAACACACGGGGGAAGGGGGGGCACACACAGTAGGGTCGGGGAGATTAGTGCCTGCCGGTGGTGTTTATTGGGCGTGGATGGGAAGAGGAGAATGCCAGGCACTACTCCGTGTGGCGATGGCAGGTAACGTGCATTTACATGGGAAGGGCCGCAGCAGCCTATAGGCATGAGCAGGGGCACGGCACTCGCATGGGCATGGGTGCACAGACATGGGGATGGGCATGGGCACAAGTACGGTCATGGGCATGGGCACAAGTACGGTCATGGGCATGGGCACAAGTACGGTCATGGGCACGGGCACGGGCATGGGCACGGGCACGGGCATGGGCATGGGCACAGGCGAGAGGGGAGGAGGCTTACTTCCTGCCGAGATTAGTTACAGCCCTGTCCATGACGCTGCGCACGAGCGGATTATCTGGGATGTATCCAATCTGGGGCGCCGTGCAGTGCAGGGAACAAACAAGCAGGAGACGGGTAAGAGGAGGCGGACGAAGAAGGAAGAAAGTGAGTGAGTCGGCGCAACGGAGAGCGGGCGAGGAGGAGGGAGGGGAGGGTGGGAAAGACGAAAGAGGTGAGAGAGCGGTATCAGGTTAACGATGGAGAGAGGAGGGCTTTCAGGGGAGGGATCCGGAAAGCATGGGTAAAAAGGGCACTGTAACTCCACACCACCACTGTCACCACCAGAACCAGCAACAGTAGCAGCAGCAGCGGCGGCGGCGGCACCAGTAGCAGCAGCGTCAGCAGCTGCAGCAAGAAGGAAGTCCGAATCTCATACACACAGCACATGCGCTTACAGTGGTGGCGGCAACAATGTCGCGCAAGGGGTAGCACCGGGTGCGGGCGTCAGCGGCGACTTTTGAGACTTCTCAAAAGACAGCGGTAGCAGCAAGAAGAAAGTCTGGACCTCTCGTCTCTGGGCATGCGCTTACAGTGGTGGCGGCAACGATGTCGCGCACGGGGTAGCACCGCGTGCGGGCGTCAGCGGCGTAGCACATGGGGTCCACCACGTCGCCCACGGGCTCCGCGGGGAACGTGGCGTCCGGCTGCAACACCTTCACTATGATCAGCAGCACTATGATGTACACCTGCGGTGGGAGAGGCGTGGGGCGGAGAGGAAATGAGGGGGGGGAAAGGGGAAGGGAACAGGGGGAGGGGGGAAAGGGGGCAAGGAAGGGGGGGAGAAGAGGAGAGGAAAGGGGAGAAAGGAAGGTGGTACGGGGTCGAGGGGGAAGCGGGGCGGGGGGGAGTGGAGAGAGGTTAAGGAAGGCGGAGAACAGAGAGATGATGCTGACATGACAACAATGAGGGTAATCTGGTGCATCGAGACCTTCATTCTGGTGCATCTGGTGCAAAACGAGTTCAATTGTTTCCCGCATCCTCGTAGAAAAAGGCGTGAAACACGTTTCTAAGGCTCGTGCCACCAATCGACAATCCCAGTGTGTACAAGTACCGAAAGGCCAGAATCGGAAACATCCGCGAAGCGCGACGACATTCCGGCGGTCCGATTGATGGGTTTCGCATCATCGCACGCCGTCAAATCTCCAATTCCTGGCAGGCAGCAGAGATCCGAATCCTTTCGAGCTCACCGGCAGGAAGATCTCCTGAAGGGTCTGCGAGCCGTCGCGCCATTTGATGAGTAGGTTGCGTCGAAGGGTGGCGCGAAACTGCCGCGCCCACGAGGCCGCCATGCTGCCTCCGAGCCACCGCCTGACGCGGCCACCGGACAGCGAAGTAGCGATAAAAATGCAGGGTCCGTCCCGGTTCTTGCGGACTGTGAAGGTTTAGACTGTGCTACTTTCTGTAATCCTACCAGATTCGCCTATCTGAAAATAGGCTTCGTCGCAGCTGCTATGGATAGCATGCCGCTCTGAAACCCTCTTCCCTGTCGATCGATTGGCGATCGCAATGCCAATATGATCAAGCGGCGACAGAATTGAAGTGAAAGTGGATGAATCTGATGGAATATCAGAAGGATCGGGCTTGAAGAAATCCGACCATCACGGTTCCACCATCCGCAGAGATTCAGCCTCCCTCCCACCAGCAACTGAAACTCGGTGGCCCTAAGATCAGTGGTCTAGCTAGCAGCCATCATACATGCATGAGAAATCACAGAGATGGAAAATCCAGCCGACATTCAGACCAGAGGCTGATCTGTGAGGATGATGGGAGGAGAAACCATTGTGGAGAAATGAGAGACCAATGTTCTGAATAGGCCCAACGAAAATACCAGGGGGGAGGTGGACTCCGCAAAATCTGGAAACTCTGTTGTGTTAGTTCGTCCGCGCTAGTGTAAACCTCGCCCCTTTGAAAATTGAAGTGCTCTTGCATTTAGCTGTTATCGCCTGCTCCCACATTGTGCCAGACACCATTGAGAGCTGTGATTTATACAAACCATGGTGCCTACTTTCTGGAAATATATAGAACAAGAATAATGAGGATAATACTCATTGTTCTCTAATGTATAATCAGACCTTTTATACTTTTCGATTGTAAGTATTTATTTCTCTGGATATTTGCCATATTTCTGCTTTGCATGTACCATATGTACATAGACAACTGTACTCATGCCCCTTCATTCATTGCCTATGAGGGAAAGAATAAGAGAGCTTTGAACTCACTTGTGGGTTTTGAATAACGGGTATGGCTCTCGCTGAAATTGTCAGGCTGAGCAAAGCGGGAAATCTGGAGCATTTTCAAACTTGCCGCGGTCCGTTGCTTGCCAGAAAGCGAAGTGCGACTTTTTTTTTCCCATCTGGCCATTCCATTCCACCCTCATACCTGCATCTCTTCTCTTAGTTCCTCCTCATCCACTGTTCTTGGTACGCGCAATTACGGTAGACCAACTGTCGTCTTCGTTTCTCGCAGCTTTTGGAAAAATAGTCGATATATCTGTTAGTGAAACGGCATGGCAGGAGTTAAGTCGCAAATGATGTCACATACACCGAGGTCGTTAGCATCCAGGGGAAACTCCACCTACTTCCGCGACACCAGCTTGAAGTTCGAGTTCAGGAGCCTTCGATCGCATGCACCGCCTGGCGTCTACGTCGCTCCAGCAGCGGGGATGCCGCTGACGTGGAAGGGTGTCATCTTTATCGGTCAAAGCGCGAGCGTCGTGGATACGTTAACTGAAGCTGGGCTGACAAACTACATGGGAGAGCAGATTAGTGACAGCGACACCGCCGGAGCAGTCGCTGTCTCGCAGCACGAGCTAAGCGCGAGCGGCGAGCAGAATGTAACGGATACTTCTGGCTTGAAGACGGAAAGTCAGGGAAGTGCCAGCTCCATCGGGTACAGCGGATGGTACGAGGGCGGCATCTTCGAGTTCCTCATCTCCTTCCCGAACGACTACCCGCGATCGCCTCCTCAGCTGCGCTTCGTCCCTCCGCCGCTTCACCCGCAGATCGCGGCGGACGGCCTGCTTGTGCTCGACGACGTGCGTCCGCCGCTCCAGGAGATCCAAACCCCGCAATCCGCGCAGCGGAACCTGTCAAGCGGCAAGGGAGGAGCAGCGGGCGGCGGCCACGTCATCCCGCTACTGTTCCACGTCCACCGCATGTTTCAAACCCTCCGACCGTGGGCCCCGAACCGGAACCCGCTTCGACTGATGAACAGTCCAGATTCAAGCGCCGCTATCATCGCGTGCGCCGGGAATGGCGGAGGACTTGCGGGAGAGGGTCACGGGTGGGAGGGTGGAGAAGAGGGGGCAGGGGGGAGGGGGGACGGGGCAGCTGTGGGCAATCCCGCAGCTGCTGCCATGTTAGCGCATGCGCGAGACGATTTGTACGCTGCCGTGCGCCGGTGTGTGGCTAGCTCCGTGAAACGCGCTGAGACTCAGGCTCGGATACGTTCAGGTTTCTGGGAGACGAATGGGGAGGATGCGAGCAGGAGCGGAAAGAGCAGGTCGGCCCAAGAGCAGCGGTGCGCGGAGCAGCAGGCGCAGAAGGAGGAGATGATTCAGCGTGTGTTGGCGGGTGAACGAGGGCGGGACTTGTGGCGGAGTGTGATGCCAAGTGACAAGGACTGGAAAGGACCGAGGGGTGGGTGGCAAATACACAACTGTCCTACTGTAGTTGACAAGTAACAATAATCGTTGTTTGTCAATAAAAGGCTTCCAACATTTTTTTGCACAATCTATTGACTACCTCTTTGCTGGCTGCTACAATTATGTCAGGGTGTACTCAGGAAAATCCACGCAAATCTTAACAAATAATAAAAGGTTTGAGGTATCATTGTACAAAAAGAATACAAATCAAAGCAGGAGTTCAAATCTCGTGATTAGGGCTTGCCAGCCGTATGAGGGAGAGGGGTGGCACACACCATGCGGCACACCTTATAGTGCACCATGAACCAGTAGCACACTACCCCAACTCAGTATAGCCCCGTTGGCAGCAGCTGAACGGAGCCTGCATTGCAAGTTGCAACTCATGGAGGGAGGCGGGAGGCTGTTTGCAGCACAGGCGAAGAGAGTGGGTCGTGCACTGGACCCAAACCCATGCGCTCAGCTTAGCCCACCGTGTGTAAATGCGGCCGACTGACCGACTGAAGGAAGTGGAACGAAGCCGGTGATATCAGCTCACCGCCTTGAATCCGTGTGTGTGTGTAACGAGAGGTCAGGTCCGACTGACCAGCAGTGTAGATGCAACAGCTGTGGGTCTGCGCGCAGCAGACTGGCTCAGCTTCAACGTGGAAGGGAGGTCTGTTAGTAGTGTGCCAAGCGACAGAGGCAGGGTCGCCCGGAGAGAGCAGAGAGCAGAGAGAAGAGGGCAGAGAGAGAGAGAAGAGAGAAGAGAGAAGAGAGAAGAGAGCCCTCAAATGGCTGAAGGCTGCTCCAGCCAAGGGTACAGTTGCGAGTCGGTGAGCGTTGACAGCTTGACGTTGAGTGGTGAAGCAGTGTGTTGACTTGGCGATTGCGTGTTAGTTGCGTATGATGGGAACTGGCCGTTCCCTTAGAATGGCTAGTGCGCACACCAGTCCAGATCCTGCACAGGAAGAGAAACAGAGAGAAAGAAAGAGCCATGAGAGATGGGGTCAGGACAGGGTAAACCAGATGCACCCAAGCATACGGACAGGAGAATGCAGAATAGCATGTAGAATGCAAAAGAGGAAAAACAGGATGTGAGGAGATTGCACAAGTGCGAGAGGACGGGAGCATAGAGCAACGAGGGTGAATTTACCTCTGGAAGTGCGGAGCTTCGGGGCTTGAACGCCTTCCTCCTGTTCCTCCTCCCACTGCCACCAGCGCCTCCCATGGGAGATGGAGCCACGGGCGATCCCGTGCTTGTGCACGGGCTGCTGCCACTGGCTGTTGCTGCTGGCCGGGGAGTGCCTGCCTCTTCCCCCTCTTCCCCTTCCTCGTCCTCATCCACCTCCTCTTTCTCCTCCATGTCTAGGTCTTCATCATCCCCCTCCTCCTCCACCTTGTGCTGCAGGAGGTGATTCATACCCAGTGGAGCGCAGCCAGATGCTGCAGCACCACCAGGAGTCGCAGCGGCCGCAGCCACAGCAGCCGCAGCAGCAGCAGCAGACGGCGAAACACACGCCGAGGCCGAGGCGGAAGCAGCACCGCTGGGCCACAGCTTCGTGGCAAAGCCAGCACCAGCAGTTGCAGCAGGGACCGATGTGACAACATCAGCGAGCGATATGTCGGGCAGACGCAGCAGCTGCACGCCGGAGCTCCTGCCCGACCCTACAGGCCCGGAACACCTCGAAGGGCCAGGTCCGATGGGAGGCGAGCATGGTGAAGGGATGGAGGAGGAAACATGGAGATAGCGCGTGCACGCCCCTTGCTGAGGGGTCACCGGGCCAGTGAGTGCTTTGGGCGATCTCACAACCGATTCCTCCTGCTGTGTTGACGCCTTGCTGTACGTAGTGTACGTAGCCTTATCTTCCTGTTGCTCCTGCTCTTGCTCCTCCTTGGAATCTAACTCCATGCAGGTGAGGGTAGTGGTGGTGGTGGTGGCGGTGGTAGGGGTGAGGGTGGGTCGTCTCAGCAGCTGCATGTGAGCGTGCATGGCGGTGGTGGTGGGCTGAGGAGTGCAGGGTGCACAGGGCATGGTGGTCATGCTGCTGCTGCCTGCCATGCCACCTCCAAGAAGACTGGACCCAGCAGCAGCAGCAGCAGCTGCTTCTGCTGCTGGCTTTTGTGCTTCCACTCTCGGACTTAGTGTCTGCTCGCCCTTACCCTTACCCTCGAGGACAGTAGCAGTGCCAGTGGGGGCGGGTGACGAAGAGAGAGCGAGCGAGGCGAGCGGCTTGAAAGGAGAGCCGTTGAGCGAGAGCCAGGACGGGGAGGGGATGCCTGAGGGGCGTGATGTGTGAGACGACTGCTGCTGCTGGTAGTGGCTGGCTGGCGTGAGTTGGTGGCATGGAGTGCTGACGCTTGGCACCTGGAGAGAGAGAGGCGAGGAAATACAACGCATGGAGGGTAGATTAGTAGTTGTTTCTGTTGTTTCTATCGTTGTTGCTGTTGTTGTTGTTGTTGTTGATGGGTGGATGGAAAGCGAGGAACGGGAGGAAAGGTGGGAGTTGGGCAAGGGAGGCGAGAAGGAATCTCGTGGGGGGAAGGGGGGAGGAGAGAGAGGGAGAAGAGGGAGGGAGCAGAGGGTCAAAGCTCACCATGGCTGACGTGCTTCCAATGCAAGGAGACGGGAAGACTTCTGGATCCACAGAGGCACATCGGGTGTAGTACCCATCCCTTCCCCTCGCGCCTCCCTCCCCCATCTCCTGCTCCTCGTCTCCCTCTCCCTCTCCCGCTCCCTCTTCCCCCGTCTCCTCCTCCTTATTCTCTTCTCCCTCTCCCCCCTCCTCCTCGATAAGCACGCGTCGACGCACTCGCCTCGTATGGGTCATCATCCCATCCTCAAAGCCCTCGCCGCATGGATCACGGCTCCTGCCTTGCTCGCCCTCGTGCCTCACACCCTCATCATCATCCTCCTCATCATCATCATCCTCCTCCTCTTCCTCATCCTCCTCCTCCTCCTCCTCTTGCGCATCATCAGTCCCATCATCATCACCATCGTCAGCAGCAGCGTCGGCCTGCTTGCTCCCATCGTCCCCGCCCCCCCGCTCCTCCTCCTCCTCCTGGCCCTCCTCTCCGCCGTGCACCACAGCAGACGCTGCAGCAACACTCTGCTGCCTCGAAACTTGCATGCTTGTGGCCGGCGGAGAGGGTATGCAGTGGAGGGCCGCCATTAGAGCTTCCTGGAAGGATCCGGAACAGCGCGAGACGGAACACCGGGGAGCGGAACAGAAGCACACACGTTAGATTCAACACCACGACAAAACGGGACAACTCACGAGACAAACTCGATGGCAGAGAAAAGAGACATTCGGCTCGACTCAGATCCGTAAAGGCAACCTTTACTCTTAGCAAGATCAGGAGCAGGAGCAGGAGCAGGAGCAGGAGCAGTAGCAGGAGCAGGGGCAAGAGCAGGGGCAGGACAAGGGGCAGGGGCAGGATTGGAAGCTGGATAATCCGCTCAGGATCGTTCACAAGCAAGCGGACGCACCTTAATCTGGGCGACGTGAGCGCAGCCATCCACGGCGGCGGCGGCAGGGCCTGATAGGAGCGCGTGAATGGCAGCGGAGCACTCCTCCAATGCCTCGCACGACGGACATCGCCAGCACAGGGAACGGGCAGACGCAGCAGAGACGGTAGCGGCAGTAGCGGTGGTGTAAGCGGTGACAGCAGCAGGAGAGGCAGCGGCGGAGGGAGAGGCAGCAGCAGAGGCCGCAGCGTCGTCTGTGAAAAGCAGAGCTGAAGCGGGAATGCGGCGCGGCAGGGGCGATCCGGGGCCTGATGCTGTGATGACGTGGCGAGGTTGGATGCAGGACACGTGGAAGTAGCGGCCGCACATCCCGGAACAGAGCAGCAGCGGCTCGTGGGAGACTTTGGGGGCCTCTCCTGATGCGGAGGCTGACGTGGCTGGCACGGGAGGGGAGGCTGGTGCAGCAGCAGCAGTCTTGTGCTTGCACCGAATGGACCAGCCCTGCAAAAGTTGCAAAAGAGGGAAACCGGAATATAAATTAAAGCTTGGTTATTTCTCCTTATAAGAAAAAAAAAAGTTTTAGAAGGACGACAAACAGCAAAGCTTTTGGAAATTGAGGCACGAAAGAGTCGGGCAGCAATCTTCTCATTTGAAAAAAAGAGAAAACATGACGCCAACATAATGTAGCGGAGGACGTAATTACCGTACCTGGAAAGCTGCTTCAGGCGAGGATGAGAGGGAGCTGCTAGAGCTATGGTGCGCGTGGTGACTAGCTGCCTCTTCCTCGCCTTCCGCCCCCTCTTCCGCCGCCTTCTCCCTTTTGTTCCCCGTGACACTGTGCTTGCATCCGGCCCTCCAGCTGCTGTTGCTGTTGCCGTTGCCGTTGCCGTTCGCAGCGCCCGTAACGTTGCCGTTGCCGACGCCGCTGAGCGGACCTGGCATACTCTCCGCGGGCTTATCATCGGCGCACTGACTCCGCGCGCGGCAGTAGAGCGCGAGCTTCTCCACCAGCTCCCGCGCAACCAGCGCCGCGTGAACCGCCGCCTTCCGCGCGGCCTTGGCGCCCGACAAGCGCGAGTTGTCGAACACGTTGCTGTTGACAGGATAAAGATTATAATAAGAAAGGACGAACGGGAGTAGAAGGGAAGAGGGACGCTTAATACGAACGGTAGTTGCTGATGAAATAAGCCCAAATACTCTTAAACGGTAAAAGCTTACACTTGTGCGACCTTTCAAACAAACAAAACAAAAAAGCATGAGAAGTGAAAAGATGGACACACGGAAGAAAAAAAAAAAAAAAAAAAAAAAAAAAAAGGCCGGAAGAAGGACCATCAGGGTCGAGAAAAATACAAACTAAAAATGTGTAAGCAAGATGGTTAGTAGACTCACTCATCCTCCTCCTTCTCCTCGTCTTCATCATAATCATCATCATCCTCCGACGCGTCACGGCACGCGGGCTCCTTGTCGCTCCAGCGCATCTTGCGGATCGTTGCCAGCTCCCGCAGAACCATGGCCTTCACTCTCGCGATCTCACCCGCGCACGACACCTTGCGCGGGCTGCGCCTCTTGCGCTTCACGCCCGCGCTGTCCACCACAAATCCACCCGTTTTGAAGCTCGAAACCTCGAACGAATCACCTACTCCCGCACCAGCATCAGCAGCAGCGGCACCGGAACGAGCACGAGCACCGGCAGCAGCAAAATCGACTGTAGTCTGCCCTTCCTCGCCGTGCGACACTGCGTGCTTCGCGCAGCCTGCGTGTCCTTCGCTGCCTTGCGACCGGCTCTGCGACGGACCCTGCGACTGGCTGTGCGATCGGCTGCGCGACTGGCTCTGCGACTGGCTCTGCGACGGACCCTGCGACTGGCTGTGCGAGCGACTGGTTTCGGGCTCGGGAGGCGAAGATTCCTCCCATCCAGCCTGTCCCCCCCGGCGCGCAGGGCCGCAGCTCACGCCGCAACTAGCGCCGGCTCCTGCAGGAGACGTGGCAGCACCACCCCTGGCAGCACCAGCAACGGCCAGATTAGTGTCAGACGTTGGAAAAACAGCGGAGGCGGCGGCCGCGGCCGCGGCGGCTGCTGCGGCGGCGGCGGCGTGCGCGGGGAGGCTGGCCTGGTGCGCAAGCGCGGACTTCGCGAGCTGCTGCACCATCAGCTGAGCCTCGGGCTTTAAAGACCCCAGCGCCATACCGGGAACGTGCATGAACGGCAGAGCTACTAAAGCCGCGGCGCCGCAAACGCAGCGCCTGGAGGGACAACCGCAGGCCCTGCGCCCCGTGCCCGGGCCTTTCCCCTTGGGTTTCTTCGCGTGCGGCGGCTTGGGCGGAAATGCGCCGCACTTGCACATCCGCGCAGGGCATCCGCACGCCCGACGGCCCGTCCCCGGACCCCTTCCGCCGAGCTTCTTCGGCAGGATAAAAACCTTTCCCGGAGGCAACCCTGTTGCCGCAAATGCGCCATACGCGTTAAGGGCATAAGAGGAGCTGGCAGATGCGGCGGCTGCCGCTGCTGCTGCGGCGGTGGCGGCGGCGGCTCGGCAGCCGCAGGGGCCAGTGGCGGCGCAGTTGAGGCAAGGCGGGAGAAGTCCGAAGCTCTGATGGGTGGAATTGGCTTGCGTGGCGGTGTCTTTGTGAGAGCGGGTGCTGCTTCCGTTGGGGTGACGCGGCGACGGCGACTGGACGGGGGAACGCGAGGCGCGAGGGGAGTGAGAAGAGTCGCCTAGGCTGGCGGACGCTGACATGGGACTGCGGTTTGTCGCATGCGTTGACTGCGACGAGGACTGGGGTAACGTTGACTGGAGCGTTGACGGAGGAGCGTGGCTCGCGGGGGTTTCGTTCTGGTGATCCGCATGCGAGAGGGAGAAATCGCTAGGTACCTGCCGCCACAACGACCTCGAACGGCTCACACGCGGGCCCGTGGAGGAGCAAGAGGAGCACGAGGCGGGCGAGGAGCACGGAGATAGCGTGGGTGGCGGCGAGTCTAGCGCGAACTTTGGAGCATCCGGACCGGTGGAGGTTTTACGGCGGGAGGTGCGGGGAGAGTTGATGCGAGAAGCGGGAGATTGCATGGTGCTGTGCGGTTAGCAGAGCTGCTGCGAGCCGCGGGGAAGGCTGAGAGTGGATTCGTGAGTGAAGAGCAATAGAGGGTTAAAGAGTCTGCGCGACATTCGGCAGGAGAAGTTCCGCTTAGACGGACAATGGCAATGACAGAGCTCTGCGTGGGACAAGGAGGTGACAGCTCGAGATCCCTCTGGGTACAAGAGTTAAGAGATTAATGTGCAACCGGAGAGTGAGCTGGCGCCTTGGAATGCTCCGATTCTAGTCTTCTCAGAAACGATACGACCTTCCAGGGAAAAAGTAAGGCAGAGGCTGCGAGGAGCCGTGAAGGCGCTGTATAGGCGGCTATAATGGTTGGTCGGGGAAGAAAGGTGGCGTTAGGAATCAGGCGAGTGAAGAGATTTGGGGTGGAGATAACGAAGTTCAACTCTCGTCTCGTTTCGTCTCACGGGGGTAGCTCCTCCTTGCTGAATTCACGACTGGAATTCGGTGATATTTTCTTATTAGACTTCAAAACTGGTGGCTTGAAGAGACATTTGAGGCGCGTGATTGATCACTTGCTCACTCTGGGCGCTTCTTGTTTGCGGAACGGGGACGGGAGGGAACGAGGCCATGCAGGGTGTGGCTGTGGAAGTTAGTAAGGTGAGGAGCATTGTTTGCTTCTGCGAATGAACATCCGCAGGTTTGTCACAAAGAGGGGACGGGTCACGGGTGACGGGGTGTGTCGACTGGAATTCGGGAATGATACGAGGGGAAAGCGAGGTGGGGAATCTTCAGCTGCCTGGGACGCTGCGCGAACGGAGGAGTAACATGTAGCTGACATTTACGCTCGCTCTCATTTGGCTCGGCTCGCCTTGCAGCAAGTGCACTTTTCCCTGCTATTCCTCCACACCACGGGTCTTTTGTCATCCGAATCCTCCTAATTTCAAAGCCCCAGTGACCATAGTGCACTGTTCCGTCCTTGGTTTTGGGTCACAGCCGCTTGGTGCAATTGCCTTCCCGCACCACACGCAAATTTCCGCCGATGACGATGAGACGACCCGACTCTTGGACGGGCGAAGGGAAATGCTTTGTTTTTCCGTCAAGGGCTGGCGGGGGCTGTGGAATGGTGGTGTGCTAAACACCGCGGCTCGGCTCGCAAATGGCCTAATCCATCGAGACTGGGGATCTATTGAACGCAGGATATGGAGCCACGAAGACAAAATTGAAACTGCCAGCGCACTTAGCGGAAGTAGGTTTTGGCTTCGTCCCGCAATTCTGGTTTCGGTCAGGCGACGGCGGAACCCTCCACTGAAGCTGACCCTTGGGTTTTGTTGCTGATGTGCATTTGCATGTTGGGCGCGCCGAGTGGCGAAGAGCTACATCTCCTCCTCTCATCAGCTGTTGGCCTGGCATGCATGAGCTGGGCAGCAGCCAGCATGATCTAGCCATAGGGAACACATATTGCTGCTCTGTGACATTCCCAATGTGGTTTCCCAAACGAAACGAAACGAGGCGAGGCGGGCGAAACCGAGGCTCTTCAGCCAAAATTGCTGGGCCGATTTTCGAGGCGTATGTCAAGCCAAATGGGGCTGGAATCGCGCGATAATCACGCTAAAATGCGAAACGCACAGCGCGCCAATTCACATGGATAGATGCGGCCGACTGGGCTGACCAAGTCCATGCTCGTGCTGTGAAATGCCAGTGAGGACGTGGACCCCAAATTCTGCTAAAGAGCCGACATAACGACGAGGATTCCGCCTGCATTTCATGAGCCAACGCCTAGATGGTCAAAGTGTGTTCACCAGGTGTCTTCGTGCGACTGGCAAAAGAGAAATAAACGAGAAAAGTCAAAATGCTGAACACCCTCAAAATGGGGGCGGCTAGAGGTACAGTGCAGCACCTTTCAGCGAAGCATCAGTGGATGGCAACCATCCGATACAGTCAACCAAATGGAGGTAAGAAAGTGTAATGTGTACAAAACGTCCACTTCCCTTGCTATGTGTAAGGAAATTTCCTTTTCCTTACTTCGCATCCCTGCTCAACGCGTACATCACTGTAGCACCACAGTCAGCACCGTTACCACTCGCAACCCTCGCATCGACAATCCGCCCGCCACCTTCGCACATCGCACCCCGACCTCACGGCTCGGCGGGTAACCCGCGCTCCGGGCCTCCGCTTCGACACTTTTTCCCAACCTCAGTCCCAGGCCTGTCGTGCGACAACCACAGTCCATTACCGTTACCACTGTAGTTTCGCTATATATTCTTCGCTCATGCCTTCGCTCATTGGACTCTTGCTTCGATAGTGCAATTCTCGTTCGTTCACTCAATTGCACTCGTAACACTTGGTATTCAGAGCCTACGATCTCCTGTCGGACCGCACCCACACCTTCGCTTCCCCACTATCTCGATTTTTGGGGGGGGTAGACGTCTCTCAGCGACACAGCACCGCCGCTCGTAGTGCTCTCTCGTAAGCACGCACGGCCACGACCGAGGCTCTCGCTGAGCTCGCCCGACACCCCCGCCATGGCCGAATTCACGCTCGCCACATTGACGCAGGAGCAGCTCGACCGTCTGGTGCGCCAACTCGAAGATTCGGCGCTCGAAATTGCGACGCTCACGGCGGAACGTGACTCCGCGCGTCAGCAATCAACGATGAACACTCCAGCGCCACCACACGCACCGACAAATGCATCTACACAATCAGACGAGCCGATCGTCATCTCGTCCGGCACACCAACACAAAACAACAGCGTGGGACAGCACTCAGGCGCAGCCAGCGATGGCGCCGCCCAGCCGATGCCTGGCATGGGAGGCAACAGGGTCGCACCAAGCCCGCGGGAGCCTCGCGAAGCCCGTCGGCACGTGGAGTTCGCGGCGACAAGTGGCGAACAGGCCATTATGGCACCAATGCTACTCAAGCCGCAACGCCCGCCCTGCTTCGACCCGAGCCAGCGTGGAGGTCCGACGGTTCAATCGTGGGTCTTCACGATGAACGTCTTCTTCGACGCGAATTACGTCGAGTCGGACGCAGCGAAGATTCGGTATGCCGTTTCGCTGCTGAGGGGCCCCGCCATGGACTGGTGGCGAGTCATTGTGACGTCGCCACGCGCCTACGAGCCACCGTCGCAAAAGGAAGGGCCCACGGGTCCAGCTGTCACCTGGAGTTCATTCTGCGAGACCGCCCAATACAGCACGTGGGATGCGTGGTGTGCAGGGCTTCGGGCGCGCTTCGAGCCGATCGCGGCTTCTATTTCGGCGCGTCAGAGATTGCGCACTTGGCGGCAGCTCGGATCGGTTCAAGACTATGCGAGTGGTTTTCTCGCATTATGCGAGCAAGTCGACTACATGCACGAAGCGGAGCGGGTGGACCGTTACGTCGGAGGACTGAAGCCGGACATCTCGCACGAAATCATGCTACGCGGGCTCTCAAACTTCAACGAGATTCTCGCACTCCCCGAGAAAATCGACATTTTACGCCGTCCGAGACCGGGGTCCTACTATAAACATCGTCCTCGGGGACCGATCGAGCACGCCACTGTACACGCTGTTGTGACGAATGCAGCTGCCGCGCCGTTTAAGGGGCGCTGCTTTGCTTGCAACAGGCCGAGCCATCGCAAGAGCGAATGCCCAGAGGAGCTAAGGCGCCGCGGAGCAGAGCAGGGGAGGGAGTCTCCAAGGCAGGGAAACGCCAGCAGTCAGTAGGAACCGGGCCAACTACTGACGAGACTGCCTGCTCGCCCAACCCCACCGACCCTCACCGAGTCACAGTACCGATTCATGCTATCGATCGGACTCGGACGAATAAGGAGGGTACAGCGACGGATTGCCCAGTACTGATCCACGGGAAAATACAGGGAGCAGCAGTGAAGATTTTTATCGACGGAGGAGCAAGCCACAGTTTAGTTAATGCCGCAACCGCACGAAAACTGCAGCTGACACTTAGCCGTTGCTTACCGGAGATAGATGCACGCTTAGTCGACGGCACGCCACTGGCTATACGGGAAAAGGTAGAGAGATTCAAAGTCCGCTGCGGGGAAAATTTCGGGTTTACACAGGAAATGCTCGCAACGACACTGGATGGGCACGATATTTTACTGGGACGTGATTGGCTGCGACAGTATAACCCGCGAATTGACAGTAGCTGCACCGTGCGAAGTAGTGGTAACTGGGTCGAGCTACCTCGCTGGCAGTCGCCTGAGTCTTCACGGTACACGTCAACGCCATCACAATGAAACGGGCTGTCGCTGCTGGAGCTGACGTGTACGCAGTAGACATCGCAGTAGTAGAGGAAGCAGAGCAGCCGAGTGATTTCAAGAAACTGCTGGCAGCCGTACCGCCCGAATTACAGGAACTGTTGAAACGATACCCCGGGATTTTCCCCGACGACTTACCGGAAGGACTGCCACCTCAGCGAGCACATGACCACCGAATCGAATTAGAACCGGGGGCACAGCCAACCGTACAGCGCCAGTTCAGACTGACACAGCCCGAGCTCGACGAACTAAGGAAGCAGTTAGATTACCTGTTAGAGAAAAAATTCATCAGATCGAGCTCGTCACCGTTCGCCGCACCGATATTATTCACGCCGAAAAAAGACGGGGGTTTTCGCATGTGTATCGACTACAGAGCACTGAACAGGGTAACAGTCAAGTCGCGGTACCCCATTCCCTGCGCCGACGAACTGATCGACCAACTGCGAACAGCACGGGTTTTTTCGAAAATAGATTTACGGGGAGGTTACCATCAAATTAGGGTCGAACCATCAGACTGCGCCAAAACAGCTTTCAGGACTAGGTACGGGTTGTTCGAGTACACTGTGATGCCATTCGGGCTGACCAACGCACCGGCGACTTTTCAGATGACCATGAACGAGGCATTCAGGCCGCTCTTAGATAAATGCGTGATCGTGTACCTCGACGACATCCTAGTTTACAGTCGGGATAAGCAGCAGCACTTAGCAGATCTGGAAGCAGTATTTAAGGTTTTAGACGAGCACAGATTACTGACCAAGGGTTCCAAGTGCGAGTTCTTCCAGGATAGGTTAGAATTTTTGGGGCACGTTATTTCGGAGGCTGGAGTTGAAATCGACCCAAAAAAGCTGGATACGGTAAAAGCGTGGCATCCCCCGACGAACATCACGGAGCTGCTGAGCTTTTTAGGGTTCGTTAATTATGTGCGTCGGTTCGTCCCCGATATGGCACGGTTAACTGCCCCACTGACGGATTTACTGCGGAAGGGGGTCGCTTTTACGTGGGGGGAGAAAGAGCATGCTGCCTTCTCTGCCCTGAAAAATGTTCTCTGTTCACCGCCCGTCCTGCGCATCGCCGACCCACACCGCCCATTCGAAGTAGTTACCGACGCAAGCGATATCGCCATCGGAGCCGTACTGCTACAGGATTTCGGCAATGGCCTACAGCCTATCGCATACGAGTCACGAAAACTGCATCCGCCCGAGAAAAATTACCCGATACACGACCGCGAAATGCTTGCGATCGTGCACGCGTTCAAAGTATGGCGCTGTTACTTGACTGGCGCGGACGTGACAGTACAGACAGACCATAAATCACTACAGTACCTTCGCGCACAGCCACACCTCAACCCACGACAGATTCGCTGTCTCGATTTCCTCGAGTCCAACTTTCACTACACGGTCACTTACAAAAAGGGAGCCTCGAACATCGCCGACGCACTGACCCGCCCCACTGCCCAGATCCACGCAATACTACTCGCCCAGACAAGCCCGCTACTGACAGGCCTATTCACCCACGGGTACCAAACGGATCCATTCTTCACAGGAGGAAATTCGCAGCAGTTCGCAGCAGCAAAGGGAGTCTATTACGTAAAAACCGGGACTGACCGCATTTGGGTGCCTGGGTATACACTGCTACGGGAATTACTGTTACAGGAGGCACACGACGGGGTTACCTCGGGGCATTTCGGAGTAGAAAAAACACGGCAGCAGCTGCAGCGGTATTATTACTGGCCCGAAATGTTGACCGACGTACAACGACACGTGGCATCGTGTCCCACTTGTCAGCTCATGAAATCATCACGACAGCGGCCGGCGGGACAGTTGCAGCCGATACCACCCCCAGAGCGTGCTTGGCAGCAGGTGACGATGGACTTCGTCACGGGGTTACCAGCCGGGGCGAGTGTGAACGACGCGATCCTGGTCGTCGTCGATCGACTGACGAAAATGGCACATTTCGCAGCCTGCAAAAAATCAATCACAGCCGAAGAAACAGCACGCCTCTTCATCTCCACCGTCGTTCGACTGCACGGGATACCAGCCGCGATCATCAGCGACCGCGACACGAAATTCACCAGCAACTTCTGGCGGAACCTGTGGCAGCAGTTCGGCACGCGACTACAGTTCAGTTCATCATACCACCCCGAAACCGACGGACAGACAGAACGGACAAATCAGACCATGGAACAGCTCATCAGGGCCACGTGTGACGACCCGACCACGTGGAAACAGCAACTGCCACTAATCGAATTCGCGTACAACAACTCGCCATCCGCCACAACCCAACAGTCACCATTTTACTTAAACTATGGACAAGACCCGACAGTACCCATGACCCCGAATCCCGACAACCCAGTACCACGAGCACAACAGTTCGCCGAAATATTACAAGCAGCATGGACCCGGGCAGCAGACGCAATAAAAAAATCGAACATCATCGCTAAACGCAACGCCGACCGCCACCGCAGACCTGTCACTTACCAGCCCGACGACTTAGTTTTACTTGACACTCAGAACCTCCGACTGCCCATCACCCCGAAACTCCGCCCCCGATACTGCGGGCCATTTCGCATAAGCCACATGCTTACACCCGTCACCGCCCACCTCCTCCTCCCTGCTGACTGGTACGTCAGCCCCTCATTCCACGTCAGCCTACTTCGCCCTTACGTCCCGTCCACGAGCCAACTGCCACGCAATCGCCCAGCCAGCATGACAAGACCACCAACCGAACCAATCGTCACCCCCGAGAAAATCCTGAGTCACAGAGTTCGCGACCCTCGAGGAGCCTGAAGGATCGAAATCTTACTCCGCTGGAAGGACCGTACACCCACCGAAGACAATTGGGTTCCCCTGGACAGAATCGAAAACCACCCCATCCTCACCGAGTATCTACGCAGCCGAAATTTCAGGGATGTACACGCACTTTCGTAAGGAGGACCTCCTTAGGGGGGGGGGTAGTGTAAGGAAGATTCCTTTTCCTTACTTCGCATCCCTGCTCAACGCGTACATCAGTGTAGCACCACAGTCAACACCGTTACCACTCGCAACCCTCGCATCGACAATCCGCCCGCCACCTTTGCACATCGCACCCCGACCTCACGGCTCGGCGAGTAACCCGCGCTCCGGGCCTCCGCTTCGACACTTTTTCCCAACCTCAGTCCCAGACCCGTCGCGCGACAACCACAGTCCATTACCGTTACCACTGTAGTTTCGCTATATACTCTTCGCTCATGCCTTCGCTCATTGGACTCTTGCTTCGATAGTGCAATTCTCGTTCGTTCACTCAATTGCACTCGTAACACTATGCTTAAATGCAACTTCACACACATAAAATTAGCATCTCTTGTGGTTGGTACTCTTCATTTGACCTGATATAGGATGCACGGTGCACCAGCATTGTGGCACGTGCACTGTACTCTCGGGCACGAAGTACTGCCAAAGATAACTGTGATCAAATATTCACGCACACACATACACACATATGCACACACACACACACACACACACATACATACACACACACACACACGTATACAATTAATATGGCAAGGGCACCTAAATCTTGTGGATGCCATCATGGCAGTCAGTTACTTGGTTAAGTGTAGTTCGACATCGTTTGTTACGCTATTCCTATGATATGTCACCTATGTGCCACGACAGCACTCAATTCTGCCTGCTATGGCTGTATGTCAGTCATGTTAGCTGGTGGTGGCGATCTCGAAGCGGCAAAGTGGGCAGGTGCGGTTCCGAGCAAACCATGTTGTGATGCACGCGTTGCTGCATCCACATAGGAGGAAGACCCGGTGGGAATGGTAATAATGGTAGTGAGATAGATGTGAGATAATTGCAAATGAAAGCGGGATAAAGTGGAGCGACATTAGACACGGCAGGGATTAGAAGAGAGGCAACTGCTTTTAAACAGGAAGGAACACTTACTGGAAGGTATGGTGGCAAGGGAGATTCGCCAAGAGGTCACCTTCCACTGGGGAAGAAAGGCATATCTGCCAGGGTAGGGGATAGGTTTGGGAACAAAAGAGAATAGTTTAATCAGATGTTGAACGCTCATGAACTTGTATCGATCACTGACACGAACATGTGCAAGTACTGGGTACAAAGTAGGGGTAGCCGAGGCCCGGAGAGGAAACTAGCACGAGACAAAGGACATATTTTGAAGCATACATAGCTGCGTGGGCAGTGCATGCAGAGAAAGAATGTAAGGAAGGCACCTGGCAATCTGGGTGTGAGTGCACGTCAGCGTGGGTCACAGTGAGTCGATCCAGCCCCCACAGTTCCCGTGGAGTGAGCCCCCTGCAGGGTGAGGGAGCAAGAGAAGGGAAAGAGCAGTGGAAGGAGAACGAGTAAGAGAACGAGTACAGCGGTGTTGCGAAACAGTCGGCGAGGCAGCAACAGTTGTGCCGAATCAATTCGATCGGGCGGATACTGCGTGTCATCAACGATAACGAGCCACCCGTGCAGCAATGCACACAAGTCAGTTACCTCGGTGCAATGCCTTCATCCAGCAGCAGAAGCTCCTCATACGGCAGTTGCCCCGCACCACCCTCCGTCCCCATCGCCTCTCCAATCCGCTCCCCCATGCCCTCCCCCATCACCTCCCCCATGCCCCACGCACCACTCCCCCGCCCCTCACTCCCTCCCCAGCCCCATCCACCACTACCTCTACCACTCTCCCCGCCACTCCCTCTCGCCGCCCAGTCAGCAGCACCGGTCGCCCCGCTGCTAGCAGCACGGGTCAGCCCATGCCCATTACTGGTAGCAGGACTGGACCATCCACGATGATCAGATGAGCTGTCAGGCCGGCCGGAGAGCGCAGGCGAGAAGACGGCAGGGAAGAGAACAGTGCCATAGCTAGTGCGGCTGGTGCGGCTGGTGTTGTTGGTGCGACTGGTGTGGCTGCTGCGGCTGACACGGCTGACACGGCTGGTGCGGGTGGTGGAGCGGAAGGTGGGGCGGTAGGTGGAGCGGGAGAAGACTTGGAAGGGGTCCGGAGTGAGGGAGAGGGATGGAGAGAGCGTGGGCGATGCAGGGCCGTCAGTCGCTTCTTGCTCCACCTCTGCACGGCAGAGAGACACACAAGGCAGGCAGTCAGTGGGTGTGGAAAGAACTGGATAGATGAAGAAAGCGGGACGATTGCTTAGGTGTCTCAAACAAAGTGGGACAGGACAGCAAGGGAAGAGGCTGTAAATTAATGATATGAGAACGAGAGAAAAGATTGAGTTGGGAAGTGAGGTGGGCGGGCGGAGGGCAACAGGGAGGGGTGCAGGGGCATGGAGGGGGTTGGTGCGTGGCTGTGAGGCTTGTACCTGAGAGTCTTCGCTGCATGGTGAAGGGGCGGGCGACGAGGGTGCCTCGAGGGAGAGGCGAGAGAGCTTCCATTAGCATTGCATCCCACACAGCAGCACCACCACCGCTGCTGCTGCTGCTGCTGCTGCTGCTGTTGCTGCTGCTGCCTCTCCCATACCCACTGGCGCTTCTATCCCATCCATCCCCACCACTGCCAAGGCTGCCAGTGCTGTCATTGCTGTCACTAATCCCACTGCTGCTTCTACCCATGCCAAGAGCGTGTGGCATACCCATATACCCACTGCCTCCATCCGGTCCCTCCATCCCCGCACCTCCCACCTCGCTAAGCACCCTGTCCACATCCCTCCCTTGCTCCTCCCCAGATTCTTGCCCAGACCCATCAGTCAAAGTCTCACTGGGGGAATTCTCACTGGGGGCCTCACTGGAAGTGTCTGTGGAAGTGAGGACCAGCCTAGCAGTATTGCTCTCAGTCTCAGATAGCTGCCTGGCACTGCTCTGGTCCTCCATCGCACCACGCCCAGCATGTGTCAGATTAATCCCCTGCTCTGCCTGTCTCCTCTCTTCTGGCACCACCTCCCCTGCTGCCAAATCCTCGGCCGCATCTTCCCCCGCACCTTCACCCCCACGCTCCCCCGCACCCTCCTCCCCACCCTCTGCATCATCCTGTGTCTCCAGCAGACGGCCGCCCTGCTCCACCTCAGCTTCCATCCCTGATCGCACCACTCTCCTCGCCCACTCATACGCCTCCTCCTCACCCACCACGCCCCCCTCACTCTCTGTAACACTCAGCCTGTCCGCTTGGAAGCCAGCAGGCGACACAGCATCATCCAGCAGCAGTGTAAACGCATCGGCACCGCCGCCGTCAGCACCGTCGGCTCTATCAGAAGCATCAGCAGCACCACTGTCGCCCGCAGCATGGTCAGCACCATCACCTTCCTCACCACCATCCCCATCACCGGCATTATCACCAGCAGTGTGTATACCCGGCATGGCTTCTACTGATGGCGCGCTGGCATTGGCTTGCCCGTGGTCGGTCTGTGGCAGAGGCATCACGGCACGACTCACGGTGGGAGCAGGATGCACCAGCGGCAGCAGGCGCAGTGTGGTAGACGGCACCGGCAGAGCCACAGTCCAGCCACCCGCCCACCAAAACCATGCAGGCCTGGCTCGCCTCACCCCACCTCCGATGCCCCTGCTGCCGCCGCCACCCTTGCTGCCACCGCTGCTGCTGCCACCGTTGCTGCTGCCACCGCTGTCACTGCTGCTTCCTCCCAGACTGCCCGTGCTGCTACCAGACGAACTGGCTCCAGGAACCACTCCCACCTTAGCGCGCCCACTTCTGCCAGCACCACTGCCACTGCCCGTGCAAATCCCAGTGCCAGTGCCATTGCCGCTTGACTCTTTGTTGCAGCCATTGACACCGTGGGAGGCGCTTGGGACGACAAAACCACCCGGAGAAGCACCGTCGGGGGAATTAGCAGCAGAAGCTGAAACAGCAGGAGAAGGAAGAGGAGGAGGGGAGGTGGTGGCAGTGGGAGAGAGAGGCGAGGCGGAGGGCGAGTGTTCGAAGAGCACCAAGGGGCGGTCCTGCATCCTCCAGGGGCTCCTGCCCATCCACCTGCCACTGCTCTCCCCCAACACGCGCCTGCACCAGCTCCCCGCGTTGACCGCACCACTCACCGTTGCCTCTCTCGCCTCTCCGTCCTCTCTCTCCTCTCCCTCCTCCATTTCCTCCTCCTCCTCCTCCTCTTCCTCCGCGTCCTCATGCTCCCATGCACTATCTCCATCCCCGCTCCGACTCTCCGTCACCGTCATCTGCACACCACAGCTTGACCTTCCTCGCGGCCCACTGCCTCTGGCAGTGGCAGGAACGGTGGGAGTGGTCTCCGAGCCTCTCTCAAACAGACACTCGTCAACTTCGCGGAGTTCTACGAATCCGCCGAACTCGCCGATTTCGCCAATGTCGCTCCTCCTGGTGCTCCGCTGCGGGAACGACTTCCGCCTCTCCAGCCTGCGCGGAACAGGAGCCGCGAGCGGCGCTGGCGCTTGTTGCGGGGAGCAGCAGGGCACGACAGGTTCCAGCGGCGGCATTGGCAGCGGCGGCGGCGGGAGTGTGATGTGGACCACTGACGTGTCGCACGCGTCTTGCTCCGAGGGCGCGGACACAGCGACGGAATCGCCAAACGGTTCCAGCTGCCGCAGCTGTGTCGTGGACGACGGCGGCGACGTTCTCGGGATCCTACTGTAAGCGACAGCGGCGTCTCCCCCGCCGTGAGCGGACTCGGCCGCTATTGACGGCTCGTTGTTCGTGCGGGTGGCTTCTCGGTCAAAGGAAGAAGCGGCGCCGGATGCGGAGACCCGTCGCCACACGCGATTTGGCGCCTTCACATTGGCCCAGAGAAACGCGCCGAACCGCGGCGCAGTCGGCGGAACAGCCGTGCTGTTGCTAGTTGAAGGAACAGGAACAAGCCCGGATTCGGACGCCAAGAAGCTCGAAGCAGTACGAGACGGAACAGGATTGAAAGCAGGAGAGGAAGAAGAAGCAGAAGGAGAAGCAGCCCCAGACGTAAAAGAAAGCACGGCAGGGGTGCTGCTGGTGCTAGCAGTAACACCGAGACCGCCAGTCGCGGCAATTTCGACGCTAGCGTGATCCTGACGGTTGTTGGGGTTGAAAAGAGCTCCCTCGGTGCGGGATGCGGCAACTGTGTTCGAGGAACTTACCAGTTTGGGAGAGCCGGCACCGTTGCTGCTGGACGACCCAACGACGGCGCAGCTGCTGCTCTTGCGGCTGCGCGGGCTCATCATTACCGTCGCTATGACGGAGCTCCTGCGGGTCGCAGCGAGCGGCGTAACGGACGCTGACGGATTCTGTTGGCCTCGACGCCATGAAGCCACGCCTTGCCACAGAATGGGCGCCAGGCTAGTGACGTTCAAAAATGTTAGGAGGAATGTCGTAGGTTGAATAAAATGGATTCACAGGCGATTTGAATGGCGATGCTCGGAGTATGTCCAGTCGGGTCTATGTGGGAAGCTGAGCCGCACGTAACGCGACCAAACGCACAATGCGTGTGGGACAAGATCAGCTGCGACGAGACGAATGCTTAACGAAGTGGTAGAGCACAAAGAAGAGCAAGGACGCGATGGAAAACTAGAAGCGAGCTCTTGTCAGTCGCAAACGAAGAAGGCAGCTAATCAAAAGTAGATGCTTAGAACAAAAATGGTAGAATGCAGTGCGAGAATGAGGATTTCTTATGGGAAACCACAACCCTCTTGTAGAAATGCTTGCACTCTTGACTGACGGGCTCAACTCAAGCCGAAATTTGCTGCAGATTGGAACATGCGCGGCTCGGTCACCCTCCAGCCATCCGTTTTTCCCGACTTAGATCGCGTCGCACTCGTCTGTTCATTCCACCGCCGAACCGCCGCCAATCAGGAGGAGCTTGCTAGATTATCCATAGCCATCCGCATTATCCGTTTCCAATGAGTGGTTTTCGTTTGCTCCACGATTTGCGGATTTTCCCCTCCTGTCCATTCAAACTGTCAGCAAACGGCTTCCGTCATGTCTACGTTCGTGTCCCGTCAATCCCGTGTCGCTGTGAGTGCGACGTATTTCTGGGTGAAGAACAAATGGGGAGTTGACAAATCATTCATCGTGGCTCAGGGCGGTTCCACGCGTTTTTAAGCGGTTAGTAAGTTTGTTTTCTGCTTTGCGACATCATGAAATAGAATACACAAAACTCGGAGACGCGCGAGAGAAGTAGAATCAAACAGTGCACAACAAGAATAGTGTAGGAAAATCCAGCTCATTTTTGTAACAATTTTTTTACATGTGACTCCATGAACATGCTATTCATGCAGCATCAAAGCAAATCAGGTAACAGCATATTGACTCTACCTGAATAGCCATTCTGGGAATGGGAAGTCATTCTATACAAACAGCAAAAGCATGACCCCAGTGCCCAAATGCAGTAAGAAAAAAAATGGAGGCAGAAGTAAAAAACGCTAGTCTCACTGGAGCCGGCCCTTTGGCGGCACCACAAGCATAGGCCGGCCCTTCTGCAGCACAATCTGACGAAGGGCGACACAGATATTATTCTTTGAGGCCTGCTCTGACGAAAGAGCCTCCGACGTCTGATCCCCATCTTCAGGAGTTGCCATACCAGACGATTCTGCAGCACGATCCTCCTGCTCCACTATTTCCTCACTCTCCTCCACACCAGTGACCACATCTTCCCTCCCATAACCCCTAGGGCTTGTCCTCCTTTCATGCGATGCCGAGACCGTGCATTTCTGTGCCACTAACACCGCTAGCCTCCGTGCATTCGCCTGTTGCATCTTCAACACATCAGCCTCAGAGCTGCTGCAGGTACTGCTGCTTGAAGCCCCAACAGCCTTACCAACCCCTCCCACCCCACCCCGCCCCCGGTCCAACTCCAAACCATCGCTCTCCCCACTCTCCTCACCCGACCCCCCCAAAAACGTCTCTCGCCCACTCCCAACCCCATCCTCGCTCTCTGAATCCTCCTGATGATCCTCTGCTTCCACCGCTGCTTTCCCTGCAAGCGCAGCAGCCGCATTCCCTTGACCTGCAAGAGCCGCAGCTAGAGCAGCAGCCTGGCACCGACGCCGTTTAGAAGGCGCTTCCTGCTTCACAATTCTCTCAAGCTCCTCCGTCCATCCCCTAATCACGTCCTCAACTGCAAACCCTGACGCCGCAGCTGCCGCTGCTGCAGCCGCCACCGCAGCATCAACGTTAGGATCCCTGCCACTCTGCTCCCAACCGCCTCCACCACCACCGCCAAAACCACCACCACCAGCAGCAGAAGCACCACCACCAACACCACCAGCACCAGGGCCAGCAGAAGGTGGTGCGAAGTGTTCCCCGTCAAGAGGGGACGGCCCTGCCAGCCACAGCCCATCAATTTCCAGGCCCTCGTATGGGTTCATGATAGAGCCATCCACTGCTTGGAGCATCTTGCCTATGTCATCCGATCCGAACATGAGGCTGGGCAGAGATTCTAGAATGTTCAGCGGAGGCAGCGGCGGAATAGCTGCTGCTGCTGCTGCTGCGGCCGCTGCTGCGGATGCAGATGCAGGTGCACTCTTGGCGGAGGAGGCGGCAAGGTTGACATGTCCAGTCGACGGAACAGCAGCAGCCGCAGCAGCAGGAACACTGGCGCAGGTGCTGCCGGCTGTTGTCAGCTCTGTACCAGTATCACCTCCCCTCTCCTCCTCCCATTCCCCCTCTCCGCGCCCTTGCGCATGAGCAGGAGCTCCAGCAGCAGGAGAGATGGGTTTCACAAGAGCGGGATCACCCAGAAGAGATCCCACCGGACATGGCGGCTCTGCAGCAACACAGACTGCTTGTGAGCCACCACCGCCGGCATTCGTTGCGCCTGCAGCACCTGCAGAAGCGGTGTCACCGGCTGCTGCAGGAACAAGTTCTGTTGCTGCCGCGTCCTCCGCTGCCTCCACCTCCCATAACAGCTTCAGATCCTCAAGCCACGGCAACAAGTCCTGACCCTGCTGCTGCTGCTGCTGCTGCTGGTGCTGTTCTGCCTGTTGCTGCCCCTGCAACCCATCTGTAACGCACTCCACCTTCACTCCGACTCCATCCTTGCTTGCATACCCTGCCCCCGCCCCCTCCTCCGCCGTCTCCTCGTCGCTCTCCTGCGCGTCCTCCCCCTCCCCCTCCCCCTCCAGACGCCGGTACTCCGCGCCACCAACGGCGGAAGCGGGAGGCGCGGCGGTTTGCGCGGCTGTGGTGGTTGCGTTAAGCTGCGTTGCGTCGGCGATGGCGGGATCGGATGGAGGCTGAGCGCCCTTGTAGACCACACGACACAGAACCAGAGAGCCCTGGGGGGCGGAAAGGCGGCGGAGGGAAAGGCGGCGGAGGGATGAGCGGGGTCGAGAAAGAGGGAGCTCAACAGACGGTGAGAACGCGATTGGCGAAAAGAAAAAGGTAAACAGGACGGCACGAGAGCGCAGAAGACGGCTGTGGACGGATAATCTTGGCGCAAGGCAATCAAGTGTCGGCAAGGAAAAGAAAAATCACACCTACAGGATATTATTGTTTTTGTTCAGGAAATTGTTTTTTTCCGCGGTGAGCGTGCCACTGTTCCCACTCACCACTGGCTTCCTTCCAGAGCCGATGCCGGAACCGCCGCCACCGCCGTTGGCGGCCATGGCATTGCTGTTCCGCTGTTCCAGCCGGTACTCGTGCATCACCCAGTCGGTGCGCTTGCCACGTGGCGCCCTTCCCTCGTAAAACACCAACGTCTTTTTCATCCCAACAACACTCACACCCTCCCTTAGCTGTAACATCGGCACCCAATACTGCTCCTGCTCCTGCCCCTGCCCCTGCGCTTCCGCCGTATGCTCCCCCTCCCCCGCCCTCTCCCCGCCTGCTGTATCGGCGGTCGTCGCGGGGACCGCGGCGGTAACGGGCGGGAGCGGCAAGGTGCGGTCGTTACCGGTGGCCTTCCAGTAGCCGCGGGTGGTGCAGCGGTTGGTGCGGCGTGAATGGCCGTACTTGTGACTGCGACGCGCGAAGAAGTACGACTCGTCGCCTATGCGACAGCACGCTGTCGCAGGATGACAAGGGATAGCGATGAAAGAACGGGGAGAAAGGCGAATGTCGGCAGCAGAGAGAAGCATACGGAAGAAGACGAAATACGAGGCGGTGAATAAGAGAACCATTAGAAGGGAGCACCATGTAATGATAATCAGGCGGAAGCAAGTGGGAAACGGCGTAACTGCGATAACCGCGGGCGCGAATATAACAGGGAAACGAGTTGAATATTAAAAAAAAACGACGTACGTGGAAGTTGCCACGGCTCGCAATCAAAGACGTCGAGACTCGCGATGATATTAATCCAGCTGCAGTCCGGCGCAGGCCCTATATCATTGCCATTGTCCGTCAGCGCCGCCAGCGCCCGCCTGCCGTCGTCCGAGGCGCGCACGCGCGGGTAAAGATAGTGCGACGCGAGCTCTTCGTCCGTAGGCTTGAAGCGGAAACCCGGCGGGAGCAGCGGTAGAGACGCCTGCCCTAATCTCGAGCCCGAACTCACCGCGCTCGCAACCATGCTTGCGCCTCCGGCTTTCGTGCTGGTTATAGCGCTGCTTGGCGATGCATTGACATTCCCGCGGGGACCTAACGAGGTGTTGTTCTTAGCGGTTGAGCTCAGTTGTTTAGATGAGGTGGCTGGAACGCGAATCGGGGTGGCGGAAGGTAGATCCTTAGAACGCTTCTTAGGGACGACAACGGAAGGATGATGGGTGCAAGCATTAACAGTGGAAACCTCCTGGGTGGCCGATGCTGTCCAGTTCTGCACTTTCACCTCCTGCTGCTGCTGCTGCTGCTGCGGTTGTTGTTGCTGTTGAAGCTGCTGTTGTTGTTGTTGCTGCTGTTGCTGGTACTGCTCTAACAGCCCAGTCCTACTAGGTCCCTTGCCAGAACAAACTAACATTTCCCAAACCGAAGGAAGAACTCGACTCGGCTCGGCGGTGCACGAACACGACCACTTACTAGGGCAATATCACAGAGAGAAGCGAAGACAAGATACTGGGAAGCCCAGAACCAGCTCGAAAGGCTGAGGTGCCAAGCTTGTAGCTTAGCTTCTCTTCGAACAGATGACAAATGTGTGGGCTGGAAGAAGGGGAGGGAGGCGAAAAAGGAGTGGAGATGAGAGGGGAGGAGAGGGGAGGGGAGGAGAGGGGAGGAGTGGGGAGGGGAGGAGACGGGAGGGGAGGAAAGTGAAGGGGAGGGGATGGGAGGTGGATGTTTGGGGGTTTCGGCTCTGGTGGGTTGGGGGAATGGTAGCGATGGACGGAGAGCCGTCGAGGTTTGACGTTCAGCGAAGAAATCAACCAGTTGGTGTTTCGCAAATGAGTCGTGAAGGGTACAGTAGTGACGGAAATCTAGGAGCTGAAATCAAGGTAACTATCGACGACCCACACTTTGTCAAAGCATCAGGGTGAATAACAATCTACCTCATGGCACCACTACTCACAAACCACATGTGGCTCGGAAGCTGTTCACCAAAGTGAGCTTCTTGGAGGGTACAGCGGAAACGCAGTTGGCACAGTGTGCTTGTGATTCGACGAAAGAGGTGTCCCGAAATCGGACGGACAGTATGGGTGACGTGTGCGCGGGCTGCTTGTCTTCGACGGCCAAGATGCCAGAAGCATAAGAGCAGACATTCGCCAGAGCACAATAACTTGTTCATGTCATAAGATCCTCCGATTTGAAATCAGAAATTGGAACAATCACAGATTGCACAATAGATTGTCCATGCAACACAATCTCATTCTACTTTCCCCCATGCAGAGAAATAATAACTTCTCAATTTCCTTACATTTCTCCAACAAGGTAGTTCAGGGGTGGTTATTAGTATATTTTATGGAAAATTAAACGTTAAAAAACTATCCGTTTGGCATTCTCTTATATATCCCATCTTTCTCTTATATATGCAATTATTCCGGAAGTTACTGGTAATTGGTTCATGAGCAATAACGCCACCTCTAATGGGTTTATGACAAATCGCGTACAGCTTGGAAGGAATGAAGAATGACGGGCAATGAAAAGAAATGTCAATACACCCTGTTTCGCGCCACACTGACATTCGCCATATTGACAAGCCGGTTGTACTGACATCAATGCGTCCAATTTGGTCCCAGAACATAGCGTATAAGCACTTTTGCCGCACGAAACCGAACTCAAAAGCACGTTTGTTTTCATAAACCGTTGTCTACCGTTCTCCTGAACTGCATTTCGGTTGCAAGCACCAGCCCGCTGAATCCAAGCATACGTGCGCACTGTAGCCGGGGCTCCCGATTGTTCAACATCGAGAAACAGGGTGTACTTCGTTCCGAGAACGTAACGCGGGACAGTTTACGGCTGGCTTGATTTTTCCCGAGAGCATATTCTCGACCCTGCTATTCCAGAGAACTTTCCGCACTGCCACTTGCGTCCAAGCAGAATCGAAAACAAACGTGTGAGTGATGGCCTTTTTGGGATGCCAGGCAGAATCTGTCTTGATCTGTACAAGAATGGCAAGTGTCGATTGCAAGTCTTACTTCGGAAACTTCCCTACCAAGCAGGAACAGGCTGGATGGGTGATGGGCTTGTGTCGACTTGGAAGTCTCATTCGTGATTGGCTTGTCGTGTTCACACAAGCATCAGAGAGGCCATGAGTCCCTTCCGTTATTTTGTCTTCTGTGCATGGACGGCGTGTACACTGTAGCTCGTGCAGTCGAGGGCGAAGTGTGCAGTCGAGGGCGAAGTCTCGTCACTGCAGCAAAATAATGGTTTGCTGGGATGCCCGCTCACAACCACAGCGGGTCCAGATGACCATGTGTTGGTAAGTGGAGCATTTCTGGATGGAAGGCGGGGCGGCATAGCAAATTCCTGGAGTGATGAACCCCCAGTGCAAGTGGGTGATTCTGTGAGGATGAGATGCACTAAGAGCGTGTCCGAAGTGAAGCGTCGAATGGATGTCGATGGATGTCGGTAAATGTCAACCCTCGGATCGAAAGTTCCAACCGTCAGGATTTACCGACATGTCAACGGATGTCGACTTCACTTCGGACCCGTCCTGAAAGTACAAGGGAGCGCTGATGCGCTGTAAGTCCTGAAGGTGTACCGAACGACCTAAAAGGTTCAAACATGGCAACATTCTGGGACGTGTGTCGCGAACGAGGAACATTTTAGTTGCCCTATTCCAGGGTTTCCACAAAATCTTCTAGATCGTTTGTTCAGACCGTTTGAGGCACGTCCATGCGCATTTCTGCCTTCCAGCACTGTTGTATCCCACAGTTGTGTTCGTGTACGACACCCAATGCCAGGGACGGTCTGTTCTCGCTGTCCTCGCAATCTCTCCTGCCGCAAATCAGCGCTCTTTTACTCCCGCATTTCAGCCAAAGCCCATTTTCTATACTGTAAAATACGGGCGTTTTACATCTCCGTGACCCTGAACTATTCCACCACACCCCTAATCAGGGTTCCAGTCAAGTACATCCTGGGGTTCCAATCTAACCCATACTGCTGTTGACGTTTTCAGAAGCATTGTGGAATTAGTCCCGTACTTTTGTCACACAGAAATAAGTGTACTCCAAACCTCCAACCTACCACACGCGGTGAGCTGGCGAGCCCTACCAAACCATCTCTCCCTCCACCCGCTCTCCCCACTTTGCAGTTTCGGTTTATACAGTTAAGTTTATTTACAGTTCAACCAGGTAACTGATATTTTTGTGACTGAATTGCGCAAAACGATATTGTCTGCATTTGCCCTCGTCGACACGGGCAAAAATGTGGCTGAACGAGAAACAGAGATGGGACAAAATTTGTAAAACGGTCATATGTGATTATATAGTTGCAAACCTTCTTGTATTTTCCAATGTGGAAGGATTTATCCCAAGATTGCACCTTCCACTGGTCGCACCTGGTAGATGTTATGCTCAAGATGAAGCGTGTGGTTGCCCATACTCATTTCTTGTGCCGACATCCTTTTTTATGGGATGAGGTTGAGCATCAACTGCAGTTTTATCCGTGAACCCGCCGCCATCACCACCACCATCCATTTCTGTCCGACGCTGCTGCCGTGCTTGCCGTGCCACCCAAAAGCCACTCTGTCCTGCTGTACACCCACATTTCGCTCCACTCCATTCCAGTCCATGCTTTCCCGCCCTGATTTCTCCACGCTGATTTCAATTTCAACTGGTTCGGTCTGTCCTGCTGTACACAAGTCCCTCGAGTTGGGCTGGCTCCGCCCCCACCAGCCCTTCCCCCGCGCACATTCTAGGCCCTAGACCTAGAATCTAGGGGCTTCACGATTCACGTGCAAGCAAGCAAGCTCACCTGCACGAGTTGCTCTTTCAGAGCTTTGCTGTGTGAACTCTGTATTGGGTCAAGTAGCTACCGTCCAGTGGGCCACACCCCTGTCACCCTCATCTGCAGCTGTAGGAAGATAAGGAAACCAGATAATGGAGGGAACAAGCTCTATGGCTAGTTATTCAAAGCTCGCAGCCGTCCCGCGCATCGCTTGATCGTTTCGTTGATAAAGAATATAGTAGACTTTAGAAGTTGTCGTCTTTTGTGCGGCATGCTAGCAGGCCCCTTTTCGACTCTCGAAGGACACCCGACTCGATTCGTCCCTCACGCCGTTAGTCGTCTCGTCTTTATCCGAATACATCGCTAGCACTTTCTTGCAAACATCAGCCTCGATTTATTGAACGTCGTCATCGCGTCTTCTTCGCTCTTCGCCGCCGATTCAATGGCGGCGCCTCTCTCATTCCCGCAGCTCTTCACTTGCTCGTTGCTGTCCTCGTCCCCCAACGGCGGTTAACCGACGGTTTAGCGCACGCGACCCGCGGACACTTCAGCGCAGGTAGCGAGACTGCTCTGAATCTCTGTTCGACAACGCGCTTCTCCCGCCCCCGCTTCTCCCTTCCGGTGCTCTCCATTTTCTACGCGGATTCATCCCGGATTTCTCCGATAAAAACCGTCTCCATCGGTACCCCGCCCGTCATTCCACCACCGACTCCTGGTAAACCTCCCCTTCCGTTCGAACTAGTCATCGCCGTCCCTTTCGCCGTTCGCTCGCCGCCGCCGTGTATTCATCAGTGCCGGTGGCCTCGAGACGCGTGGACGATGCTGCACGAGGAGCATGTAAGGGGTCCTAGCTCGGAAAATTCGAGCTTGGGAATCCCGGGCGGTCCAAGCATGTCGGATTCGGGTGCAGCGAATTTTACGTCCGGGTCGCGTCGCCGCCGGGATGAGACTGGCGCTGAGACGAGCGGAGACGGAGCAGATGTTACTACTGCGTCCGCTGCTCGTTTGTCCAAGCGCGCTCGTTTGACACACGACACGGATGTTGCGGCTGCTGCTCCTGCTGGCCGCAGCGGCAGTAACGACGACAATAACGGCGGCAGTATCGGCGGCTATAACGGTGGCACTAATGGCGGTAGTATCGGCGGCGTCAATGGCGGTGGCGGAGGTATTCCGGCCGCGCCGGCGCCGGCGGCGGCGGCCGCGGCTGCAGTTGATGATGGCGATGGCGGGGATTTGTGCGAGGCGGCGCGCCTGCTTCTCGCCGTTAGCGGGCAAGGCGCGGAGGACGAATCGAATCGCGAGGATGCTGTGGGTCCGGTTATAGCGGCTTTGGCGGCGCGAGGGGGTGGCGCGGGGGGCGTTGGGGTCGGAGGAGGAGTGCCGTCGGGCGGAGAGAGAACGGACGGCGCGCGGGCGGATGGGGAAGCGGAGGCGGAGGCTGAAGCGCGGGCGGGAGAGGCGCGCAAGGAGAAGGAGCGGGAGAAGGGGAGGGAGAAGGGGAAGAAGGAGAAGAGAAAGGAGAGAGACAAGGACAAGGTAAAGGACAAGGAAAGGAAGAAGGATAAGGAGGAGCGGAAGGAGGAGCGGAGGGAGAAGAGGAAGGAGAAGGAGAAGGCGAAGACGAGCAAGAGGGTCGAGTTGGACGCGGGCGGGGTTATTACGGCGGGCAACGCTGGGCGCGGCGGCTTGTCTGCTTTGTCATCCTCGTCGTCGTTCCCTGGCATCAAGGCGCCCCCAGCTAAGCGGCTTCACATGGCGGGATCTGGGACTCGCCCTGTCAAGCCGACCTCCCAGTGCGTGGTTTCCTCTGCTCTAATTCTTCTTGTTTCTTCTTGTTTCACATCGTTTCACATTGTTTCCTTGTTATTGCCCGTGGTTGTTTCCTGTTGTTTCTTGTTGGCGTGGTTCCTTGGTTTCCTTGCTGCTGCTCTTCTACTCTTTCGTGTCCGTTTCGAGCCTGCCTGCCCAGCCCAGTGGTTCACGGTCCGCTGAAACGACACTGCTCTCTGCAGCTGCTGCTGCGGCGGCGGCGGCTGCTGCCTCTCGCTCCTCCTGCGTCCACCCACAGTCCCGTGTCCATCAACGGTCAACCCATGCCGTGCCGTGCCACCTCTCATCTGCACTGCTCTTCTCCTCGCCGTCCTCCGCTCCGCTTGTCTTACTTTAACAGGCTTCTCCGCTTATTACACCCCTCGCTCCTGTGTTCTCCCCCGTCCCGCCAGTTTACCCCCCTTTCTCCCCGCATCACCCCGCCTTTCCCACCTCTCTTCTTCCCCTCTCTTCCCAACCCGTCCCCCTCCCCCGACCGTCCGCTTTCCCGCTGTCGTTCCGCGCAGGCTGGCCGGCGGAGGCCTCGTGATAGTGAGCTTCAACGTGAGCGCGGCGGCGGCGGCGGCGGCGGAGGGCGCGGGGGCGAGGAGGGCGCGCGCGGCGGTGCAGTGGGTGTGCCGCGAGGGCGACCCCTGGCAGTGGGCGGACGCTCAGAGCGCGCCGCAAACCGCCGGCTCCAGCAACACCAGGCACGGCTGTAGCAGCACGGCGTGGCATGGAGCGACGTGGCGTGGCGTGATATGGCGTGGCGTGATGTGGCGTGGCGTGATGTGGCGTGGCGTGATGTGGCGTGGCGTGATGTGGCGTGGCGTGATGTAGCGCGGCTGTAGCAGGGCTGTGGCATGTTTGCGGGGTTGTGGTGATGCGCTGGTGGAGCATGGCATGGCGTGGTGTGGCGTGTAACGTGGCATGGCCCCGACCTGCCGTTTCCTATTCCTGTTCTTCCTCTTTGTCGTCTCCGTCCGTGCCGTCCTGCAATGTGCTCGCTCGCACCCCCACTTACCCCCCAATCCCAATTCCAATCCCTTTCCCACCCCCTCCCCACTTCTCATCACTTCCATCCGCTCCGCTTCCCTTCTGCTCCGTTCTTTCCTGTTCGTCTCTCTCGCCCACGCACGCCCACCCTCTCCCCCCCCTGCCCTCCCTGTCCGTTCCCCTTTCTCTTCTCCTGCTGCTCATACTCACCCGTCTCACTCCTGCCGCACTGCTCCTCCCATCTCCTCCCCTCTCTCCCCCCCCCCCTCTTCTCCCCCCCCTTTGTCCGCTGCTCCGCCCTCCCCCAGGTACCTCCTCCACTGCGCCTCACCTGGCTGCCCAGCCACCAAGTCCTGCGAACGCCTCGCACTGAGCAGCACCGCTCTGCACCACCACCACCACGCGGACTGGCCGCTGCTCGCAGCTGTGGTGTATCACGGGTCGCACAACCACCCCCGCCCTCCCGCGCGCGCTCCTCCTGCCTCTCGCACCCCTCCCGCTTCTCGCGCCCCTCCCGCCGCTTGCGCCGCGCCGGCTTCTCGTGGTGCTACCGCTGCTGCTACCGCTACCGCTACCGCTGCCGCTACCGCCTCTTCCACGCGCGCCACTGCTGCAACCGCAGCCCGCTCGTCTCCTGCTCCCGCAGCCGTGCCTCCTGCCGCGGGACTTCTTGACCTCAACGCGTCTCCCGGGCCAGAGCAGCCCACAAATGCTGCTGCTGCTGCTGCTGGCATTGCTGCTGCCGGTGCTACTGCCGATGCTGCTGCTGAGATCGCTGGTTCTAAGGGCGAGAAGGTGTGGGTGCAAGGCAGCGGAAGGAACAAGCACGAACCGCAGGAGGAGCAAGGGGAGAAGCAGGCGGAGGCGGCAGAGGCGGAGGAAGAGGCGTGGGGTGTGGCCGAACGCGAGGAGACGCGAGGGCAGGTGGCGTGGGCAGCGGGGGACGGGCCAGGGTGCAAGCTGCTGCAGCAGGTGTCGCGTCTGCGATTCGAGATGGTGAGCGGAGCGAGCGAGGCGGCGTGGCGGGAGACGCTAGAGGAGGAGGTGGCGGAGGGCGGAGTGCTGGCAGACCTAGCAAACGCCCTCCTTGCTTGCATCTCCAGTGCTGTCTCTGCCTCGGCGTCTGCCTCTGCCTCTGCTGCTGCTGCTGCTGCTGCTGCTGATGGTGGTGGTAATGGTGGTGCCTTGCTGCTGTCACCGCATCAACCTCCCCCAGTGCGCGGAACGGACGCGTTCTGGGCCCTGCTGCACAGCGTGCTGGATGCGCTCTGCAGCATGGCTTCGCGCCTCCCCCGCCCCTCCGCGCCCGGGCGCGCGCGGAACAGCGCGCAGGCGGAGAAGGGCGCGCAGGGGGAGATGGGCGCGCAGGGGGAGAAGGGCGCGCAGGGGGGGAAGAGCGCTCTGGGGGGGGGCGGAGAAGGGGATGCGCTGGGGGGGAAGGAGGTGTTGGGTGGAGAAGGGAAGGGGGGAGTCGAGGGGAAGGCGGGGGAGGAGAAGGAAGCAGGGGGTGTGATTGTGAGAGAGGCGGTGAAAGACCATCTGAGGGGGGATGGCGCTGGGAAGAACTCAATGGATGTGATTGTGATGCAAGGACGCATAGCAGAAGGGAGTGTGGCGGATGGTGGATGTGACGTGGTGGTGGGAAGGCCGCGAGCAGCAGCGCCAGAGGTGCAGCCTCAGCTACAGCCACAGCTACTTTCACAGGTACATGCTGACATGGAACGAGTTGAAGCGAACAGAGGAAGCATGGAGATGCGAGCACGAGCGGATGGAGACGTTGCGACGGCAGAGAGACAGACGGGGGAACGATCAGATGCAGAACGCTCAGAGGCAGAGAAAGCAGAAAAGACAGACAAGACAGGCAATGCGGACAAGACAGGCAATGCGGACAAGACAGGCAATGCGGACAAGACGGAGACGGTTACAACAAAGGGAGAGCGGAAGGCAGAGGACAAGGAAGAGGAGAACGAAGAGAAGAAGGAAGAGAGGGATGAGGAGGGGAAGGGATTCAAAGGAGGGCCAGGACATGTTGACAAGTCGTTGCGGCTCTCTGGGGATTGCCTGTCTACTCCAGCCGTGCAGTCATGCTCCGGTGCTGCTGCTCCTGCTCCTCCTCAGGCTACTGCTCTTGCTCCTGCTGCGGGTGCTGCTGCTGCTCCTGCTGCTGCTCCTGCTGCTGCTGCTGCTGCTGCTGCTGCTGCTGCTGCTGCTGCTGCTGCTGCTGCTGCTGCTGCTGCTGCTGCTGCTGCTGCTGCTGCTGCTGCTGCTGCTGCTGCTGCTGCTGCTGCTGCTGCTGCTGCTGCTGCTGCAGCAGCATCTGTTACTGCCACTGCAGCTAAAGGCACTTGCGATGCAAAGAGCAGCAGTGCTGCTGACACAGCCAGCTCAGGCGTCAAACAGTTTCTTTCTGCCCTGACTCTGCACCTGGATTCATCGCCGCGTGTAATTGGCACTGCCGGTGCAGCGCTAGCACAAGCCGATACCGCAGCTGCAGGCGCAGGAGCAGCAGGAGGAGAAGTGGGTGGTGTGGTGGTGCATGCAGTGCTTGAGCAGATGGCTGCTTCTGCTTCTGCTTCTGCAGTGACTCGTCCCTCGCCCCTGGTCCTTATGCTGCAACAAGTACTGGCCTCCCAACAACACTCTGCCGCCGTGCACCAGCAGCAGCACAGCCAGCAGCAGCACAAGCAGCGACAGCAGCAGCAAGGGCCCGTCACACAGAAAGTAGGGGGCGTGATGCATTTGCCTTGGCATCATGTGCCACAGCCGCTACTATCGCCACAGCTACAGCCGCCACAATTGCCGCAACTGCCACAGCCGCGAGAAGCATCGCAACAGCTGCCACAGCAGCAGCAACGGCAACAACAGCAGCAACGGCAACAACAGCAGCAACAGCAGGCGAATCGAGATCAACTGCATCTACAGCTGCTGCAGCTGTGGCAGCAGCAGTGGCAGCAACAGCAGCAGCAGCATCAGCAGAATGACAAACCGAGAGCAGCGGGAATGTCAGGGACAGCAGCAGCAGCAGCAGCAGCAGCAATTCCCCATGCCAGTGCCAGTGCAAGCACTTGTGGTGGTGGTGGCCGCGATTGGCTGTGTGAGAGTACCGGACTGGCTGGTGGTGTTGACGATGGTGCAGGTGGCAGTGGCGACGGTGGTGGCAGTGGTGGTGTCGTCTTGCGGAAACCTCTAGATCAGCCAGTTGCTGCACGCTGCGACAGTGACAGCAGGGGCCTGCTCGTAAGTTCCCTCAAAAGAGGTGGTGGTGATGTGCTTGCAAAGGCTCAAGAGCAGCAGCCGGGCTCTGCAGGGTGTGACAGTGACAGCAAGGGGTTGGGTCAAGTGAAGGTCGAGAGCTGGAGGAGTGCGGAGCTCCAGGGGATTGACTGGAAGCATCGGCTTGCTGTTACAGGCACGGGGCTTGCAGTGGGGGGAGGCGGAGTGGGTGGGGGGTGGGGAGATGGAGGAGGAGGCAGGGAGGAGGTGAGTGGAGAAGAGGACGGAGAAGGGGAGGAGGAAGTCGGGGAGGGGGAAGATGGGGCAGAGGAAGATGCAGATCGCAAAGGGGGGGAGGGCTTGTGTGGTGAGGCCATGCGGTGTGATACAGCTTCTGCAATCGGTGCTTCTGCTGCTGCTGCTGCTGCTGCTGCTGCTGGGTCAGTTCGACTGGGACAGAGCAACAGCATGTTTGGAGGAGTGGTTGATCCTGCCGGAAGCTACATCAACCCAGTGAGCAGTATAGAAGGAGGAAGAGTGCAACGAGACGCTGTGAGCTTCGATGCTGCTGCTGCAGCAACTCCTGCTGTCGCCTTCGACGCTGCTGCGGTCAGCGGCACCACCAGCACCATCAGGGGCATCTCAGCAGCAGGAGCAGTATCAGCAGCAGCATTGCCACCGTCAACAGCAACAACAGCGGCGGCAGCAGTAGCAGCTGCAGAGCTGGCTGCATGCAGCAAGGGGCGGGTACCGCGTCTACGCAAGTACGAGGAGTGTGTGGTGTGTGGCAAGCTGCCCCGAGGGGCTCTAAAGCTTGTGCATGACCATGCTTCCTCCTCTGCTGCTGCTGCCGCTGCTGCTGCTTATGGCGCTGCCGCTGCTGCTGCTTATGGCGCTGCCGCTGCTGCTGCTTATGGCGCTGCCGCTGCTGCTGCCTCCTCCTCCGCTTCGTCGTCTCGCCGCCGCGTCGTTGGCTTCTGCCGTTGTGCCAAGCGGTGAGTGCTCTGCTGGCTGGCAAACGTTTGGCTGTCTTGTGCTGGTCTGTTTGTGCTTGTGCCTGTGTGTGTACCCATGCGCCTGTGTACCCATGCGTCAGTGCGCCCATGCGCCCGTGAGGGGAGTGCACGCACATGTGCATGGGACGGGGTATGCGCTATCGTTGCGATCGCCCCCTCTTGCTCTTGCTTTGAGACGTCTTGAAACTTATGCTCGTATGCTGCTCACGGCTTCCCCGTTCCTGTGGTGCTACTACTGCCCTCCCATCTCCCACCTCCCACCTCTTTACCTGCCACACCAGGCCCGTTCGAGCTGGGCGCAATGTGCTAGGGATCATGCCCGTTTGCACTGACACCAATTCACACTCCTATGCCACTGCTTGCTCCTACTGACCTCCCATCCTCCCACCCTCCCACCCTCCCACCCTCCCACCTCCCCACCTCCCCACCTCCTACCAGTCCCGTTCGAGCTGGGCGCAACGTGCTTGGGATCATGCCCGTTTGCACCGACACCAACGACGCCGATTCGCACTCCTATGCCGCTCACCAGCAGCAGCAGCAGCAGCAGCAGCAGCAGTGCCAGGGCATCAGCAGTCCCACGGGTGCAGATGGCAGTGCGAGCAGCAGCAGTGGATCAGCAGCAGCAGCAGCGGCAACGGCAGCAGCGGCAGCAGCCGCGGCGGTGTCGTCGCGACATCTGCATCCGGACGGGTGGTCGTGGCGCAAGTACGGGGAGAAGGCTATCTGTGGCGTGCAACCGGGCATGCGTGGCAGGTGCGTGGTGGGGTTGTGCGCGTGCGTGTGCGTGTGCGGGTGCGCGTGCGTGTGCGGGTTTGCGGGCATGTAGGTGTGTGTGTGGGTGTGCGTATGTGTGAGTCAGAGTTACTCCAGGCAGGGAGGATCTAAACTGTTGACGGGTGGTCGTGGCGCAAGTACGGGGAGAAGGCTATCTGTGGTGTGCAGCCTGGCATGCGCGGCAGGTGTGTGGTGGGCGTGAGCGTGAGAGTGTGCGTGTGCGTGTGCGCGTGCGTGTTTGCTTCGGAGCCACTCTACCAAAGAGTGTCGTCCTCTAACAATTTCAGAGACAATTTCAGCCATGAGATGGCAGTGCGCGTGCGCACGTGCGTGCGTGTTTGCGTGTTTGCTTCGAACGGAGCCACTCTACCAAAGAGGATTTCAACAATTTCAGCCATGAGACTGGGCTGGGCGAGCTGCAGCTTAGGAAAATTCTTCAGCAGAAGAACGGCAGTAGAGTTAAACTCTTTCTTGCTTTGGATCGGAGCCACTCTACCAAAGGGGATCTCAGAAATTTCTAGAAGCATTGTAGAAACTGACTGACCCTCTCGTCCCTCCTTTACCCTTCTCCCCTTTCTCCTCCTGCTGCCTTGTCCCCAGGGAGTATTTCAAGTGCACAGTGCTCACCTGCACGGCTCGCAAGTTCTCCCACCGCCTCTCTCTCTTCCCGGCCTTTGCTGTCGCTTGGTACGAAGGCCAGCACAACCACCACCACGCCATCGCTGCCCCTGATGCAACCACCAACGCCACCGCCACCGCCACTGCCACTGCCTCTGCCACTGCGCCTGGCTCTGTTGCTGTTACTCCCACCTCTTCTGCTGCTACTGTTGCAGGGGATTCTGCTTTTGCCGCCGCTTCTTCTCCTTTGGATCCAGGCACCTGGCAGAGTCAGTTGCGTGGGCTAACCTGGCAGGCTGAGGTTTCACCTGACCATTCACCTGACGCCCTTGTTGCCCTGGCAGCAGCGGCACTGGGCAACGCCACAGGCAGACACGTGGCAGCTGCTGATTTGCCGGAGGTTGCAGCGATGGCTGTGCGTGTGGTGCGGGCGAATAAGGCAGCTGTGAGTAAGGTGGGGAAGGTGGACAGTGGGGGAGGAGGGCGGGAAGGAGGAGGAGGAGGATGTGGAGAAGGAGGAAAGGCGGGGGTTAGGGATTTGAGTGCTGGGGGGAGGGGGGAGGAGAAGGCTAAGGCGAAGAGTGTGTGTGTCGTGAAGCAGAGAGACCTGAACTCCGTTGTGAGTGGGCGGTTGAGAGAGGAGCAGGATGGACGCGACTGGAGCAGGTTGGTGAAGGCTGAATCTGCTGATGCTGCTGGAAGGACAGCCTCTGCTCCCTCTTGTGTCACCAACGCCAGTGCTGCCGCTGCCGCCGCCGCCGCCGCCGCCGCCGCCGCCGCCGCCGCCGCCGCCGCTGCTGCTGCTGCCGTCTCAACACCCAAGAAAGAGGCTAGTTCTTCAGGAGCAGTCCTGAGAGTTGCACGACCACCTGTCGGTGCTTCAACAGCACCATCTCCATTTCGCCTTCCCGTTTCTGCTCCTACCAACCCCTACGCTCTCTCTGCTACAGCTGCCGCTGCTACAGCTGCCGCTGCTACAGCTGCTGCGGCTCTGCCTGCTGCCGTTTCAGGCGCTACAGCCTGTGGTGCAAGAGGGGACGCATTTGAGGGCAGAGGAGCAAGCATGGAAGGAGGTCGGAGCACGAGGGCGTTGACAGCAGCAGACAGCCTGGCCGTGTGGCTTGCATCTCTCACCACCACCAACGCCAACGCCAGGAACCCCCCTGGGAACAGCAATGCTGGCAACGCCGGTAGCAACGCCGGTAGCAACGCCGTCAGCAACCCCAGCAGCGCCAGCAACGGCAGCAATGTGAGAGTCACTGCGTATGCATCTGCGTCTGCCGCCTCTGCTTCTGCTCCTCCTCCGGCCTCTGCTGTCAAGAGAGCAGCAGGCAGCCCGGCTTGCGAGCCTGCTGTGTCGGGACGTGCTTGCAGCCAGGGAAGCAACGCTTGGAACGGTGGGTGGAGGGGCGGTAGTGTGACTAGGGAAGAGGGCGCACACACTCAGAGGAGCTCGCCTGGTGCAGGCGGGGGAGCGGAAGGGGAGGCATGGCGAGGGGGCTTCAGAGGGGGTGTGCAAGGAGGAGTGATGCAGAGGGGGGTTGAAGGAGTGGCATGGAGTGGAGGGCAAGGAGGGGGGGTGGTGCAGGGGGGCATGAGTGGGGGGGATGCAGCGATGGTGAATGGGGCAAGTATGGCTTGGCTGATCAGCAGGCTTGCAGCGGTAGGTGCAGGCAGGATTGCTGCTCCCTCTGCTGCTCCTGCTGCTGCTGCTGCTGCTGCTGCTGCTGCTGCTGCGTCTGCTGGTGCTGGTGGTGCTGATGCCACTACACCAGCTACCGCTGGCATTGCCACTGCTATTGCCACGAATGCTGCTGCTCCTGCACCTGCTACCGCCCCTGCTGCTGCTGCTCCTGCACGTGTCACTCCCAACCTGTGCAAGAATGCCCGCTCTGCTGCAGCAACAAATCCTCTCATACCGCCGCATCTCCCTCCACCTCCTGCTCCTCCTGCTCCTGCTCCTGCTCCTGCTCCTGCTCCTGTGTCTGCTCCTGTGCCTGCTCCTCCGCCTGCTTCTGCTCCTCTTGCCTTCCGCAGCCCCTCGAGCCTGCCTCCTGCATGTGCTCCTGCTTCTGCTCCTCTCCCTCCTGGTCCTGCCGCTGCTGTGACCTGTGCCGGCACGTACACTGATGCTGTTGCAATGCGGCTGGTAGCAGCAGCAGCTGCAGCAGCAGCAGCGGGAGCAGGATCAGGAGCAGGAGCAGGAACAGCAGGAGCAGCTGGAGCAGGGGCGAGAATGCCACCAGTAACCCCACCAACCGTCGCTCAAACGCCACGAGCCTTAGCAGTCCCTCAATTCCCACCCTCGCATATTGAACGGACAGCACACACAGCACCATCAATCCCTACCGCACAGCTATCCCCTGCAGCAGCTCCAGTTGCTGCCCCTTCCCCTGTCCCTGTCCCTGCTCCTGCTCCTGCTGCTCCTTCCTGCATCCCCACCTCATCCATTCTCTCTGCTGCGTCCCGTGCCCCTCTCCCGCCTCCCCCATCGCCTGCAGCAATCGCTGCACTGGCTGCTGCGTGTGCCCTCAAGCTGCTGCCGTGCCAGCAGCAGTTGCAGCTGGGCCGGCTACCACAGGGCGTGCAGGGGATGCAGCAGGGGATGCAGCAGGGGATGCAGCAGGGGATGCAGCAGGGGATGCAGCAGGGGGCACAGGGGGCACAGGGGGAAGAGATTCAGAAGGTACCGGTACAGGGGTTACAGGGGGCACAGGGAGGGGTTAAGGCGGCACAGCAGGATCCGGTACAGCAGCAATACAGCCTGTTACGACAGCACGGGCTCTTGCCACCGCTGCCGCTGCCACCACAACAGCAGCAGCAGCAGCAGCAGCAGCAGCAGCAGCAGCAGCAGCAGCAGCAGCAGCAGCAGCAGCAGCAGCAGCAGCAGCAGCAGCAGCAGCAGCAGCAGCAGCAGCAGCAGCAGCAGCAGCAGCAGCAGCAGCAGCAGCAGCAGCAGCAGCAGCAGCAGCAGCAGCAGCAGCAGCAGCAGCAGCAGCAGCAGCAGCAGCAGCAGCAGCAGCAGCAGCAGCAGCAGCAGCAGCAGCAGCAGCAGCAGCAGCAGCAGCAGCAGCAGCAGCAGCAGCAGCAGCAGCAGCAGCAGCAGCAGCAGCAGCAGCAGCAGCAGCAGCAGCAGCAGCAGCAGCAGCAGCAGCAGCAGCAGCAGCAGCAGCAGCAGCAGCAGCAGCAGCAGCAGCAGCAGCAGCAGCAGCAGCAGCAGCAACAGCAAGAGCAAGAGCAAGAGCAAGAGCAGGGAGGCGATGGCTGGCAAGGGCGGGGCCAGGCAGGGGAGCAAAGGCAGGTGCGAGGGGCAGGGCAGCGGCTGTCCTTTCTCACTGCACCTGTGGTAGAGAGGCGCACAGAGGAACAGTGGCTTTCACTGAAGATGGGGAAGGGTACTGTAGAGGAGGCAGGAGTGGGGGTGAAGGGAGAGAGGGAGAGGGGCGGACGAGAGGGGAGTGGGGGTGGGGGTGGGTCAGCAAGACAGGGAATGGTAGATCTGTCGCTTGAACTGGGTGTCTGTAGAGGAGGTGCGGTAAGTTGACCTCTGAGTTGAGGTGGCCTTTGAGTCGACTCGAGGGGAGGGCGGGCGCGGCGCCGGGGAGGTGTTTGCAGCCTCTCCTAGTGGGCTGGTATGGTATTGTTGTGATACGTAGCAGCAGTGTCAGGGTTGGCGGCAAGCAACGGAATAAGGGCGTATGTACACAACTTTAATAAATTCGGCTGCTATTATTGTAGCCTCTAACTGTTGAGCTATTGTATAATGTAATTATGTAAGTACTGTACCTCTTATAACGAGAGTGAATATGCAGCTAATTAATTGACTCCTGATCAGAGTAAAGTGAACTCCTATAACAAAAGCTATCCATGGGTTAATTTATGAAATACACGGACATACAGTTACGGTATGTGATAAGCTGAATCACATCTCTGTTCTACCGTCAAACCTGGCTTTCCTCCTTCCCATCCGGAAAAGCGTCTGTTGTTAGATCGTGATTTTTCAACAGGCTGGCTACCACCAATCTGTTACAGGTTGAAACAATTACCATTGCCACGGTGGTATCAGAGCTTTGGTTGATATGTGTATGGAGGATGGCTGTGTGGTATGTTGTTGCACAGATTAGCCAACGAGATGGCACTGGTAGTACGGTACTGGCGCAAGTAAGAAACCTGCGACAACAAGGCAAACGTTCCTGTGCTCTCAACCTCTCAATATCATTGCAAAGCAACCACCAAGAAGCTCCTATGCTCCCATCTTACTTCCATTCCGTCCCTCCCTTTCCTGAAAAGCATCTGCCACAGCTCTTTTCCTGGAACAGGTCACACTGGAATCTTTTTCCCTATCACAGGGAGATGATTCAACCCCAAACATGCATTCCGTCCCCCCCCCTGCCTGTTCCTCTGTGTGCAGGAGCGGCACAAACATAGTCACTCCACTTACCCTATGCTCCCCTCTCCCCTAACCACCGTCGGCTGTTGAAACGTCTCAACAGGGGGCACAGAGACCAGACACTCGTGCTATTCCGTGCTCCCACCTACCCCCGCCGCCTCCTTGGCCTCCTCGTCCCACTCGCGAATGCGGCACAGCAGGTGCGTGAGGATGCAGGCGAAGACCACCATCGCCACACTCGCAGCCGCCACCAGCGCCAGCGACAGCACCAGCTTTGGGGAGGACAGGGAGGAGGAAGAGGAAGAGGAGGTGGTGGTGGTGGTGGTGGGAGGTGGAGCGGAGCTGTCAGGTGGGGGAGTAGGGACGGGAGTGGGGGAAGGGGACGGTGAAGGGGAAGGGGCGGGGGACGGTGAGGGGGAAGGGGAGGGAGAAGGTGAGGGGGGAGGGGAGGGAGAAGGTGTGGGGGGAGGAGAAGGAGCAGGAGAGGGGGAAGGCGAGGGGGAAGGAGTAGGTCCATCGGGTGACTGCAGGTATTGAACGAGTGTGTAGGTACCCAGCCGTGGGGATGTGCACACATAGCTAGAGCCTGATGAGCTGCTGCTGCTGCTGCTGCTGCTGCTGATGCTGCGCTTCTCTGCACGTGTCAAGACCGGCGACGTGTCCCAGGCCACGCCCCCATCACCACCACCACCGCTCCCGCTGCCGCCACCGCTGGTGCCTCCACCTATCACAGCGCAGTAGGTCTCACCACTATCACCACCAGCTCCTGTGCGCCGTGCTTGCCCCGCTGCCTGTCCGCCTGGCCGTTGCTCCCCTCCCTTCCCCCCTTCCACCGCCAGCCTCACCTCAATCCGCGCAGGCCCTGGCGCAACCACCTCCCACGCCTCCTCCTCCGCCCCCATCACCTCCCCCGTCCCGTCCCCCTCCGCCTGCGCACTAGCTTCCCCCGCGCGTGGACCTTTGGCGAGGAGCAGGGGGGAGAGGTCGAACACGCGGAGAGCCACGAGGGGGCTCACGAGGGCGAGCGGGGCGGAATTTGCGCTCAACTGCGGGGCATCTGACGGTGGGAACCGGTAGTAGAGGAGGAGGAGGGGGGACATCAAGCGGGGAATGGAGGAGGAGGAACGGGAGGAGGGTGAGGCGGAGGGAGAGGCGGAGGAAGGAACGGAGGAAGTGGAGAAACCGGGAGAGGAGGGGGAAGGAGAGCGGTGGAGTGAGGCTGTGGCGAAAGCGAGTATGGGGCCGAGAAATTCGGCACGAGTGGCAGTGATGTGCTCGCTGCTACTGCCCTTCCTTGGTTTTCTGGCCATAACATCACTGCTGCTGTTGTTGCTGTTGCTGCTGTTGCTGCTCCTGCTCCTGCTCCTGCTCCTCCTTTCGCCGCCGCCTCGGGTGGTGCTTGCATAGCGCTTCTTGCTGCGCCTCCGCGTGCTGGCGGGTAGGAAGGAGCACCCGGGAGGAACGGTGAGCTCGTACCACCGGAATCCGGCCTTCTGCACCGCTTCTCGCTCCACCACTGCTGCTTCCACCACCCTACTACTACCACTGCTGCCTTTCTCGTCGCTGCCACTGCCGCTGCCACTGTTGATACCACCGGTGCTGCTGCTTTCCCCCACGCTCCCACCCCCACCGGCCCCAGTCCCAACACCCGACGACTGCCCCGGAGGAGGAGCGCCATACGGCACGCGAACCACGATAGACCCTTTCGGGAGAGTGTGGTTACCATCTCCCGTCGCAACGCCGCCGGCCGTCGCATTGCCGCTGCGAATGGCGTCTAGAAGGGTCCACTTGGCTTGCTCCCACAGCATCTGCTGCAGCATCGCGAACCGATACGCGTCGATCTCCGCCTGTGAGTCGGAGCCGGAACCAGCGCCAAAGCCGGAGCCGGAGCCTGAGCCTGAGTCCCCCGCGACAGCCGGCGGGCCTGTTGAGCCGTCGCCTGGCGCTCCCGGGTGCAGTTCCGGCACCACCTGGATTGTAGACCGGCGCAACGAGCTTCTGGCACCTCTGAAAGTCTCAAGGGTGACACCGCCGCCGCTGCCGCCGCTGCCACCACCGCCGCTGCCGCCACCGTCAGCAGCAGCGGCAGCGGCAGCTTCAACAGCCAAGGATGCACGTGTGTTATCTGCAAACTCAGCGACAGAAGTGGTACTGCTACTTGTATTACTGGTAGTTCTGGTAGTGCTGGTAGCTCTGCTGGTAGTAGCAGCGTCTAGCGGTAAGACGGTAGCACTAGCATTACGAAGACAACGACCGTGATCAACAAACGCACTTGTAGTAATGGCGAATGAGGGCGCACGATTGGAGAGAGCCAACCGAGTCACGCCCGAACGACGACTAGTCTCCCTGTGCCTCGCGGCACCGCCCCGCAACCCGCTCGCCGCCACAGTGTGCGGAATGTGCGCGGAGAATAGCACCAATGCGGCTAGTAGAAGCTGGAGCAGACGCACAGCATGACTGCGAGTGAGAGCACGAGTGCGAATGCGAGTGCCAAAGGAGTGGTGCTGAGAACGGATTCCGTGCATGATCGCGCTGGACTTGTTGCGGAAACGCGACGGATGCGACGGATGCGACGGACAGACGAGTGGAGTCCCAGCCGTTGCGCGCGGTTCTTGCAGAAAAACAGCCGTGGCGTCGCAGTGCCGGCTTGTCAGCGAGTGCGGGTCCGGCTGTAGCTCCAGCGTTGTTGGTGATAATTGCCGCTTTCCTGGTGTCGCGACATGCAGCTTCCGAGCTTTCCGCGCCGCTGTGACTCCAGCCATGGCTGCAGCTTCTGAAACTTCAGAACTCCTTCCGCCGTTGGCGTCTTCTCCCTCAATTCTCCGGGGAAGCCTCCTTTTATTAGTATAATGTCGAGCGTCGCAGATTCGGCGCACTTGACATAACGTCAGCTTCGAGTCGAGTCAGCTGGGCGTTTAGAGTCGATTCAGCTCTGTCTCTTGGTTTCAGGATGTGCTGTTCAGGCCAGGAAATTATTACTGGCCTTTGAAATTCAATGGTCGTGCCGGAATGCTGGGAATTCACTCGGAAGTGGAAGAAACGAATCCTCGTCGCACGCACGTCACGTGTGTAGCACTCGAAGAAAAAACACCCACGGTCGAGCGCGTGGCGTACAATCCAGTGAAAATAAGGAGCAGAGTCTGCTATAGCACATACGCGACGCGAGGGGTGCAAGTTGGGGTGCAAGTGAGTGGAGGAAGAGCAAGTAAGCAGGCGGAGTCCTGTGTAGCGAATTTGAGCAGTGCGGAGAAGAGACGAGCAGACACAGGTAAGGAGCACAAGCAGAATCACCTGAAAACAGATGGGAATCGGGAGGATGTGTTGAAAGCGTGCCTTGTTGATCACGAGTTGGTCCGACAAACTACTATCCCCCAGTTCGATGCGATTGCAATGCGATGCGCGCCACACACGACTCGCGAGTCGCTCGCGACTCACCTAGGAAGATTGTCCAATTCCGTATTCCACAATTATTGGTGTTCGCATTTCCTCGACAGTGTTAGCCACCTTCAGGTAATTGGAAGGACTACCCTATGTCGGACTCAGAACAGAAATTATAGACTAAAACTATCTTCGAAAAGAGTTTAGAGAGATATGCCACCTACTCATTTATTAGTCACGGATTCAGAAGAATGCACACGATATGGTACTCTTGTTTGCAACCCTACAATTCCAACATTAAACAAAATTCACGTAGCTAAAGTTATGCTCGCTACATGTTAATCCCATGCTAATTGCCCTCAGCAATGACAACCAAAGAAACGAATCATATTGCTCCATTGCCATGTGCCTGAATTGCCATCGTCTCGCGTCATCCACATGCCACCAACCCCCGTCAGTACTTATTATCCGTCTCATCCTGCGTGAACCGGGTCCTCTCATTCCCTGCCATTTCCACCTCCTGCAACTCCGCCCCGCCGCCAGGCCCCTCCCCTTCCCCATCCCCCCCACCATGCTCCTGCTCCTCCACCAGCTTCGAATACGCACTGTACAGCCTGCGCGACTTGATATAAGTCACCACCCACACCACGAGCAGCACAAGCGCCAGCACGCCGCCCAGCGCACCCAGCAGCACATACTTCCCGTTAAGCAGCTCCGCGGACTCGATGTAAAGCGTCTGGACGCACGGCCCGACGATGACAGGAGCAGGGAGCTTGACGGAGCCGTTGAGATTGGGGTTGCAGGAGCCCTCTTCCTCGTACGTGTAGGTGATGTTGTGGCGCCCGTGCACGTCTGCACATGTGCTGCTGCTCGTCAGGAATCCCGCGCAGGGCTGGCAGGGAATGTCGTCTGGGAGTGGTGCCTGCGGGTTGGGCTGGCACAGCTGCATAAGGGAGAGGAAGCGGGGAGAGAAAGTGGGGAGGGGAAATGGGGAGGGATGGATGAGCGGAGGGTTGATGGCGTGGAGCAGTAAACTGGGTGGGTGTATCTGGATTCGAATCCGAGAAGCAAAGCTATGCACCAGTAGCTCATACTTGAGCACAACAAACTTGTTGTCCTTGCAATAACCCCTCCCACCTTCCCCATCGATCGACTCCCCTCCACCCCTCCACCCCACACTGACCTTGGGCTTCAAGTACAAGGAGCCCAAGGTACTTGAACACAATAAACTTGTTGTCCTTGCAATTGGGCCACCATGACCTTCCACCCCTTCCCCCTCGCCCCCTCCTCGCACTCGCCCCCTCCCTCCTCTCGCCACCCGTCCCCCCACCCCACACGTCACGCGCCTTGAGCTCCTTGTACTTGAAGACAACAAACTTGTTGTTCTTGCAGTTGGGCACCGTGACGCAAAACTCCCTCACTAGTGAGTTCCTCCCTCCCCCATCCACCCACTCCCTCTCCACCACGCACCTTGGGCTCCTTGTACTTGAAGACGACGAACTTGTTGTTCTTGCAGTTGGGCACCGTGACCATCTCGTAGTCGTCGTACGTGCACATGGGGCACGCAAACGCCGAGTACCACACCACCCGACACCTGAGCCGAATCAAAACCCACACACCTTCAACTCCTTGTACCCGACAACGATATCTCCATCCCCTTGTTTCTTTTGCACGAGGGCGCCGCCACCTTGACACCTTTCAACCGAGCATGCACTTCCTCAGAACTCCAACCCACACTCCTTCCGCGCCCAAATTCCAACCCCCTCCCTCCCCTCCCCGCCACCCACCTTGGGCTCCTTGTACTTGAAGACAACGAACTTGTTGTTCTTGCAGTTGGGCACCGTGACCATCTCGTAGTCGTCGTACGTGCACATGGGGCACGCAAACGCCGAGTACCACACCATGTCGTACGTGCACGACGTCTCGTTGCCTATGGGGATGATGGCGCCCGTGCGATCCACCCATGACGGGAAGGTCAGGGCTGGGTCCAGGGCTGCCTGTTGGCCCTTCTCTGTCCACGCCTCTGGCGCCCCGTAGCCTGATGGGTGGAGGAAAGTTAAAAAGAAAATGAAATAAAGAGGCATGTATTCTGAAGGTGCTTCGAAAACAGGCCACCCATGACAGGAAGGTCAGGGCTGGGTCCAGGGCTGCCTGCTGGCCCTTCTCTGTCCACGCCTCTGGCGCCCCGTAGCCTGACGGGTGGAGAAAGATGAAGGAGAAGAGGGGTGTATTTTTTAAGGTCCCTCAAAAGCCGGTCCACCCATGAGGGGAAAGAAAGGGATGGGTTCAGATCTGCCTTCCTGAAGACTTTTGGTGCCCCGTAGCCTGGCAGGTGGAGGAAGAGGAGAAGGACAGGAGACCCTCTTAGGTGCCTCAAAAGCGGTCCACCCATGAGGGGAAGGTCAGGGCTAGGTCCATCCAGAGCTGCCTTCTTGCCCATGGTGTCCCGTAGCCTGGCGGGCCGAGGAAGAGGAAGAGGAAGAGGGGTAAGCATAAAACACAAGAGTCGGCATTTTGGTCACAGAAGAATGTGATCTTCAGCTTGCGAGATCCTTATCCTCCGCCACACACATATCGCCTGTCAATTCTCGAATCAGCTCAGCTCAACAAGCAGCAAGTGGCTGTCAGTGAGGTGAGGTGAGGAAGCAGCCGTGTGGGGTGGGTGGGGAAGCACAGGAACGCACCGGCATTGGGGTCACAGATGAAAGTGATCTTGAGCTCGCGGTCCTTGTCCTCTGCCACGCACGTGTCCCCCGTCATCGTCATCACAAACCCCCTGCGGAACAGCGCTGCGCCCTGCCCCAGCGGCGACAGATCAATCTTCTTTCCTAGGTTATGCGCCAACCGGTGCCCCTGTCGGTTATCCAGCTTCGTCGCAGGATTAATCTTACACGCGTAGGTATTCATCGGAACCCCACGCACGCTCGCGCACGTGCGGTTGGTCTTATCCCGGTCGCACACGTTCACGTAGTACAGAGACCCCTCAGAACGGTTCTTAGCCTTGGGGTTGTCGAAAATCGGGCCGAACATACGGCCGGGGTGGCGGCGGGAGAGCGGGGAGAGGTCGAAGATGGTGAGGGGGAGCTTGGCGTCTTCCTCGGAAGCAGGCGGGACGTAGGAGCAGTAGGAGGAGGGGACCGCCACGTCTCCGATGGTGCACTCGCTGCTGCCGGCTAGAGAGGTGGTGCCGGGGCTGCAGGGCTGGCAGGACGCCTTGCTTCCCTGGAGAGATGCAGGTAGAGGGGTGATCCAAGAGAGGGAGATGGGAGAGGGGATGGGAGAGGGGGGGGGGGGGGCGGCAGAGGGTGGGAAGGAGAGGGAAACGAAAGGGTGAGGGAGGAGTGATGAGGGAAACGCAGTATGGATGAATGAAATTTGTCGGTTTGTCAGGGTGGATTGGGGTAGGTAGGGTGAGTGAGTGGAGGAGTAGTAATGCGGGTGTGCGAGTGGTTGAGAGAGAGGGTGGACTGGGTGGGAAAGAGTAGCCAGACACAGCACGCACCACAAACCACACCCCACACCGCGCAGCACCGCACAGCACCACACAGCACCAAACAGCCACCGCACAGCACCACGTACGAAGGGCATGTCGTTGAATGTGTTGGGAGGGCAGGCAGTGCAGTTAGCAGCGAGCCCCTCGCTGTAGAACCCAGCAGGGCACTCCGTCCAGAACGAGCCCTGCCCCGCCAGCTCAGCTCCCTCCGGCACCGGCTCACAGTAGCTCGCTCCTCCCCTTGTTGCTGCGTCAATCTGGAGATGTGTGTGCATGTGTTGGATAAGAAGAGGCACCAGGGAAAAGAGGAAGGGGTTTTCGAGTTGAGATGTTTCAAGAACCACCCACGGCGCTGGCTCACAGCAGCTCGCGCCTTCCCTTGATGAGGTGCTGGTGTCGACACAGAGGTGCATGCACATGTTATGACACAAGGCACCGGAGGAGATTCTTCACCCAGCAAAAAAGGGAGATTCCTCACCCAGCAGTGCAGGCACGAGAGGCGCCTCTGCAACGACGAGAGGCAAATTGGCACGACGAGACAAGTCAAGACAAGGCAAGACGAGACAAAAGTCTGTGTCTGCCCTTGCAAGGACTGTGAGGCAGGGAGAGGAGGCGAGGCGCGGGGAATGGAGATGACTGGAGGGGAATGGAAGGGAGCGGAGACGAGTGGAGTGGAGTGGAGGGAAGTGGAGACGAGTGGAGGGGAGCGAGGACAAGGGGAGCGGCTGACCAGAATGTCATAAATAATGGCGCCGTCCGTGGTGTCGTTCTGCTGGTCCTGCAGCTTGATCCACACCCACATGAGCGTGTGCTTGCCCTTCCTCAGCTCCCACGGGTCTGTGGTCACCACTGTGTCCGGCTCGCCCTCCTCGTACCCCTCCTGCCGTGTGCGTGCAGCGTGTGTGGGCATACACGACAGTGCAGTGTGTACAGGGGGAGGGTGGAAAGGGGGGATGGGGATGCAGCATGCCAGGCAAAGGGCGTGGGGTGAATACGGAGGGAGGAAAGGGGGGTGGGACGGAGGGAAAATACCTGTACAACATGCAAGGAAGGGGAGGGGCGCAGTGGGGGGGGGGTGGGCAACGGGGAAAAGCAGAACATAGTAGCAAGGATCTCAGGGCAGGCCAGCACGAGGTGGTTTCCTAGGTGCCTCATGTTGCATGCATGGCAATGCGATGCGAGTGCGCAACATCCCTGTGCTGCACTGCACTGCGCCACACTGCACCACACCACACTGCACTGCACGGCACTACTAACCTCACTGGCGACGACGAGGTCCTCATCGACGTAGAAGAAGAGCCCTCGCTGCGTGTCCCCTTCTGGCAGGTGTGCCGAGTAGTTGAACGTCACCTGGCCGTCCATCTCCATGTCCACCTCGTACTTGAGCCACACCTGCCATGTGTAGATGCATACATGGGTCATGTGTGGGAGTGAAAGAAGTTGATTATTGAAACGTATTAAAGGCTGAGTAGTTGAATGTCACCTGGCCGTCCATTTCCAAGTCCACTTCGTACTTGAGCCACACCTGCCATGTGTACATGTGCCGTGATATGTACCATGTCATGTCATGTCATGTTATGTCATGCCATGTGCATGTGTCACGTGTGTGTGCACATGGATGGATGCAGACACACATGCCTTCATGCACACAGATGGATGGTTGCACCACATGCGTCATGCAATCATGCACCCACAACACAAGGACATCACCCCATTGCAGCAACCCCACATGGCCCCAGACAAACCCCCACATAAAACCAAATCAAACAGCCACAAACCCCAACAAACCACAGAGCCCACACCAAACCGCACCAAACCACCCTCTCCATCAAGCTTACCGAGACGGACTGGCCATGGCCCACGCCCGACTCGAGGCGCTCATTCACCACGTGCCACCCAGGGGACCCGCACTGCCCCCGGCACCCGGTGGTGAAGCCCTCCGGCAGCCCCCCGTGCTGGCGTGCAAAGTGCTCGAGCTTGAACGACTTGATGGCCACGTTGCCCGGCTCACACCGCTCGCACGCGTTCCCCATCGTCTCGTTGCTTGCGTCGCGCGCCGAGCCCTGTGGAGGGGAAGGGAGGGGGGGTGGGGTGGGGTGGGGAGAGGGAGAGGGGGGGGAGGAGGGAGGAGGGGGAGAAAAAGAGAGTGGGGAGGTCTGGTTGAGTGTTGATGATCCCCACGGTGTGTGCGTGGGTGAGCCTGGGGAGAGAGGAGATCAGCTGTGGGGTGGGGTGGTGAAGCCCTACGGCAGGCCCCCGTGCTGGCGTGCAAAGTGCTCGAGCTTGAACGACTTGATGGCCACGTTGCCCGGCGCACACCGCTCGCACGCGTTCCCCATCGTCTCGTTGCTCGCATCCCGCGCCGTGCCCTATGGGACAGGGCGGGGAGGGTAAGGGGTTGTGCGGGGGCGCGGGGGTATGGGAGTCAGGTTGGTGGGAATGAGGCGTGGGGAGAATGGGGAGTGGGGAGTGGGGAGGTTAGAGAGCTTGCCTAGGAGCATAGAGAGCATGGGGGGGTTTCAAAGCAGGGGAAGCACACTGCGGAAGAGCTTTGAGTTGACACAGAAGGGGATGGGGGGATGGGGGGATGGGGGGGTATGGAGCAAATGAGGGGAAGCACGCAAGGGGAAAGCGGAGGAGTAGCGGGAGGGACCGGGGACGGAGGGCGGCGGAGGAGGGGGAAGGAGCGTAGGAAAGACGTACAGGAGGGCAGAAGACACAGGCCTTGGTGCCGTTTTCAGGAGAGTCCTCGTAGTACTGGCCCGAGGGACAGGGCGCTGATGAGGGAGACAGAGAGAGAGGGGAGGAGATGGTGTGCAGAGGAGCGGGGAAGTGGGTTGCGGGGAGACTTGATGCAGAGGGAACGCGGCAATAGAAGGTGCAGGCTGGTTGGTGGCGGGGGAGATGTTCGGTTTAGAAGAGCTATGAGAAAAGAAAGGGGAGGTAGGGGACATAGGGTCTTATCAAGGGGAGGTAGGTTAGGGTGAAGGGAAGGACAAGAGGGTATGGGGAGGGAAGAAAGGTAAGGGAAGGAAACAACAGGAAGGAAACTAGATTAGGAAAGGGGAGAAAAGGGGAAAAGGGAAGCAAAGCGAAGGAAGGGCAAGTGAGCGGCACAGAGAGAGTGCATGGGAGGGCAGGGCAGGCTTACGGCAGGTCTGGGAGTCCTCTGGTGGGAGCACATCACCCCCCGTGCACACCTTCGGCTCCACCCACTCGTACTTCTGCTCGCACCACGTGCACACAAGGGCAGGAACAGGGGGAAGGGGGACTGTGCTTGACAGGGCTTTTGAGACGTCTCAAGAGTCCTCTGGTGGGAGCAACTGGCCTCCTGTGCACACCTTGGGAAGGAGAGGGAGGGACATGGGGTCGAGGAGAATGGGGAGGAACAGGGAGAAGACTTTTGAAATGTCTCGAAAGTCGCCCCCCGTGCACACCTTGGGCTCCACCCACTCGTCGCACTTCTGCTCGCATGGTGTGCACGGGAGAGGGGGGAATAAGAGGGCGCAGGAAGAGGGGACAGGAGGAGAGGGTTGAAAGGGAGGGAGAGACGGAGGGTGTGGGGTGACAGGGAGACGGAGGGTGAGGCTCGGCATGCATGTGAGATGGACGGCTAGCAGCAAAGGGTGGTATATCATAGCCCAACCTCCAAAGAGTACAGAAATCGTTTCACCGTAGGCAAGCACTGGAAGACCCACCAAGAATCACGAACGATAGTGAAGACTCATACAATGCAATCAAGATAGGGCGGGCGAGTGGGGTGGGAGGGAGGAAGGGATGGAAGGGAGGGACGGCGGGCGCGGGGGAGGTAGGGAGGAAGGGAAGGGAGGGGGGCCGGAGGAGGAGCAGTGCGTGCCTTGGTGCGAGTGTTGGTGGCAGACATGCAGGGCGTGTAGGTGTAGCGCGCATGCTTCTCCAGACTGCATGCTGTGGGACGGGGCGGATGGGATGAGATGAGATGAGATGACGAGGGGATGAGAAGAGGCGAGGATGAGAGGGGGAATGAGAGAATCAGAGATGCAGCGACAGGTGTGATGGTCGAGGGGAGGAGAAGTGACGGAAGAGAGGGAGAAGAGAGAGAATGGAGAAAGATTAGAGTGGGGGAGATAAGGTTGGGAGTGCGAGGGAAAGGAAACGATTGACAGACAGGGCGAACACATGACTTGTAAGGCAGCTCAACACTATGCGTAACTGTGAGGAGGTGGTAATAAGAGGAGAGGAGAGAAGACGGGAGGAGAGGCGAGGAGATGGGATGGGAGGAGAGGAGAGGAGCGGAGAGGAGATGAGAGAAGGGGGAGGCGATGATGAGAGCTGAGCAGGAGGAGAGGCGACAAGACAGCGCACACAAGCAGGAAAGCAGGAGACTCACTGGGTTTGGGTAAGCACTTGATGCGTGGAACGTGTAGCGCGTAGCTGTTCTCTGGACAGGCTTCGCACTGCGCTGCCCCTCCCCTGGTAGCATGGCATGGCGTGGCATGGCATTGTATGGTATGGTGTGGCATGGCAAGGTATTATGTGGCATGGGGTGGCATGGTGTGGACAAGGGGGTGGGGATGCAGCAACAGAGGAGGGAGGAGTGGGAAGCGACAGGGGGTTAGGGTGCAATTAGGGACTAATCCGCCCGCCCAGCCTGCAGCAGCACAGTTGCTGAGACAGATGATTGTAGAAGAAGCCACTGGGGTGAAGTGAAGGTAATTTGACGGGGAAAGGTGCGTCGATTGGGGTGTGACGAAAGGTGATGGCAGGGAACTGAAGTGAAGTGCTAAAGACGCCCCTCGAAGACGTCTTGGAACAAGGGTTGGTGAAAATAGAGAGGAGAGGAGAGGAGAGGCGAGAATGGGAGACGAGAGGAGAGGAGAGGCGAGGAGAGGCGAGGAGAGGCGAGGAGAGGAGAGGAGAGGAGAGGAGAGGAGAGGAGAAAGGGAGCAGGAGGGACGCACTTGGAGATGTGGTCGAGTGGGCATGGGATGCACTCTGTTGCACCCTCGGCACTGCCATGGGGAAAGAAAAAAGCACGCACACATTGAGGAGCAGCACACAGGGGCACGCACACTCCAGCACACAGCCGCACACGCCCACACGAGCCAAAGGAGAGGAGAGCGAGCGAGCGAGTAGCACAGAAAGATAGGCACCTTCTGAGTGGGCTAAAAAAGGTCTGGCTGTAGAGGCGCGAGCAGGAGCAGCACAGAGTCAGTGAGCAAAGAGATGAGCATGAGAGAACCAGAGGGCAACAAGGCAGCAGATTTGTAGAGAGCAGCAGCCTGAGCCATGAGCGCTGCATGCAGGCAGGAAGGTGGCGGGCAGGCAGGGAAGCGGAGGGCAGGAAACGAATCAACCCACCTGTAGAAGCCGGGCTCGCAGGGCCTGCAGCGGTGGTCGTTGTAGTCTGTACCGTCCACCTCAATCATCTGTGTGGGTGGGGATGCGGGGGTGACAAGAGGACACGGGAGTGGAGGGTAGGGAATGGGAAGAGGGAGGCAATGCAAAGAGAGAAAGCGATGATGGAGGAAAGGAAAATAGCAACAGCTGAGGGAAAAAACTGAAGCAGCAGCAGCAGCAGCAGCAGCAGCAGCAGAAGCATGAGCATACAAAACCTGTCTCTCCAGGCACGTACGGTGATGGCAGCGGTGTCCTGGCCGCGTGTGAACTCATGGTCCTTGGAGTAGAGCCACGTGAGGTGGTGGTAGCCCTCCGTCAGGTTGAACATCACCTGCTTCGGATGGAACTGGTGCCGCCACAACCGGGGGGGTGGGAGCGGGACGAGTGAGAAGAGGGGGTTTTGGTGATGTATGGAGACTAAGATGCACGAAGGAGCAAAAAGGAGCGTGAGGGAAGCAAGGGAAGGGCAATGCAAGAGCGTCGGTTACAGCTGAAGACCGCGTAGCTTGACCTTGTTCAGCGCAAGAGCGCCGGACAAAGTCAGTTGTAGTAGTCGATGGGTGTGCGTACCTGGTAGGAGTCGAGGGGCATGACGGGTTGCTCTGAGACGTCAATGAAGAAGGAGAGCCCGTCCAGACCCTTCTCTGCGTTCACCGTGTAGTTGAACTTCACGTACCTGCCATGCCACGTTCAATGCCATGCCATGTTGCATGTCATGCCATGCCAGAGCATACCATGCCATGCCAGAGCATACCATGCCATGCCAGAGCATACCATGCCATGCCAGAGCATACCATGACATGCCAGAGCATACCATGCCATGCCAGAGCATACCATGCCATGCCGTGCCAAGCGATTCCGTCGCATAACAGCTTGGTTGAACAGATTGCTTGAACACGGCAAGTCCGGACACCACGGGAAGCGGCCACTACAAACGGCAAGCTTGACTTGCTGTTCAAGCAATGGCCCTGGTGGTTTCTTAAGGCGCCTGTAAAAATCATTGTTTGATTAAATTGGACCCAAGCGCGTTAATCAACGAGGGGGCAACTTACCCTGGGCGGACGAGGCGAACAGTCATCTGCAGCACGGACCGCAGGTTGTTGTGACACTCGTAGTCCTCATCCGTGTCACACTCGTCCTGATAGCACGAGGCAGGGGAGGAGAAGGAGGGGAAGGGGGAAGGAGGGGGAAGGGAGGTGGTGTAATAGTGTATTTAGGCTGTTATGCACTCTTAGACCTCATCTGCATCACACTTGTCTTGACGAGAGGAGGGAAGAGAGAAGGGGGAGGAGAGAAAAGGGGGGGGGGGAGGTGGGAAGGGGTTGGAGGAGGGTAGTAAGAGAAGGGAGAAGTGTTGTATATAGACATACAGAGGGAGAATGCAGGAGGGTGGGAGAGAGTGAGTTGTTAAAGAGAAAGACTTACTTGCAACCACTCGTTCGGGCTGTCATACGCCCCCACTTTAACCGCTCCATCTTCAACGTACCACCTGTTATGCCCAGTCATGCCATTCCATGGAAAGACACGCCGAGATTAACACTTGGTACCTTTCAAACGATGCTTCAATTCCCAATGCGTCCTTTCTTCCGAATGTGGAAATTCCATGTTTGTGTAATATAAATTAACTGTGGCATGCGTGGTTGCATGGATACATGGGTGCATGGGTGAGTAGACTTACGGTTCACATGTATGCTTGCCCGTGGAATTGAAGAACTCGCATGTGGTCTGCATAGATACACACATATCCACACACATGCACAAACATGCATGCCCGTGCACATACATCACATGCATACACACGCGTGCATGCACACGAACATACATGCGCATTCACACACACTCAAAGAGACACACAGCACAAGCATGCCCACGCACACAGCACATCACGAGCACGCGCAGCAATCAAAGGACACAAGCACGTAACACCCAAGCAGTGAGACAGGCCCCGATCCAGTCCGATGCTTGTGTCCTGGATCAATAGGACAGCTACCAAGGCACAACAACATGCTAGTCCTGTCCGATGCCTCCCTCTGTGCTTCTCCGTTCATGTGCCCCTCTCACTCTCCCACTCTCCTCCCCGTTCGCCTCCTCCTGTGCTTTCAAGAAACCCTTCCTTCCTTCGTTCCTTCCTCCGTTCCCCCTGACTCCCTTTCCCCATCCCATCAGCGCCATGGGTCATGGCAGCAACCCCTTGAAATACTCCGTGGTACTTGTTGTCAAGCCCAAAGACCTTGTCCAAGCCCGGTTTCCGTATTGACACGTCTACAGGCCAATATCAAGACATCTCAACCCCACCTCACCTCCCCCCAACACCTCCTCCTCCCCTCCCCCCCCCCCCCCCCCCCCCTTCCCCTTCTCCCCAACCCAACTCGCTTTCCCCCTCGCATAGCCACGGGTCACAGCAGGCAGGCAGCAAGCAGCAGCACCTTTTAAAGTACTTCCTGTCCAGCTTGTAGATCCTGTCAAAGCCCGTGTAGACACGTCTCAAGCCAAAAACATTGAGAAATCCCAACCTTCCCCTCTCCTCCTCCTCGTAGATGCCCTCTCCCCTCTCCTTCCCCCAACCCACCCCTCCCCTCCTCCTCCCCACTATTTCCCAACTCCCTTTCTCCAAGCTGGATGCACCTTGAAGTACTTCTTGTCGAGCTCGTAGATCTTGTCAAAGCGCAGCCCTCCTCCCATGCTGTACGTGCCTGCACCAGTGCGCCGCAGTGGAAGGGCGCGCAGGGGAGGGGAGAGGTGGGGTGGACCGAGAGGAGGGAGGGACGGGGTAGGGGTTGGGGGGTGGGTGGAGTTGGGGTGGGGAAGGGGTGCGTTGCAGCCCACAGAAAGAGGGAGAGTGGGCGCGGAGAGGAAGAGGCAGAGAAGCACGTGCAGGCAGGTGGTGAGAAGCGTGGCTGGGTAATAGGGACTGAGGGGGGCTGGCCTGGCTGGCAAGAACTAAGGAAGCGTGGCTGGGTAATAGGGACTGAGGGGGGGTGGCCTGGCTGGCAAGAACTAAGGAAGCGTGGCGAATCCGCGGCAAATAGGGAACGGGGAGTGCGGGGAATGGGGAGCGGCGCAGGAAATGGGGAGGGCAGGAGATGGGGAGTGCGGGGAATGGGGAGGACCTGGGGTGCATATCTTGCACTTGTCGGCGTGC